>VDFB02000007.1:193525665-193684870 GCA_007258455.2 Sequoia sempervirens
TGATAGAGAGGGCAACATTCTTGCTGATATGTCACCTGAGGGGATCACAGAGACCTTCCATATTCCCACATTTCAAGAGATGGAGGTCCCCACCATAGAAGAATGCCAAGCAGCATGGGACGATAATCCAGTCGGCTGCAAAAATTTGATAAATCAGCATTGGCTCAAAGAGAAGCGGGGTAACACTGCGAAGGTTCCTCAAGAACTCTTCCGTAGTGACTTCCACGAAGATTACCATGAATTGGTGACCATGTTAAGCAGGGTTATGGGTCTTCCTGTGGGCACCTTCTTTCAGGAGTGGATGGTGTACTTCATTGAGCAAATTCTTCAAGGGAATGAGGATGTCACCACCAAGACTGCATTTTACTGGGGAGGAATAATAAGCAACCGCTTCCATGAGCAATTCATCAACGTGAAGAAGAGCTCCAAATTTTATATGACTTCCTATCTTGTCTATTCCTTGGTGGATCGAACATAATACAACGGGTTGTTTATGGCACCCAGTTAGCAGCAGGGGCGAAGAATCAAGGCATATGATAGGTATCCGTAGCTCTAGTACCAGAACTTCAAAAAGGGGTATTGTCAAGTAAACGATGCCTTCATTGGCTATATTATCAAGCTGATTGTCAAAGACTTCCAGAGGAGAGTCTCCCACCATGCCAAGGCACTTTTGAAGCAGTATTCCTTTCTCTTCATCTAGTACCCGAAGTTCATGTATATCTATGCCTAGGGCTTCACTGAAAGGCCAAACAGGTTTCCTCGGTACCCCAACGACTGAATCATCCTTATGGAGCTTTCCCGACAACTCCAGCACATACAGGCAATCTTCAGCAGCAAACACATAGCAAGGATTTCCTATCCCATGACTTTGGGCCAAGGCATGTATAAATTGCAAACTTCCTAGTGTGCTAGTAACTTTGAGAAGGAACTAAAAGATTACCATTTCTACCTACACACTGCTCGCCCACGGATAGACCTGTGTGGCCACATCAGGAAGGCGCTAGGGCCGGGGTTCACTCATCTACATCACATTGAAGACTTATGGGGGGATTGCCAGGATGATAAAGAGGTAAGGGAAAGGAACTATATGTGAATGACTGTGCTGTTTGTAAGGAGGGTGTGGCCTTTCCCCATACCGAATTGGGTCAAGGAAGACGAGAGCACCATAATGCACCCTAGGTACCCTACGGTTGCCAATTTGCTGATACCATCAATTGACTAGGATGAGCAGGAGGTCAATGACCTCGACACTATAACCAAGCCAATCTTGACTCATACTAAGGAGTGGGTTGATGGGCAGGTAGCTCAGTTAAGGCGGCAAGGAGTAATTTTGACTTATGAAGGGCTCAAAAGTGAGCCAATTGCCACAGAAGATACCGCTGCCACCACTTCTACCTGTGGGACCTCCAAGTCTCCTTCGATCACCAGATCCAAGAAGAGGAAGGGGACAGAAACAAAATAGTCTCTAGACCCCAAAGTCTATGCGAGGAAAGAAGTGGGAGGCTCACCCTCCGAAAGGCTCAAACAAGCGGGGAGCACCACCGAACAACCCTCAGCCCAGGAAGAGGAGGTAGGGGGTATGGATCAATTGGAACCTCTCTTGGCTCTCCCTGCCCCTACCGCTGCACCACCTACCTCTCTAGCTATGATTGCCACATCCCTACCGGCAGTGGACATCTCCATCCATCTTGCCCCTTCGCCTCTAGCCGAGTTTGTAATAATTGTCAACTCCTCTTCTGCCATGACCATGCCCCCTTCCTCCACTACCATGTCACCAACCACATTACTCCCTCTGGTAGTGGTGATAGCACCTATTCCCATTTCCACTATGCCTGAGGCTCTCTCGAGACATATGTAGAACCTTCCCCCTGAGCTCTCCTAGATCCTAATGGATCCGACTCTTCAAGCAGCCCTTGCGCAAGTCCTCACTACTGCTTAGCCTTCACAACCACTGATAGGGCCACCGGCTATGGAAGCCACCATGCTGATCTCTGAGGAATGGGAGGAATGGGAGTGGGAGGCCTTGAGGCCTATTAAGGAGGAGGTCGATGAATACCATGAGCACCTGGAGTACAAACACCGAACCATCGATAGGGTGGCTTATGAGGAGGAGGGAATGGGCTCTTCCGAGAATGGGGATGAGGAAGATAGCCCTGGTGGCAGGGTAATCGTGTAGGCCTTTGACGATGACATTGAAGAGGGACTGGCCTGGCAGCCAAAGGACACCAAATCAGAGGAAGAAAGGCCACCCCTTGAAGAAGAAGAGCAGCAGCAAGAAGACAAAACTGAGGTTGGGGCCCAAACTGTTGAGAGCCTCAAAGTCGGGCAACTAGTAGAACATGTGCACGAGATTGAACATGCTGAGGAAAAGAAAGAAGAGGAGATGACGAAGCAAGAAAGTCCTATACAACTACTATCCTCTGTGCTTCCTATCAAGCGCCTCGTGTTCACCCAAGATTCCGATGAGGAGGATGGAGATGCTGCCAAGCATAAAGGAAAGTCCCCAGAGGAAAAGGGAGCAAAAACCTTGACCTTGGCTGAGAAGGGTGAGGGTGGCCGTAATTCATCAAAGGGGAAATCTGCTGTTCCAAAATGGTTAGAGGAGCAACTTGAGAGAAGACCTCCTGTGCTGAAGGACCCACAAGAAAAACTAGAGGCTATCCTCGCTCGGGCTCAGATTACAACAAAGAAGAAGAAGGAACCAAGGATTAGATCCAAAGTAACGATGGATGCCTCTAGATCTCAGACCGTGCAGATAGCAACACCCGTAGTAGGTCAAGAGGGGCTAACTTACAACATTTCCACCATGGATCTAGGGGCCACCACTAGAGAACAAAAGGTAGGTCACCTTGAGGAGTCAGTGGCTACAGTGGTGCATTTGATAAAACAGGATAAGATCTCGAAGGATGAGCTTAAGGCACACGTCGCAGACTTAACAAATTACATACAACAATGGTCTTCAGTGGACAACCTACCTACCACATCCACAGCCGCACCCCAACTGCTGTCCAAGGAGTAGATTGATAAGATGGAAAGGAGGAAGAACTTGGAAAAGACCACAAAGGACTGGTTCTGACAAGTCTTATATGTCAGAAACATGGGAATTAGCAAGGCTGTGTGAACAACCAACAAGTTCTTAGAACTGTTACAGTCTCTGGAGGGCACGAGGAGGCTTTCCACCGACTTCCTTGCGACCTACGACTCTACCTTTCCAAAGATCGAGGCTATTATTCAGTTGCTAGAAGCCACATGGGAGAAGGAGCTTTCATTTAAGAAGGATGATCATTGGCTGATGGATGTATGGCGATGAGACTTTGACAATCGGAGGGAAAGGCTGGAAAAAATCATGAGCAAGGTGGATTCGGATATCGAATGGATCAGGGAGATCAGGGTGGAGTGTGCTCGTTATCTCAAACTGATGAGAGAGTATGACATGCCCAAAATGCAAATGGATCCAGAGAAGATAAAGCCCTACTTCCAGAAAAAGATGGAGGACGGAATGTCAAATGAAATCACGATGGAGTTCATGAGTTTCGCCGCCCGTGCCTTCGATCAATTAGAGCTATTCAGGGACCAAGGCTCAAAGTGTGATGAGGATTGGAAAGGGCTGGAAGACAATGCAAACGAATGGAGCTACCAAGTGCTAAGATACAAGATCATTGAAATAGACAAGCTCCAGGCGGTCATCCTCAAGTTCATTGAATACACAGCTTCTGAGGGGTAGGAGGACAACCCCGTCAAGGATGAAGAACTTCTTGAAGAATAGCTATAGTGAAAACAACAATTGGCTAAAGGACAAAAGTGCTACAGTGCCATAAGAAGAGGACAAAATAGGGAAAGGACAAAGATGTATTTTAAATTGTGATATATTGGGGGGTAGGTGAAACCCTATATTGTAATGAATCTTGGCCACACAATAAGAATTGATCTTGGCCATTCATTAGATATTTTGGGCACTATAAATAGAGCTCTCTTCTTATTTGCAAAGGAGAGTTGAGTTGTTGTAAAGGCATGTCATTGAAATTCTGCAAAGAAAAAGACATTGACTTGGTGTATTTCCTTCCGAAAGCCACATGCTGCTTCTGATTCAACTCCATTGTTAGATGCTCTATCTTAGGCTCCATTTCTCTATCTCCAGTTAGCCATTTCGCTTTGTGCAGACTTTAGAATGCTGTTCAAGTGGGTCATGAAAAATTCTTGGCCAAGGTTGATGAATCTCACCATACTTTGTCGTTTCAATCGCATGCAGATAACCGCAGTTAGTCCGACTTGAATCGGTGCGCTTCCAAATCTTTATCTTTAGCTCCATGCATGTACATGGTGGGAGGAAGATAAACATTTGCAGACCTTAGAAGATAGCACAAGTTCTACGATACTGTGATATTTCTAGTTAAGTGGAACATTGTTTCAAGAAGCTGTCCATTGCAGGAACTCCATCATCGCTGTTCACAGTTAGTTGTAGATCCAGGAACCTCCTTTCTTCCCTACCCTTTTTCATTTTATTTAATGAGTAACCTATGCTAAGGTTCATTGCACATTGTAAAGCCAAATCCAAAGACAACATGGAGTCCTAGACTGCTGTTTGAACCTACAGCAAAATGCACAATAACTTCCCTATCTTAGAAACTCCATTTCAAGATCCAACTTCCCATGCTTTGTATTTCCTACGTAAGACCACCTTGTGATTCCAACAAATCACATCAAACAACTAAGATATTCCAAGCACTGTCAAGACCTGACATCCGAGAGACCTTGGGATAGTGTTCTGCAATCTGATTGTGGAAGATTGTCTTTCAAGAGAGGTAGTGCACCTACTCACTGGCTGTGTTGAAAAGTGCATAAAAACACCATCAACATTCCCGTAACACAAGAGAAATCAGCTATGCTTATAGAGGACACCATAGAAGACAACATATCAACAACAGAAGATCCCAAAATAGTCCTCTTTGCTGCATCCTTGACTGAAGAAGAGAGACTGGAATTTCACAAATTCTTTGCAGAACGTAAAGTCAACTTTGCATAGTCCTATGCTGACATGCCAGGACTAGACCCAGAGCTAGTTTTGCACCATCTGCCACTGTTGCCTAATTCCAAACTAGTTAAACAAAAGTTATGCAAAATGCATCCTTAGGTCACTCTATTGGTCAAAGCTGAGTTGAAGAAACTTCTAGATGGATTCATATGGTCTATTGATTATGCTGAATGGATATCTAACCTTGTGCTGGTAAAACAAAGCCAAATGGAATTATCCGAGTCTGCACAGACTTTAGAGACTTAAACAAGGCATGCCCAAAGGATGACTTTCCTTTTCCAAATATTGATATCATAGTCGACCTCACAGCAGGATACTAGATGTTGTCCCTCATGGATGGTTTCTCTGGCTACAATCAAATCTGCATTGCCCCTGAAGACCAGCATAAAACAACATTCACTTGCCCTTGGGGTACATACTATTGGAATGTCATGCCATTTGGTCTTAAAAATGCAGGTGCTACATATCAGAGAGCAATGACCACAATATTTTAGGACATGATGCATAAAATAATGGAAGATTACGTGGATGACCTTTTGGCTAAATCATTGACAAGGAAAGATCATCTAAAGGTGTTAGACACAATTTTCAAGAGGCTAGAAGAATATAAGGTCAAACTGAATCCTAAGAAATGTGTCTTTGGTGTCACATCCAAAAAAATATTGGGATACATAGTGTCCCGACGAGGCATTGAGGTCGATCCAGTGAAAGTAAAAGCCATCATGGACATGCCTCCTCCTAGAGGAATAAGCAAACTCAGGACTCTACAAGGTAGGCTACAGTCTATTCAATGCTTCATATCCCAATTGGCCAATAAATGACAACCATTCCAATATCTTCTGCGCAAAGGTATCCCCTTTGTGTGGACAAATAAATGCCAAGAAGCCTTTCAGCAAATAAAAGACTACCTATTTTCACTGCCAGTCCTTATGCCTCCCATTCAAGGAAAGCCTTTGATATTGTACATCTCTTCCACTACTTCAACACTAGGGGCATTACTAGTGTAGAATGACCAAGAAGAAAAAGAAAGAGCTATATATTACATCAGTCGGACATTGGTCGGGTATGAACTGAACTATACATCAATTGAATGGGCTTGTCTAGTTGTGGTCTTCGCAGCACAAAAGCTAAGACATTATATGTTAAGCCATCAGACACAACTAGTAGCAAAGATTGACCCCCTCAAATATTTGTTAAGTCGGGTAGCATTAACAGGACGTCTGGAAAAATGGGTCACGATTCTGAGTGAATATGATATTCAATATGTAGAAAGAAAGGCAATAAAAGGACAAGTCATAGCAGACCTGCTGGCGGATGTACCTTTACAAAGTGATCACCCATTAGTGGCAGATTTTCCAAATGAGTTGATATTCCATAAGAAACCAAAGTCTCCCTGCAGTTATACTTTGACAGATTACACACAAATCATGGCTCGGGGGCAAGAATCCTATTCATCACCCCTCAAGGAGACTCCATTCCTAAGTCTTTCCACATAGCTTTCCCATGCACAAATAATGTGGTGGAATACAAGGCATTGGTTACATGACTTAGAATGGCAATAAAATGGAAAATTAAAACACTGCATGTCTATGGGGATTCTCAGCTGGTCATCAACCAGGTTAAAGATGACTACGACACAAAAGATGAGAAAATAATGCCCTACAAATGAATGGTTGACAATTTTCAAATGTACTTTCATATGGTGACTTTTGAACAAGTTCCAAGAGCATAGAAAAAAGTGGCAGATGCCATGGCTACAATAGGGTCTCTCCTCAACATTCCAAGCAAGATGCCTCAGCTAGAATTCCTAATAGAAAAATTGTTGGTTCCTGCCTATGACATTCCAAAGTTGGAGATGGTCTGTGAGCTTGTTGGTCCCGATTCTCCATGGTACCAAGATATTTATGACTCTACCTTAAGTCTCAAACCCTTCCACCTAACTTTTCCAATAACTACAGGAAGTCCTTTATCCAAAAAGCCACAATATATGCCATTGTCAGTGACACTCTTTACTGTCGTAGCTTTGACGACACCCTCCTTAGATGTCTCAACACTAACGAAGCATGTACAACCTTACACGAAGTACATGAGGGTATATGTGGGTCTCATTCGAGTGGTCCTACTCTAGCCAAGAAGATAATGAGACTTGGGTACTATTGGCCGACCATTGAAAAAGATGCACTAGAATATGTCAGGACTTGTCGCCAATGTCAGATTCACAATGATTTGATCCATGCTCCAACGCAGGAACTTTAGCCGATCACTTCTCCTTGGCCCTTCACTCAATGGGGACTCAACCTTGTGCGCAAGATTCATCCTACCTCGTCTAAAGGCCATAAATTGATTATCACCGCCACTGAGTATTTTACAAAGTGGATCGAAGCCATCCCCCTAACGTACATAACCGCCAAAAAAATACCCAAGTTCATTCTTAACTACATTATTTGTTGGTATGGCCTTCCACAATCCATCACTAACAACAGACGTTCGTTTAAAAACTAAGACGTTCATGGGTTATGTCAGCGATTTCACATCCAACACCATTTTTCATCTTCGTATTACCCACAAGGAAATGGTCAAGCCGAGGAATCAAATAAAACCATTGTTAAAATCCTCAAAAAGACTGTCAATGATGCTGGTTGTGACTAGCATATTCAACTCAACTCTACTCTGTGGGCCTACCACACCAGCATTTGTACACCTACATGAGCCACTCCTTTCCCCCTGGTCTTTGGATTTGAGGCCATCTTGCCTATTGAGGTTGAAATTCCTTCTTTAAAAGTATCCCTGAAGGGTCTGACCGATGATGAGGAGTATTGACAGTCACGCCTGCACGAGCTGGAGATGTTAGAGGAAACAAAAAAAATTGAAAAATAACAAAAATAGTAAAGAGAAATAATTCATCCAATAGTGAAAACCTAGAAAACAGGCGCTTTGGATAAGTACCATGGTGAAAACCTGGTAAACAGGTACCATGCATAATCAATCATTGCCCTGCCATATACTGCTACTTTGTCAACCTTGGCCTAGGATGAAATACATTTTCCATCACCACCACAACATTTGTCATGACATCATACCCTTCCTTTCATGGTTGATAAAAGGTTGACGTCAAGTCCTGAATACTATCCATCTGACACCCTAGGCACATGCCGTTCACGTCCTTTAAAATTGGCTAAGTCTTGAACCTGACTGGGGGAAAAAAATTTATCATGTAACTATAGTGGATATCACACATGGTCTCCGAAATTGCTAAAATGTCCTGAAAAAAGACAAAAACATGGCAAAAAGTCCTAAAAAAACACCAAAAACATCGGAAAATGTCTTGAAGAAAAACCCAAAAATCAAAAAAATGTCCTAAAAGAAAAAAAGAAAAAAATAATCACAACAAACGTCAGATTGTCTCGAAATCGCAAAAACAGTCATTTTGTCAAATCAATCAATCTTCATCATTTGTCTGAACTACGTTGTCTCTGCACATTTGCTACGCAGGCAAGACTCATATTTGAGTCCCCAAGACATTAGGTCAGTCCTTTTAGGTTTGTCAAAATAAAATCATGATTCTTTCTTTGGTCATCAAGACAAAGTCATTGATCATGTCGAACTACGAGGTCTCAAAGTGTATGATGTAGGCAAGGCCATCTGTCGATGAGCCCCCGAGGCCACACTAGGTCAGTCCATTAGGGTTCATGGCACTATACTGGCACACACGTTAAAAGTCTACAAGTCACAATGACTTATTAAAACAAAGCATGGCAATCATTTATTCCAATATGACAATCACATCAACATGGCAAGAAAATCGACATATGGTCAACACAAGTCAAACTCAATCAAAACAAATCAAATGATTATAACCTGTCAAACTGTCAACTTTTGGTTATCTTTCAGATATGTCCTTCTGAAGAATAACCTCTGTCATTTACGCCCTAGGATGTGTCCTTCCTAGGCATCGTCATCATCATCTGTCATTTTTGAGGGATCCTCTTGGCATGTAAGGATCACTCTTCTCGACATCAGTATTCTTCAGATGTGTCCTTCTGAAGAACAAAGTCTATCATTTGTTCCTTAGGATGTGTCCTTCCTAGGCATCATCATTGTCATCTGACATTTTTGAGGGATCCTTTCCACATTTAATGGATCAAATCCTCTCGACATCAACATTATTCAGGATGTATCCTTCCTGAATTGGGAAATCTTTGACATTTCATCATCTTGGCATCGTCAAAACATGGCACCTTGGCATCTCGACATCGTCAAGCGTGAAATCTTGACATGAAAACACTTGGCATCTAGACACACTTGGAAAAAACTTGTCACTTGTCTTTTGACTTTCATCATGTTACTATTTTTTTAGTGAGATCCTGACAGCAGGATTTAGAAAAACAGCAACATATCATGGTTGTCTTATCTTGTCTTTTGGTTTTTATTATCATGTTACTAGTTTTTTAGTGAGATCCCAACAACAGGATTTAGAGAAGCAGCGACGTATCATGACGTTTGTCTTATCTCTTGACACGTATGTTACTAGTTTATTGGCGATATCCTGATTTCGGGATTTAGAAAAATAGCGGCGTACCATGGTAATGGCTTTATTTTTGTATTTTTATAATCATGTTGCTAGTTTCTCAAGGATTTCCTCGAAACAGGATTTAGAGAAGCAACGATGTTTCATGACTTGTCTTTCTTGTATTTTCTGTTTGCGGTTGGTTATGACAAAAATACGGGGGCAATTACGCTCTTGGTATGAGTCATGATCATCCTTGTCTGTGACTACTTGTCTTATGTGATGATGCGAACTTGTACACCTTGAGCTATGTCATATCATGGTGTTTGTTGGCCATTACAACAGTCTTCGCAATGATGATTAAGAGAAATAAATATTAAAGTCCTATGGTAAAGTTTTGAAGGATTTGGTCTAGGAACTAACATGCATCTCCTTCGGTCTGGTCATCTTCTCTCATCCATTTCATGATGATATCCTATGACATACAAAAACATAAGTGCATACATGATCATATAAACATTGCATTCAGTCCATATACACATCATCCATAGCATTAAATCATATAACATTTCATTGCATATTGCATTCACATTATGCATGTCATTATCATCATCATCGTAAAATACACATAACATATAAATAAACATTGCACATCATGGAATCATATCATAAGTAAGCATCATAGGACATACATGAAAACATATATAAATAGTACCATCATACATCATAAATCAACATCATACATAAAGCATCACATCACATATATCATAATGCATAAATCAAATAGCATCGCATAATACACATGTAGGCCACATCAAAACTACATCATCATATAGCATCATCTCAAAAATATACAATGTCACAAGATAGAATCAACAGATATCCCAAAAATGGAGCTCGCAGGCTCAGTGGTCTATACATGATGTGTCATAACACAGAAACAAATATGGCAAACATGCCCCTAAGAAAGGCTCTCATCATCCCCTCATGGCGAAGCATGTGGCTGCTGAGGACCTATGATTGGCACTGAGGAAATGGGTGGACCTGTAGCAACCTCTGTTTGTGCAACCAAAGGAACTGACACTGATGGCATCATCTCCACGGTAATAGAAACCTATGAGGACACGATGGCTTGACTCTGACACTGAAGGATCTGTCACTGGTGATTGTCTCTGTACTGACCTCTGCTCTGAACTAGTAGACCCATGACTGCAGCTCAAATGATGACTCGAGGCATGCCTGTGTGAGTGGTGGGACCTATGCCCTGATGTGTTCCCTAAGGAGGTAGATCCTCTTGCACTACTGTGACTGCTGCTGCTACTACCACTCCCTAATCTATGACCACTACCTGTCCTCATCTGTGAGTGTAACAGTGTAGGATCTCGTCGCTCAGGTAGCACTTCCTGCTCGTAGAGAGTCCTATACTACCCATACCAAGTGCTCATCCTGGAAAGCTCATGAGCTATATCCCCTAAAGGACCTAAACATAGTGTTGCAAATTCCACACACCACTATGCTAACTCCTACCTCTAGATCTCAGCCTGATCCCGCTCTACTCGAGCCACCTCTAGCTCTGCCTACAGTGCTCTAACCTGCGTCATACTCTCATCTAGCCTCCTCTGTAGATCCTCCACCCTCTGGTCTATCGTGGCGTCCTAGGTAAATGTTGAAGAAGATGGTATCTCCTCCTCTCCCTCCACCATCCTCCATCTCAGGAGTCTCTCGGCCTCATCCATGGCATCATCATCATCATCATCCTCCTCCTTTGCAACATCCTCTCCACCAACTCTCTCATCTTGAGGCACATCCACATCAACATCCACGTCTACCTCCATGTCCTCCTCCTATCTCTCCTCCTCCCCCTCCTGCCTCGGCTGCTCTCCCTCCTGCCTCGACTGCTCCTCTCCCTCCTACCTTGGTTGCTCCTCCTCCTCTCTCTCCCCCTCCTCGGCCACCTCTGGGATAGCATCTAGTGCCACTCTGGCCATGCATAGTCACACCCTCCTGCCCTACCTTTGGCCATCTCTCCTTCATTTTTGGCTGTCATCTCCATCATCTCCACCCCAACCTCTATCCCTACCCCCATCTTGCCCTCCACCCTGGCCTCCATCCCTACCCCAGCCTCTGCCTCTATCATCGTCTCTGCCTCCTTGCTTGACTCTCGGCACATGTGGAATAACTGACCACATGTACACAGGTGCTGGCCCATTTGGATCTATCAATGGCACTGGTCGATGTGCCTCCCACCATAAGTCATAGTCGGCGGTGGTCCTGGGATCTGCCTCTCCACGTCTCCATCCCCACTGTTGGGCTACTAGCCCATCAATCTGTTGCTTGGAAAAAGCTATAGGAATCATTAGCCCCCAAGCCGACTCTCTGGAAGACTGAGCATACTCGGTTGTGCTTGTAAGTACACCCTGCTGCTCTTCGAACTGTCACAGGACATGCTGTGGAAGGTAGATCTCTATAATCAGCCAGCTCTGCACTATCCTCCTAATTAGGTAGTGATACTGTCTGCAAAGGTTGAGATGGTCCACCTCATCATCCCACTACTGGCAGTCTTTGTACAGCCTCCAGATGAATGACACCATGGTATCAATCCGATGGCACCACCAATCCATCTCTCCCATCTGTGTCTACTGAAGAGCACTGGCATAGTAATACGAATAGGGCATCCCCTCGAGTAGCTATGGTCTCTGAATAGGTGGATGAAATATCGCTATGTGCTCCCAAGCCCAAATCATCATCAGTGTGGTGCCACATGAAATTATCTCTGCCATCTTGTAGGTAACCTCGTGAAGCTGGTGGTAGAGTGTGCCCAACAAACAAGGCCCCCAGGCATATACTTTCCTAACTCATCTCATCCCCACTAGGATGTCTCCCCAACCAATAGGGAACCCATGTCCGCGATGGTCAGGAATCAATATCCCTCCAATCAGTGTCGCTAGGAACGCATCAAACCAAGCATAATGCTCTGCCATAAACTCCCAGCGGATCTCATAACCCTGGATACTAATTCCTGCTCCCTCATCCCGATAGTATGCTGTGAAAGTCTGATGGCCATGGTGAGGATCATAACCGATCCACTCTCCTCGGATTGGCAGGCATAGAATATAGTAGACATCCTCTAGGGTAACTATCGCCTCTCCCGTCGGTAGGTGGAAGCAGCATGTCTCTGAATGCCACCGCTCACATTTAAGGCAGTCAATAGTCCCCTATTTTCCCGAATAGCAGCCATATAGGCGGCATAAAATAGACCTAGCTGCATCAATCACCGTCACTCCCATGGAGTCAGCTGATCACCAAATTGGAAGGTCAAGGGCCTACTCTCTCGTGTATATATGGGTGCAAGCTGTCTCTACACAAAGCCACACAACGCGTCAATACCTTTTTGGACAATCATCACTATCATCATCATAACTAGAAAGAATTTCAAATTCAAAAAACATCATAATCAGCCCTAGTCAAAGTCAAATTCAAATGTGTCGTGTTGACTGCAATTGCGTCTCGAAACAACGGTTGTGTCATTTTGTGCTTCAAATGTGTCACAACATATTGATTGCATCATTTTGTTGCTCAATTGTGTCGCATCAGAGCACTTGTGTCACAATATATGACACATGCATCACTTCATTCAAATGTGTCGCTCAAACAGGCAAATGTGTCGCCAAATGGCACATGTGGCATTCTAACTTTCGATTACGGTGCAATATGACGAATGTGTCGCACTTTTGGTCAAATGTGTTACACATCCTTGTCCTCCTCTAAAATACACTTGCACTTGTGTCGCGACACATCAAATGCGTCAAACATGAAGTCAAATGTGGCTTACGTGCACGCATATGCGTCGTAGCGCATTCATTGTTCACCCTAAAACCCTAATTTTGATGTGCAAAATGAGAAAATTACAAAGGGGGTTAGGGGTACATACCGCTGGCTCGGAACCCTCTGGCTACTTGTAGGTCCGTACAATCTTGCTATGGTGCTATGTCACTGGAATCACCATCCTCGTTGTAGTCCTCTTCACTCTGAGCTCTCGAATTTGCAATGTGAATAGTGAAAATGAATTGACTTTTACCCCTTTGTCAACTTATTTATAAAGTCAAAATGACATTTGTCAACTAGGTTATTACTGGAGGCCCTTTTGACCAAATTTGACCACACTTTTAGCTGCCTTAAACATGTTAGAATCTGAAACTGTCTACGCCATTGTTTTTCTAGTCATTAAATTGACTTATCGGGACCCTTTCCAAATTTTTCTACCGCCAACCCAAAATTTGAAAAATTTCCCAAGGGGGCATTGATACCCTGTAGCTTCACTAGGGCATGGCTTTGACTTATCTTCTTTATCACAATGCGACATGCTACATTATGACAAAGAGGGGCAAAATGTAAACACATAAAAATGACTTAGGCCTTCAAGCTTTATTTTTACCACTTTCGTCCTAGCATAATTAAGACATTTTAATTATGTCCTTGGTCCACATTCGACTATTAATTAAATAATTCATAATTATTTAATTAATTCATGTCCTTTTATTCTTCATAATTATTAAATAAATAAATTTTATTTATTTATTAAATACGTCATTAATTGTCTAAGTTTTTCCCTAATTAAATAAATTTCTTAATTTATTTCTTCCTGATTATTAAATAAATGAATCGTATTTATTTATTTAATGTCTCTAATTCTCATAATTAAATTAATTTATTAATTTATTTAATTATTGATCTTATCCTCTAAATTAAATAATTATATTTAATTATTTAATTGTCAAAATTAACATTTCTTCATTTTAAATAAATGAAATTATTTAAAATGATATCACAATCTTAACTAATAGTTCATTTTAGTAAATAATCTAAAAATCGATTATTTATTATCTCACAAAATCCATATTTTGAATTAATTTAATTCAAAATGGTAACTTTCCTCCAAAAATCAAGTAATCGGGCAAATTCTTGATTTTCCAAATCTGATCTTCAGTTCAACTCTTATCTTCTTGATTTTTTGAATCTCACAAATCAGGCAGTCTTTATCTTCTTGATTTTCAAAAATCTTTATCTTTTTGGCTAATTGTCACATTTATTCTCGACCACTGATTTGATTTTATCAAATGACATCTTGACCACTCATTTAATGATTTTTCCCTAACCCTAAATATGGATTGTTACATTAGATCTTGTCCTTTGATTTTAGGCTTTTGTGAAAAGTCGATCTCGTCCGTCCGTTCAAAATTGCATACTCTATAAAATGCTATTTTGCTCACATTTTTGAATTACACATAGATTTAGTTATTCTAACACATTTATGCATAGAGTTATTTGGCATTTTAGAGTCGTTTTGTCATAGGCATAGGCATAGTCTATATGTAAATCCTTCAAAGCTTATGTAGAACTTAGGCTTTATTTTTAGATTGCTTGCACATTGAATATGAGGGCAACACATCAACCAACAAGTTAGAAGGTGTTACGAAGATGAATCATGGAGGCTTCAAAAATTAACTGGTATAATCGTTTCATTTATATTTTCTTTCATTGTGCTTCATAGTTCTTTGGGTTTATAGGCTTTACCATTTGATAATTAATCTAACCTGAAATTAACCCATTGATACAACATGAATCTTCAAAGTTTGGACTTTGATGGTGATAAGTACACAAGTTGTCTTTTGGTTTGAGGACACAGTCAACATGTGTGGAAACTTGGAGTCTTGTTTTGGTGAGATCTGGTTATAGGTACAATGATGGTGATGATTATGGTTTCATGGATTTTTATGTGTATTTGAGTATTGGCACAACATGGTCATGTATGTGGTTAATTGGTGGTGTGTTGTTTAGTTTGAGGAGGTTGTTCTTATCTCATGGATGTTTATTTGGTTCCTTGACTATATAGTACTTGGTTATGGACTTGTTTAGCAAATTAGATTTGTGGTTGATTTGGTGTTTAAGTCTTGTGGTCTTTCGGGCTATCTTCATTGATACCTTAGTTTGTAGGTTACTGATGTGATAGTTATTTTGTATTTTTCATTGGTTTTAGATCTTATGGCTATGCAATTGTGTGGGTTAGCCACCCATTTGGTTGCAGTGTGATGACTTGGATGCGGACTATCTATATCCACGAGTTTTTTCTATTGGGAATTAATGTATCTCAACCTTGGCAATCCCCACATTCTTTAATTACTATATTTTATATTTTCAATGATTATTTCACATTTATATTATTGATATTTGATCTATCAAAAGGGATGTGATATTTTGAGTTGGCACTTTTCCATATGTTGGTGCCTTAAGAAATAAGTTGTTAGTTATCAAAATATGCCCATTTAGTGGTCTATCATGGAAAGCCTATTTTTAAGGATGTTATGAAAAATTTTATGACAACTATAAGAGCTAAAAGTAGTGGAATATTTTTGGACATGAGAATTAGTAATGACACATGTAAGACAATATTTGTATAAGCTACTGGTGGCCTATGATGCATGTAAGAACATCTCCTATTTTATAGGGATTTTTTATGAAAACCTATAAGAGGGTGTAAATTCATGTAAGAGACCATGTTTGGCATGTAAGGGTCATGTGTATTTTACCAAGGTATTTTGGAACCTTGTTTTGACCCATGATAATTTTTTATGGTGGTAATTTGAGCCTCCATGAGTCTATATATTGAGGGGTTGACATGGAGATATTATGAATTTTCTTACAAGTACATAGATGTTGGATTGGATGCAAGATTGATGAAGACATATTTATTGTAATATATTTAAAGAACAATACAGATTCTCTCTTTCTTGGTGGATTTTTTTACCTAGAATATATTTATCCAAAAAAATCCTCGTGTTATGTGTATGGCTGTTGACTTTTGTTAATTTCTTTGTTGTTAAAATAATTTCTTCATTAATATTAAATAGTTTAGTTTATAGATTTGCAAATTAAATCAAATTTTTATATTGTATTGGTCACCTTCATTTCTAACATTTGGTATTAGAGCTTGGCCAACTTTATATATTGGGTGGAAGTGTAAAGGTTTTTTTGCTACAGTAGGAGTTTTATTTTACAAATTGGTGTTTGTAAGAATCATGGTTGCATATGCATCTTGGTCAAACATTGAGAAATTTAATGGATATAAATATGAGGGAAGTTTAATGGATAGAAAAAAATTGTCCTCCTGAATATGTCTAAAGATAACACTACATTTTCTATGTGGAAATGATTGGGTGAGATTTATCAAGCCAAGATCCTTGTGAAAAAACTATATTTGAAAAGAAATTTATTTTCTCTTAAAATGAAGGAAGGTGAATCCATTGAAAAACATTTAAATTCATTTAATTTGATTTTGATTGAATTAGTTAATCTATAGATGTTAAACTCGATGAAGATGAAAGATTAATTATGCTTCTTTGTTCTTTACTTGAGTCATGGGAAATTTTCATTCTTTCTATCACTGCTAATCTCAAAGATCCTAATAAGGATGCACATATTATGAATGTTGCCACAAGAAATTAGGAAGAAGGTTATGGATAGCTCATTAGATTCTCCCAATGTTGGGGGAAAGCCTAAGGAAAGAGGGCCAAAGGGATATCAAGGGCCTAAGGACAAGTCTACATGTCATTCTAAGAATCCTCGAAAGAAGAAAAAAAATAAAGAGTTGGAACTATGGGAAAATAGGACATGTGGAGTGAAAAAATATAAAGAAACAATGGGATTCCACCATTAAAAAAGTCCTCTAATGCAAGTGATTAATTTTTACTTTCTGCTAGTAATGCCACTTCTAATGAACACTGGTTGGTTGACTCAAGATACTTGTATCACATGACTACTCATAAGGAGTGGTTTTCCTCAAATGATAAATACAATGAAGGTAATGTCTACCTTGGGGACAACACTCCATATCTATTTGTTGCATGGGAAGAGGTATTGTTTTGTTTTAGTGATAGGAGGATTAAAATTCTTCTTGGTGTTTTACATATTCCTAGATTAGCTAGAAATTTGATTTCATTTTTGAATTTGAATGATTCAAGAATGTATATAACATTTAATAAGCATGGTTACAATTTGGTGAGAAGAATATTAGTGGTAGAAAGGAGAACTCTGATGGGAAATTGATATAATTTTGATGCCACTATTATTTGTAAGTCCACCTATGTTGCTAGAATTTTAAAAAAATACATGTATGTTGTGCCACCATAAATTGGGCCACATAAATAAAAAATATTTTTTAAAATTATGAATACAAAATATTGGATGACTTATCTTATTATGATGAGTACTTTTATTGTTGTGAGAATTATGTGTTTGGAAATAATAGTAGATCATCTTTTCCTTGAGGAAGTAATAAAGAAAAAGAGAAATTATAAATTGTTCTTATGGATGTGTTTTTTCCTATGTATAATTATTCAATTTGAAAATCTCATTATTTTGTTACCTTAATTGATGATGTATCTATATTTACATTATGAAAAATAAATATGAAGTTTACTCTAATTTTAAGGAATTTAAAGCCTTAGTAGAAAACCAATGAAATTGAAAATAAAAGTATTAGGATTAGATAATGGAGGGGAATATTTCTCTAAGTAATTTGATTAGTTTTGTAAGCCTGAAGGTATTATAAGACAAAAGACAAATCCTTATACACCACAACAAAATGGTGTTGTAGAAAGGATGAACTATACTATTATGGAAAGAGCCAATATTATGTTGAGTGATGTATAGTTAGATAAATGTTTTTGGGAAAAATTTGGGTGTACATCTTGTTACTTTATTAATAGATCTCCTTGCAAGGCTCTTGATTCAACACCTTATAAAATGTGGATAGGTAAGAAACCCTATATTTTAAAATTAAAAGTGTTCTAAGTTGGATTCAAAAGAAAATAAATGCATATTCATTGGATATGGTGAGAATGTAAAAGGTTATAAGCTATGGGATCCTTTAACTGAAAAAAATCTCTATTCTAGAGTTGTTACTTTCAAGGAACTTAGATCTATTTCTAATCCTATACAACCAAGAGAGAAGGAAAGGAAAAGATAGTGCATTTTGATTTGTAGCAAGAATATTCAGATTAGGAAGAACATAATAATGGATTTGAGGATGGAGAAGAAGAAGATATTTTAACTTAAAGTTATGAAGATGAAGAATTTTTTATGACAGAATAAGTTGAGCATACTTACAAGCTTGAGGAAGAATCTCTTACTCCACCCTTGAGAAGATCCACTAGACAATGAAAATCTAGTTGAAAATTATAGCCCACCATATTTTATTGTGTATTTTCTTTATTGATTATTGATGATGAGCTTAGATCCTATAGGGAAGCTATTCTTGTAGATGATAGTGAGTCTTGGCAACTAGCCATGCAAGAGAGATGATGGATTTAGACGGTTGTGATACCTAGGACCTTGTTCATATTCTCAAAGGAAGGAAATCCATTGGCTGTAAGTGGGGCTAGTAAAATAAACTTAGAGAAAATAGTTCATTAGAGAAGTACAAAGCTAGACTGGTAGCTAAGGGATACTCCTAGAGAGAGGGAGTTAATTTTGTTAATGAAATTTTCCCTCTTGTTGCTAAATTATCATCTATTAGATTTATTTTATCTATAGCTTTCGCTTATGATTTTAAAATTGAAAAAATGGATGTTAAGACTTTTTTTTGAATGGATATTTGGAAGAGGAAATTTATATGCAACATCCAAATAGAGCTAAGGTAAAAGTGAAAAAACACTTGGTTTGTAGGTTGAAATGGTCTCTTTATGGTTTAAAACAATCACCCTAGATGTGGTATCAAAAATTTTACTCTCTTGTGTTGAAATTAGGCTTCAATAAAAGTGAAGAGGATCATTGTTTTTGTATTGGATGTATTGATGATCAGTTACTAATTGTTTCCATGTATGTGGATGATATGTTTTTTTAAGTGACACAAAAGTTATGTTTAGTGACCTGAAAATCAAATTTCAGGTACATTTGAGATGAATGATTTGGATTCAGTAAGATACATATTGGGAATGGAAATCAGAAGAGATCAAGGTAATAGAAAGCTTTGGTTGTCACAAATTATATGAGCATTATTTTGCATAGATTTAGTATGCATGATTGAAAACTAATTAGAATTCCTTTACTTATTATAACTAAGATTACTTTAGATATGTTTTCTAAATTTGAAGATGATTTGAGGATATATCTAACGTGGCATATGCTAGTATTGTAGGAATTTTGATGGATGCAATGGTTTGTAGTAGACCATACATTTCCCAAGAAATGGGAGTTTTGGGAAGGTTTTTGTCTATCCTTAGTAGAGAGAATTAGAATTATGAAAAGAGGGTGTTAAGATATTTGTGTGGTACTTTTAATTATTATTTAGTTTATTTTAGTACTAAAAATGTGGATAAGATATTGGATATACAAGGATTTGTTGAATCATATTGGGAAAGTGACTTGGATAGTTGAAGGTCCACTAGGGGGTATGTGTTTACTTTATTTAGAGGGGATATAAGTTGGATGAGTAAGAGGTGGCCTATGATTTATTTATCCTCTACTAAAGTAGAGTATATGGCTACTACCCATGTAAATAAGGAGGCAGTCTAGTTACAAAGACTGTGTGCAGGTATTTTTTATTACAAGATAGTTTAGATTGATTGTGATAGCCAGAGTGTAATTATTTTATCCAAGAATCCTATATTGAAGGAACACAAAGGCCACTGAGAGGGGGGGTGAATCAGTGGACTACAAATTTTAACTTCCTATGCAATATGATAGCAAATGCAAAAAGCATAAACTAAGAGCATAAGAAAAGTAACTAATCCACACACACAAAATGCATCCCACAACATAAGATGTATGAGGAAAAACACAAGATGGGACCTTGGTGAGAATAGATGTCAAAGGCTATTGCTCCAATCCAGCTTCATAATGAATTTTTTTTTTGTTACAATGTATGGGAACCAACCCAAAGGAACACCAATTCCTAGTTTATGAGCACCAACTCAAAGGAGCTTCTACCCCTAATCTAAGCACCCATTTAGATGATTACACAATAAGATATTTTTTATTACAAATTCAGTATCATGTTACAAATGAATTTTTGTAACTCAAATAGTTTTTAGCACTTATGTTAACTTGATGTCTTTAAATAGCTTTCAATCTTCTATCACCAACAAACTCTTGCAAGTATTCTTGCACTTACTCTACATCCACACAACAAGTCTCTGCAAAAATAACATATGCCTTCACACACTATTAGAGCAGATGAAAACATTCTACACTCATAAATATGCATACTTTATTTTTACAGAGTTATCTTTTGTTCTCTCCACTCAAACCCACTCTCCTTTTTTCACACACACACACATAGGCAGAAAAACAAAATGAATTGCAACCTTTGTTATAAATCACTCCTGTAGGTCAAAGAAAAAATTCATAACCCTAAACTTCAAACAAATAATTCTGCAACACTCTATCAGTAACTTTTTGACTTTTCTAAAGCAATTTGTCAGCAGATTTCTGATATTTTCTTGTTGCAACTTTTTGCAGAACATTAAAAAACCTAAATCTTATTCTCCTTATGTTATTCCATCTGCAAGTATTTAATGCTCTTCTTGAGCAACTTAATGATTTGGTGCAGCTTCTTTTTAGACTAGCTCCCATGAATTTAAAATGCCTCATCTTTATTTGAAATAACATAAACATCAGATTTCCTTTGCATCGATTTCCCTAGTTTAACTGTAGCTTGCAAATCCAATTGCAATGTCTAATCTACAATAAATAATTTTATCTAGGGCATCCCCAGAAACCAAAAATATTTGAATATACAACACTGCTACAGAAGGAAACTTCATCGCTAAGCAAAGAATGAATAAAATATGATATGCATCGAAGGTTTGCTTTGCCGAGACAAATCTGATATAAAATATGTAATAAATGGAAAACTTAATCTAGGGAATTTGAAAAAAAAATTCATTCAATCACTGCTACAAAAGCTTTTCCACCAAGTAAGGAATAAAATTATATTTCATTTGAACCAAAATAGCCACCAAAGCAAGTTGAAGACAAAGGAAAAAGATTATAAAATTTGATATCACTGAATTGCCAAATGAGGTGTAGACATAGAGTTTAAACCACCATACCTCGTCTTTGAACAAAAGATAAACAAAAGCTTTGAATTAGGGTTAAATCTGTTTCACCTTATCCTGTAGCTATCAATGACATAACTGAACCAATCTTCTTTAGCCACACAAAATAGAAATCTACACATCCACAAACCCTAGCATGATAAACAATGAGTTAAGTGACCAAATCTTCACCTCTTCACCAAGTTATTACTAACACATCATCATGCCACAAATTCTCTGCCATATGTATGCCATGTCAATGCTCTCTAAATTTGTCTTTTTTCATATTTAAATATTGGCCATTGCTAACTTTGATTTGAAGCTATTAAGGTTATGTCATTATGAAGCTCCTGTCGCTATGCAGTCAACTTCCTATCACATGAACTACACACTACTGTAGCTGCAAACTGTGAGATTTCTATAGCTATGCATGTTCCTGTAGCCGCATACAAACCATTGTATACCATGAGTTAACATCAATGACAATCTAATGCCAACCAACAAAAACTTAATTCCAACATATATATCATGCTTGGACTAAGCATGTGGATGTTCAATACCATTTTTTTTATGAAATTATTTCTAAATGAGTTGAAGAAAATTGACACTCAGATAAATGTTGTAAATCATCTCGCCAACTATATGAGCACAAAAAATTTCAATTGGTGCAGTGAAGCCATGGACCTTGTTTCTTGTATTTAGTTAATTTCATGATTGTTTGATTCCCCTAGCTCTTGCAAGGTATTAAATAAGTGGGAGAATGTTGGTAATTAAGGTGTCTCAACCTTGGAAATTCCTAATTTATTTACTAATTATTATTTTATAATTTATCATGATTATTTTATGTTTATATTATTAAATATTTATAATTTATCAAAAAGGGTGTGATATTTTGAGTTGGAACTTTTTCTACATTTCAATGCCTTGAAAAATTAGTTATTAGTTATCAAAATGTGCCCATTTAGTGGTCTAAAATGTAAATTTTATTTTTAAGGATGTTATGACAAATTCTATGACAACTATAAGGGCTAAAAGTAAGGAAGATCATTTAGACATGAGAATTAGTAATGACACATGTAAGAGAATATTTGCATAATTTATTGATGGTCTATGATGTATGTAAGAGAATATTGTATTTTATAGGTATTTTTATGAAAAATTGTAAGAGGATGTAAAGTCATGTAAGAGACCATGTTTAGAATGTAAGGGTTGTATGGATTTTTACCATGGTATTTTGGAACATTGTTTTCACCAATGGTAATGCTTTATGTTGGTATTTTGAGCCTTCATGAGTCTATATATTGAAGGGTTGTGATGGAGACATTATGAAATAGTTTTCAAGTATATAGATGTTGTTGGAATGGATGCAAGATTGAGGAAGTTCTATGTACTATACTCTCTTTGAATAATAATATAGATTTTCCCTCTTTTCTTGGTAGATTTTTTTACCTAAAAAGGTATTCTCCACGTAAATATTTGTGTTATGTGTATGTATCTTGAGTTGTGTTAATTTATTTGTTGTTAAAATCATCTCCATTGATATTTTATAGTTTAGTTTTCAGATTTTCAAGTTAAATCAGATTTCCATATTGTAGTGGTTCCCTTCATTTCTAAAAATTTTAGTGTTGATACAAATTCAGTTAGTTAAACTTGTTTGTGGTAATGTATGCATTGGTATGTTGGATAGAGATGAGAGGGTTGATGATGGTTAGAGTGCTTGGATAGTCAACTATTGGGACTTGTAGCATGTTTATTGCCATGATGTCATGATAGCTTGGTTACACATTTCAATTGTAGATTTTGACAGTGATGGTTTGGTGTTGTGAGATTTATTTTTTATATTTTGATGATGGTTGCATCATCTTGGCTTGAAGATCATGGTTTTACTTTACCCTTTTAGATCTCTTGTTTTTGAGTTCTTTGATTGTATTGGAACCATGGATGGTCTTCATTTAGGATATGGTTATCATGATGCTTGGAGAACTTAGTATCTATTGTATGTTGTGGTTGTTTTGTTGATATGTGGTTGTCATTGATGTCAACACTATTAGAATTTGATGTATTGAAGGTTGTATATGTTGAGGATATTGAGAAAATTGTAAGAGAAAGTATTACAGGTTCCTAGTGGAACTATGAAGGTCATGAAGGTGTCTTTTTTTTTACATTGAAGATCAATTGTTGTGGACTAAAGGGTTTAATGTTGAGTGTATCTAGTCCATCCTCTAGAAGTTTCAGAAGTCCACATGAAGATTTGTTCAAAATTATGAAGATCTATGTTTTGACAGTGTTTTTATGGTCTCTGTTAGTATTCTTGATTAAAGTTGGTATAATTCTAGTAATTCTAGTTGTTGCGGATGTTTCTTTGTTGTTTATTGGTGTTCTTGGATGTTTCTAGATCATGCTCTATCTTTGTGGTATGCCCACATTGATCGGTGTGCTCGTGGTCGAATATTTTTCTCTGTATGTTTGGTTTCTCATGTTCTTGGCTAACATGATGGGTGTAACATTTGGTGGATCTTTGAGGTGAAATTAATTGAAGTCTTTTTATGTTGGAGTTGTTAATTTGGGTCTCCACTATATTTTGGCTGACCTTGGTGGATTCACATTGAAAATTTATTTGTAAATTTGGGCCAACATGGAGAACATGTTTTATATTTCTAGCCGACTAAGTTGTTGATGTAATCTCATGTTGCGGATATATAAGAGTGATTGTTTCATCGATGTAAAGTTTTCTTGGTGTGCTCCCATGTGTGTATGTGCAAATATCATTCGACTACAGAGCAGAGTGTGAAGAAGACTGAGCAAAGTGTGAAGAAGTTTGAGCAAAGAGTGAAGAAGGTTTTTTTTGTGTTTAACTAGAACTGTAATCATTCTTGTGTAGAAGTTATTTTCTCAGTTCACAATTTGGATGGTTTTAATCCAAACTTTTCTTTGGACAGTGAGTCCTCTTTCGTATTTGAGCAATGAGCTCTAGGTAGTGTGCCTAAATGTATGTGCATTCCCATTATTTCTCATTATACTTTTAATAGGGTATAATATTGTGGATTAACCTCCGTCGTGGTTTTCCCCTAGCAAGGTTTCCACATAAAAAATCTTGGTGTTCTCTGTGTTTCTGATGTGTTGATTGTTTATGGTTTATTGTTTGTTCATTGGATCTGAGATTGAGTTAAATAAACTTTGAAAAGATTTAAGTATTCTATGACAACTGATTCACCCCCCCTCTTAGTTGTATGTCCTTTTTTTTCCAACAATTGGTATCAGAGTAGGTTCCTCTAAAAAAATTTAAAAGCTTGAGGTGATTCGAGATGGAATCATACAAGAAGGATAGTCCTAGATTTGATGGAACAAATTACTCATTGTGGAAAGCTCGAACGGAGTGCCATTTGAAGTGTATTGGTGAAGTCTTCTAGAAAACAACAAAGAACATATATGTTATTCCTCATAATGGTCCTTCCACTGCTAATGAGATTAAAGAGGCCAAGAATAATGTCAAGGCTATGGAAGCCTTGATGAGTGCTTTAACAAATTTAGAAATGACAAATGTGTTAGGTTTGAAGACAACTCATGAGATCTAGATGAAGTTGGAAACTTTGTATGAAGGAGATGTACATGTGAAGATGGCTAAGCTATAGATTTTGAAAGGAAAGTATGAAAATATGAAGATGGGTGAAGATGAAAATATTTCCTCTTTTATGCAAAGAGTAAATGAACTAGTGATGGGTATTATATGTGTTGGTGGTACCTTGGATGAGGAAGAAATTGTGGCTAAAGTGCTCAGATCATTACCTCCCTCCTACAAAGAAAAGGCTCATTATATTGAAGAAAATAGATCATTGACAAATGTGACAAGGGACACACTGATTGGTAAACTTGTTGCCTTTGAGTTGAGTGAATTTGGTGATTTTGTTCCTAAGACTGAAACTACATTTAAGGCTACTATATCTGGAAGAAACAAGCAAAGATATGATCTGAGAGAGAGTTCTAGAAAGACATTCAAGTATGAGGAATAAATGAAATAGCTTGAAGATGAAGAAAGAGAGGTAGAAGAGTTGGAATCACTAATAGTGAAGAAAGAAGGTAGAGGACAAGGTAAGTATAAAGGAAAGCTGCCTATCAAATGTTTTTCTTGCAGTAAAATAGGTCATTTTGCATCAAGGTGTCTTGAAAGAGTTCCTAGATCTAAGCCATACAAATCTAGATTCCAAAATAAATGTTACTTTGTTGAAGAAGGTGTGACTGATGATGAATCTGATAAAGATAATGGAAATGAAGATGATTGGGTTTGCATTGCTATCAAGGAAAATAGTCCTGTGGTTACTGAATCTGCTAAAGTTGTGAGAGCTCTTGCAGCCCGAAAATAAGAAAAGGATGAGTGGGTCATTGATAGTGGATGCTCACATCATATGACTAGTGACAAGAAAATTTGTAAGTCTAGAGAAGTATGATGGTGGGGTTGTAATATTTGGAGATAACAATGCTTGTGTGATTCGTAGCAGAGGATTTATTTGTCTTGGTGGTAAGCATAACACTGATGATGTTCTTTATGTTGAAGGCTTGAAGCACAACCTATTGAGTTTTGGATAGATGGTGGACAAAGGTTATGATCTTCAGTTCAAAGATGGAAGATGCAAGATATATGGAAGCTCTGGAAATGTAATTGCCTCAGGTAAATAGACAAAAGGTAATATTTTTCACCTAAATTATGCTAGTGAAAGTTGTTTAATTTCTCAAGTAGAAGAAAGTTGGTTATGGCATAGAAGGTTATGTCATATGAATTTTGATAAAATTTTCAAAATAAGTTCCACTCAAGCAGTAAGAGATTCACCTAAGCTAGTGAAGCCTGCTAGCACAATTTGCAAAGAATGTCAGATGGGAAAATAGACTAGAGTTTCTTTTTAGAGAAAACAACATCATTCAAATGGATTGCTAGAGTTGGTACATACTGATCTATGTGGTCCTTATAGAGTCAAAAGTCTCCATGGTGAAAGGTACTTTATGTTGCTTATTAATGATTACTCTAGAATGATATGGGTTGCTTTCTTAAGAGAAAAATGTGAAGCATTAGAAAATTTCAAAAGCTTCAAATCTATGGCAGAAAATGAGAAAGGTTTGAAAATAAAATGCCTAAGGTTAGACAAAGGTGGTGAGTTCACCTCCAGGGAATTTAATTCTTTCTATGAAGAGCATGGAATTAGAAGATAGTTATCTGCTCCCTGAACCCCTCAACAGAATGGTGTTGCTGAGAAAAAGAACATACCAATTATGGATGCTGCTAGAACAATGATGATTGAAGGAAATGTGCCTCACATCTACTGGAGTGAAGCAGTAAGCACTATTGTGTATACTTTGAACTGGGTAAATGGTGATGGTAATTCTAGTAAGACTCCTTTTGAATTATGGTTTGGTTATAAGCCTATTGTTAAATATTTCAAGATCTTTGGAAGCAAATGCTACATCAAGAGAGATGATGATATAGGAAAGTTTGATGCAAGAAGCGATGAAGGAATCTTTCTAGGTTGCTTTATTAGAAGCAAGGCCTACGGGTGCTATAATAGAAGACTAAGGAAAATGGTTGAGAGTGCAAATGTTAGAGTTGATGAAGATTCTGCTAAATCATCTAGATATTGTGGATATGATTCAGATGAAGACAATACAAACAAAGGGAAGAATGTTTAGACACAAAATCAACTTCAAATTGTGCCATATGTTTCGATAAGACAACTTCAATTTGTTTCAGTAAATCAAGATAGTCAGGAAGTAGAGACAAGTGCAAGTGAAGAAGAAAGAACAAAAGAATCAGAAGTTCGAGAAAATCCTAAAACTCCAAGGTATGTAAAGCTAAATCATTCTGAAAAATAAAATTCTAGGAGATAAGAATAAATGAGTGCAAAGTAGAAGAAAGAATGCAGAAGAGTATTGCTTGATTTCCAAGATTGAACCTAAAGATGTCAAAGAAGCCTGCAATGATGAACATTAGATGGAAGCTATGAAGGAAGAACTGATGCAGATTGAAAAGAATGATACATGGATACTAGTTCGCAGACCAAAAGATAAAAATGTAATTGGTACTAAATGGGTCTTTCAGAATAAACTAAATGAACAAGGTGAAGTGGTCTAGAATAAAGAAAGATTGGTATGTAAAGGGTATTCACAAATTGAAGGTATTGATTTTGAAGAAACCTTTTCCCCTATTGCTAGAATTGAAGTCGTAACGTTATTTCTTGCTTATGCTACATACAAGAATTATAAAGTCTATCAAATGGACGTAAAGTCAACTTTTCTAAATGGTGAGCTGGAAGAAGTATATATTGAATAGGCTGATGGATTTCAACTAACTAATAAGGAAGACATGGTTTTCTGATTGAAGAAAACTTAAGCAAACCCCCATATCCTAGTATGCTAGATTAGACAAATACTTACTAAAGCTTGAATTCAATAAAGGTACTACAGACAAAAAATTATACTTCAAATTGGATCATGATAAAGAATTAATTATTGAAGTCTTTTTTGATGACATTATTTTTGGAGGAGATGACAATCTATGCATGAGGTTTGCTAATGAAATGAAGAGTGAATTTTAGATGTGTATGATTGGAGAGATGAAGTTCTTTCTGGGATTGCAAGTTACTCAATTAGACAAGGGGATCTTCATATCTCAATCCAAATATGTGAGAGAACTGTTGAAGAAGTTTGGCATGGATGATTCAAAACCTATTGGTACTCCCATGGTAACCGGATGTCAGTTGACATAGAATGATGATTCTCCTAAGGAAAATCAAACAAGATAGAGATCAATGATTGGTGGATTGCTCTACTTAACTCAAACTAGAACAGACATTATGAATGTTGTATGTATGGCTACTAGATTTCAAGCTGATCCAAAAGAATCTCATGTGACTGTTGTTAAGAGAATCTTCAGTTATCTGAAAGGGATGGTTGATTTTAGGCTTTGGCACCCTAAGGATGATGATCTTACTTTAAATGAATATACTGATGTGGATTGGGAAGGAGATGTAGATGAAAAAATAGTACTATTGGTGGTGCTTTCTTCCTAGGGAAGAAGTTGGTGTCTTAGTTGAGCAAAAAGCAGAATTCCATTTCTCTATCTATTGCTGAGGCTGAGTATATTGTTGCTGCAAATAATTGTACTCAAGTGATGTGGATGAAATAGATGTTGAAAGATATCAGAGTAGTATATGATGAACCTATTGCCATATACTGTGATAACTCAAGTGTAATTAACATATCAAAGAATCTAGTGCTACACTCTAAGACCAAACATATACCAATCAAGTTTTACTTTCCGAGGGAGAAAGTGAGTGAAAAAGAAGTCAGACTGGAGTATGTGCCTACCAAAGAATAAATTGCAAACATTTCACTAAGCCATTGTCGAAGGATACTTTTGAGTATCTTAGAGGGATGATAGGGGTGATTACCCCTCCTAATATGAACTAGGATGCATTAATTTTCATCAATATATGCATTTCATGATCATATTCTAATCTGGAACGATGTTTATGTGGCTGCTACTCAAGGGGAGTAGTCAGATGTGTAGATATGTGGTTCAGAGCTTGTATGTGGAAAGATAATGTTTATATTTTCCATTAATGTCAAAGGGGGAGAAGATTCATTTGAAAAACTACTACCTCTCTAGAGTAAAAATTCTTGTGGGGAGAAGGTCTTGCAGAAGAAGTCAAGGAAGAAGAGTCAAAATCTGAGTAAGTGTTGATTGAGAGTGGGGTTGATGGTGTTTTTCACATCATGTGTTTCCATCAATGCCAAAGGGGAAGATTGTTGGATGTTTTCATTGTTTTTCTAATATGTGGTTGTCATTAATGTCAACACTATTAGCATTTGATAATTGAAGGTTGTATATGTCGAGGATATTAAGAAAATTGTAAAAGAAAGTTTTACAGGTTCCCAATGGAACTATGAAGGTCATGAAGGTGTCTTGTTTTGTACGTTGAAGATCAATTTTTGTGGACTAAAGGGCTTATTGTTGAGTGTATCTAGTCCATCTTCCAGAAATTTTAGAGGTTCGCATGAAGATTTGCTCAAAATTATGAAGATCTGTGTTCTGGCAGTGTTTATGTGGTCTTTGTCAGTATTCTTGATTAAAGTTGGTATAATTCTAGTAATTCTAGTTGTTGTGGATGTTTCTCTATTGTTTCTTGGTGTTCTTGTATTTTTCTAGATTGTGCTCTATCTTTGTGGTATGTCCACATTGATCAGTGTGCTCGTGGTTGAAGATTTTTCTCTGTATGTTCAGTTTCTCATGTTCTTGGCCGACATGATGGGTGTAACCTGTGGTGGATCTTCAAGGTGAAATTAATTGAAGTCTTTTGGTGTTGGAGTTGTTAATTTGGGTCTCCACTATGTTGTGGCCTACCTTGGTGGATTCACATTGAAAATTTATTTGTAAATTTGGGCTGACATTGAAAACATGCTGTATATTTTTGTTCGACTAAGTTGTTGATGTAATCTCATGTTGCAAATATATAAGAGAAATTGTTTCATCATTGTAAAGTGTGCTTGGTATGATCCCATGTGTGTATGTGCAAATATCATTTGATTAGAGAGTAGAGTGTGAAGAAGACTGAGTGAAGTGTGAATAAGTTTGAGCGAAGAGTGAAGAAGGTTTTTTCTATGCTTAACTAGAACTGTAATCAGGCTTGTGTAGAAGCTATTTTCTCAATTGACAATTTGGATGGTTTTAATCTAAACTTTTCTTTGGATAGTGAGTCCTCTTTTGTATTTGAGCAGTGAGCTCTAGGTAGTGTGCCTGAATGCATGTGCATTCCCATTATTTCTCATTATACTTTTAACAAGGTATAATATTGTGGACTAACCTCCACCATGGTTTTTCCCCTAACGGGGTTTCTGAATATTGGTGTTCTCCTTCTTTTTGATGTGTTGAATTTTTATGGTTTATTGTCTATTCATCAAATATGGGATTGAGTTAAATAAAGTTCAAAAAGATTTAAGTATTTTGTGACAACTGATTCACCCCCCCCTTCTCAGTTGTTTGTCCTTGTTTTTCCAATAGTATCATGGTTTAGCGAGAGATTTTAAAGTGATGTGTATTCATCATTTGATGATGGATGATCTTCTATAGTGGTTTTTAGTGTCATAGAGGAGATTTTGGACCATATTTCTATATTGAGATTTATTTGACATGTTAAGTTTTATTGATAAGAGATCATTATCTTCATGTGATTTGGAGATGTTGACATCTTGGTTAGCCATGGAGGACTCTTAAGTCTTTGGTTGAGGTTTTAGCTTATGACTTGTTTCTTTTCATATATGATCCTTGATTTAGAGTATGGTTTGTATTATTTCATGATTTACTCTTGATTCTAGATTATATTTTTAGCATGATAGAGTTTCTCTTGAGAGAGTTTCTCTTGAGACCAAGATATGTTCATTGGAGCATATGATCTTATTTCAAGGAGGTGTTAGATCATGATTTCATGATTGTGTTCCCAATTTTTCAATTGGATCTTTTACATTAATCTTGTTGGTTCTCTTCATAGTGACTACATTGGTAATTTTTTTAAGAGCTTCATGATGATTCTATGTTGCATTTAGAGCTTATCCTAGATTGATCGATTGTAGGTTATCATGGATACCTGGAGACTTGCGTGAAGCTAGAGTTCTCTTATGATTAGATAATTTTTTTGAGATGGTTACTCTTTGGAGGTTTCAATAATAAATTTTGAGGATCATTCACTTGCATATGTATTTGAGTTCATGATGGACCTTTAGAGGAGATTGTTCTTGGAGATATTCATGATGGTTTGGTTATCTTAGTCAAGAATTATCATTCCCCACTCTTGGTCTACTCAATGGTTTATCATAAAAGAGGTATTTATCCATTATTCTTTTTAGATGCATTATTTTTTATGCTTTGTATTCTCATGGATATGGATTTTGAGCTATGGTTTACTAGTTCTAGAGGAGGAGAAATGGTGTGTTCATATACTTTTGTATATGAGTTTATTTATGGTCTCATTCATTGATGAGGATTTTTAGGATATATTATTGGGTTGATTTCCTAATATGGGAATGGATTTGACTTTGACCTTCCTTTGTTAGAGACTTCCATCCATGTTGGTTTCATGAGATACTTATGTTTTGTTTGATCTTGGAGATTGAATAGCTGGGTGTTGTTGAGCCTTTTCATTTTGGATTGTGAAGGATATCATACTTGAATAGTTTAGCATTTAAAGGTGTGTGTAGGGCATGCTACATGCTTTTATTTTAATTTTTTTTATTTGGTATTGTTCTTCTTCATTGATGTTAATATTTGCACTGGTGGAGCCTTTAAATTTTGAAAAAAATGTGTCGATTCCTTTCCTTGTCATTATCCATTGCATCTATGCCTAGGGGTAGAGTTTGGGGTTTTGGTTCAAAAGCCCTCACTTCAAATTTCATGTATTTTTCCCTTACCATTCTTCTCCTTCATTGACTTGCTATACTCGATTGCAGTCATTTGAGTTATGACTCAATTAATCAGAAACATATTGTCACCAACTCCTTGGTCTAGGTTTGTCAATCGTCAAATATTACACTATCGCTTTAATTTTCTCCTAAGTCAGGTGAAATATTTCCCATTTAAATGACTTAAGTCTTAAGTATTTCATCCCATGGGTCTTGGTCTCGTCGACCTAGTTGGGTCCCCTTTTTTAAAACTAACCTTTTTTCTCATGTGCAAAATTGTTGATGGTTGGATCTAAGGATTTTATCTTATCCGTTCATCACTACCCTCACATGAATAAAATAATACTTTCCAAAAAGTGGTGGGGTTAGCGGGCTAAAGACACGTGTACTGTTTTAGGCGTGGGGCCTTGTCTCCACTTACATATCTAGCATCATAAGATTTCAAGTCGATGGTCAAGATGCATTGTTGAGATTTAATCTCAACTATTCCCCACTAACCTCGTAGGAATAAAATAATGTTTTATGAAAAGCAATGGGTCTAGCAGGCGATCTCCATGTGGATTATCCCATTAGTTGGAAAGAGGGTGGATCCTACAGAATGAACAAGTCAACACTCCATGTGCTAGAATATTATTGGCACAAGATAGGTGGGAGATGGTGACATAAATTCAAACTTTCTTGAATCAATCTGAGTCGTCTAACATGACATCTTGCAAGGTAATCAACAAATGACATTCAAAATTGAAGAAGTAGCTATGGGAGTCGTTCTACTTCACGCAAGTGAGGAATAATGGAGGAAATGACATCCAGACCTAGCCCAATTTGATCTAAAGGCCATAAAATATTTTTTCGCATAATTGAAGATTGCAAACAAGTTTTAAAGCATCTAAGAGATCTAATTGAGCCTCCCAAATTTCAAGGCAATTTGAGTTAGGGTTTTCTTCAAGCAAAAAAATTGTAAGTAAAAAACAAACACTCCTCTCTGTGTTTCCTTTAAATTTCCTAGGATTAGGGTAGATATTCGATTTATCTTGTAGCTATCAAGTTATTAAGCATTATGTTGAATTTATTTTTAGTGATTTGAATTTCTTATTAATTTGAAATTCTATCAAACTTGTTGAAATTTTTCCTTCAAACCGTGCCCTTGGTTTTTAAGAAAAAGACTAGGTTTTGAACCTCCCCGATGTTGAAACCCTAGATTAGCTTGAACCTACCTGTCACCAATAGCTCCCAAGGCTGAATTTTTTGATTCTAAAACTGCGTCAAGGCCTCTTTAACAAGATATTATTCACCAATTGAAACTCTCAACCAACAAAAAGGTCAAGGGAACAACTCTATTTTATGGCCCTATAATTAATGAGAGGTTACTTGAGAAACATTGCTTTATCAAGGATGCTGATAAAATCTTCAAAATTGCATGAATGGAGTTAAGATATGATTACCATTGACCTTGACAACTTTAGAAAAGAATATAAAAATAAAAAGGCTATGTTTAGGTTAACAATGTTTCCCATGCACACTACAAGTACTAGGGTTGGGAAATCTAGGAAATAGATAAAAAAATTGGCAAGGATGAAATGGAGCCCTTCCCCATGAAGTACTTTGATAATTAATTCAAGAAATCAGTTTATTCCTTGTTTCAAATTCTTGGATTGATCCACCATCTACCATTCCAAGGGGTTTCATGTATATGGCAGCACACCTTCAACACCTAACCTATAATGTAGTTTATGATTATGCCACATATCTAGAAGAGAAAATTAATCAAGGTTTGTCTACATTGAAGGTGGGAAAAAGATTGGGTAAAGTTTTGGTGGTATTCTCTCCTAGTGCACATGTTCCTATACAAGGGAGAGAATATTTTTGGTGAAGACATGACATGAAGAAGGTAGAGGAAGACATTGAGCTGCCTGTCTAGTGTTGGACTTAGATTTTGGAAAAAGATGATATGAATTTTGATTATGGTGTTTTCCACAATGTCTTTGCCTCCAAATTAAGAAGGTTTTTGGTTTATGATCCACCAAGAATTCCTAAGGAGATACATGATTTTTTGAGACCCTTAGAAAGGAGGCCTGATTTGAAATTGACTCACAATTGGGGGGACATAATTCCATACCCTAGTAAAACTATTTTCAGGTTCTATGGCACAAATGTGAATCCACATGCATTACCAAGAGATGTACCATTGAGGATTGGATTCATTGAAATTATGAGGCAATTGGGGGCAACAAAAATGGTACACCTACCTGAGCAATTGAAGAAAGGTTCATTCTTTCCTAAGTGGACTGTGTTCTCAGATTTTGTCATGGTGAAGGGAGGTTGGAAAGAATTGGAGCAGGTTCTTGCACCTTAAGACTAAAGACTGTGCATCCAAGGAACCATGACCCAGAGGGTTTCATTGCTACCTTGAAAGCAAAGAATAGAAGTGGCTCCTTTGTCCACAATTTTTATTATCCTGAAGATGTAATCAGGAATGTTTTTTATTTTCAAATATAGGGGGAAAGGAAAGCAATGTGTCTCACTTTCAATAAGATGGTGAAAAAGGTTACAAAGTCAGATCCCAATTATGACCCTCTTCCCAATATTAAAGGTGAATTGAATAGAGTCATGTATGTACTTGAAAATTTTGATAGCATAGTGGGTGTTTTGAGGGAAGAACACACAATAACTAATAAGGGGAAGGTAATGGTTGTTGAAGAAGAACTAGTAGGAGCATTGGAGGTGAGACCCTCTTATCAACCACCACAGGAAGTTAGAGTGTAATCCAGGAAGAAGGAGGTAGTAAAGAAGCAACAAACACTTCCAAACCCTACTACATCAGAGGGGTCAAGAGTATCTTCTCGTGGGAGATCAGTGTCATCTCCTCCTAGGCAAGCTCCCCCTACCATAATTGACCTTGATTCACCTCCAAGAGGTCCATCTCCATCAAAGCAGCCACCACCAAAGAGGCAAAGGATTGAGGTAGGAGGGGTATTTGATTACCCTAATATAGAAGAAGATGACATCCTAGTCACACTAGAAGAAATGCAACAAAGAATGCTCTCTCCCCTAGGGGAGGTTGCATCAAGAACAGGAGAGAGCAGCCTTGAATTAGGAAAAGCAGATGTCAATGGCTTAAGCAATGCTAATGATCTAAGGCAGAGGCTTGCAAGACATTTTTGGAAGATAATTCTTTTGTGAAAACCAAGGCATTCAAGGATTTTGTATGCAAAGCTAAGGCTCAAGAATATGTTGAAAATGTTGCAAAGGAGAGGAGCTTGCACCCTGAACTTCTTAAGGAGGTTGTGCATGAAAATGTGAGGAAGATGATGAGGAAAGAATTCTAGAATATCACACCCGAAGAAGGAAAAGCATTAGTGCATAAAAGTGGGGTATTATTGCTGCCAAAATGGGATATTGTAGATACAATTGTGTTAGATACAATAAGAAGGCATGATAGGCCCTTGTTTCAAACAGAGGAAGAAGCCAAATTGGAATTGCAGGGTTCAACCTTTAGTGAAGAATGGGATGCATTGGCCCTTTGGTCACTATCTCATGGGTCTAGAAATCCAAAATTTGTAGAACAAGCAAACTTCAAGGGATAGTTGATTATCAAAAGAGTCTCTGACACTCCAACATTGGAAGTAGCAAAAATGACAGTTAATGTTGCTAAATTCATCAAGGCAATAGAGGAGAATGTCACTATTGAGAGAGAATTATATAGAAGAAAGCATAATGAGATTATTGATGAATATAACAAAAGTCAACAAAGGGTTGTTGAACTGGAAATAGAATTGGCATTATTTAAGCAACAGATGGAACAATTGAAGACTCAGTGCCCATCAACTTCAAGTTATGTTGCACCACCTTCCCCAATTGCACATCCTCATTCTCCTCCTCCTCCACCTGAGCAATCATTAGCAATAATTCCATACAACTTGGGTTAAGAACCAATTGCAGTTAAGGATCCAAGAACATCAGGTGCAACTCCATCAAATGAGCCTAGAAAGGAATAATTATTGTTGCAAATTAAAGTATACAAGAAACTATTTTCACAAGTTCAAGACATGATGTATGAGAATAACTCAAAGATTTTTTATACTATTTTGGAGAATATGAATAATAAAATTCAAGGTAAGTTGAATAGTATTCATTCAAACTATTCTTTAATGTTGCAAGCAATAAAGTTGTCTCAAAGAGACAAGGATTTGGCTACCCCAATCATGGACAAGTGGGTCCCCATGGTTGATAATTTGAAGCTCATTGAATTTGGGTCTTCACATTAGAAGGATAAATATACAAAGATTGGACCAACATAAAAATTTGTTAATGAGATTAAAGAACAAAGGTTTCAAGGGTATGTTTCTCCTTTGGAGGTAAAAAATAAGAGAGTTGAAGTCAAAATTTGATGAGGAAAAATTGGTATTGTTGCCTGACATTCAGTGCACATATGATGAGGTAAAACCTCTATAGGAATGGAAAGATCAAGTGGATACCACTATTTCTGCCCAAGCATCCCTTATATGTGAGAATGATGATATTGATGTATTGAAAAATAATCTTGAAAACTTGTCTTTCACCATTAGTTTCCTGGAAGAATATGACAAAGAAGCCAATTTAGTAATGGCTAAATATGCTCCTTACAAAAAGAAGATGGATGAACTCCTAGGTTTCAATAGGCCTTCTGAAGTAGAATATGAATTATGGAAGAATACTTTAATTGATGAGTTGGAGTTGTAGGCACATGGATGGAGAACACATATGCATGGTTGAGTATAGTGCAGGTTTGGCCTTAGAGATTGTAATGCATAAAAGATATGTTTCTCCAAATTCAAATTATGACAGGTAAATGTTGACTATTGGTTACTTGGACTAATGTTGGATGCTGATTTGGATATTGATCAATGTTTCTTTTCCTTTCACACACCTTTTGTCTTTTGGTGAAGAGGAAGATAAAGATGCTCCAATGGTTTGAAGACCACTCTCTTCAATGAATTTCCTTTTGGAAGGTGAGGGAATCTCCACCAACTAAAATGCAACCTTTGTCTCATATGAGTATATTCTCTCAATTTGGGTATGTGTAGGATTAACATGGAAAAAATAGGCCCTTAAGTAGTGAAAAATTCAGAAAAATCAAAGTTAGGCAACTTCACATAAAAATTTGAATAAGTTATCTATATTATTTCAAAAATATGTAAGAATAGAATTTGTAGCAAATTGAATGTAGTTTCTAATCTACTTGGTCTATTTAAAAAAAAAATCTATTTGGTGAAAATTTGAAATTTCAATGCAATAGTACTTAAATTTCAGGGAAAAAATAAGTAGGTGTCTGTTTGACCACCCTAACCACAATAAAATGATAATATTTTTTTATAATATTTTAGATATAAGTAGAGGACTCATGTCTCGATGTGATGAATATTTTTTTGTAATTTTTTTCCAAGTAAATAATTAATTATGATTTTTTTATTACAAATTTTTAAAAATATAAAAAATTGTATGTCTGACCACCTTAACTTGGTCAAAACTTCATGAAATTCATTTTTTTTGTTTAATCCTATAGTACATGAAGCATAGAATGTGACACATATTTCGGATTCAAAAAATGTGATAATGTTTGAAAGTTATAGATATTTTTCAATCAGCCTATCAATCAAGACTTTAGTCATAATTCAAATAGAAAATGAATAATAATTATTTATTAAATTCAAAGTAAAGAAAAATTTATATTTGTGGAAAGCTGAGAATCTCCCTTAAAAACCTTTTTCTTTTCATCAATTTTGGGTAAAAAAAAATCGTCAGCCACATACCCTACAAATACCCATCATGATCTTGCACATACCCATTTATTGTAACCATTCCTCATGGAATGACTGGTTTAGGTTGTCAAATGAAAATATGACAAGTGTACTTTTGACCTGAAGCTTGTTTTTCTCCCTTGTTTCTTATAAAAGGGAATTCAAAGTCATTAGTGTGGGTCTCTTTTTGAATTCTGGATCTAAAAATGCAAATTGATAACACAAAGAAAGTATGTTTTGATTTTGTATGTTAGATTTTGAGTCAAGTAGATAAGTTTTGTAAATTGTATGGTTTTCAAGCATATCTGAATGAACAATGCAAGCCTTTGAGTCTATTGTCTCTCCATCTATATTATTTCATGTGAGTTATTAATGAAAACCTGATTAATGATCATTCATTAATTTTCATTGTGCTTTGAAATGAATTATGTTTTAATTATGGCTCTAGTTAAATGAATCAATTAAAATACCCTGATTAAAACATGAGTTCGTATGAATATTTAGTGGATTTGATAAGTAGTCATAGAATCTAAGCATTTTATATGTGTGTTGTAATGCAATTACACAGAGATCATGGATGTTTGAAATTAAATTCACCTTGTAGTTCAATTTCTTGTGATTTGACTCCCTGCCCTAAGATAAGACATTGATCTAATAGGTGTTAGTGTATTTTCTATCGTTGTGATCTTTCAATTTGAGAACAATATTCATAAACAAGTTTACAATACAATTGATTTATTTTGTGTGTAGTTGGTATTATTTGGTATTATCATCCCTAGATGTTTAATCCTCTTTAAGCAATTTCTAGTTTCTTGAAGGATTTCATCTATTTAGCACTCCAATGGGAATACATCTATTAATATACAATTTGTGATATAATTGTTAAAAATATTACAGGATGCACATTGTGGGCTCACCCTCCCAAGTTTTTTAGAGCCCAAAGTACAGGAGGGAAAGATTATAGCTTCCTCTCGTTCATTGGCCAATCACCTCTTGAGTATTCAAGAATTGAATCTAGCAAATTCGTAGATGCTCAATGAGATTTAATTTGTTCTTTAAAAATAACCAACATGTACATGACATTGGATTTGAGGTTTATATGGAACAATGGTGAGCACTAGGTTTGTGTTCATGTGTTTTTCATTTCTCTTTGGTGACAACATGGAGGTTCCTTTATCTTTTTAATTTGTTGAGTGTACAGAACTTGGGACATCTATGGATACTTGTGATGAGATTTGTATTGCAACTTGTTTGTAGGTTTTAAATATATTTTTGGATGTTCCTTTCTACTACATGATATTGGTTACACCTTCTATGTGATTCTATTTGTATAATTTATATTCCTTGATCATTTTTAGATTTGACATTACCATGCAATGAAAGTTCCTAGATGTGTATGTTCTTCATTGGCAATTTTGACACTTGGAGCCTGTGATTGAAGTTTATGGGTTGGATATATTATTTGAATGAGTCCTATTGATGATTGTATACATTAGAGGTATGGATTATTGGATCGATTGTCATTTTTTATGGTTTATATTTCTAGTCATGTGGGTTTTCTTCTTTATGATAGTAGCTTGGGGCCTTTATTATCACTTGCATTTGATTCTTCTATTATTTATATTGGTACATTTTCACCTTGTCTTGTTCCTTTTCTTCCATAGGTGGCATGTTGGAGGTTGACATGATTTATTACTTGATATGATGGACATATTGTATTTTTTTGTAGATATCTTGATGGAGCGTGAGAGCATGATAGAAATTTGTGTGGTTTCATGTATAGAAAAGATGAGATAGATATTAGAGAGGGAAGGAGGAAGGGAGAGGTGAGATAAATAATAGAGATAAAAGGAGGGATGGAGGGAGAGGGGGAGAGAGGTATGGGAGGATGGAGGGATGGAGAGTTATGTAGAGAGAAAAGGATGGAGGGAGTGTGGGATAGGTAGGTAGAGAGAGAGAGGGGCGATAGCGAGAAGTAGGTAGAGAGAGTGAAGAAGAGAGGGTGGGAGACTTATGTAGAGAGACAAGGAGGTGGGGAGGGAGAGAGAGGTAGGTATTATCACATAAAATTTCACCCTATTGAACAAGAGTTTAGTGTTCTAATCACACAATGGAAACAACCTCGAGGTTGTGGGACCTTCTGTGAATGAGGTTGAATCTTTGGAGAAGTTTGAATTCCTCTTCTAAACTAAGTGCAAATGTGTTGTTCTAACCCAACACATGAAACCTATTACTACCCTAATATAACAAGTCATAGAGAAAATGGGGACAAAAGGCCAACATGAAAATGAAAGAAGGTGATGCACCAAAGTAGAAATATATTTCTTCCTACTTCTAAACAACATAATACATCAAAAAAATAGCTAAAACGTACACCTATCCACAAAGTTAAGATGATTTTACTCAAACATGCAAGAGATACAATGATAATAGCTTAATTTTATTAACATAAAAGCATAAAAGCAATACTTACAATGGAAGAATGTATTAATTATAGTGTATGTAAGAGAAAAACCCTATAGAAGCTAGAGGAAGAACCCTCAAAAAATGTACAAGTGTTCCCTTTATAGTTTAGGAATAATTGAGATGAACAATAACTAACTAGGCTAGGGTTAGTAGATCCAATAAAAAAGCATGAAATCTAACCAAAAATTTGTGCCTAGAAACAACATGGTGTGAAAGGCTAGATTCCTCTGTGAAAATCATCATTAGGGCATGGATCAAAATGTAAATTCAACAAGAGACAATGAATGAGAATGGGTTCCCATACCTACTATGAAAAGCATGCCAAGAAGAGCCTAGAGATAGCAAAACCAGCATGCCATCCCCCTACTATGAATATTTTCTAGGAAAAGTCATCTAAATCCTCCATGAAATCTGCAATTTGAGTATGGGAATAGTCAGAAGGGACATACAATAGTAGTGAATGAGAATTGTGCCCACCAAATCCACTAGAGAAGTTGTTGAGAGAAATAAAAATCATCCGCAAACCCTAAAAATTGCACTTGGTAGTTGGGGGTATATGCACATTAATGGAAATTGAACAAAAGCGCACACAAAACATGGATCATCGAGGCATTGGGCCCAAAATATTTTCCTTACAAGCATCTTAAAAATATGGTATAGAGCCAAAAAAAATGCATCTTTGTCATTGGAAATCGAGCAGTCAGAGGTCGAGTATCAGGCCTACAACATGTTGTGTGCTTGCATCAAACGTCATTTGCACTGGCGTTGAGCAAGGATTGGGCATCGGACCTATAGCTTACAATGTGCTTGGAAGATGGAAACCACAAAGAAGAGGAATCATTAGGGTTTAGACCTTAGACCATCGGAGGTCAGAGGCTAGGAGGATGAGATACCTCTTACCAAAGAAGGGTAAGAGGTAAAGGGGAAGGCTGAAACCTGAAACCCTGACACATAGTGGAATTTCGAATCAATACATCAGTGAGAGAAAAATAAGAAAATTGAAAGGGGTGAAAAAGAAGCAGGAAAGAGATGAGGCTTCAAAGGTTGGACCTCAGACCACCAAAGGTCATAGGTCAAGAAGAAGGCCAATGCTTTATGGAGTGAAAACAATAAGAGGGAAGAGGTAAGTGCAAAAGCCGAAGGCTGAAGGCCAAAAGGAGAAATGTGAAAATGGAAGAGGAGAGGGATCGGTAAGTGGGAACATCGACCCTCAAAGCCTAAAAATTTAACACTTAGGAAAATTTTGAGAAAAGCCAAGGTGAGCTTCGGTGGTCGAAGGTAAGGCCTGAGGCTTACCTTGAGAGATCGATAGAAGGTAACGGAGAAAAGTGAAGGCCGAAGGCTGATGGAAGAAAAGGGAAGGAAGAGAAGAAGGAGAAAGAAATCATGAAGGTAAGCAGGTAAGGGATAGTCTAAAAACCTAAAATTTTGGGACTTATCCAAATTTGGAACATTTCAAGGGAAACACATGCAACATGAGCCATGGAAGATCACTCAGATCAGATATCAATGATGGGTCATCAAAGGGGGGCATGAAATGACAACATTTTGGTGATTTCTACAAGATGATTTCCCACTAATCATGGAGTCTAGAGGCCTTATAAATCCACTGGGCATGGGGTCATGAGGGTAAAACTTCAAGAGTTGGGCCTTCTTAGACAAAAACAAAACATGTGCAGCTGCACTTGGAGGAAAGCATGGAAACTAGGAACACAAATTCCCTTAAGGAGAATGTAAGGTGCACAAAGAACTTCAAGGAAAGCAAAACAATTACAATATATATATGAAAACTCAAAACTTATCATAAATAAGGTCTGAGATGAATCCCATTAACTGAGATTGGAAGAACCTCACTATCCAACTTGGAAAGATTGAATGCATTGGCCTCTTTTCCACTAGTGATGACGTATGGATCACTCTAATTGGCATCAAACTTAGAATGTCTTCCAGCCTTGGCTTTGTCTGCATCACATTTCAACACTCTATCTCTCTCTAGGAACATCCTATGAACTTCCTTTTTTTCAAAATTTCTTTTGACTTATGCTTGATGTGTTTCTATGAATTGTATAGATTTGTTTCTTGTCTCCTCCAGATCCAAGAGCTCAACCAACCTTACTATCATAGCATCATTCTCTTCTAACTCTAGCTAATTTTTCTATGGTGCAATGTATCTTTACCTACTCTAAGATGCAAAACTAAGCTAAATGCAACAAGGAAAAACACAAAATAAACACTCAAGATTGGACCTAATTGAATTCAAACAAAGAATATAAAAATGGAACCTTTTTACCTCGTTCAAATTGATGGTTTGTTTGGCCCTTTGGATGCTTGAAATGTATGCTTCTTCTTTGGAAAAATAGCTCAAATCTTAGCTCTAAATGATGGTGGAGTGATGAGGAATGTAATGGTGCAAAATGGGTATTAGAATGGATGCAAGATTGTAGCTCAAAATGTTGCACCAATGGTAAATGCTTGAATGGCTAAGTGATGGATTAAATGCTTGATTGCTAAAGTATGATCAAAATGGAGACATTTCCACCATTTTTAGGGGAAGTACCTCTAAAGCAATGGAGTGTAAGGATTGATCCATGGTGAAGAAGATCAAGGGCTAGGGTGAGTTGAGAACTCACAAACCCTCACAAACTTACATGTGTCATATGACATGGAAAGAGAGAGATGATGTGGAGGTGACATGGAGGTACCATGATGTACCTTGAAAAGGGACAAGATATCCTCATAAAGGAGGTCCTTGTCCACATGTACTTCGAGAGGACATGTGAAGAATTGAAAATTCTTCACAAATCCTCATAGGGATGGGAGAAGGAATTTAAAATTCCTTAAAATGCATTGGATTAATAAATGTGAATTAAAAATTCACATAGGGAAGGGGATGCCTTCTCCAAAAGGAGAAAGCATTTAATGTAGGTTGACTAAGGACACATGGCATAAATGGCATGAAGATTAGGTTAGCCTAATTAGATGATTAAGGTTGTGCAAATGTGGGGTTAGGTAGGTTAATGAAGGATTAGAGGCAAGTGGGAGATTATGGAGGATGTGACATGGGGAGAGAAGAAAGTGAATTAAAAATTGATTTAATTCATTTGGGCTAATAACTGAATTGAATAAATTGGTCTATTTATTTAATTTAGAGATGAATAAGGTAAAGTATTTAATTGATTAATTAAATACCTTAGGGGACATTAGGCTGAAGTGAAATATTAACCAAATAATGAATTATTTAATTAATATGGATTAGGGGTGTAGGATAGAGGAATGCAAGGGTGAATTTGACTATATGGGAGTGGTCAAATTTAGGTATCTACATTTTTCCCTTGTTTGAAATACTATTAGAATAATAGTGTTTCAAAGAAAAATGAAACACAGACAACTCGATAGAAGAAAAGAATGTTAGATGATGCCCTAGTATTGTAGGAGAAGGGATATGATGGAAGATGTTGAAATATGGTAAGGTATGTCCCCTTGAGAGGGCAGATGGGGAAGAAAAGGGGCCCTGAGTGACTTCTTGATATGGAGAAACAAAGGGTACCATGTGATAGAGTGCAAAAAACCATGAAGAATGGCTTTTGAATGGAGGAAACAGACACACAGGATGTGAATGGCAGCTCTTGGAAGAAAGGGGGAAAATGAATTCATAAAGGGTTAATTAAAGGGTAAAAATTACCCAAAAATTAAAAGGCTAATTAAGGGAAAAAAATGAAAATTATCAATAGTAAATTTGAAAAATTACTATTCACCTAATTCTCATTTGCACACTTGACAATGTGTTATTAGACGAGAGAGAGAGAGAGAGAGAGAGAGAGAGAGAGAGAGAGAGAGAGAGAGAGAAGGATGACTGACAGGTCGAGCGATGATGAGGATATTGTGGATGATGATTTGTTCCACCAAGGTGAAGAGGTATGACAATTCTACTATGAGCAAGTGGTACCTCGCCAGGTAGGCTTTGGATTTTGACTTTGTGATTTTGATTGTAATTTTGTGCACTTTTTTTTTTTTGGAATGGGTAGCTAGGTAAATGGACTCACCACAAAAGGGTGGATTCACTATTTCAACAATGCACATTCACCTATCTAGTGGATGGGCGAAGAAAGGGGTAGACTCATGCACCATAGGGGTGGGCACACTGGGAGAGGAGCAATTGGGAAATCACCTATCTCTGAAAAGGGTGATCTTGCACAATGCAGGGGTGGGAATAAATCGAGATAGGAAATTATAGAATCACCAAAATTGGGGAAGGGTGAATGCAAATTTTCCCAAAAAGGGAATAGGAAAACGTGAATCCACCCCCGGATAAAAGGGAAAATGAAAATTCACCACTATGGAAGAAAAGAACACAGGGGTGATTACAAAATTTCCCGTTGGGGAAAATGGTGAATGCAAATTCACCTCTAGGGAAAAGATGGGTAGTTTTGTGCCCAGAGAAGAAAGGGGCTAGTGCGCATATAAAATAGGCGAACCCGCAAAAGGAAGAAAGAGGGGCGAATGCACTAGCTAGACAGGAAAATGCACTAGGAAAGGGAATGGGAAATCCCGTCTCACACAAAGGCGAATTCACCAAAGTGAGGCAAGGATGAAAATGATAGAAAATAGCAAGGAAATGTTAGAAAATCTTTCAAAATGGTGGGCATGGATGTAGAATTTCAACTCTCTGAGGACACAGGAGAGACACTTGGTTGTGCTCGAGGTGATAATGATGGTGATGACTTCAGAGGATCATGCATCCCTTTTAGAGGATCACATAGCCCTGGCCCAAGATGGACTACTACATATGTTGGGGTATCCCAACATCAAAGCACATAGAGGACTACTAACAACGCTGATGGAATAGTGGAGCTTAGAGACCTTGAAATTCCATTGCTGGCAAGGGAGATGATGGTGACCTTAGAGGACGTCTGGAGGATTTTGTGATTGTTGATCCAGGGACATTTGGTGAGTGCAGCACCTCGACATTCCATTGACATGAGTGTGCTAGTGGTATTTGGATATGTGGACCTTCCCATATGAGGGAAGGAGTTGGAAATTGATGCATGCTTAGGGATTGTAGACTTATTAGTGGGATCCTTCATCTAGATAGGAGTGGACACTTCTTTAGCCTCAAGATGATTGAGGTGGTGAGACACATAGTAGAGAGATGGGAGGAAGAGTTTGCATGGGGGATGTGTATGCTAGCATAGTTGTACTGAGAAATGCACATCATCTGCTATAGATGAGCACTTAGCATTACACATGTGACTCTTCTCTAGGTATGGGCTTGGGAGCACATCAGGATGGTGAGGCCAGACATTTTGATTTGTGGGAGTCTAGGATGAGACACTATCAGTGGCATACTAGTGGGGGATGGAGTACGGATGGATTTTACATTACCAGGTGGTGGGTGATTTGGATTAGCTAGTATGAGAGGATATCCTAGTTGGAGGGATAGGTAGAGTAGATGCAGCTAGCCCATGAGGCTTGTGAGTAGGAGAGACATAAAATAGGTGTACAAAGGGACAAGTACCAGATAGAGAGAGACTTGGCAAGGGTATAGGCAGAAGGGGAGGCTGATGCTAGGACAAAGGCCAAATATTATATGAGTTCCTATTTCAGATAGGTTCCTAATCTAGCATGGAGAGTTCCACCATATGTCTAAGCAACGCTGCCAATACCAACACCCTCACACTAACGGGCTACACACACATGAGGATACAATAGTTATCACGAGACACCCCCAAGGCTGAGGTTCAATGTCAGACTCCCCCCAGAGGTCAAATGCCAGAAATAGTGGTTAGATGGAGAGAGGGGGTACAGGATCTATATTTTTGGTAGGTGCAAGGTGTATGAATAGTTCATGCAGATGAAGACTACCAATTCTTTACACAGATTCTAGAGATTGATTAATTCATTTATTCATTTATTCTTTATTCTTTATTCATTCAAGACACCATGAAGTGTCAGATGTAGTCTCCATATTTGATTAGAGATTTGCACTTGTATCTTTATGATGGATTTCAATGGAATTTATGATGGAATGTTATTGTGGATTTTCATGGACTTTTATGATATTTATTATGGACAATGTTGGACACGTGATAGACACTATATATTTTTTGATATATATATGATATGTGATGGACATTGCTAACACTATGTGATTATTATGTGATGTCATGGATGTTTATTATGCTTAGGTGTATGATGGTTATGATTATGATGTACGAATGTGATTATAATGATTTATTCCTATGTCTATGTGGATTATGTGGATTATATGTATGATGTCTAATGTTGTTGTATGCAGGATGTGATGTGACATGAGTTATGATTTTGTGATATGTGCTATGGATGTGAAACTAATAATGTGTGATGTAGGTAGCGATATCAATGTATTTTATTATTCATGTGTATGTGATATGATATGATGATGGAATATGATATGAATGATGAATAATGTATGGATAATTGCATTATAATGGTGAATTATGTATGTATGAAGTGATATGAAAATGTAATGTGATGCAATGAATGAAAATATGTGATATATGTATATGTGATCATGATATGAATGGATTTGATGTAATGCAATATATGTGGTGAAATGAACTAATATGTTTAGAATAATAACTCTAAACAACCTAAAATGATAATGTAATGAAATGATGATGAAATGAAATGAACTTAAGATGCTTAAAATAACCAATCTAGATCAATCTAAACAACTTAAAATGAATATGAAAATGATAATGCAATGGATATGATATAAAATGAAATGAATTTAAGATGCTTAGAATAACCAATCTAGATTAATTTAAGCAGCTTGAAATGATTATGAAATGAAATGATAATGAAAATGAAATAATGAAATGCACTTAAGATGCTTAGAGTAATAGATCTATATTGATCGAATCAACTTAAGATGATAATGTGAATGATAATGCAATGAAATGATAATGAAATTAACTTAAGATGCTTAGAATAACCAATCTAGATCAATCTAAACAATTTAAAATGATTATGAAAATGATAATGCAATGGATATGAACCTGAGTGAATAATGATAGGTGTGGAAATGCATCACATAATGAGATGAATGATGATGGGTGTGATAGTGCACCTGTCAAAACCATAGGAATCCTATTAAGAAGAATAGGTGGGTGAAGAAAATTTCTACAACCAAAATCACTAACCACAAGCTAGGGAAAGAATTAGGTGGGTGAAATGCATTGCAATGGGATGGTAAATGAACTGCAAACCTAACGCCATTTTTCCATATTAGGAGCACTAATTTTTTGCTATAACACAGGACACGATGCACTAGGGTATGAAGAACCAAAGCCGATTAGTGTCCAATGAAAAAGACAAACACAAAAAACAAGAAGGCTATTCCCACACCCCAAAACCACAAGGGCTTTGGTCGAGCCTGATGTTGGAATAACCACAAGCACAAAGTATGCCCCAACGTAACACAAGACCATGGGGATCTTGGTGGGTAGTACATGGGACAACCTAGAAGACAAGAATAGACAAAAGATCAAGATATTCCCCTATTTCTACTTGTCAAAGTACACCATGATATGATGGATCGTGGTGACCCTAATAGAGTATAATAGGAAGCTAAAATGATAAAAAAATGTCAAAAGCATCAAAAAATCACAATAAATTTCAAATTTCCTTTGCGATAGGATCAAAAGGTGGATGGGATTGTTGCGGTTTAACTTAGGAAGGATACATCTTGTTAAGACTAAGGATGGGCAATAGATTGGATGATCAACATGACTTAGGATACTCAAAACCGATTGAACCTCATGATACTAGTGACTTTTTTTTGTTAAGCACTAGCTAAATAGGGACATACTTGATGACACAACATGACACCAAGACAAACCCTAAGAATAGACCTAGGGTCTTGATGGCTCATTGATTGATGGCCTTGCCTACGTGAAAGTGTAGAGACCTCATAGTTTGATAAAAGGACTAATGACTAACCATGGATAAGATCAAAAAGAGGAAAATGGAGATTTCAATGGATGACAAAGACTAGATGGAAAAATACCTCAAGGGCTGATCAAATGATGAGACTTGCCTATGTGAAAGCATAGAGGAAACATTGTTCAACAAAATGGAAAAAAATATGAGATGAGACCTAATGATGACTGACACGATGAAGGATCCTAGATGAGGACACCAAACTACCAAACGACACCAATATACAAGTGATGAAAAGCTCAGATTTAGGATGAAGGTATAGGATTTAGGGTAGTTAATATGAATTGTCCAATGCTCAATCAAAATATACCAAGTGACGAATGACAGGATGTCGATGGGAGGATGGGATTGAGATGATGTAAGGATAGGATAGATAATGATTAAGCCCTCTATGAATGTCACCTGCTGCCAGATTTTCACCAAACATACTTATCCAAGGCACCACCAGGGTGGTTTTCACCATAGGATGGATTATTTCTCTTTACTATTTTTTGTTTTTTTTACTTTTGTGATTTTTTTTCTTGATTTTTTACTTTTTTGGTATTTTTCAAGGTAGGGTAACCCAGTTGACTTAGGTGTAAAACTATTTGAGATGCATGATTTTAATGGGCTCTTCTAAGGGTTCTCCTTTAGGTGTGGCAAGCTGATATGCCCCATAACCATATTTTGTTGTGACAACATAGGGACCCAACCAATTGTCTTCAAACTCTCCTTTCTTTTCTCTGTCTTGTTGGGTGTGTTGATTCTCCTTCAAGACTAAATTGCCAACATTGAATTAGCATGGATGAACCTTCTTGTTGTAATTCCTCCTAAGATGATGTTGATATGATTGGAGATGATTGGATATCTTGATGTGTTTTTCATCCAGGAGTTCCAGTTGACTTAACCGTGCAACTCAAGCATCTTTTTCACTGATGAGATTCTGTAGAGATATTTGAAGTGATGGAATCTTGACCTCAATCAAAAAGATAGTGTTGCTGCCATAAACAAGAGAGTATGGAGTAGCGGTAGTGGATGTGCGAATGGATGTATGATATGCCTAAAGGGTGGGATTGAGATGGAGGTTCCAATCTCTACCAGTGTTGTTGACCACCTTTTTAAGGATTTTGATGAGAGTTTTATTGGTCGCTTCAGCTTGGCCATTTCCCTGAGTGTAATAGGGGGTGGACCAACAATGTTGGATATGGTAGGTTTCATAGAGGTGTTTCATATACTAGTTCTTGGATGTTTTATCATTTTAAGTGATGATGGTGGAAGGGATACCATAGCTATAGAGAATATGGTAAAGGATGAATTTGAAAATCTAAACACCCATAATTTGGTAGAGTGGAATTTCTTCCACCCACTTGGTAAAGTATTCAGTGGAAATGATGATGATGTATGGCCATCAAATGACGGAGGTTAAATCTTATCGATTAGGTTGAAACCCCATTGTGAAAAAGGACATGGAGCAATGATAGGTTGCAAGTCTTGTGCAGGAGCATGGATCAAATCTACATGTTGTTGGCATGGTACACACTTCTTCATGAACTCATAGGCATCATGTTCCATAGTGGGCCAATAATACCCTACTCTTAGAATCTTCTTTGCTAAGGCCATTCCATTAGAATGAGACCCATAGACACCACTATGTACCTCATTTAATGCAACACAAGATTCCAATTCATTAAGACACCGAAGAAGAGTGCCATCATACCCTAATCGATAAAGTGTATCTCCTATGATGGTATAGTGGGAAGTACATTGGATAAATGATTTTCATTGATTGTAGGTAAGGTTAGGTGGTAAGATGATGTCATGAAGGTAAGCATAAATGTTGTGGTACCAGGGTGAATCAGGACCTATATGATATCACACACCATCTCATTATCAGGAACATCATATGCTAGGATTAGTAATTACTCAACAAGAAACTCACAGTCTGTTTGATCTTTGGTCATGTCAATAAAAGAACTAATTGTAGCCATTACATCTACTACCTTGTTCTAGACTTTGGGAATTTGCTCAAATTGGATATAGGTGAAATACCTCTTGAATTCATCCACAATGAGTTTGTATGGAAAGAGCTTATCATCTTTTTTTCTAAAAGTCATTGTTGACCTAATTGACAATGAGTTGAGAATCGCCAAAGACATGAAGTTGAGTGATATTCCATTGGATGGAAATTCTTAGGCTAGTGATTAAAGCTTCATACTCAACAATATTGTTAGTGCATGGGAATGCTAACCTGAATGACTTTGGGATATAATCACCTTGAGGAGTGATGAATAGAACACATGCACTAGCTCTATTATGTGTATATGACCCATCAAAGTAGAGCATCCATGTATCTATTTTTGTAACTATAAGGACCCCTTCATTAGGAAACTTGGCTACTAATGAATATGTGTCCACAAAAGGAGCATCGACCAACTGATTTGTTATCACCTGTCCCTTAATTGCTTTTTAATCCACATACTCTATATCAAATTCACTCAATAACATAACCCACTTGGCCATGTGGCAAGTTAAAGAAGTTCTAGATAAGGGTATATGCAGGATCATGATGGGCCAAAAAGTGGCAATATGATGGGTATTTGTAGGGTATGTGGCTGACGACTTTTTTTTTACCCAAAATTGATGAAATGAAAAGGGTTTTTAAAGGAGATTCTTAGCTTTCCACCAATATAAATTATGTTTTACTTTGAATTTAATAAATAATTATTATTCATTTTCTATTTGAATTACAACTAAAGTCTTGATTGATAGGTTGATTGAAAAACATCTATAGCTTTCAAACAGTATCACATTTTTTGAGTCCAAAACATGCATCACATTCTATGCTTCACATACTATAGGATTAGAAAAATAAAAATCAAATTTTATGAAGTTTTGACCAAGTTAAGGTGGTTAGACATACAAGTTTTTATATTTTTTTAAAGTTGTAATAAAAAATTCATAATTAATTATTTACTTGGAAAAAAATTACAAAAAAATATGCATCACATCTGGACATGAGTCCTCTACTTATGTCTAAAATCTTATAAAAAAATATTATCATTTTATTATGGTTAGGGTGGTCAGACAGACACCTACTTCTTATATTTTCCCTGAAATTTAAGTACTACTGCATTGAAATTTCAAATTTTCACCAAATAGATTTTTTTTTAAAAATAAATCTAGTAGTTTAGAAACTACATTCAATTTGCTACAGATTCTATTCTTACATATTTTTGAAATAATATAGATAACTTATTCAAATTTTTATGTCAAGTTGCCTAACTTTGATTTTTCTAAATTTTTTGCCACTTAAGGGCCTGTTTTTTCCATGATGATCCTGCACATACCCATAATAGATACTTAAGTGGGTCAAATTTTTAAATTAGCTTGATGGGATGACTAAGCATGTAATGGCACAACTTTTGTGAACTAAAAACAACTTCTAGGAAAACTTTTTTCATAGGTGAATAGTCAATCTCATAACTCACAAGTGTTCAGTTGATGTAATAGATTGCACATTCTTTAGAGAGTTCATCATGTTGTGCTAGTAATGTCCCCAGTGCAACTGATGTAGTTGAGATATATAACAAGAGTGGTTTGCCTAGAATGGGAGGCATAAAATTGGGTGGATGAGCTAAGTACTCCTTAATCTTGTTGAAGCCTCGCTTACACTCTAGATCCTATTTGAAGGTGATGTCTTTATGCAAGAGGTGTGTGAATGATTGACACTTGTCAGCAAGTTGGGCTATAAAGTGCTTGATGTACTATATCTTTCCTTGGAGGCTCCTAAATTTCTTTAGATTGCATGGCGAGGGAATTTCTATTATTTCCTTGACCTTCATTGGATCCACTTCAATACCCCTTCTAGAGACTATGAAGCCCAATAATTTGCTAGATGTAACATCAAACACACACTTTTTTGGGTTGAAGCACAACTTGTATTGCTCTAACTATTCAAATATTTTCTTCAGGATCATGGGATTCTCATCTCTTATCCTATACTTCCCCAATAAGTCATTGACATTGATGACTCCATTTTTTGGCTCAATTTTGATAGAGTTTATTATGCATTTGTTGTTGTTGTTATAGACTTTGATACTTGGATGTTGACCTTTTTATGATATTTCTTGGTGCAGGAGAACCAACACCTTGTGGTGTCAATAATAGGAGTTCAAAAGGTTTAAAAGGTAATTTGAAGGTGATTTCATCTTTGTTCCATTAATACATTGCAAAATGTGTGAAAACTTGAAAAATTTGTCAAAATTGTCAAAGATGTCAAATTGGGTAAATGAAGGGATTTTGTTGTTTTTGTGTCTAGAAGTCTTAATAAGGGTTAAATAAGGTCTAAATGACCATATTTCAGGTTTCTAAAGGTATTTATATTCTTACAAGTTCAATAATTGCAAAAATGCAAAATGCTGCAAATGTTGTCAAATTTGTGTTGATTTGCAAAACTAGAGTCATTTAAAGGGTAATTAGGTGCAAGTTGGTTGGTTTTAAGGTGGTTATGGATTTTAAATGTTATAATATTCCTTCTTAGGCTTGAATCAAGGTTTTTGAATGTGTAATAACCTCACACAATAAGAATACCACATTTTTTTGGTGCATTTTCTGAGAATTTTGACTATTTTTCAAACTTGTTTGTTGTTGTACGGACTGTACAGACCCAATCATGCTTTGAAATCTTTACAGGTTGAATTTTTATGATTTTCCTTTTATCTTCACTTGGTTTTGGGTTCTAATCTTCTGTTTTGTAAGATAAATTCAAAAAATACATTGTATACCCTATTTTTCCCTATTATGAAGGGTTTGAAAGAAAAATAATGAGTTTTTGACCAATCCACCCATTGCTTTCACCTGTAACTGTATTATTATAGATTTTTGAATGCATTTTATATCAGAATAAAGCATTCTTGTGGTGATTGTGTGATGCCCTGGGACTGGAAATGCAATTTTTCCCTTGAAAAGTGATGGTTTTGAAGTGCTTTTCAATGAAATGTTGATGAAGTTGAGTTTGTAAGAATTTAAAATGTCAAGGAAGACCCTATGAAATGTTTTTGAACCACTGATTTGTTTATTCAAGCCTATGAATGAAGATTTTGACAAAACCTTTATTTTTGCATTAGAAAATGAGGTTTTTTTGAGTTGGGAGTGTTTTTTATCGTACAGGTTGAAACTAGTGGTGGATTTTATGGTTTTGGGCCATTTAATTTGCTTACCCAAGGTTTCAATGTGATTGGATAAGTTTGAAGGGTACTTCCTTTGTTAAATTGACCTCTTTTCCTTAATTTTCCCATGGTGAGTGTATTGGAAGTCTAAATTGGTCCAAAGGAGTTATATTTGATCTTGAATTATGTTGTGTAAGTCCTTAATGGGTGTCTAAATTGATCATTTAATTGACAAGTCTTTTGGGAAAGTTGGGTAAAAATTCCCTTGAAGTTGTTTGGCACTGTTGATAGAAAAATGTACCTGACAAGTGGATTTGTGAAGTTCTTTTGAATTTTCTTTGGATTTTGGGTTGACCATCTTGTATTTGTCATTTGAAGTTGATCTCCACCCTGGGTCTGCATCATTTCCTCAAAACCGTTGACATTGGGCACGAGTTTATTTTTGTAACCTTTAAATAACATTGACATGCTATATGAAATATCTATGTTAATTTTACATGTGGATTAATGAATGTTACTTTAAGATAGTTACAGATATTCAAGTGTTGTGCGTACTAATATTTTTGTGCAGATATAATTAGAGCCTACAAAATTGAGGAAGATTATGCCAGCTAGTCATTTTCCATAAAGGTCAACAAGGTGATCATTCAAAGGTCAATGGAGGGAAGACTCTCAATGGAGGGAGATTCCTAGTTTAAATCAAAAGAATTGTAACTGCCTTGTAAATGGTCTTAATTATTTGTTGAGTGAATATAGGAGTTACTATTGTGCTAGATTTGTGTTAAGGAAAACATGCTTGACCAGATTCCACGCATGCATAGCCTCCTCTCCACTTTTTATGCTTTCCCTAAAGTGGCATCCTCCTAATCTGTTGGAGTTGACTGCCTTGCTAGGTATTTATTTAGTAGTTTTTCTTCCTATAAATAAGACTCGAATGCTCCTCAAAAGGTTGATTAATCTGATGATGTACTCACATTCTTATTTTTTCAGTAATAGTTATGCTGCTCAATTGTACTCATGCTTACCAATGAATAAAATGAAGTTATAATGTTGTGCATCTGAGTTTACATTTGTCTTAAGGGATACTCATCTAAGGGAGGCCACTTGGTGATAATTTTCATCCTTTAGTTTAGTTAATACTTTATGTTCAACAATTAGTTAATAATCTAGCACTATCCATTCCTGCAACCACTAGAATTCCATTATGTGACTGTTCTTGCAGCCAAAGCAGAATGAGTAGTTTCCCGTCTATTTGCTCATATTTTCATTTCTATCATACATTTTAGCTTAGTATAGTTGTTGGTTGATGTTCAACACCTATATTACTTCTTTCCAAGCAATTTAATTTCAGCATTATGCCTTTCTTAGTTGTAGAATGAATAATGGCTACTATGGATTCCTAGTGCACATATTGTGCTGACCCATTTCAAGTCTACATCCCTGGGTTGACAAGTTAAATGCACCTTCATGATGATTGAGATAACTATTCAGATTAGATGTCCAATCTCTGAATCACAACTATAAGGTCTTAGTTGTTAAATCATTGTAGGAGGCCAACATTTTTGGCATCGTTGTTGGGGATGGTGTCAAACTAGGGAGTTCTTTGGAGTCATTGGTAATTTTTTCTTGCTGTAGTATTTCTAAAATTTCACTCTTAGTATACCCCTCACTTAGGAAAGTAATGATCCATTATTATTTTTCCAATTCTTTGTGTGAGTTGGATGATATTGAGTTGATACCGTATTCATAGAGGAAGAAGAAGAGATGTTCATGGGAGATTCCTTCCTAATAACCCTGATCCATTCCAACTAGTTGAGCATCAGAATCTACCACGAGATGAAGAAGAAGAAGAGCCACACATGTTTGTTGATTCATTTCCTTATCTGACCAATTCTAAAATTTTCTCTCAAGACCAAAATCAGATTGAGAATTCCTTTGTTTTGGAACTCCATCAGGCAGGCATGAGTGATGCAAATAGAAAAAAACCTAACCAACCAACTTCTCCTTTCCCCATTGCTCATCAAAATGAAGTTGACAACCTCAAAAATATCCCTGCTTCAATCCTTCCTAAGTTCTGTGGAATTTTCATAGATCTTGATACTTTCTTGTTCGAGTTTGATATACTCTGTTGGAGTTATGACTATACCACTTATACCCATAGGCTTAAGTTGTTCCCTACCACCTTGAAAGAGGATGCATTAAGATGGTTTATGAGCCTAGGAAGAAATACTGTGGAGACTTGGGATGACATGAAGACAAATTTCCTTGAAAAGTACAAGGAATATTGTAGGGGCAGTGACATGAGGGGAGATGACATTTTTAGGATGCAGCAAAAGGAAGATGAGAGCCTGGAGGATTACATTTCAAGGTTTTTTTTTTCCTCTAGAAATCTCCACACCATACACTCAATGAAGAATCAAAAATGCTACTTTTCCTAATAGGAATTAATGATAGTTGCACTGATGCCTTGTACCTGATGGGAGGAAGAGATATCACCCAAGTTCCTTGGTAGGATATCAAGAAGATATGTCAGAACTATTCTAGGGCAGCTTCAAAGAAAGGGAGAGCTTACCAATCCTCTATGGGTAAGTCATCTACTAGTGGAGTCTCAAGAATGGAGATTACTCACTTACTGGTAGACTTCAAGCAAGACATCATAAACAATCTAGCTACTCAGTTGGATACACTTCAAGCAAAGAAGAAATAAGAGGAGGCAAAGGCAATGTTGGAAAAATATTACCCTCATTGCAGACAGAAGAAGAAGGATTGTAGATGCAAGATGGTAGCTAATATTGACAGTAAGAAGATTCCACCTGAGTTCAATCCAATCCAGTGTGAAGATGACCAAGTCTACTACATTGCACAAAGGAGGCCATGGGCTCCAAGACAAGGTATGCCACTAGATACACTATCTTTTGTTGGTCATATTTCAATACTTATTCATCTGGTAACTAATGGAAACCTCCATATCCATCCAATTATGGAGGATATCCACAAAAACCTTGGAATAACCCTTCAAATTCCTAGTCCAATCACCAAAATTCTCCACCCTAGTGGCAGCAACCTCAGGGGAATTGGCAACAGTTTCAAGGAAATTGGCAACCACCTCCAGGGAACTGGCAGCAAACATCTCAATGGAGGGGAGAATAGCAATGGTCAAACTAGACAACTAGTTACATGCAACCACCTTCTTATCCCCAACAACCTATTATAATGCCTCCTAATAGTTCAAGTTCAGATCCATGTAAACCTACTCAGCTACTAGCTCAGCCCACACCTAACCCAAATAACAAACCACAACAACAGCTAGTATACTCCATTGATCCAAATCAATTCCCTGCATATGTTATGAGTGTAAGTGGCATCCAATTGCATTCAAGAACTACTTTGCTATCTCCTTCCACACAAATTATCACTGAGCTTCTTGTGGAAGAAGAGGAGCATCTAAATGACCCCATTCAGCCAAGTGCACCTAAAAATACTGAACATATCCTATTCAAGTAGACTAAACAAGAACCACCATTTCCTCAGAGGTTGGAAATTGCTAAACAAAAGGAAGAGAAGGGGGAACCAACCTTTGAAATTATAGATTAGTTGAAGCATATATGTGTCAAGATACCCCTATTTCAAACCATAAAAGATGATCCCACATATGGCAAAGCAATTAAGGAAGCATGCCTTAAGAAGCTAGGAAGGAAGAAGAAAGACCCCACTACAGTTCATGTGGTGGGAAAGCTAGCTAACATCATGCTCGTAAAAGTGACTGTTCCCAAATATAATGACCCAAGGAGTCATGTGGTAGGATTTGTTATAAATGGGATCCAAATAAAGAATGCTCAGATTGACTTGGGAGTAGCAATAAATGTAATGACCAAGGATATCCTGTAGCAACTAAATGTTGCAAGCATAAGACCTACTCCTACTGTCTTGTAGCTTGTTGATAGTTCCACTATTAAACCTGATGGTATAGTAGAAGATATTATGGTAACTCTAGACTCTTGGGAGTATCTAGTATATTTCATGATTCTTTCTCCTAAAGCTACACTAGGCAAGTACCCCATCATTCTTGGAAGGCCATGTTTAGCACTAGTAGATGCCTCCATTAGATGTTGGATAGCAGACATGACCATTTCTGATGGAAAGAGCACCAAAAATCTTGTTCTCTATCCTCCTGCTTAGCCATCCCATGATATGGATAACCCCATATAGCCACATGTTGGTGAAGAGGTTGAGGAAATAAATTATGTGGCACAACTTATGATATTAGGCAAGAGTTCTTTCATGCAACTTCAAGATGAAGATGAAGTATTTTCTAACATAATTCAGAGCCATTGTGAGGTGCAGGAAGACTCATCCTCTCATGCAATTGATTATGTTGTTCCAGTAAAGACACTTCTGCCCACTTTTCTTGTACCCAAACTCCCTGTAGCAATAGGTATGTCTCATACATTTCTGCCACATGAAATCAAGGTACCAAGCATTAGTGAAGCAGCTATGGTAGAGTTAATTACACAAGTGCAAGTGTTAGAAGGGAAATATCTAAATATTAACAGCAAGCTAAATGAAGAACAAAAGTTGTCATTGACAAACCTACTAAGGACCCACCAACATTCATTTGCATGGGAATATCATGATATGAAGGGATTGGATCCTAAGCTCTACACCCATAGGATATACATTAGAGATGATTGTACACCAGTGAGACAGCCACAAAGAAGAATTAACCCTGCATTCAGAGAAATTGTAAAAGGGTAACTACAGAAATTGCTAGATGTAGGATTTATCTACCCCATTTCAGATAGCTAGTGGGTGTCTCCATTGGTGATTGTGCCCAAAAAGGGAGGGAAGTGGCAAGTTTTTGTTGATTAAATGCAACTCAATGCTACTACCAAAGAGGACCATATTCCCCTACCTTTCATAGATCAAGTTTTGGATTCACTTATAAGAAAGCAATACTTTTCTTTTCTAGATGGATTTGGTGGGTATAACCAGATACAAATTGCACTTGAGGACCAAGAGAAGACCACCTTTACTTTTCCATGGGGACTTATGCCTACTCAGTACTTCCATTTGGCTAATGCAATGCACCTACAACTTTTCAGAGGGAAGTCATTAGCATATTTTTAGATCTCTCTTATGATTGCATGAAAATTTATATGGATGATTTTACTACCTATGGTGCTGATTTTAATGAAGCATTAGAAAATCTCAGGAGAGTCCTATAGAGATGTGAAGACCATAATCTATCTTTAAACAGTGAAAAGTGCTTCATGATGATGCAGGAAGGTGTAGTCCTTGGCCACTACATCTCTCACAAAGGAATTCAAGTAGACCCTTCCAAGATTGAGGTGATCACTAACCTACCTATACCTGAAAAACAAAAAGATGTTAGGAGTTTCCTAGGACATGAAATTTACTATATTCATTTCATCAAAGACTTTAGCAAAATGGTAGCACCATTGTACACTCTCCTAACTAAAGATGTTGAATTCTAATGGAAAGAAGACTGTGACAAAACATTTTCTGACTTGAAAGCAGATTTAACTCATGCTCCTGTACTCAAAGGTCCTAATTGGGAGCTTCCTTTTCACATTCATACAAATGCATCAAACTATGCTATAGGAGAAATCTTAGGATAGAAAGAAGGAACTATTGAGAATTCTATTTATTTTATCAGCAAAAATTTGTAGGGAGCTGAATTCAACTATACAATGACAGAAAAAGAAATATCGGCAATGGTCTATACCCTTAACAAATTTAGGTAGTACATAACAAGCTATCAAATCTTTGTGCACACAAACCATGCAACCATTAGGTACCTCATGAATAAACCCCTGATATCAAGTAGGCTAGCAAGATGGTTATTGTTGATGCAAGAGTTTGACATAACCATTGTGGATAAACTCGAGAAGGCCAATGTTGTTGCAGAATTTCTTTCAAGGCTGACTACATCAGAGGGAAATCAAGTCATTGATGAATCTTTCCCTAATGAACACTTATTTTCCATCAATGTGCATATTCCCTAGTATGCTAACATAACTAATTATCTAGTCACAAGGAGAGTTCCTCTTCATTTATATCCAAAAGAGAGAAGGGTGCTCATTGAAAAATATTTTCCTTTTTCATGGATTGTTGGATGTTTGTTCTACATTGGACCAGACCATGTCATGAGGAGATATGTGAGGGAAGATGAGACATATGGTATTCTGCATGCATGTCACAATGAACCTTGTAGAGTAAATTTTGCATCCAAGAGGACAACAATCAAGATTTTGAACATAGGATATTACTAGCCCACACTCCACAGGGATGTAGGGAAATACAAAAGGAAGTGTGATAGATTCCAAAGGATGGGTTGGCCAACCAAATCAGATGAGATGCCTTTTTACCCCCAAGTAGTAATCACTCCATTTGAAAAATGGGGATTGGATTTTGTAGGACCCATTAATCCTCCATCAAATAGTAAATCCTATATCTTAATATGCACTAATTATGTAACCAAGTGGGTAGAAGTTAAGGCCATGAAGCATGCAAGAGATAATAAGGTTGCATAAATTCTTTATGAGGAAATTTTCACATGGTATGGGGTTACAAGAGAGATAGTGATTGATCAAGGGGCTCAATTCACCTCAACCCTTGTTACAACACTAGTCAATGAATACAACATAAGGAATAGGAATTCTACTCCTTATCACCCTCAGGCCAATGGCCAAGTTGAGGTGACTAACAGGGAACTTGAAGCCATTCTGACCAAAATACTAGCTATCCATAGAAAGGATTGGGAAAATAGACTGCCAAAAGCTGTTTGGGCCTATCGAACCACCTAGAAAACAACCACAAGCTTCACTCCTTTTGAATTGTTGTATGGAAAGACAATTATGATGCCCATTGAATTTGAGCATGACTCTTAGGACTGCACTAGAATTAGGGATGCACATCTCTAAGGCCCAAAATGATAGAATTATGTAGCTGAATGCTTTCGATGAGATGAGGAAGAAAATCTTGCATCACACAAAGGTAGTGCAGAATCAGAGAATAAAGTGGCATGAAAAATTCATAAAGGACAAGAAATTCCAACCAGGTGACTGGGCACTACTCTACAACTCAAGGTATCAAGTTAATGCAAGAAAATTGTAGACAAGGTGGCTAGAACCATATGAGGTTGTTGAAGTCTTCCCCAATGGTGTTGTTTAGCTCACTACAATTGACCCTGTTAGATTTAAGCTACTTGTCAATGGTCATCGCCTCCGGTTGTATCAAAAGCCAACTTCCAAGGAGGAATTCCTACAACAATTCACTTAGCATGCAACACCCAAACTTCCTACAGCCGAAGGAAGCATACCTAGCATCCCTCCTTTTGGATAACTAAGGTACGCAACTTTTCATAATAAAGACTTCCACTTTTGTGGGAGTCCACTTCTTCATTCATTCACCAATCCATCCATCCATATCCACCTTTCTCTCTCTTCCATCACTTCATTCCACCATCATTTCACTTCATTCCATCTCCACTTTCATTAATTGCTCAACTAACTTCTTAAAAGGTGACCAATACTTTCTCCATAATATTTGCAACAGATCTTCCAAGAATTCAGGTATGTGTGCATCAATTTGTTACATCTTAATTGTCTTTTAGTACATTCATTTAATTAATATACATTAATATAGACATTCTCCATAGCATGTAATTATTCCCTACCCCTGTCAAATCGTCATTACTACTGTGCATGTGAGGACACATGCTCAAATTTAGGTTTGAGGGAAGTGTGAATACCATGTCCATGTGTCATTCCATGTTGGCCCATCTCAGCAAAGTTTAAATTGAGCCAATTTGAATTCTGAGAGAGGTGATGGCTCACATGTGTGAGATGACATCAACCACCACCATTTTTATTGATCATATACTTCATTTATTACTCCTTTACTACCTTTATTGCTTCTATCATAATCCTAAGCCACCAAAAAGGTAAAATTTAGACAACATTGGCGTTGGGAATTCAACAGTGTTGCAGGAAGGAGAAATTGGGCTTTTAGATGAAGATTGCAAGAAGGGAAACCTTGCATAGTGATTGTTTAATTGCAGACAGCTAAATAATGGGAGGTGGGTTAATTAGAAATGAACCCATGGTTCATGATGTATTACTATAGGATGCACCTTGCTAGGCCGAGTTCAGAAACTACAGGTGGTTAGACTATTTCTTGAAGTTGAATGTCTATAATGAAGAGGTTGCATTGGAATTTGTGTAGAGATTATCTAAAGGAAAGGCCATGGTAAAAGGGTTGGAGGTAATAGCTACTAAAGAGAGGATTGAAAAAGTTACAAGGTTTCCTACCAATGGTGAACATTACCCTACTACTAGATATGCCAGCTCAGCTAGGGATGAATTTACAGAACCTAGTGACCCTCCATTGAATGTGGAAGAGCAAGGTGTAAAGAGAACCTCTCTACCTAAGCCATGGAAGCAAGTAGCTATTTACATTATTAAGTACCTTACTTATGAAGGTTGTCAATCAAACCTACATTTGGTGCACTTCAAACTCCTGAATCATATGAGGCATGGGAGAAGAATGAACATGCCAAATGTGTTATATCACCTTCTTTCAATCATGGCAGTTGAGACCCAAAAAGGAGGGATAATTTTGTTTCCCACCATTTTTTGATCAAATTATTAGTAGAGAAGTCTTTGCATGATGTGTATGATATAAGTTGGGAAGAATTCTTAAATATTGATCAATTTAGACCAAAGCATTTGTGACCTAGGTTTTTTCCTCAACATCGTAGGGCTAGTAGGAGATTGAGCACAATTGAAGCCACTCCCGGTGCCTCAACTATTGGCATAGACCCTAGTGTAAACCCTCCTCTAGTTGAACAAACTATAGAGATTATTTCTTCTGAGAGAACATTCAAACAAAGAAAGTTCTTTAGATTTTGATGATGATGTCCCTCTTGGCATCTTAATTCATATTAGAAAACAAAAGAAAGAAGCAAAAATGAGGAAGGGAAACGCTAAAAAGAAAATGACAGGAAAAGAAGCGTCAATCTCTAAGAAACAAAAGGCTGACACTGTTCTTCCTACAACCAAAGAGAAACATGGGAGTCCTACTAGAAAAACAAGACCAGCTAGACCAACCACCGGTATGTCTCTATAGGGAAGCCCTACGACTAGAGAAACATCATAAGATGACACAAAATCCTCAATGGGGAAAGTGAATGTTGAGGAAAAGGACATATTTGAGGAAGTGGCAAATATAAGATTGTCAGAGCTTGTTCCCATCACAGAACAAGTTGAAAGTCAAGAGTATGAGGAGAATCAGGAGCTCTTGTAGCAAGAGCAAGAGAACGAGTTCGTACAGCAAGAGCAAGAGCCCTTGCAGCCAGAATTGGGAGAACATTAGTACCCCTGCAACTGAAATTGGCTTAACAATCAGAATCCCTACAACTGGGGCCACATGAAGAGCAAGCATCAGTGCCAAGAAATTTTTTGGTAGGGATACATAAGCCCTCTAATTTTTCAATGCACATGGTAGAAATGAATTTATGGAATGAGATGCAAAGGAGAGGAGGAATGGAGAGAGGAGTAACACAGGCTGAAGAAGGAAATTCAAAAGAGAGATGATGAGATTGAAGGGAAGAATATAGAAATTGTTGCTTTAAAGGAAAAGGTGGACAATATAGTAGCCTTAGTACCTCAAATATTAGAATGCAGGACTCCTCCAAGGTTCTATGCTTTGTATTTGAAGGAGAAGAATCTTTCTTTTAAACTAGCAAGGATTGTTTCAGGTTTGAATCCTTCCATTGAGACTCCTCTTGAATTTTTTCAGCCTTATCAGATTGCTCCCCCTGAGATGAAAAATTTGTTGTGTGAATTCTATTTGCATAATTATGCTATGTCCAAAGATCATGATTGGAATCCATTGTTGTATGTTGAGGATCTCCAATTAAGGGCATTCATGTCCTAGATACAAAATGAAATTAGTTGGGGACAACAATTCAGGACTTATAGGCAAATAGAATCCAACACGCCCCTTCCCATCAGGGCTAAATCTAGAAACCCAGGGACATTTTCAGGGAATGACACAGATTCCTATACTGACCAAGCTATAGTAGTAGGATCCTTCCTAAGAGAGAAGTAGTTTACAAAGAATATTAGAAGGTAGAAAAAACCACAAGGGAATCTGTAACGAGATATTTAGCATAGAGGTGGAATGGTCTGACTAATGAGTTAAAACAACTTGAGCCTCACTCTCTACAGAACTATGTTGTAGCATGCAAAAGAGTTGATAGATATATACAGGTTGGAAGGTCAAAGGGACAATTTTGGCTTCCATTAACTTTTTAGCCACCTATCCTATTATGGCATGTGCCAAATTTTAAGTATTATCAGTATGATATAGCTGCAAAAGGTAAAGATGGATCAGGTTGGACAACAAGCAAGGGTTCTATTGGGACCCTAATTCATACACTGCAAGAATTGATGTAGGACAACTGGTAGTTACAAATTTTAGGGCACTGACTAAGAAAAAGAACAACCCTTGCTCTGCTGGAGGACCAATAAAGCCTTAGGCTGGGGGAAGTGATGAGTCTATTTTTTGGCTCAATTTTGATAGATTTTATTATCCATTTACTATTGTTTTCATAGACTTTGATACTTGGATGATGACCTTTTTATGATATTTCCTCAAAACCATAGACATTTGGCATGAGTTTATTTTTGTAACCTTTAAATGACATTGACATGCTATATGAACTATCTATGCTAATTTTACATGTGGATTAATGAATATTACTTTAAGATAGTTATAGATATGCAATTGTTGTGCACACTTATATTGTTGTGTAGATATAATTAGAGCCTACAAAATTGAGAAAGATTATGCTAGCTAGTTGTTTTCCATAAAGGTGAACAAGGTGATCATTCGAAGGTCAATGCAGGGAAGACTCTCAATGGAGGGAGATTCCTAGTTTAAATCAAAAGAATTGTAACCTCCTAGTAAATGGTCTTAATTGTTTGTTGAGCGAATATAGGAGTTACTATTGTGCTAGATCTACGTTAAGGAAAACATGCTTGACTAGATTACATGCATACATAAGCTCCTCTCCACTTTTTATGCTTTCCCTAAAGTGGCATCCTCCTAATCTGTTGGAGTTGACTGCCTTGCTAGGTAGTTAGTTAGTATTTTTTCATCCTATAAATAAGACTCAAATGCTCCTTCTTAGAAGGTTGATTAATCTAATGATGTACTTGCATTCTTAGTTTTTCAGTAATATAATTATGCTACTCGATTATACTCATGCTTTCCAATGAATAAAATGAAGTTATAAGTTTGTGCATCTGATTTTACATTTTTCTTAAGGAATACTCATCCAAGGGGGGCCACTTGGTGAGAATTCCATCCTTTAGTTTAGTTAATACTTTATGTTCAACAATTAGTTAATAATTTGGCACTGTCTGTTCCTATAGCCACTAGAATTCCATTTTGTGACTGTTCTTGCAAGTAAAGCAGACAAAGTAGTTTCCTATCTGTTTGCTCATATTTTCATTTCTATCATACATTTTAGCTTAGTATAGTTGTTGATTGATGTTCAACACTTATATTAATTCTTTCCAAGAAATTTACTTTCAGCATTATGTCTTTCTTAGCTATAGGATGAATATGGCTACTATGGATTCCTAGTACACATACCGTGCTGACCCATTTCAAGTCTACATCCCTGGGTTGACAAGTTAAATGCACCTTCATGATGATTGAGATAGCTATTCAGATTAGATGTCCAATCTCTAAATCATAGCTGTAAGGGCTTAGTTGTTAAATCATTGTAGGAGGCCAACAAACATATTCTTCCATTATGATATGGTTGAGATCATGGAAGATAACATTCATTGCATGTTGATAAGTTGCCCCTACATTTTTTGAGACCAAAGGGCATAACATTGTAGTAGAAGGTGACCCAAGGTGTAGTGAAGGAATTTTTATGCTAATCTTCAGGTGTGATTTTGATTTGATTGCAGTCAGAAAACCCATCCATAAGCAATAGCATGGCATGCCTTGCTATAAGATCTACCAACATGTCAATGTTAAAAATGGAAAATCATCCTTTGGGAAAGCTTTGTTAAGATCCCAAAAGTCTGTACAAATTATGATATTCCCATTTGGTTTTCCCATAGGCACTATGTTGGATATCCAATTGGAGTAGTTAATAGGTCTTATGAACCCAGCCTCTAACAGGTTCTCCAGTTCTTTCTTGATGAGCAAGGCCACTTGGGGATGCATTTTACTTAGCTTTTGTTTAATAGGTTTGGCATCTAGATGAACATCCAAATGGTGTACAACCAATGCAATATCTAATCCTGGCATGTCTAAATAGGTCCATGTGAAGTTGATGATTCCTTCCTTTAATAGGTTGACAATGATGGAATGCTCTTCCTCTGACAATGATTTGGCTACATAAGTGATTTTGCGGTCTTCTTTTGTTCCCAAATTAACCTCTTGTGTCTCTTCAATCAAGATGGAAGACCGTTTGGACAAGTGAGGTCCTACAAGGGGAAGATGAAAATCCCCATCCTCCAATGCCTCATCAAGGTTTTCACTATCGGATACACCCTTTATTTTTACTTTTGATGAGTCAAGAAGTGCCTCGAAGAGGTTTTCACTAGATGACTCTTTTTTATTTTGTTTCTTTTTACTTTTGTAATTAGGGTGTTCATTTGCCCCTAATCCCATGAGATGTATGCAAGTATCCACCAAAGGGAAGGTGTTGATAGGTACGCTACCTCATAGATCCCAATCAAAAAGGTCAAGATGATGGAGGGAAAGGCTAATGGTAAGGATTCATGTGGAGTCAAATAGGGAAGGGAGATCAACATCATCATAAGCGAGTATGATGGCTTCTTCTTTTGGTATGTCCTCAAGTAAATCATTATCCATATTGACATTATTCAAAGTACTATTTGATGGTGCAGGACCCTTTTGCTTTGTGTCATAGCCTAATCCCACCTTTTTAGGTTGCACAAATGTTTCAATGGGCTGCAATCTTCCATGTTCCTCTACACCAAGTCCTCCCCCTTGATAATTATACTTTTCAGATAACTTTGATGCATGGGGATAGACCTCTTGGAAGTATTCAATGAGAGGAGGTGATGGCTAAGGTTCTTCTCTGTAATCACATTCACTGATGTCATCATCTTCCAAATCATGTTTTGTTCCTAGGGATTGGAAAGTGGTAGAACCCGTGTTTTTGGAGTTGAGAGTTTTTATCTTCACTTCTTCCTTTGGTGCAGACTAAGTAGGTTGGCCATAGGTGTGAGGAGAAGGAGGCATGGTTGCCACATTGAGAGTTGTATGCATCTCATATTATCCACAACCTTTATCAATGATTTGGACCTTGGTAATGGTGGATTTAGATGTGGTGGATGGGGTGGATGATAGATTGGAGGATGGATTGGAAGACGATTCCTGAGGTACCCCCACTTCAACTCCTAGAAAATATCAGTAGTGGGGGAAAGAAGCTTTGAGAGCACAACAATATTCAAAAGGCTATGGATCTGCATGTATGGTTACTTTCATCCCATTGTATGGGAATTTCAATCATTGATGATAGGTGGACAGAACGGCCTACATGGCATGGATCCATGGGCAGCCAAGGAGAAGGTTATACGGAAGTTCCAAATCAAGGACGTGGCATGTGGTATACTACACAATGAAGCCAACCTTAATAGGAAGAAAAATAATGCCTTCAAAGTCCCTTTTTGCGTTGTCATAGGCTTTGATAGTGATGATCTAATTATTCAAGTCAGTATGGGTATACCCTACCTATTTTATGAACTTTAGTGTATAGAGGTTGAAGGAAGAGCCATTATCTACAGGACCCTTTTCACTTTATGGTGGGCTACAAGGACTTCGATGTGCACGTCACGATTATGGGATGAGTCGATTGAAGGTGTATCTTTTTAACTAAAGCCCAATTGATATGTGGATGATAAATGTCTTACTAAAGCTTGAAATTGAGTAGGATCAATATCATTAGGCATGTGTGTATCCTGAAGAGCTTTTGTTAGGATCTCTTAATGGATGGGGGAAGACTTAAGAAATTCCAAGATGGATATTTGAGTGGGAGTCTTTCCAAGATGATCAAGAACATTGTATTGGGAGCTCACAAGAGCTGGCTGGGATGATGTGGAAGGGTTAGGAATGGATATGTGGGTGAAATGCATAGTAAAAACACATTGCAGGTCTTTTCCTTTAACAAAAATCATAGACATAAGTGGCTTTACTTGACTAATACACATAATAATGTCATCATAGTTATAGGGTACATTCTTATAGCTAACATTTTTCGTGCTATTATTTTGGCTATTTCTATTGCTATGCTCAAGATTAACATTGGAGGTATTGGGACCTTGATTGTGCTTGGGGAAAGCGTTTTGATATATTTTTAGATGGGAATTGGATTATGTTGCCTGATTTGCATCCACTACTATATCACATTGATCTATAACATCTTGGATATACATTTTAAGTCCTTGACACTTGTTAGTGGAATGACCTTTTATCTTGTGGAAATCACAATACTCATTTTCCCTATACCAAGCGGGTTTGGGCTTTGACTCGTCAAAAGGTTTGGTCACAAGATAAGTGACTAGATAATTCACCTATAGCAACCTCTTCAAAAGGGTATCCAAGGACTCTCCCAAAGGAGTGAATGTGTGCTTGTTATTTCCTTGGTTGTACTGATTGGACTATGGAGGAGGATGGGGTGCACCATGTGGTATAGATATGATGTTGGAAATTGATTGAGGACTAGGTACATATTGTGATCATTGTGATGTGTTGGCTACTTGGACATGCTTGGTTTCAGTGACACCATCATTGACAACATTCTTATTCTTATTACAGTAGCGAGACTTATCTCCAAATGACTTATCCTTATTTGGGTCAAATATTCTAACTTGTCCCTTAGCAATGAGGGCCCTCTCAATGGTAGTTCCCTTTTCTATGGCCTCTAAAAAGGTGGTAACATAATGAAGGTTAAGATTATGTGCCATATCAGGATGGGCATTTGTGACGAAAATGGTCACCATGTCCTTCTCATTGAGATGGGATTTTAGTCGACTAGTCAAGGTGCACCACCTTTGTAGGTAACTTACAAAGGTTTATCCCTCATGTTATTTTTCTTTCAAGAGATCTAAAGAATCAATGTCATTCTCCAAATTGAAGGAGAAGTGTGTAACAAATTTTTCTAACAAATCTGTGAAAGAAGAGATGGACCCCTGTGGAAGACCCATAAACCAGTCTAGAGCTTGCCCCGTTAGACTCCTAGGGAATAATCGTAGTAGATAATTGTCATTATGTAGGAATTCTTGGAAATGTGTGTAAAATTCCTGTAGGTGGTTTCTTGGGTCACTCTTTCCTTTGTATTTATCGAATTTCAATGTTTCAAAGTGATTAGGGAAGGGGAAAATTGATATGGAGGGATCAAATGGATAGGGATAAATCTCTTCAAATTTGAAAAACATCTTGGATGTCCCTACTTGTAAGTCCTTTAGGGCAGATTTTATCTCTTCCCAGTCCTTATTGATAGGTGCCAAAGGAGGAGGATTGGTCAGATTGGATTGATTGTAAGGGGCATATTGTTGATATGAAGAAGATGGAGCTGGAATGGTTTGACCGTATGATGGCGGAGGTGGATATGAAGGATTTTATTGATATTGATTGGGATACATGGATTTTGGATTGTCATGAGATTGTTGATATGATGGTGGGGCTTGATAATACAAGGAAGAGGCACCTTGCTGATATGATGGTGCGGCTTGGTAATGTGAGGAGGAAGCAACCTGCTGATATGATGGCTACTGCTAGGAGTAATATAGATTACATTGAAAATTATAGGCATTTTGTTGGTGGAGGAGGTTGTTGTGGATTAGATTGCTAGTAGTAGGTGATTTGTTGTGATTGTTAGTGATTTGTGTAAGATGGTTGTTGCTAGGATTGTTGGGGATTAGCATAGGGTGGTTTTTGTTGGGATTGTTGTGGATTATGCTAATAGTAGTTGGGATTGGGATTTGATGTAGTAGATCACATAAAATAGGTGATTTGAGGATGATATAGGTATTGGGAGGCAAGGTTGTTTGGGTTTTGTTGGGAGGACTGCAATGATTGTGTCGATATTTGTGAATGTTGAGGGGGTTGTTGATAAAATGATAGTTGTTGTTAAGGAGGTTGTTGTTGCTAAGATTGTAATGGTATATGGGTCTGAAGTAGAGGTTGCTAATAGGGTGGTCTTGATGATGTTTGTTGTGGATCTCCTTGAGATTGATGCAGGGGTTGTGATGGGTTACCCTGGGTTTGCTACAAGGGTGGTTGTTGTGGTGGTTGTTTATGAGGTGGTTGTTGATGAGGTGGTTGGGATGGTATTTTATATGGACTACCTTGAGATTGGTGCAAGGGTGGGATATTTCCTTGAGATGGAGGCTAAGCTATAAATGGAGGTGGCAGTAAGTTTGATGTGTTTGTGGGACAAGGAAGTGGAGGTGGTGTAACAAAAGGATTACCCCTAGTATTCCCTAATAACTAACTTAATTGATTTGGTGGAAGAGGTGGTGCAGATGGTATGGGGGTTGGACCTTGTGGGATGCTCATGCCCTATGGATTGGGAAGATTTTGTGGCATACCAAGACCAAGAGGATTGTTAGGATTAGGTGGCACACCTATAACCAAAATTGGAACTAGAGGGGATGGTATTTGATAAAGAATAACATTTCCAAATCCAAGTTGGTACCAATCATCTTGTGGTGGACCTTGGAGGACGTATGAATTGCCTAGATCATTCTAAGAATTTTGAAGATCTTGCGGCGTAGGGGGTGTAGGAGGTGTAATATTGACACATTTTGATAAGTCAAACCTCGATGGGAGCTTGATTCCTTTCAGGAGTAATGTGGCAAGGATTTTATCCCTAATATTTTATCCCCACACTCATCAAGAAGACAATCTTTCATTTGCACATTAGTGGGATTACTAAGATATTTGTCAACTATGAGCTCAGGTTCATTAACCATGCTTTTTTCTAGGGGAGATTGTATGGGGACCTCAGCATTGGATTGCAATGAGGTTCCATTGGTGGGTTGATCGTGAGGAATTTGATGCTAAGAACCTTGGGGTTGTTGTCGTTCCATGAGTTTCTTTGCTTGCGATCAGGTGGTAACAAGCATGAAAATGCAAATAAAAATAGGTGACTAGGATGACACTACTCTGTAAGATGCACTTAAATGATGGCTAAAAGGATTCCTAAGGTGGTTGACTAATTGATTGGATGATTCATAGGATGGCTTGGATAAGTGATTGGATTGTATTTGACTAGGTCAATTGACTGGATTGTATAATTGACAAGATTGGATGATTGATTAGATTGGATTGATGAGATTGACTCTAAACCAAGTTCAGGGGCTTAACTAGATGATGTACGATATCGATGATCAGATTGGATTGTAAAAGGATAATCACGGCACATAATCTACCTCAAGATGAGAGGAGATTGACTAGGCCATAGAGGATTACTAACTCAGGGAATATGACAATCCTAAGTGAGCTTGAGTGATGATGATTAGGGTAAGTTACCTAACCCTATTGGATAAAATCCCCTAAAACAAAGTTCAAAGGATTTGAATTGATAAACCAATGATGGATATGTAGTCTAGAGATGTTCTAGGATGCACCTATGTGATTGGATTCAAGATTCAATTACTTTTAAAAAATGTAGATGAACTAAAATGATGACTATGGGTAGATGGATGGTGACAAAAAAAATTTGATCGCAGGAATGGACTCAAAAAACCATGGGCTTTCAATGGTCCAAAGGGTTAACTCTCAGGACTTTATATGGGACACTCATATGCCTCTATTTGTGACAAGATCACCCCTCCAAGTAACGAGATCACCTATTGAAAGTTTGAAGGGATCACCTCTATGTAGCACAGGTTCACCTATATAGGAAGCGGGATTGCCTATCTCTTGGGATTCCAAAAGAAATAGGTAAACACGAGACACAATATCGCCTATCTAGGGATCAGGATTGCCTCTATCTTGATATGTACGGACATGAGTGAAAATTCCTATCAGTGTAACGAGATCGCCTATTTCCTCATATTTACAGACAGGGAACATAAATGCTTGTTATGGGATCACCTATCAAAGAAACAAAATCGCCTATGTCTTGGATTGTATAGAAAGGGATAGTATCAATGGTAATGGGATCACCCCTACAGATAGTAGGACCTCCTATTTAGGGAATAGGAAGATGAGGATGACAAGATCACTTGTTCAGGGAACAGGCAGATGTGGGGTCACCTAACTAAGAGACCCATAGGAAAATTCACCCCTAACAAGGACAAGTTCACCTAAAGGATGACCTAGACTAGACTCGAGATGAGGAATCACCCCTTTCAAGGTAGGATCTCCTATCCACAATGCAAGTTCTCCCCTATCAGAAGAAAAATCACCACTAAGGGCAGGGGTAGACTATGGAAAAGGAAAAAAACATGACAAACAACAAGCAAAGGGTTGGAATAATTAGAATGATGAAAAGAATTGGTATCATATAAGAAGACACTCCAGGAAGCACAATCCTAAAATTAGTGATAAGGGCTTACAAACTTGATGTAGGCCCACTAATCTACTCTGTGATACCAGTGTGGTTCTCTAGATCACCCTTTCTCATGAAGGTGGATAGCTAGAGATTTAGTGGCATAGGGTATTCAATAGACACCACAAGATCACCTTCACTTTCTCACTCAAAGACTATCATAGTCCGCCACAAGGATTTCTATCTCAACCAAAGGGAGTATATGGTGAGTAACTTCAGAGTGTCGTAAGCAATCCCTACACTACACCAAGTCGTGGCTAAAACATAGGTCTCTATCTAGGCTAAACAAGCTATCTCATGCATCCTTGAGACACCAGGAAGGTGTGTGAGGCACAATCGTGAACACCAACCTGTCACAAGCGTGGGTCAAGATTCCTAGTGAGGTACGCGCAACTCGGACCAACCCTGTACATCTTATCTAGGTATCACCCTGGCTTTGACGCTTCGCTAAACATGATGTGACTAGATTGGGTTACAAATTTCATTCTCCCCCCTTTATATACCCTACTAGTAACACGTGGTTGGAATCATCCCCTAGATGATGAAATCCCAGGCAGGTCTCACTAAAGGAAGGTAATACTAGACATTTTGGTTGGTCCCTAGGCTCACATGTAGTGTAAGGGGAGAGCTTAGATTTACTAGCACTTCTTGGGTAGACTGGACTAGAATGAATTATGATTTCTCATCACCTAGGATCATTGAAAGGTGAAAGGGAAGTGGATACATCAACAATTCGCTCCCAAAACAACAAACAAGTTAATTAACCCTTTAATTAATCTACGTGTGCCTAAATTAGTGTAAAAAAAGACACACAGATAGATCTAAACTAAGGGCCTTCAATCGATCATCCTACAACCAATACGTTATTATTTTTCACCACCGTTCTTCATCAAACATGGGGGAAAAGCTGCACAAATTGTTAGTTAAACACCACAAATCACAAACAAACAAGTTAGTTGATTAGTACCCAAAACCCAAAATCAAGTTGTAGCTCGAATTGAAAAATTAATGGTTCTGGATTACCACAAATTCTCCTCTATGTGAGATTTTTTCCCCTTCTTTGTGAGTCAGGATCATCTATCTACTAAAAAGGTGGGATCGTGCTTGCCTTTTGGATGGAAAGGTGTATATACTTTCACCCCTATAACTTGTGCAAGTTTTCCTCTTTATTGGCTTCTGAGTGTATTTACCTCTGAAATCAATTGGTTCGAGTTAAGATCAGCAACTTCGCCCTTTATATGGAAAGGTGTATGCAATTTCACCTTTGTCGCTCACAGATCCACCTCTGTATGGAGAGGATTCATCCGTTAGGGGCGAATTCACCTCTGCATGTGAAATCTAAACCTGCAAAAATTCAAAAAATAACAAACATAAGCTAGACCCATGATGTGGGTCCCATTGGGCATGCCAAAAATGTGGTGCAATGTATTTTTACCTACTCTAAGATGCAAAACTAAGCCAAATGCAGCAAGGAAAAACACAAAAAAAACACTCAAGATTGGGCCTAGTTGAATTTAAACAAAGCATATAAAAAATGGAACCTTTTTACCTTGTTCAAATTGATGGTTTGGTTGGACCTTTGGATGCCTTAAATGTATGCTCCTTTATAAAAATAGCTCAAATCTAAGCTCTAAATGATGGTGGAGTGGTGAGGAATGCAATGGTGCAAAATGGGTATTAGAATGGATGCAATATTGTAGCTCAAAATGGTGTAACAATGGTGAATCCTTGAATGGCTAAGTGATGGCTGGAATGATTGATTGATAAAGTGAATGATCAAAATGGAGACATTTCCACCATTTTTTGGGGAAGTGCCTCTAAATCAATGGAGGGTTAGGATTGATCCATGGTGGAGAAGATCAAGGACTATGAGAACTCACAAGCCCTCACAAACTGGCATGTGGCATATGACATGGAAAGGAAGGGATGATGTGGAGGTGACATGGAGGTACCATGATGTACCTTGAAAAGGGACAAGATCTCCTCATAAACAAGGTCCTTGTCCACATGTGCTTTGAGAGGACATGTGAGGAATTAAAAATTCCTCACAAATCCTCATGGGGATGGGAGAAGCAATTTAAAATTTCTTAAAATGCATTGGATTAATAAATGTGAATTAAAAATTCACATAGGGAAGGAGATGCCTTCTCCAAAAGGAGAAAGCATTTAATGTGGGTTGACTAAGGACACATGCCATAAATGGCATGAAGATTAGGTTAGCTTCATTAGATGATTAAGGTTGTGCAAATGTGGGGTTAGGAAGGTTAATTAAGGATTAGAGGAAAGTGGGAGATTATGGAGGATGTGACATGGAGAGAGAGAAGAAAATGAATTAAAAACTAATTTGATTCATTTGGGCTAATGACTAAATTAAATAAATTGGTCTATTTATTTAATTTAGAGATGAATAAGGTAAAGTATTTAATTGATTAATTTAATACCTTATGGGACATTGGACTGAAGTGAAATACTAACCAAATAATGAATTATTTAATTAATATGGATTAGGGATGCAGGAAAGAGGAATGCAAGGGTGAATTTGACCATATGGGAGTGGTCAAATTTAGGTGTCTACAGTGCTAACTCAAGGGAAGGAATTTCCAATTATAATGGTAAACTTGCATAAACAAGCATGAAAGGAGAATTACTAATTTCTCTTTTAGGAGTAATTCTATCATCCCAAAGGGTTATCTTCAACTTGCTATGCCAAACCCTTTTGTTGTCTTATATGGTCCTCTTGATAATTATGATCATATTTTGTTTGAAGACTCGGCCAAGCCATTACCCTAAGGATGGTAATTAGATGAGGTCTTCAAGTAAATCCCATGCTTCATTGCCCAATAAAGGATCTACACACTAGTAAAAGCCTTGGCATTATCAAAAATAATTGTGGAAGGAGTGCCAAATCTAGTAACAATTTCATCAAGGAATTCTAAAACTGAAGCATCATTGGCATCCTTCAAGGCAACTAGATTTTTCCACCTTGTAAAGTAATTTTTTGCTATTAAAATCTACTTATGGCCAGCAACCGATGGTGGGTTTATCATGACAATAAAATCTAAACCCCACTTAGTAAACAGTTGATCAACTTGGATGGGGTGAACAGGGAGGGAAGCCAACCTTTGCTTTTCAGAAAAGAAATCACATTTTTTACAATCTCTCACCCATTTGTGAGCATCATTGAACAAATTTGTCCAATAATAATGAGCCCTCATAATCTTTGCAGTAGTAGTCCTTGCAGAAAAATAGCCACCTAAAGAGCCATCATGGAATTCATTTAGCATTTTGCTAACCTGATATGCCTCTATGCATCGTAATAGGACTCCATTGAAATCATTTATGAAGAGTATTCCATCCACTATGACATAGGGAATGGACTATAATCTGAAATGTCTTCTTTTGGCCCTATCTAGACCTATAGGATATCTTCCCTCTACAAAAAATGTAGTCATATCCTACACCCAACTACTTTGTATGTTTGTATTTAGTGCTTGTTGTTCTTGTAGCACAATGGCATCCTCTGTAGGAGTCTCAAAAGTTGAGACAAGCTACTCACATAACCCTTAGCCTCTTACTAGCTTGGTGATTTTGATGTCAACATCATACTCCATCACCTTAGTGATCTATCCAACCCTTTTTTCATTGATATCTCTATTCAAAAGGAACTATTTAATGTTGACATGGGGCACCATTAACTGTATCTTGTTATTAGACAAAATATGTCTAAATTTCTTCAATACTTTAACAATAGAAAGAGATTTCTTTTCAATGTATCTATACTTGACTTCATAATTTTTAAGCCCTTCACTAAAGAACGCAATGGGTTGCTCCATATTTTCATTATTTAGCTAGGTTAGAATAGTTGATATACTTGCTTCACCTCCAAAGGTATAAAGAATGAAATCCTTGTCATAGTTAGGATTGGCAAGGGTAGGAGCTTGATAAATTTCTTGTTTGATAGCTTGAAAGCTATCTCTACCTTCCTTGGTCCATTTGAAACCCATATTTTTCTTAAGCGTAGAGATAAGAGGCTTTACCAAAGCAACAAGGTTTGGAATGAACCTCCTCACAAATTTAATTGTTCCTAAGAAACTCTATAATAATTTCTTGTGGCTAGGAAGTGGGATGGCCAAGATTGATTTTACTCTTGTTGTATTAACGACCAAGCCATCCTTTGAAACAATGTGCCCAAGAATCTTGCCCTGATCAGTGGTGAAGACACATTTATTTGCATATAGGAAAATACCATATTCCCTACATTGCTAAAATACTAGCTCAAGGTGACTAAAATGGTCACTTGCATGCTTTGAAAACACCATGATATCATCCATGTAGACCAAAATAAATTGTCTAAACACACCTTGAAATTCCATATCCATGGCTCTCTGAAAAGTAGCACCTGCATTGGTTAGACCAAAAGAAATTTTACAATAATCATAGGTTCCCTACTTTGTAGTAAATTTTATCTTATGTTGATAAGATTCTTGGACCAAATTTTGGTTATAGCCCAAGTAACTATCCAAGAAAGAAAGCCTTTCTGACCCACTAAATATTTGCAAAATATGTTCCATGGAGGAGAGGGGATAATGATCCATTAGGGATGCTTTATTTAAATCCCTAAAATCTACATAAATTTTTATTTCCCCATTCTTTTTTCTAATAGGAACAGGATTTGCAACCCATGAAGAATGATTGATGGGAAAATGATTTTAGCCTCAATCAAATTGGCCAACTCTTTTCTCATTAAAGGCTCAATCTTAGGATTTATATGCCTTTGTTTTTGCATTATAGGTTTGGAATTCAGATCTAATTCAATAGTATGTTGGGAAAGTCTTGGGTCAAAACCCTTTAGTTCTTCATAAGTCCAAGAAACTACATCATTGTATCTATTGCAAAGATCTATGAAAACATCGTGTTCAATGGTAGAGCATACCTTTCCCAAGTTTAGAGACTTTCCCTCTAAAATTTCTATTAGCTTGAAGTCACCCTTTTTTCTAGTTAATTTCATCCTTTTCTACTTTAATTGATCATCAAGGTTGAAAATACCTTCAAGGGTGATAAGACCATTTCATAGCTTGTTGCTACTCAGTTGCACAATTTGATCACCATACTGATTTTGCAACTTGGACTGATTTCTTTTAGAAAATTCTACCTCATCTTGCAGAAAAATCACTATCTATTGGTCACTGTCAAAGACTTGCTAGTGATCTTGATTATCCAGAAAAACAAACCTCACCACAAGTTTGATATGTTGATCCTTTTTACCTGCAATATGTTGTGTTATGTCAAACTAAGCACCAACTGTTGCAAATCTATCAACATGTTTATTTTGATCTCTGAAGATTTTTTGGATGTTAAAACCTTCAAAGTCTTTAATTAAATCCCAAACCATATGCTTGTAGGATTTGAGTAGATTATTCTTGATTGAGCTTTAAGTTTGGACTTGATGAACAACCAATTCACTATCACAAAAAAATGTTACAATTTGATATTTATTTTTTGTGCAAGTTGGAGACCTTGGATGAGTGCTTCATACTCAACCACATTGTTAGTGCAACTAAATTGAAGCTTGAAAGAGAAATAATAGTTTTCCTTTATTAGAGATACTAGCATTACACCAACACCAACACCATTTATGTTCTTAGAAAAATTTAAAAAAATTTGCCACAGTCCCCCCACATCTTCTTGAGATTTTATGAGATTGGGGATAGGAGCATTCTCTTCATGAATGTAATAAGTGCCAAGACCAATCTCCTCTAATTCAATAGCAATAAATGGATAAAAATGTAAAGAATCACCCCATTCATCCAACAAACAATTAGGTACTTCCTCTAAAGGATTTGCAAGCTCATGAACATACCACTCTTCCTTTTGATCATGCAATGTACCATTCATGTTTATTGGATTAGGAATGTAAGGTTATAGATGTTCTTTTTCTATGGGCTCAAATTTGATGGTTGCTTTAGTGCTATATCTAGTTCTAAATAGCATGTGAGACCAATCTGCAGATAAGTACCCACCTATCTTAGTACTGAAATCTCTAGATAAGCAAATGGAAAAATGAGCAAGGAGGTTTATGACTAAAATTTCTTGCAACACATCATAGCTAGGACATGCATGCAAGGACAATTTTAAGTTCTTAATTACTCTGACTGTATTAACAACAGGGCCATCCAATTGTAAAACTTTTATAGCCACCAATTCATACTTGATACCAAGCATGTCAGCAATTCCCTTAGGTATGATTGAACTGATTGCCCCTAAGTCTATCATACAATTATGCCTCCCACATAGTAACATTCGTATTGGATTTCTTCATTTTTGCCACTATGTTGAATGGAAGTTGACTAGCTTTAGAAGGAACCTTTGGAACTAGGTCAACTCTTGTTGCTTGTGTGATCTTAGGCTACTTCACCACTTTTTTAGGCCTATTAACTAGTTTATTTGATTATGGAACCTCTACTATTCTACTTTTTGGTCCAAAATTCACACTAGTTGAGGTTGCTAGAGACTGATGCTTTCCCAGAGGTGGAAGATGCACCACCCTCCATTTCTCTTTTCTTTGATCTTGTATTATGGGTAATTACATTGTTATTTGCTTGATTTACACAACAAAAATCCTCTTGACCCCAAGTGAAAAATGAGGAGTCGCCTTATGCATGATTTTGATTAATAATAGTTGTTTGGTTCATGCCAATTTGCTACTCTGAAGTAGAGGTTTCATTTTGGTCTACCAAAGTTTCCACCAACTCTCCATTTTGACAAGCATTATGATTATGAGCTTGCTCACAAGGGTAACACCACTATTTCTCATGTGCTATATTATTTTGCACCAAGACCAAAGCCTTAGAATTGCTGGCAGTAGTTGTATGCATTTTATTCATAGGCTTAGTATGATTGCATTAATTTTTTCCTTGATAAAGTGGCCTATTTCTTTGATAACTCTAATTTTGAGGTTGATAAGGCCTATTTTTTTTATCTTGCTACCTACCCAATGTTATCAACCTATTGTTTTGTAAGAGAGGAGGACCAACCACATTAAGGCTCCAAGTCACAGAGAGCTAAGAGTGGAGGGCTGCCCTAACTTACCTCACTCTAAAGGGGTGTTTCAGATAGAAGTCGAGAATGATGAGGACTACTTCAATCACTCTTCTGACCTGAAATCCAAGTTGAGGCTAGGAAAGCTAGTTTTTGAATTCAATATTGTACCTCAAATAGCTCTTTTCCCAAGGATACCAGTGTAGTTTTGGGATGTCAGCATGGTGCATTGGCATCTCTCAAGCATGTTGGCATCTATATGGATAGAGGACAAGAAGTACAATATAAACTATCAAAAAATGAGCTAATAGCCTAGCTAATCATTCCTAGATGAACAAAATAGAATAATGAGGTACAAAAAGTATAAACAAAGATGATAAAGTAGATAGATGAAATCTACGGTGACAAAGATAATCTCACATAAATGCCAGTTCCCTAGTTAGCTCCAAATGCACATTCACCTACACACAAGAAAGAGGGAGAAATTGTTGGGGTTGTATAGGGTTCTTCCTCAATCAAACCACCATTTTTGTGTTTCCACCTCCACAAACATCAAAATATAAACGAGAGAAATATGGGATAAAGAAGTAAAGAAAGTAGAGATTGCAATAAACACTACAAAATAGTATAATGCTACTCAACCAAAATCACAAAGGAGAGTAGCAAAAAGTTTCTACCTCCACCCAAAAGCTCACTAGCCAATGGAGGAGAAAATGGACTTGGAAAGGTCATCACAACCTTGAATGTGATGAAGGGAGGTCTCACAAGACTCCAAGCCCATGCTTCTATGGCTTTCTTCACACTTGCTATGTGAATTTGATGGAGTGTTGTTGCTACAATGGAGTTTTGAAGTGTTGTTGAGAGTGAAGTGAGTGTTGAGAATGCTTGAAAATGTAAAAGAAGGATGGATTGAATGAAGAATGGATGAATTTAAAGGAGAATGAGGAAGGAATAAGGAAATTTTCGGTTGGTTGGTCGAAGAGGGATGGTATAATTTGTCCCCAAATGGGAGTGTAACGCATCTACCAACTTTAAACCTAGGAATCCATTAGGGACGGAAGCGTGCCATGTGAACATCTACAGATCTCACGCATGTCCCCAACAAATATTCTCCCATTGACACAATAGATAGATGCCAAGTGCAAGGAAGGTATTTGGGTGATGTGGAATTTCTCCTTTGAATTTTATTTTCTAAGGTGAGGGTGTGTAAAAGGGGAATTTTCATAAGGGGTGAAAATTCGCTCCTATACATTTTTCCCCCACTTTAGCGAGCATGAATACTAGTGAGTGCTTTGGTAAAGTAGATCAAAGAGTTAGTAGGGTTAGAAACTTATACCTAAACTATTGAGGAAGCAGACCATAATCTGGTGAGCTCAAAAGTGTAGGACAGGAAAAGGACTCCATAGGTGTGTTTCCTAAGGAGTTTCAAACAAAGGACTCCATAGCCTCGTAGAACTATGAAGTTGTACAAACTACACCAAAGGCCCTCAGTAAGATGGAAAAATCTTACAAGATGAAAGTTTCTTACTATCCCGTAGACCTGTAAGGAGGTAGCCCCCAATATCTCTCACATGAAGGAAGCCCCATGAATTATGTGCCTTACAGGCCCATAGACCTAAGAAGGTATCCCCCAAGATCTCTCACATGAAGGAAACCTAGAGAAGAAAGTGCATTACAGGCCTGAAAACCTGCAAGGAGGCATGCCCCAAGATATCTTTCATGGAGGAAACCCAAAAGAGGAGACTCCACAGAGTCAAATTGGAAATCATCTTTATAGGTGCACCTGCAAATAAAACATGTCTGAAAGAAAAGCGGCTATGCAGGAAGTCAAGCGAACAGTCATGTAAACCGTCAAAAAATGGGAAGGATTTCAAAGGGGTCCTTTAGGAACCTGGTGTGAAGAAGGGGTCCACTCAAGGGACGTGTTGTTTGAAAGTACAAGAAAGATATTTTTCTCAAATCGATTCATCATCAAGGAATCCTTTCGAAAGATGTTCACTTCATCAAGGAATTCGAAAGGAAGAAAATGCCCCCTCATGAGGGGAAGGTCAAAGCTACTTCCACCTAGAAGGAAAGTTCTCATGTTCTTTCTTTACGATCCCATGATGAAGGAAACGCGTTCCATTAGGGTTCCAAGTCATAAATGCATTTTTTTGCAAAGATTTTCAAGAAAAGATTTGTTGGCAATGAATATGTTTTTTGAAAATCAAAGTATCATGGAAATGGCATTGTCACACATAAAAGGGACAACTCAAACAAAGAAGAGATAAAGATAAGAAAAGAGCAAAGGAGAAAAAGAAACACAACAAATAAGAGACACATGGGTGATCTGATATTTTGAGGTCAAACATGCTCATAAATATATATAAGTATAATAGTAGTAAATTAATTGTCATCAAACCCCTACTTTATCAGACCATGTGAAGAATGTACGAGAAGAAAAAGTAAAAAAAAAAATTGGGTCAACATGGAAGAGAAGCCTAAATGCCCCCAACACTTTGCATTGTCCCCAATTTATTGAAAAATCAAACACAAACATGGAAGAATGATGATACAGATAAAAGATGGTTCAAGATACAAAAATCACACCTATATCCAAGCACCAACAAGGGTGACAAGGGTTATCCAAGAACACATAGCATGATTATGGGGGAACACATCACAACACACACACACATCTAATCTAAAGATAAAGAAGAGGCATTCCCCTAACACCCATCAACCAAGAGGTCATCTAATTCCCAATCTAAATCATTATAAGGGGAAGGAAGATGAGCCTACAATGATGAAATATTAAGGGGAGGATCTTTTGATCATCCCACAACAATGGATAAGGAATAAATCCCCGCAAGGTCTCCTCCACTTGGCTCTTCTGGACATATGATCAGTGATTTCGTAAAGATCGTTGACAGGGTTGGAACTTCATCTAGAGAGTTAAACATGCACTTTACTAGAGTACCATGTTGTACCTCAAAAAACAGAGAGGGAGGCACCAAAGATTCACCACTAGGCTCACTAAGTGACTCGGGAGTGATGACGAACTCAAGGGAAGTGAGGACTGGTTTCGTCACTAAGACAGAACAAGTCAACATAGGACCACCCTTCAAAGAAGGTGGACTCCTCTCATTCCCTCCATTGCTGGAAGGGACACCTTCTACCTTTTTCTTTGTAGGGGGATGTGAACTCCCCACAAATGAGGCAAGAGGTGTGAAGGAATAGGAGGAGAAGAAAACCACAGTAGATACCACCAAAGTATTTGACATATCCATGGGTTTCAGGAAAGGTGGGACGTTCAGAAGGGACATCAACAAGGGTGGCTCAACCAAAGGAGTGATGAACACCTGCACCTTTTTTGGGGTCAGACGCACTCACAATAGGAGTTGGGAGTGATACGAAGATTGGTTGAACGTAAGTAGAGGGGAGAAGAGAGAAGGATGCAACAGGAGGCCCTAAAGCAAGGGAGGTCATCTCCCCTTCTTTCCTCTGCAAGGTGGCCTATTGAGCTATAAGAGCCTTTCACCGATGCTTACGCTCATGCGTAAGGTAGTCTTTACAACTCTTTGAGCTAGAGGTCAAAGGTTGCAAAGGAGAGAAAGACTACTGCTCAACCATAGGAGTGTCCATTGTAGTTGTTTCCAATGGAGAGATAGGCTATTGAATGGGAGTAGGTGGATCAGGTTGAGAAACAATGGGGGGAGTTGGATCTAGTGCCTCGGTAGTAGGCCTATTCCCATTTACTCCTTTTGGAGAAGGAGCAATGGCAGGTCACAGAGGTCAAGACATAGAGGATTCCCCTTGAGGACCTTTCTTTCTACCATATAAGTAGTACCAAGGTCCAAGTGGTTTAGTAGGGAGATCCGATATCCTAATCTTAGGTCTATTCCAAGCAGGTATCATCAGATTTGGTGGATAAAATCTAGGAATACTCATCCAAAACTCTTCTCTGGAAAGAGGAGTGAGAGAGTCATCCTGAGCACAAGGTAACTTCTCTTTTCCTTTTCAAGAAGAGGGAGTAACTAGTTTCTATACTATTGGAAGGGTCAAATTCTTCTTTCCTTTGCCCCCAATCTTGTACTTTACATAACTCTTATAAAGTAGGTCCATCCTTGGAGGAAGTGGACTGATCGAGGTAGGCCAAAAGTGATCCAATGAATATCCCCGACGGGATACTAAAGGCTAGTACCCAATATCATGCACTACATGCACACAACCTTCATGGGATAACTTTAAACATTTGTGAATGACGAGGGCAATTCCATTCATGGAGGTTAGCGAAGGTATGCCTAACTTCACCCTAAACAAATCTGACTCTGAAATAACATCAAAGATTGTGTCTATGGCCCTAGGTCCAGCTAAGATAGACAAAGTTATCAAACCGTAATGTTTAAGATCAAGGCCATCATGAGTATGAATGATGGAATTTTTTTCTTCATACTCCTCTCTATGCAATGAATTAAGCCACAATTTCTCTTCTGTAATGACATTCACTTGGCTCACAGGGTCAACTAGGACCCCTATAATGTTCCCTTTGAGGTGAGCAGGAATGTAAAGGGGAGAGGGCTTATTGTTCAAGGGCATATCCTGTGAGGTGAAGGTCACATCCAATGAACCATTCGTAGGTTGTACAGAAGGAGTAATTGTAACCATGTTAACATATGCTTTGGGTTGAGTCATAGAATCAGAGGGATCGATAATCATGTTGGAAGAATGGGATGGAAATGGGTTCATGTACATCTACAACTCACTATTCACTTTTGCCACCGATTTATTTTCATTTTGTTTACTTACATCAAGACCAATAGTACCATCTTCAATGTGATCATGTATCTCATGACATAGGTCCATACATCATTCGGTATCATGTCTATTAACTCAATGGTACTGAAAAAGGGAATTCACATCATACCAACTAGGGTAAGGTTCCTTGAGAGGCTTAGGGTTCTCCAAGGTTATGATCTTATCCTTCAACAACCTTTGTAAGATGGAAGAATAATATTTTCCTAACTTTGTGAACTTTCTATTACATCTGAGGGTCATTATCATTCGTAGTAGCTACTACATTCACAATAGCCTTAGCCTTTCTATAGATTGATACTATGGATTTCCCTTCTGAACAAGATCGTGAGGAGGATCCCCCAAACTGGACTATCATCCATTGATATTCTCGTAGTCCTACACACAAATGCGCAAAAGAAGGGTATATCATAAGGGAAAACTTTTCCTACCAAGGCCTTTGCAAGTTCCCTATGAATACCTTTTGTACATTAGAATTGGGAAATGGGTACAAGATTTGTGAGAAGAGTGCTTGATACCGCACTATGAAATCTGTAATCTTCTCATTATCCCCTTGTTTGCATTGGACAAGATCTTAAAAGGTCATCTTCGGTCCAATGTTGACTTGGAATTGTCGTAGAAACTAATTTATAAGTTAATCAAATGAGAAAATAGAGTTATCTGGCATGGAACAGTACCATTCGAGCAATGTATCCTTAAGAGATCGAGGGAATAATTTTTCCATCAATGCATCATGATGGAAGAAATCTATGCATAGGGCATTAAAGGAAGACACGTGTTTGCGAGTCCCCTTTGTCACTATATTTTTTTGAACTTGGGAATCTCCATTCCTTGTGGGAAGGGAGTACTTAAGATTGCTACTAAAAATGGGTTATGTTGGAAGAAGGGCTAAAAGATAGGCTGGGAAAATGCTTGGGAGAGACTCACCAATTGGATTTGCATCTTACCCATATTTTGAAGAAGATTGTTTAGAATAGGGTCATTACACAACATAGGACTAGTGGGACCTCCTTCGGTACCACCATTGGAGCCACCTCTAGAACCACCAGTGTGGCCACAGTTAGAGCCACTACTGGAGCCACTGACACCAACAACGCCTCTGCCAAAACCACCTCCCCTTTTAAATTTGGCACCATGGCCTATACTAGAACCACCTCCACAAGCACCACCCCGACTACCAAAGCTACCACCACAACCAAAGCCCCCACCACTCAACCCACCAAAACCTCCACCACTAGAGGTGACAGGAGGGGAAAAACTGAAACCTAAGGGTATTTTATTCACTTTGATATTCTTAGACCTCTTGGAGGTAGGAGAGGCCCTAATCAAAGGAACTACATCAGCCATGTACACAGACATGGGAGGCATCGACACTCTTAACTATCTCTCATGTTCCTTGAAAGCAACCCCTTGTATAATGTTAGCATTGTTTGGAAGGGAGCATGCTTTAGTTAGACTAGAAAGACTAGCCAAGAGCTCTACACTTGTTCGGTCTTTTCCCACCATATACTTTATCTCACTAATAACCATAGCAGCTCTAGCCAACTTCAAGTCCTTTTCTAGGTGATTTTACAAATCACCCAGTCCTTTGCTAAGGACAAAAATATATTTTAAAGGAATGTGAATAGATTCATTCTCGTCTACTGATGATGGTGTAGGAGATGCAGGAAGAGTGGAGATGTCATTGATCTCATCAAAGAATCCTACCTCTCCCCTCAAAAACTACTCTTGGGTAGAAATATTAATCATAGGTCCAAAAAAAGGCCTGTAGAGAAACCAGAAGTAACCTTCATCTTCTCCATCGGAAGGTGTCATACACTTCTCCTAACAATATACCTGGAGGTCATGGAATAGGTTGTGATGCTCATAAACCTTCACAACACTCAAGGGTACAACGATCAAAAGGTACAAGGAAAAATTCAGCTCAACACCATCAAATGAGTAGATGTTGGTTCACATAAGGTTCACCAAAAATTTAAGAGAGGGGAACCAACCATGTCAAGGCTCCAAGTCACGAAGAGCCGAGAGCAAAGCACTGCCCTAACTTACCTCACTCTAAAGGGGTGTTTCAGATAGAATTCAAGAATGATGAGGACTATAATGTACTTCAATCACTCTTTAGACCCAAAATCTGAGTTTAGGCTAGGCAAGCTAGTTTTTGGAGTCAATATTGTACCTCAGACAACTCTCTGCCAGAGGATGGGAGCGTAGTTCTAAGACATCAACACAACGTGTAGGCATCTCTCAGGTGCACTAGCATCTATACTACTAGAGGATAGGAAGTAAAATATAAACTACCAAAAAATGAGCTAATAGCCTAGTTGGTCATTCTTAGATGAACAAAATAGAATAATGAGGTATGAAAGGTACAAACAAAGATGATAAAGTAGATAGATGAAAGCTAGGGTGACAAAGACAATCTCACAAAAACACCAATTCCCCAATTAGCTCCAAATGCATCTTCACCTACACACAAGAAAGAGGGGAAAATTCTTGGGGTTGTATAGGGGTCTACCTCAGTCAGACCCTTGTTTTGGTGTTTCCACCTCCATGGACATCCAAATAGCAACGAGAGAGAAATATGTGATAAAGAAGTAAAGAATGTAGAGATTACAATAAACACTACAAAATAGTATAATGCTACCCAACCAAATCACAAAGGAGAGTAGCAAAACATTACCACCTCCACCCAAAAGCTCACTAGCCAATGGAGGAGAAAGAAAACTTGGAAAGGTCACCATAGCCTCAACTGTGATGAAGGGAGGTCTCACAAGACTCCAAGCCCACACTGCTATGGCTTGCTTCACACTTGCTATGTGGAGTTGATGGAGTTTTGTTGTTGCAATGGAGTGTTGAAGTGCTATTGAGAGTGAAGTGAGTGCTAAGAATGTGAAAGAATGTGAAAGAAGGATGGATTAAATGAAGAATAGATGAATTTGAAGGAGAATGAGGAAGGAATAAGGAATTTTCTGATTGGTTGGTCAAAGAGGGATGTTACAATTCATCCCCAATCAAGAGTGTAATTCCTCTGCCAACTTTAGATGAAGGAATCCATCAAGGATGGAAGCATGTCACGCGGACGTCTACAAACCATGCATGCATCCCCAAAAAATATTCTCCCATCGACACAACAGATAAATTCCAATTAGAAGGAAGGAAGTTGGGTGATGTAGAATTTCACCTTTAGATTTGATTTTCTAAGGTGAAGGTGTGTAAAAGGAGAATTTGCGTAAGGGGTGCAAATTCGCTCCTATACATGTTCATATTTTAGAGCAAGGTACCCCAATCTTCTGGAAATGTATCAATAGTAGAAGATTGTCTTATGGAAACCACTAGAGTATGAGCCACTAGGATAGGAGCCACTATTGGGTGTGAAGGAATCTCTGGAAATAAAGGCCTTAGTGGCCTAGGAGCTATCTTCCCAGCTTGAATTAAAAATATTGTGCCCTTATGGAAACCTCATATGCACCAAGTAAGATGTTACCTCCCATTGATTGAATCATAAGAGCTATATCACTATTAAGAGGTCTTAAGAAATATAGGAAAGCATGCTTGGGAGAAGGCTTGACCAAAATAGGAATTATATCCCAAGTCTTTTGGAATCTTTAATTAAAATCATTCATGAATTCATGAGGTGTTCTTTTAATTATGGTTAGTTGTTCTATTAGGGATAGATGGTCACTCTTGTCTTCAAAATTTTTGCATAACTTCTCCCCTAACTCATCCCAATTATGAATGAAGTTTGGTGGAATACCTCTATACCACTATAATGCTTTACCCTTAAGGGAAGTGGCAATTAATCTAACAACCACATTGTCTTCTGTTACGTCATGCACTAAGAATATGTTTTCCACATCAATGATTTGTTCTACTAAAGTTGTAGACATTTCACCAGTAAAATGAGGAATAATTTTGAAGGCATTGACTAGTATATCATCCTTTTAGGCTAAAATTAAGGGGCTGCCACTGGTAAAAGACACAAAAGGCCGATTTCTAGGTACAAATATATGGAATAAATGTATGTTTGTATGAGTAGAAAGTGTCCTAGTTTGAAATAATCTACCCACAGGTGGCATAGATAGGGCTCTAGGAGAGGGACTTATAGTCCTATTTCTTCTTATAGGTGATAAATATTGTCTATTTTTTCTTCTAGAAGTGGAAAAAGAGAGTTGAATGTATTGCAAATTACCTCTAGAATATGCTTTTGTTTGGATTCTTTGCATGAATGTGTAGGTCTAATCTTGAATCAAGAGTTTTAGGTAGCAACAGGGTCACCAATTTGTATGTAGAGTCCTCCTTTGATAGTAGAGTCTCCAAGTACCTATAAGAGAGCCTCTTCAGTGCTGAAATGTTGAGAGCAGTACCACTCTCTCAAAAAAATGAAATTAAATTTATTTCTTGTCCCACCGAGCATGCCAAAACCTTTTATCACATAAAACATCACCCTACTCAACAAGATTTTAGTATTCTAATGACACAATGGAAACAACCTTGAGGTTGTGGTACCTTGCATGAATGAGGTTAATTCTCTAGAGAAGGCCGACTTCCTCTTCTAAACTAAATGAAAATGTGTTGGTCTAACCCAGCACATGAAACCTATCACAACCCTAATCTAACAAATCACTAAGGAAAAGGGGATAGAAGGAAAACATGAAAATGAAAGAAGGTGATGCACCAAGGTAGAAATGTGTTTCTTCCTGCTTCTAAACAGCATAATACATCAACAAAATAGCTAAAACATCCACCCAGCCACAAAGGTAAGATGATTTCACTCAAACATGCAAGAGATATAATGATAATATCTTAATTTAATTAACGTAAAAGAATAGAAGCAATCCTTACAATGGAAGAATATAAAAATGATAGTGTTTGCAAGAGAAAAACCCTAAAGAAGCTAGAGGAAGAAGCCTAAAAAAATGTAAAAGCTTTTCCTTTATAGTTTAGGCATAATTGAGATGAACAATAACTAACCCTAACCCAACTAGGGTTAGTAGATCCAACCAAGAAGCATGAAATCTAACCAAAAGTTCATTCCTAGAAATAACATTGTGTGAAAGGATAAAGCCCTCTATGAAAATCACTAGGGCATGGATCATAATGTAAAGTCAACAAGAATCAATGAATGAGCATGGGTTTCCATACCTATTGTGAAAATCATGCCAAGAAGATCCTGGAAAGAGAAAAACCAACATACCATCCCCATATCATGAATATTTTCTAGGAAAATCCATCCAAATCCTCCATGAAATTTGTGATTCAATTATGGGATGGTTAGAATGGACATAAAATGGCAATGAATGAGCAAGATTCCCACCAAATCCACTAGAGAAGTCATGGAGAGCATTAAAATTCATCATCAAACCATAAAAATCACACCTGGTAGCTAGGGGGTAGATGCGCATTAATACCAATTGAACAAAAACGTGCCCAAAACATGGATCGTTGAGGCATCAGAAAAAATGGTCTAAAGCCCCAAAAATGCATCTCTGTAATTGAAAATCAGGCGATCGTAGGTCTTGAGTCAGGCCTATAGCATATTGCGTGCTTGCATCAAAATTCATTTGCACTGGTGTTGAGCATCGGGGATTGGACATTGGGTCATTAGAGGTTGGGTGTGAGGCATGTTGATTACAAGATTCTTGGAAGGAGGAAACTGCAAAGAATAGGAACCGTTAGGGTTCGGACCTTGGACCGTTGGAGGTCAAAGGTTGGAAGGATGAGATACCTCTTACCAAACAAGGGTAAGAGGTAAAGGGGAAGGCCAAAGGCCAAAGGATGAAACCTGAAACCTTGACACTAATGGAATTTTGAGATCAAGATATCAGTTAGAGGAAAAAGGTAAAGAGAAGAGGTGGTAGAGAGAGTGATAAGGAGGGAGACGTAGTGAGGGGGAGAAAATAAGAGAGGTGAGAAGAGGGAATAAGGGAGGAAAGGGAGAGGTAGAGAGATAAGTCTAGAGAGAGCTGTTGTAGTTTGGTTGTCATTGATGTGAAAATTATGTTTGATAATGTTATAGTTTGATAAGTTTGGTTGTTAGTATTATCAAAAGAGAGTTGAAATCTAACTAATTGGTTTCCAGAGTCCCTAATAAATGCTCCACATTTCTCTACTGGTGATGTTGTGCTCCTACAATTTGGAAGATAGTTTTATGATGTGTCAAAGCATGTGTGTTATAATTTTTAGATCATTTGACTTGTAAGAAAGGCATTTTCAAAGTAATAGTTTGAAGACTATGTTGTTTCTATGAGGATTCTCACAGAGGTGCAAATTTTGGCTCTACATTCCTCCACATCTACAGATAAGGTCATGTGGATCAAAAGATAAGTCTTTGATGTTTTGAAGGAACTTTATCCAAAGTTTCATATCATTTGTCCTTTCACAAAGAAAGTTTGAAATGGCAATGTTCAAGCCTTTGTTGTCCGATGACCGGTTTTAATGTATGTTGGCTTATGCCAACTTGTTGCTTCTTGAATTTTTAAAATGGATGTATGAGAGTGTTCCTAAATATCATGTAATATTTTCTATTTCTCCACAAGATTTTTTTGGTTTCTCTAGAACAAGATATGGTCTGGAATGAAGGTGTTGTTGGATTATTCTTTCCCTTGGCCAATTGAGATATGTTGAAGGTGTGCACCACAAGTTTAAGGGTGTGTGGAGTGTATGGAGTGTTTGAAGGTGTTGCATGGGTCATGTCAAGTTATCTGGGAGAAGTTACAATAGATTTTTATCATTGATGTGTGCCAGCAATGTTGTGAAGAATGAAAAACTTTGTGTTTCATGTTTTCTTGCTTAAAGATGACCTAATTTGAATTTGTGAAGTGTGTGGATGTTGTTCATTCAAGACTGAAATTGTGAAGAATTTTAAGGACTAGGTCAAGTGTGTGTTGGAATCTGCAAGGTATGTTCCTCTTCTTGGTTTTGTGTGTAGTTTGTTTGGTTCTTTCCCTTCTACACATTTCATGTTGTTGTTTGATCTTTTTCCAACTTGTAATTGTAATATTTTTGTTATTGGCTAACATGTAATGTAATCAATGTAATATCATGTATATATTGAAAACCTAGTTGATCTAGGTTGAGTGGTAGAGTCAAATGAGGATGTGTAATATATTATGGTGTTTATGTAAGAAACTAGAAGAGAAAGAGTAGAAGTGGAAGATCTAGTCTAGATTCAAGTTGATCATATTTTTGTTATAGAAGGGAAGTGAAGAGTGAACCTAACATATTGTTGGAGGCAGTGAGCCAAAGAAAAAAATTCTTGAAGGTTGAAAGCAGTAAGCCAATAAGCTAAAGAGAAGACATTTGATGAAGTTACAGAAGATATTGAAGATTAGAATTACAATCATCAAAAGAGAAGGGAAAAAGTAGAATTACAATCATGAAAAGGATTTAACTTCATTGTCAGATTTAGACAGTAGAAGGATTGTAATGTTATAATCTTTTCTAAGTTTGTTCTTAGTTCAAGGAGTAATTACTTCCTTGGGTTGTATCCCTAAAAAAATGTTGTAAATTATTGTTAATTTGTGAGGATGGATTAGGATAGTAGCTCCTAGCATCATTTCTCACTATGGTTTTTCCCTTGTGTGTTTTTCCACGTACTTCTAGTTTTGTGTAGTATTGTGCATTGTGTTCATCTTTCATGTTTCTATTTGTATTGTAAATTTTAAGTTTCAATTTGCTCCAGAGGGTTTGAGATTTGATATAATATTGATTCACCCCCCCTCTCAATATTTTAGTGTGTGTTCAACAATTGGTATTAGAGCCTGGTTCCTTAGAAGAATTTTAACAGCTCAAGGAAGATCTAGGATGGCACAAGAAGGATCTCACAAGGTGTATAGGTTTGATGGAATGAATTTCACTTTCTCAAGATACTAGATGGAAACTCATTTGTCTTGTTTGGGGCATGGTGTTTGGAAATTTTTCAAACATGGATATATTGTTCTTGCTACTCCTCCAACTAGTCCAACTAAGATCAAGGCTTATGAGAAAAATAGAAAGGAAAATAAATCTATCTTGAGTGGGCTATCAAATTTTGACCTAGTAAAAGTGATGCACTGTAAGTCAGCAAAGGAAGTCTAGGATAAGCTTAGTGGAATCTATGAAGGAGACATCAAAGTAAATCAAGCTAATTTTTAGATATACAAAGCCAATTTTGAGAACCAAAAAATGTCAGAAGATGAAGATATTACAAGATATGTGCTCTAGGTAGATGAAGTGGTCAATGCAATCAAAGGTCTTGGTGAATATCTTGAAGAATCTATGGTGGTCAAAAAGGTATTGAGATCTCTTCCTATTTCTTATAGTTCTAAAGTATCTTCTATTGAGGAAGATAGAGATCTAGATAAACTTTTAATGGATCAATTGTATGGTGCCCTTATTGCATTTGAAATGATAGAATTTGATAAAGAAGTTCCAAAGAGGGAAGATTCTTTCAAAGCTAGTAAGAAGAAAATATATGAAGAATCTGACCCAAATAGTGACATTGATGAAGAGGAAGAAAATTTTGTAAGAAAATTGAAGAGAGGTACTAGAAAGCACAAAGGTAAGATTCATTTCCAATGTTTCAAGTGTGAAGAGATTGGTCATTTTTTTTCTAAATGTGCCTTGAAAGATTTTGAAAAGAAAAACAAAGAGCCTTAAAAAAATAAGGGTAAGAAGAGTCTCTACTCCATGGAAGATTCTTTCTCTGTAAAGAATGATGAATCCAATGATCCAAATAAAGAAGATGAATTCTTGTTCTTGGTTTCCAAGAAGACTAAAGATAAAGCTAAAGATCAAGTGTTGTGTGTACTTATTTTCATGTAAGAGATGAGGCTAATTCATGAGTGATTGATAGTGGTTGTTCCAACCACATGACAAGAGATAAGAGCAAGTCTATCAGACTTGTGAAGTGGAATGGTGGAATAGTCAAGCTTATAGACCTGTGGAAAGGTTGAATGACTATTGATGGAAATAGTGGAAAAAAAGATGTTCTTTATGTTAAATATCTTTGGCACAATCTTCTTAGTGTGAGTCAAGTGTGTAGAAATGGATACAATCTCATATTCAATAAAAGTGGATGTGAAATTAGGAAAGAAAAGTATGGGCAATTAGTTGTTGAAGGATCTAGGGCAAGTGGTGACATATATATTCTAAGGGATGTCAATGGGAGAACGTATCTTCTAAGACAAGAAAGTCAATGTTGGTTGTGACATAGGAGAATGGGACACATTAACTTTGATAATCTTGTGAAGATTAGCACATTGCATGTGGTAAGAGATATACCTAAGATAATCAATCCTGCAAGTACAATGTGCAAGGAATGAAGATGTGGTAAGAAGCCAAGGATATTTATCAATTATAAAGAATATTCTTCTTGTAGACCTTTATAGTTGGTACATACTAATTTTTGTGGACCTACCAAAAATATTATAAGAGGAGAAAGATATTTCATGCTTTTTATTAATGATTTCTCTACGATGATATGGGTTTTATTCTTGAAAAATAAATTTCATGCCTTTAGTAGGTTCAATATTTTCAAATCAATGGTTGAGAATGGAATGAATGAAAAGATTAAATTTTGAGTTTTGATAGAGGAGGTGAGTTCACTTCAAATGAGTTCAATTATTTTTGTGCAAAAAATGGAATAAAGAGGCATTTTTTTGTTGATAGAACTCCTCAATAGAATGGGGTAGTGGAAAGGAAACACAGGAATATTCAAGAGCTGGTAAGAACCATGTTGATGGAGGAAAATCAGCCTAATTTTTATTGTAGAGAAGCAATTCATATTGTAGTATATGTTCTTAACAAAGGAATGTTAAGATTGAACAACACTAAGACTCCTTATGAGTTATGGTATGGAAGACCTGTAACTGTCAAGTATTTTAGATTCTTTAGAAGAAAATGTTACATTAGAAGAGATGAAGATGTTTTGGGGAATTTTGATTCAAGGGTTGATGAAGGTATATTTCTAGGATACTCATCTTAGATTAAGGCATACAAGTGCTACAATAAGAGATTGGGAAGAATAGTTGAAAGCACTAATGTGAAATTTGATGAAGATATACATCATAACATGAATGAAAGTGAGGACTATAGATATAATGCACTGCCTTGCTTACATGATGAAGAGGAAGAAGATGTTGAAGAAATGAAAGAAACTATAGAAAATCTTAGCAAGACCCCTGCAATGTATGTCCAAATAAATCATTCAAAGGATCATATCATTTGAGATAAGAATGAAGGAGTGTTGACTAGAAGAAGGCTTACAAAGAAAAGTGAACAAGTAAACTTTTGTTTATATCAAAGGTAGAACCAAAATATATTGTTGATGCTAGCAAAGATGAAGGATGGATACAAGAAATGGAAGAAGAGTTAAATCGTATCGAGAAGAATCAAACTTGGGAATTGCTTCCAAGCCTTTTGGAAAATAATGCGATAGGAACTAAGTGGATTTTTATTAATAAGTTGAATGAGGAAGGAGAAGTTACAAGAAACAAAGCTAGATTGGTGTGTAAAGGCTTTTATAGGTAAAATATATCAATTTTGAGGAGAATTTTTCTTCGGTAGCAAGAATGAAGGAAATTGGAATGTTTCTTGATTTTTCTACCTACAAGGACTTCAAATTTTATTATATGGATGTCAAATTATCTTTCTTGAATGGATATTTGGAAGAGGAAGTCTCCATAGAAACTTTAAGTATTTTGGATATCAGAAGAACCAAACATGGTATGTAGACTCAAAAAGGCTTTGTATAGTCTCAAACAAGCTCCTAGGGCTTGGTATGCAAGGTTGGATAAGTAGTTGATTTAGCAAGGATTCAAGAAAGGTACTGCAAATATTAATATTTACTTCAAGATTTAGGATGAAATAATTTTGATACTTCTTGTGTATGTTGATGAAATAATATTTGGTGGAAATGATGAGGTGCAAGAATATTTCTTAAGAGATGTAGAAGGAATTTGAAATGTCTATGATTGGTGAGTTATCTTTATTTATTGGTCTTAAAATTTCCCTACTAAATGATGGTATCTTTATTTCTCAAGCAAAGTATGTCAAAGTGATGTTGAAGAAGTTTGGTATGGAAGATTGCAAACTTATGCGTAATCCTATGGTTACTTCTTGTCATTTGAGCAAAGACGATGAGTCTCTCCTAGTTGATCATAAGGTATATAGATTTACGATTGGAATCATGTTGTATTTGTAACTAAGGTAACTAAGGTAAAAATATAGATTAGCATGAAATAAAATGCATAAAACAAACCCTAGCTAAACAATGAAGCACAAAGGAGGAAAATAGCATAAAAGAAAGGAAAAGTCTCACCAAGCAACCTTCATGCCCTCCATGATTGACCTTCATTTCCCTTCTCCATTTGATGTAAAATGATTCTTTCCCTCAAATTTTTGTGAGCAATTATGATCTATGATAAAGACCTAAGCAAATATTGAAGGATTGTACTCAAAGTTCAAGTGTACTCAAAAATTACAAGTGTGAGAGATAAGAGCTACCAATCATGAAGTGACAAAATGAGGTTGACATTGCCTTTTTATAGAAAAGCCAATTTTGGATGAATGGCCAGGATTGAAAGTTTGAGAAATCCATAAGATCAAAGGTTGAAATTGCATGTGACAACTAGTAATTAGGGTTAGGGAAAAGTTTGAAATGAAGGGTTGAGATTTGTTTTTAGAAAAATCAAATCAAAGGTCAAGAATGTATGTGACAAGAGGATATTGGGCATAGAAAAAGAGAATGCTAAAAAATCAAATAATAATTTAAAATTACTTGATTTAAGAGGGTGAGTTGTCCTCTTGATTTAAAAATTAATTTAATTCAAAAGTGGTGGGGTCTTGTGACAGTAAATTATTTCAAATTTTTTACTTGGTGGGAAAATAGAAAGTGGGGAAATTTAAATAAATGACATTATTTAAAATTAGAAGGAAAAGTCAAAGTGGACAATAACTAAATAAATCATAGAAATCTATTTAATTATAAGAAGACATAAGAAATTAATGACGTATTTAAATAAATAAATAAAATTTATTTATTTAAATAATCAGGAGGAAATAGTTAGGAAATAATAATTAAACAAATTTAGGAATTTACTTAAAATTATAGAGAGATATAAGAAATTAGCGATGTATTTAAATGAAATAAATGTAATTTATTTATTTAAATAGGCAGGAGGAATAAAAGATGTGAATTAATTAAATAATTGAGAATTATTCAATTAATAGTTGAATTTGGAGAAGAGGACATAATTTAAATATTTTAATTATGTTGGGAAGAAATGTGGAGAAAAATAAAGTTTACAGGCCTAGGTCAATTTTATGTATCTACAATTTTCCCCTCTTTGTCATAATGTAGCTTATCACATTATGACAAAGAAAATTCAGTTCAGGATATGCCCCAGCAAAGGTACGGAGTATTTATGCCCCTCGAGAAAATTTGCAAATTTTGGCCCAATGCCGAAAAAATTTGGAAAGTGTCCCAATAAGTCAATTTGATGACTAGAAAAGCAATGGTGCAATTGGTTTTGAATTCTAATGAGTTTAAGGCAATCAAAAGGGCAGTCAAACATGCCAAAAAATGCATCCAATTATAAGCCTTAGAAGAAACCCCTAATTTTCACCCTTTAAATAGGCTTGAGAAGGGTTAAAAGGTAATTCATTTTCACCGTTGCCCTTAGGAGATTTAGAGCTCAGAGTGAGAGTACCTTCCACTAAGATGATGATTTTGGAGGCCGGTCATCATGGATACTGAGTACAAACATACCAACGGCCAGAGGGTGTAGAGCCGTAGGTATGTACCCTATACCCACTTTGTAATTTTATTGTTTTGCATTCTTTTTAGGGCCTAAAAATTAGGGTTTCAAATGCGTCATTTGGTAATTTGATGCATATGTGTGTGTGACACATGAAAATGCATTCGTGTTGCACAAATTTGATGCATCATGATGCAAATACAAGGATAGGGTAGGTTATAGTTCAAAGCAGCACAATCGCGAACTGGTGCAATGCATGTGCCAAACCATGACACAAGTGCTAGGTCGTGCAACACAATTGCTAGAATGAGACACAAACGTAGGTTGGTTCAACACATGTGATCAAAAACAGTGCAACTGATTGGGGGAATGATGCAAGTGCAACAAAGTGATGCATCTGTGAGGCTAAATGATGCAATCGATGCAGTGTGGTGCATCTACAGAAGGAAACAACACATATGATTTTCACAACGCAAGTGAAGAGCAAAACGACACAACTGATTATGGCTAGAATTGACTTTCTTTAAGCTCATTTTACATGTGCAATTTTGATTAGTTAGGTGATAAAGATGATTTTCAATGATGTGCTAACTTTTTTTTTTGCATGCAAAAATGATTACCACCCATATATACACGAGAGTTTCGATCGGCGATCTACGCATTCAAGGATCGGCTAAGGGAAGTTGAGCTGAGGCAACTAATGTGCCTAGGATTATTTCATATTCCCATTGTCTAGGAAAATAGGGGTCTCTAGACAACGCTGGTAGAGAGATGGCACTTCGAGATATGTTTGTTTCATTTGCAGATAGGAGAGGCCAAAGTGACATTGGAGGGCATCTACAGGATCCTACGGATCCCGATAAGAGGAGAGTGTGTGGTATATGATCCATGATGAGGACCATAGGCCATCACAAATTATTATGAGCATGAGGATGTTGTGCAGCTGGGCATCCACAGATATGAGATTAGCTTGGGGTTCTTGGTTGAGCATTATGGCCAATGGGATTGTATGTTGTGCACCTTGATAGTTGGGGTACTGATACCAGATCACCATGGTCATGGTTTCCCAATAGGATGGGAGGATGTTCTGATCAAGATGAGACATGACAAAACAGTGTTTTCTTGGGGACCATGCTTGCTTGGGATGTTATATCATCAACTACATAACTTCACATACAGGGAGTGGACTAGTATCAGCTCTAAGACCACACTCTTGATGATATGGGCATGGGAGCATATTCCAGTATTTCAGCTGCCAGTATAGAGACTGTTAGCCAAGGGAATTCCATATGTGTATCTATATGTGGGGTCCATGACATAGACTCAGGTGGGAGATACCAGATACTGGTGCCATGCTATTGACACTTTGGCAGAATTTATGTGGAGGCCATACAAGGATTGCAGACAGTGGCCAGGAGAGGAGGAGCATTTTTCATTTTGCTAATAATTCAGATATTTGATTGGGTAGATGATGTAGTCACAACTAATTATAGAGATGTACCTGCTCCAGCAGGTATTGAGATAGTTTGGAGAGTAGTAGGATGCTCCTGTAGGCATTGTGAAGTATGCATGGTCATCTCAGGAGACAGTGTGTGGACCGTCGATAGCAGTGACAGTGGCAGAGTAGCAGATTGATGGGTTGGTAGCATAGTAGTGGGGATGGAGCGAGGGACTAGCAGATGTAAGGACCACTCCAGATTTTGATGCATGGTGGTGGACTCACAAGCCACTTCCATTGACAAATCCAGATCAGCTAGTGTTGGTGGAACGATGAGCAGTTTTACCACGGGTGTGCCGAGGAGGGCGAGGTGGCAGAGGTGGAGGTAGAGGGAGAGGGAGAGATGGAGGCAGAGGGGACAGTGATGGTGATGGTGATGGTGATGGTGATGGAGGAGATGAGGGAGATGGATAGGGTGGTGGTAGAGGTCAAAGGAAAGGGAGGAGAGTGTGGTAGCAAATTGTATGAGCACTGTTATCACCTATCTAAGAGGTAGGTGAGGGAGAGAAGGAGGAGAGGGAGGTTAGGGTAGAGATAGTAGTCAGAGAGAGTAGCCAGAGGCACCTCATCTAGGGGTAGAGGCAGAGGTAGAGGTGGAGGTGGCCAGGGAGGAGGAGGCAGTCATGGTAGAGATGGAGTTGGATGTCAGTGGAGAGGAGGATATTGATGATGCAGAGAGGAAGATGAGAGAGCAAATGGTGGAGGGTGAGGAGGTTTTGGTTCGGAGACCACCATTGTTGCAGGATGTGATAGTCGATTAGCAACTATCAGACATGCAGATTCAGTTAGACGAGGCCCTCACCTAGATTAGGACACTAGAGTCAAAGTTGGAGGTCACTAGGGTGGAGAGGGATCAAGCAGTGGTGAGTCAATAGGAGGTACACCAATGGTGCTCAAAGTTTTTGGGGTTGTGTTTTGGGCCCATGGGAGAGCTGGCGAGAGAGCTGGCAAGGGTGAGTGCTAGCCAAGCATAATAGAAGATATTATATGAGAGAGTCATGCTAGCAGATCAACAAGATATAAACTTCTCACTTGATCTCAGAGTAGCAGCAGGAGCCAAAGCAGTGTGAGCCCATCCACTTCATCTGGATAGTCATCAAGACACAGGTCACACCACAATCACAGGAACTCGTCAGGGCACAAATCCAGCCATAGTCACACATCATCATCAGGGCATAGGTCTCATCACAGCTAACCCTCCACCATGGTTCTTGAGTCATCACAAAGGCATCCTGTTGTATCATCAACTCCCGAGAGAGAGAACATCAGTCAACTCCATGAGGGGATGAGGATGGTACCAACTAGGGCATATTATATTGTTATTATGTTCAGACTCTATATATTGACCGAGCCTGTGAGCTCTATTTTTTGGATTCCTTAAGACTCTATCCTGTGACGTGATTTTGAGATTATTATATATATGATGCAATTTTTCATGCAAACTATATGCTATGTGTTGTGTTATGATGCATTATGATTTTATTATGTTCATGTGATGCAATCTATGTTATGGTTCCTATGATGGTGCATTATATTTTATGTGATGTATGCATTTATGATGGTCATTTATGATGGGATGCCTTAGTACTAATGATGATGTTACTTTATGATGATGACGATAATTTTCTATATATGACTAATGGATGTCATGCTTATGATTATGAATGCATTGATGTGTGATTATGTATGTACGGAATATGCGATATATGATGTTTTATGTTATGATTCTGAATTTATATGCATTAATGATGTGGACGATGTGTGAAAATTGTTTAAGGGTAAAAGCACAAAGTTGTGTCACACTTTATAAAGGAAACAACCAACATTGATCGAACTTTTAAACATGAATCACTAAAAAATGCCATATATGTTTTGGATTTTGAAATGATGTAAACTAGTAAAATATGTATTTTTTAGTATATTTTATGTTTTTATTTAAAAATAAAAAATAAAAAAAATATTTTAAACTAATTTTTAATAAATGAACACTATAATTTAGTTGTTGATAAAATGTTGAAAAATGAAGTTGCATGAGACATCAAACACTATAATTTAGTTGTTGATAAAATGTTGAAAAATGAAGTTGCATGAGACATCAAACTTTTTATAGTAATTTTTTTTTTCTTTCAAATTTTTTGTGTATCTATAACTTGAAACTTTAGTGCATGGATATATTTTTTTCCAATTTTGATAAATATATATTTTTAAATAAATATTAAAATGTGCATTAATCAAAAATATGTTGTTTCCATGGGACATCAACTTTCATATTAAATATTTATCTAAAATGGAAATAAGTTATACCATCTTGAAATAGATTTTTTTATCTAATGCATCATATTTTTTTCAATTTTTTTAAATAAGTTTTAGCAATTTTCCTTGTCATGGTAATGAACCTAATATTTTTTGTTGATAACCTACTTTTAGTAAAAATAAAATATAAAATATAAATAATAATTAAACTATTAAAATAAATATATTTTTGAAAACTACACTTATGGATCTACAAAAGGATATTTTTATATTTTTTTTAAAATGTTATTTACATTAATCAGAGTTATTGAAAGTTCAATTTTTTTAAATAATGGTAAATTGGACTCAAAGTGGTGCTCCATATATTTTTAGCTAACAATTTTAGTTGAAAAAGTTGTGAAAGTATCTAAAATAGCTAGAATGAATCTTGCTAGATAATATGTTTGACCAAAATTGATTTTTAGTTAGAAATACTTAAATTCAATTGTGCTAATAAGTTGGTTGAAAGTGTGACACAACTTTTTGCTTTTACCCTTAATGCACTTATATGTTATGTTAATGTAAATGAATTGATGCCAATGATGTATTTATGCTAGTGATGTAAACACAATCATGTGAATGGATTTATGTAAATGTGTAATGCACTAATGCAATTGCTATATATGAGCATGTATGCAATTATATTTTTATATGTCACATGATATCATTAGGAGACAAAAGAAGAGAGATTACAAATAGAAGGAGATGGATGTTAGTGTAGAGAAAGAATCCTTCAATATATTACCAAAATACTAATAGGTATTGCTTTAATCATCATTGGGATGGTTATTGTAATGGCCAACAAACACCATGATATAACATAAATCAATGGTGTGCAAGGTCGCACCATCACATAGAATAAGCAGTCACAGACAAGGGTGATTATGACTCATACGAGGAACTCAGTTGCCCCAATATTTTTATCACAACCAACCACAAACAAAAAAGACTAGCCATGAAATGTCGTTGCTCCTCTAAATCCTGATGCAAGACATCCTTGAGGAACTAGTAGCATGACTGCCTAAAAAGATAAGACAAACATCATGATACATTGTTGCTCCTCTAAATCTTGATATCAAGACATCCTCAAGGAACTAGTAGCATGACGAAAATCAAATGAAAATCATGACAAGATTAAAGATAGTGTTTTCCAAGTATGTTCAAATGTCAAGTGTTGAGATGCCAAGTTTGATGAAGCCTAGGTTTATGTTGAATAGGTTAATGTGTGACAGATGTCAGGTAATGCCAAATTCAGGAAGGAAACATCTTGAATGATGTCGATGTTGAGAGAATCAATCCTCAACTGTCGAGAGAATCCCTCAAAATGTTAGATGACAATGTCGATGCTTGGGAAATATTTATCCTAAAGCATAAAAAAATGGCATGGGTTGTTCTTTAGACAGACGTATTTTAAGAATAACCAAGAGTTGACAAGTTGACTTGTTATAATAGTTTGACCAAAGTTGACTAGATGACCAAATTGACCACATGCCAGGGTTGACATGCCAATTTAGTTAAAATGTCAATTAAATGATTGCCAAAGTTTTTTTAAGAGTTTCCTATTTTAGGACATCTAATTGACTCGACAGATCCTAAGGGACCAAACCTAGGGGGCCTCAGGGGCACATCAATGATGACCTTGCCCATGTCATACACTCAGAGACTACGTAGTTCAACATAGACAAGACTGATAGGACTGACAGAAAAAAATTGATTTATTTGAAGATATTTGACGTTTGTGATAGTGAATGCGATGACCCTAAAGGACTGACCTAGTGTGGCCTCGGGAGATCATCAATTGATGGCCTTGCCTACGTCATACACTCATAGACCTCGTAGTTCGACACGACCAATGACTTTGTCATATTGACTAATGATTGAGTCATGATTTTATTTTGACAAGTCCTAAAAAGACTGACCTAATGCCTTGGGGGCTCTTTTAAGATAAGCCTTTCCTACATAGGAAATGTGTAGAGACAACGTAGTTCGACAATGACTAAGACTGACACAAATGACATGATGGATTTGGACTCTATTTTTGGGATTTTTAGTGTTATTTGGATGTTTTTGTGCTTTTCAAAGTTTTTGATTTTTTTTATTTTTGAAATGTTTTGATTTTTATTTTTTTGGATTTTTCTTCAGGATATTTTTTTATTTTTATGGATTTTTTCAGGACATTTTCTGATTTTTATGGGTTTTTTAAGGATATTTTCTAATTTTTATGGAACTTTTTTAGGACATTTTCTTATTTTTATGGATTTTTCAAGATATTTTATGATTGACGAGACCATGTGCGAGACCCACTATAGTTAGGTGATAAAGGTGTTTCCTCCAGTCAGGTCTATGACCAGCCAAATTGAATGAGATGGAAAAGGGCATGCTCAGGATGATAGGTGGAGGATATGTGAGACATGATGTAAACCATTGTTAGCCATGGAAAGAAATAGCAGAAGTTTATGATAAATGTCATGAGGGTGTCAGAAGATTGGGCATTTATTATGGACAAAGGTAGATGGAGTGATAGTAGATGGAAAAGTAGAGACTGACTACGCATGGTGCCTATTTGCTAGGTTTTCACCATGGTACCTATCCAAAGCGCCACCGAAGTTGTTTTCACTTTTAGACGGACTATTTTTCTTTCCTTTTTTTTTTACATTTTTTTATTTTTTTGTTGTCACCAAGACACCCACTAGCCAATTTTTCATCAGGGTGATGATTTTTTTTTGTATTTTTCAATTTATTTATTTTTGTATTTTTGCAGTTTTTAACCAAGCTCTCTGATGCTATGTGTAGAACTTGTGTAGATACAAACTCTTGATAGGTTCTATCAATTTTTCCCCATCTAGAGTAGCTAACTGGTAAGCGACAGAACCAAATTTGGTAGTGATGATGTAAGGACACAACCAATTAGGCTCAAACTTTTCGGGCTTCTCATGGTCAGCTTGATTCTTTGGATTTTGCATCAATACCAAGTCACCAATGTCAAACATTCAAACCATAAATCTTTTGTTGTAACTTTGAAAAAGGCAATTCTAATATTCCTGTATGTGATTCAAGGAATTTTTTCTATGTTCTAAAAATTCCAGCTCATGCAATTGAGACTGTCAGTATTCTTTGGCATCAATCAATCCCTTCATGAAGACCCTTAAGGAGGGGATTTCAACCTCAATGGGTAGTATAGCTTCAAATCCAAAGACCAAGGAAATTGGAGTGGCACCAGTAGGCATGTGGATGTTGGTGCGATAGGCCCATAGGGTGAGATTAAGTTGGAGACGCTAGTCATGGCTAGCGTCATTAACAATCTTCTTAAGAATCTTGATGATTGTATTGTTAGATGCCTCAGCTTGACCATTACCTTGCAGGTAATATGGAGTGGAGAAATGATGTTGAATATAAAAGCATTCAAAAAGGTCATGGACATCCTAATTTTTGAAAGGATGACCATTATTTGTGATGATGGGTTGGGGAACACCATACCGGCAGATGATGTAGTTAAGGATGAACTTTGAAATTTTCTTATCGGTTATGTAGGTGAGGGGAATGGATTCTATCAATTTGGTGAAATATTCAATGGTAGTGATGATGAACTTGTGTCCATTGGATGAAGTTGGATGGATCTTATCCACGAGGTCAAGTCCCCATTGTTCGAAGGGCCATCAAGAAGTGATTGGTTGAAGTTTTGTGTTGGCGCATGAATAAGATCACTATGTATCTAACATTGATGACATGTTCTCACGAACTGAAGGGATTTTTTTTCATTTGTGGCTAGTAGTACCCAAGTCTCATTACATTCTTGGCTAAGGTTGGACCACTCAAATGAGATCTGCATATACCCTCATGTACCTCATGTAAGGTTGTTTTTGCTTCATCTATGTTGAGACATCGAAGAAGGGTATTATCAAAGTTGTGTCTATATAGGTTGTCACTGATGATGGTATAATAGGTAGCTTTGCAGATAAAGGACTTGTGTTGGTTATTAGAAAGATTTGGCAGGAGATTCTGGGATGGAGGTAATCATATATGTCCTAGTACCAAGGGGAATTAGGACCAACAAGCTCACAAACCATTTCGGACTCAAGAATATCATAAGCAAAGACCAACAGTTGTTCCACTAAAAACTCAAATTGTGGCACATTACTGGGAATATCTAAGAGAGATCAAATCATGGCCATAGTGTATGCTGCTTTGTTTTGTGCTCTAGGAACTTGCTCAAAAGTGATCATATGGAAATATGACAGGAAGCTATCCACCATGCATTTATAAGGCATCAAATTCTCATCCTTGGTGTCATACTCATCATTGAATTGGTTGATAATTAACTGAGAATCTTCAAAGACTAGGGGTGCTTTGATTTTCCACTTGATGGCCATTTGAATTCCTATTATGAGTGCTTCATATTCTGGAACATTATTAGTGCATGGGAAAGTGATCCAGAATGACTTAGGAATAGAATCCCCTTGTGGTGTGATGAATAATATACTTGCTCCTGAACCATGCCCTATATGGGACCCATCAAAATAGAGTTTCCAAGGTAATTTAGGGCCTACATGAAAGATGGATTCGTCTGGGAAGTCAACTATAAACGGGTGATCACCTTATACAGGTGTGTCGGTGAGCTGATCTGTTATGACCTATCCTTTTATGGATTTTCTTTCCACATACCGTATGTCATATTCACTCAGTATCATGACCCATTTTTCCAATCATCCTATTAATACTGCCTGACTGAGGAGATACTTCAATGGATCTATCTTAGCCACTAACTGTGTTTTATGATTCAACATGTAATGTATCATTTTTTTAGCAGCAAAGACAACTATGAGGCAAGCATGTTCAATGGGAGTGTAGTTGAGTTAATACCAAACCAAGGTGTGATTGATGTAATATATGGCTCTTTCTTTCTCATCATGGTCATTATGTGTAAGTAATGCCCCCAATGTAGAAGTGGTTTCCAAAATGTACAATATCAAAGGTTTTCCATCAATGGGAAACATTAGGACTGGTGGTGTTAGGAGGTAGTATTTGATTTGTTGAAAAGTCATTTGAAACTTGTCAGTCCACACAAAGGGATGCCTTTACATAGAAGATATTGGGAAGGTTGACATTTTTCAACTAACTATGCAATGAAACATCGGATAGACTGTAATCTTCCCTATAATGTCCTGAGCTCACTGATTCCTTTTGGTGGAGGCATGTCCAGGATATCCTTTACTCTAGTTGGGTCAACTTCGATTTCCCAACAAGAAACTATGTATCCCAATTTTTTCCCAATGTCACACCAAAAACACACTTCTTAGGGTTGAGACAAACCTTATACTCTTCTAGCCTTTTAAAGATTTTTTCCAACACTTTTAGGTGATCATCGTGTGTTAAGGACTTTTCCAAGAGGTCATCACCATCAGCGTGTGCATGAGATCATGAAATATTGTTTTTGTAGCCTATTGATACGTAGCACCAACATTCTTCAAGCCAAAAGGCATAACATTCCAACAATATGTACCCTAGGGACAAGTGAATGTTGTTTTGTGTTGATCTTCTAGGGCAATGCGAATCTAATTGTATCCCAAGAAACCATCCATGAGGGACAACATCACATATCCTACTATGAGATCTACTATAATATCTATGTTTGGGAGTGGAAAATCATCCTTTGGACATGCCTTGTTCAAATCCTAGAATTCTGTGCAAATACTTATTTGACCATTTAGCTTGGTGACAGGTACTAGGTTTGATATCTAGTCAACATAATCTATTGATCTTATGAACCCTGCATCTAGTAACTTTTTGAACTTAGCATTAACTAGCAAGGCAATCTATGGATGCATCTTTCATATATTTTGTTTGACTCGTTTTGCATCCATAAGCAAGGGAAGATGATGCAAAACTAGTGTTAGATCTAATCCTGGCATATCGACATAGGACAATGCAAAGTTGATCTTGCATTCTAAGAAGAAATTTTCAAACTTAGGCTTTTCCTCTTCTATCAATGAGGCTGCAAAGAGAATCATTTTAGGATTTTTTAGGTGTGGCTATGTTGACTTCTATAGTATCTTCAATGAGCATGGTCGATCTTTCTTGAGTAACGAGAAGAAAGTACAATCATCCATCCTTGGGTGCCTCATAGAGGTTTTCACCTTCAGATACGTCCTTTCTTTTTACTTTTGTATCATCAGAAGGTGCCTTACAATTTCACCTAAAGACGTGTCTTTTCTTGTTTTATTTGTATTACTTTTGTGACTAGAGGATTGAATAGTCTCCCCAAAGTATGCTACAGAATCAAGATATATAGTGAATCTAGCTTTATGGTCCCCACTCAGTATTCCTTCACAGAGTCCCATGAATTTGACAATAGCTTCATCATTCTCAAAAGTGTCCATGATAGGTGAGTCCTATTGGTCCCAATCAATGAGCTATGGGTACATAAGGTAGATTCCATCATTAGTGTTGGTGAAAGGTGGGGATGATGCTAAAAGCTTGCAAACTGAGGCTAAAAGGGTAAAGATGGAATTGTCCTCAAAGTCCCAAGAGGATTCTATCCAATCACCATCTTCATTAGACTCAATAAAATTGGATTCATGGTCAAAATAAGGGACAAACGAGTGGGAATCATGGTCAATGTAAGGGAAAAATGTGTTGGCATCATGGTCAATAGGGTTAGATGGCGGTTTAGGTTTGTCATCATCATGAGGCCAAAATATTTTTACCCAGTCTTCTCTTTTCAATGGGACTTTAGGAGGGTCTCTAGAAAGCACAATGTTAAACATTTTTCTAAATTTTTCATTGAAAGAAGGGTCACCTTGTTCTCAAAACATTTTTTCAAGCTCATAGTCACTCAAGGATCTTTTCGAACCATATTCCCACTTGTGCAAGTCAGTCCTGGTATGGGATTCTTTGGTTGTCTTCACACTTTGTAAAGCACTTACTTCCTCACCCAAAAGTACATGGGTACGTGGACCATCAATCTTGATTGGCTCAAACCCTAACCCCAAATTCTTTGGTCTTATAGAGGGCATTATAGGTTCACTTCTTCCAAACTTGTTTATACCAAGGCCACTAATTCCATCATAGCCTTTGACATACTATTGTACTAGTAACTGAGGTAGGTCTTCCATGTCTTGGTAAATCCAGGTCGATATATCTTCAATATCCTCTTTATTAAATTCTCCCCAGTTTGTGAAAGTCATTGTAGGAGGAACTTTAAAGACCTCTTTGGGCTCTAGTCTGAAACAAGGCTTGCCATAAGATTTCAGAGACTTGGGTATCTTGGTGATACAATATGCAGTGTTCAATTTATACTCACCACAACCTTTGTCCTGGATCTTGATGTTTGGGTCGACACTTGGGATGGTGGAAGTAGATGGTGCAGTGGAGGTCAAAGGAGTGGATGTGGATGACTTGGTAAGTGTAGATGGATTGATGTATTTGGAAGAGGTGGATGTCAAAGCTTCATGATTAATAGGCACTTGGTGTTCAGAAAGTCCCCTCAAGTTGGTGCAATACTGAAAGGGATCAGGATCACTAGGTATGGTAATCTCGGTACCATCGAAAGGGAACTTCAAACATTGGTGATAGGTGGATAGTACAGACTTTAATGCATGAATCCAAGGTCAACCAAGTAGGATGTTGTAAGGTAACTCAAGCTCCAGGACCTAACATGTGGTATCTATAATTACTAGCCCAACATGAATGGGGAGTGTGATAATTCCCTTTGAAGATTGCTCCTCATCATCATATGCTTTTATGACTATACTTTTGGTGGTATCTACACATGCATCAGAGAAGCCTAGTACCTTGACCAATTTTGGGGAGTATATGTTCAATCCAACTCCTCCATCTACTAAGACTCATCTAACCTTGTGTTTTTGGATGAAGACTTCAATATGTAATGCATCGTTATGATATGGTTTAGGCGAGGAGTAATCTTGCTTTGAAAAGGTGACATGATGGGAAGTAGTCAAATATCCAACCATAGCCTCGAAGTGGTTGACATCAGTGTCGGTAGGAATAGAAGACTCCTTTAAGGATTTATCAAGGATAGCTTTATGTGCAGGTGAGATGTGCAATAGTTCAAGTATGGAAATTTGTGTGGGAGTTTTACCCAATTGTTCAACAAGGTTGAATTGTCCTTTGGGTTGTGACGGTTTAGCAAAAGGACTAGGTATTGTGATCTTGGGTTGTGGTTGTTTAGCAAAAGGAAAAGGTATTGTGATCTTGCCTCAACAAGTGGTGACATTACACTCTGGAGTCCTCTTAATGGTGATGGTATTAACATGTTCATCACTAGCTCGAAGGTGATTAATTATAGGTCCACTTGAGTAGTCAAAGGCAATACAAATGTAATTGGTTCTGTTGTTGGTCTTTTGACTTGATGAAGAGGGATTACCTAAACCATGATCTTGCAGTGGATATCTTTGAATGGTATGGTTTGAATTAGAAGAAAATTATTGACCATCCATTTCAATGGCATGACTTTCAATGAGGTCTTGTATGATATTTCTCAACTGTCTACAAGATGAGGTTTTATGTCCTTTTATTCGATGATAATCACATAAGGCATTATCATCCCACCATGATGGTTTGAATTTCCGAGGGTCATATGGTTTAGGGTCTTGCAAGGTTATGACATTGTTTTGGATGAGCTTCTTGAGGACAACTTCAATTGGTTCACCCAAGCGAGTGTATGTGCATCTTTTGTGAAATTGTAGGGTTTTTCATTATTTCCCTTGGTCTTGATTATTTTGAATGGAATTTGTTGTGGGTGTCGGGGTGGTCAAAGGAGTTTTTTGTGGTTGAGATACCCTAAGTGTGATTGTAGGACTCATCGTGTTTACTGCTTTAGCATCAACAATGCCATCATTGGTAATATAATTGTTCTTGACCCAATATTTGTTCTTATCATTAGTTGGGTTTGTGTTTATGTTCTTGCTAGAATATTTAAGCTCACCTTTTGCAATGAGAGCCTTTCCAAGTTGAAATCCCTTTACAACAAGGTTTGTGAAGGTGGTGCAACAATGGACTTGTAAGTTGTATCTCAATGGTCCAACAAGATTTTGAACAAACATGTTTAGTTTCTCCTTTTCGGGTATCTTAGTGGGACATCATCTTGCTAAACCTTGCCATCTTTGGAAGAATGGAATTAATGTCTCACTAGTGTTTTCTTGGGTGGTTTTACATAATGTGGCAATAGTAATGTCAGTGTCAATGTTGTCAGCATAATTTTCCATAATTTTTTTGGCAAGTTCATCCCATGATTTTATCCCTTTGGGAAAAAGTGTGAACCAATCAAGTGCAATACCTACAAGACTTCTAAGAAAGAGTCTCATCAAATAAGTATGTTTGTATGCGATGTCTACATAATTGGTCATGAATTCTCTTATATGCTCAATGGGATTAGTCTTTCCTTTGTATTTGGAGAAATCCAGTACCACATATCCTAGAGGGAATGGTGGCTTGTGTAAGCTCATGTCAAATGGATAAGGACATAAATCAAAGGATGTGTGGGTCTTCTTGTTTGATAATTGCATGTCCTCCACTTGTTCTTGTAAGGTAGTAAGTTGGGTCATTAGTGCATATACTATGGGATTGTTGGTGGTGTCACACATGCTGGTAATTTATAGCCCATGGGTTCCCATTTGTTGTTATGGTATGTTTTGACTTGGAATGTTTTGATATTGAGCATATTGTGTATTTTGAGTTGGGATTTGTTGGTGTTGAGAATTTTGAGTGGGAACTTGTTGTTGTGTATGAATATGAGATGCGTCTGTGAATATGTGTTCCAACAGTGTTAAATTGTTGTTAAGGAATTTATTTCCCTTGAACGTTTAGATGACCAAGTGGATTCATGTGTTGTGTCACTTGGTTTCCTTGTCCAAATTGATAAATATGGCCATGTGGGATATTTGTGTTTTACCTTTGGGGAACACTACTGTTGGTATTGACTTGAGTGTCTTGTGATGAGGCATTCATGTTGGGTTGAGGTCCTTGAATAGTAATTCATCTTTTGTTTCTCCCAAAAGGGTTTGATGAGGTTGTCCCCATAGCATTGGATGAGGACCCAAATGTAGCCCCAATAGTTTGTGATGCAATTGTCGATATTTGTGGGATTGATTGTGATATGGTTTGTGCTATGGTTGATGTCACCAAAGCAGATGTAGTGTTGACTGTATTGGTTGTGTTTTGAATTTTTGCACCAACGGAGGTAGTGTTGATTGTGTCCGTTGCATTTTGAATTGTTGAGACAATGGAGGTATTGTTGATTGTGTTATGTTGTGGTGTTGAATAAGGTTGACTAGTTTGTGTGCCATGGTTAGGTGATGTTTCTATCAAGGTATTAATATCAAATCCATGTGGAAATTTAGCTCCTTGGTGTAAAAGCATGGCTAAATATCGTTATGAATCGTGTAAGAGCAATTCTTCTACAAAGGAAGCCACATCAAGGTTTTGGGCAGTAGCCTCTACGTATTCCATGAATACTTTTCCATTTCATCTCTACGCATGAATTGTTCAAAGGGATTGTTGTGTGGTGAAGATTCCATGTTCATGTCACTAAATGGATTGATGAAAGTTGTCCCCATGTCAGTGTTGTTGTTAATGGTGTTTAAGTTCATGCCACTAGGATAGTTGTAAGGGTTTTTGCCTTGTCCAAACAGATCCATTTCTCTTATTTTTCTTTGTAGTCTAGTCTCAACCATATAATATTTTCTCTAAAGGAGGGACAATGTGAATGATAACCAAGTCTATGTATGAGAATGGTATGACACTAACTCTATGTTTTTGGATTTTTGGTTATAAGGAAATAATGCTAATGCAACTATGTTTTTGGTCTTTTTGGAATAAGGAATGCATGATGCAAGGTGACAATGTTCTCTAAAGAGAAGTTCCAATGCAAAGTGATAGTAATGACTAAAAGGAATGAAAAATGATGGAAGACTTATGTTATGACAATGCAAATGCAAGGCACCAACAAACTCTAAGGTGCGATTAATTTTGGGAGATTTTTAGGAGAGGTTGACTAACCATCCAAAGTTTGGCCAATTTCTCAGTTTTGATTGTCAAAGGATTGTTTGGTAAGACTAAGTGAAATGACAAAGTGATAAAGTGAGTTTTCCAAACTAGACTAATGAGTTAGAAATATCTCACATAAAATGACAAAGACTAAAGGAGTGATTTTTGACTTGGTCCAATGAAAATATACTTTTGAAGGCAAGGGTTTCACAAAGTATGGAAAGTTTTCCTATTCTAAAGTCTACAAAATGAAGACCTAAGAGTTTTTCTATGCTAAAAATGATTATGGATCCTAGGATGCAGCTAGAATTTGTAATGATAAACTTATGGTAAAAGCTAAATGTCAACTAAAAGATGTAAAGATGGACAAATTTGAGAAAATATTTTCTATTTTTTGAACAGAGACCACTGGGAAAAGATGTTTAGAAATAGATTCAAAGTGTTTGGTTTTGGACTAGAGTAGTGACAGTATTTTTCCTAAGTGACAAGAAAATGTGGTGTTTCAGATAGCAGTTGCGTTGCAGGGTACAAATGTGTTGTTTCAGACAACGAATGTGTTGCAGTATTATCATATGTGTTGTTGTATACAGCAAATGCAGTTTACTAAGTCAAATGTGTTGTTCTATGTATCAAATGTGTTTTGGTAAAGTCAAATGCATGTTACAGAGTTTCAATTGTGTTGCAATTTGAACAAAGTATAGTTGTCTTGCAATTTTAGCAGATTTATGAAGTGGTTTCAGTTTGACTATAATTTCCAGATTTGTAAAAGGTGTTTTATGTGTTTATTGATTCAACAAGAATTTGGAAAACACATGATTTTGTCTTGAATTGTTGGAGATAAGTACATTGCAAAAAAGCACAACCCTATGGATGGAAAGGACTATATTCATTGGATTCCCACTTGGATTACTCTAGCCATGCTTATTCTTCATGGATAACTTAGAAGCTTGGCCACACTGGCTCCCCTCCATGACACTCACTTCTTTGGGTCAACCAAGCTTTGAGTTCTCATGACTCTCCCATGACAAACTCTTCATCTCTACTAAGAACCATGAGAATGTGGGATTGCTTGGCAATGACCATTGTTGCACCAATGAATAGAAAGGGATTTTGGCAACTACACAAATGGTTTTTAGTTAGGGCACCCATTCAGGTGGCCAGAAATGAGGAAAGATTAGCTTTGATAAGGAGGAATCCCAACCTGCAAAGGTTACACTCTATAGGTTTTCATGCACCACGCGAATACTGAGGGAATCACTTGTCTATGTGACACATCCACACCTATAATGCTAAGTTTTCCAGTAGCTTTCACATTTGTATATCGGTCATAAGTAGCTTGGCTTTAGCTTGTTTCCAATTTGAGTCACCTTGGGGTGAGTAATTTTTCCCACCAAGGAAGGCCCAATCTAGAGTTAATAACAATTTCTCTTGCACCCGAGATCACACAAGTGTGCAAGGAGAGAGGATACTCTTATTATTAAATTGGGGTTACACAAAAGCAAGCAAGATTGTTCATTTTAATGCCCAAATTGAAATATGTGGGTGGTAAAGAAACAACCTCTAATATGTGGGTGGTAAAGCAAAAACCTCTTAAGTTTTTTTGTTTCTTAGTATTGTAGCAAGGCGCAAGAAAATTGCATACACACTAAGGAGTTATCACTACACCACAAGACACATCAAACACTCATTCATTTCAGCCCAACTTATTATGAGAAAAGAAAATTTATTTTTAAACGAATGCTATGAGAATGAAAGTAATTTTTTAGCCTTGATGAGTTTGGATGCAAGTTTTGTTCATTTTAATCCCATGAGTGTGAATGTAAGTTCATTTTAAACCATGAAGTGTGATATGCAAGTTGTAATTTTGGTTTTATGTTTGTTTGTTGCTTTAGGATTGAAAAAGATTTGTAAAATCAATAAAAAAACAAGGGTTAGTATCTCCTTCCAATTTTCCACATGATGCCAACAACAGATCAGTAACCAAAAATCCCTAACCTAGAAAAACTAAAAAAAATTGCCAAAAACTTAGAGTAAACCTGCAATAAGTAGATGCGTCTTTCTATCTATCAAATGCGGCTCAATCATAGATGTGTCATTTGGGATGACAGATGCATTACAAAAAATCAAATGCATCTCTGTGAGTGTTAGATGTGGCTCGGTTCTGTAGATGCATCACTCCTGAACATAGATGTGTCATGACGCATCAGATGCGGCTCAAAAAGTTGTGTTTGTGGTGTTTTGTACTTGTACCTACAAAAAAATGAAAAGGCCATATAGAAACTACAAAATATGTTTTTTGTGTCGGCTTCACCAATGTAACTAAGGTAAAAATCTAGGTTAGCATGAAATAAAATGCATAAAAAAAACTCTAGCTAAACAATGAAGCATAAAGGAGGAAAATAGCATAAGAGAAAGAAAGAGTTTCACCAAGCAACCTTCATGCCCTCCATGATTGACCTTCATTTCCCTTCTCCATTTGTTGTAAAATGATGTTTTCCCTCAGATTTTTATGAGCAAATATGATCTATGACAAAGACCTAAGCAAATATTGAAGGATTGTACTCAAAGTGCAAGTGTACTCAGAAATTGAGAGTGTGAGAGATAAGAGCTACCTTGCATGAAGAGACAAAATGAGGTTGACATTTACTTTTTATAGAAAATCCAATTTTGTATGAATGGTTAGGATTGAAAGTTTGACAAAGCCCTAAGATCAAAGGCTGAAATTGCATGTGACAACTAGCAATTAGGGTTAGGTCAAAGTTTGAAATGAAGGGATGAGATTTGTTTTTAGAAAAATCAAATCAAAGGTCAAGAATGTATGTGCAAGAGGATATTGGGCATGGAAAAAGAGATTGTTGGAAAATCAATTATTTGACTTAAGAGGGTGAGTTGTCCTCTTGAATTAAAAATTAATTTAATTCAAAAGTGGTGGGGTCATGTGATAGTAAATAATTATTTCAAATTATTTACTTAGTGAGAAAATAGGAAGTGGGGAAATTTAAATAAATGACATTATTTAAAATTAGAAGGAAAAGTCAAGGTGGACAATAATTAAATAAATCATAGAAATCTATTTAATTATAAGAAGACATAAGAAATTAATGATGTATTTAAATAATAAATTTTATTTATTTAAATAATCAAGAGGAAATAGTTAGGAAATAATAATTAAACAAATTTAGGAATTTATTTAATTATAGAGAGATATAAGAAATTAGCGACGTATTTAAATGAAATAAATGTAATTTATTTATTTAAATAGTTAGGAGGAATAAAAGATATGAATTAATTCAATAATTGAGAATTGTTTGATTAATAGTTGAATTTGGAGAAGAGGACATAATTTAAATATTTTAATTATGTTGGGAAGAAATGTGGAGAAAAATAAAGTTTGCAAGCCTAGGTCAATTTTATGTGTCTATAGTATCCAACCATTTCAAGACCTAATATCATGCATGTGGTATGTTTATTTGCAAGATTTCAAGCTAATTCTAAAGAAAATCATGTGAAGGCAGTTAAGAGAATCTTTAGATATTTGAAGAGTGCTCTGGATTATGGATTATGGTATCCAAAAGGTAATGAATTACATCTGAGTGCTTACACTGATAATGATTGGGTTGGTTGTGTTGATGATAGAAGTAGTACTAGTGGTGGTTCTTTCATTTGAGAAAGCGGATTGGTTTCATGGCATAGTAAGAAACAAGATTCAGTATCCTTGTCAACTACAAAAGTAGAGTATATTGTAGTAGCATCTTGTTGTACACAAGTTTTGTGGATGAAACAAACATTGAAGGATATCAAGATACAGTATGATGAACTTATTCATATTTTGTGTGATAATACAAGTTCTATCAATATTTCTAAGAATGTAGTGATGCATTCTAGAACCAAGCACATATCAATTAGGTATCACTTTTTGAGAGAGAAGGTTGCAATTAAAGAAGTGAAGTTGGAATATGTACCTACAAAGGATTAGACTACAGATATTTTTACAAAGGCACTTGCAAAGGATACATTTGTGTATCTATGGAATAATTTATGGGTAATTTCCCCTCCTTGCTAGATGCATATTTGGTGCATATTTCCAAGGGGAGTAATTCAATATATTTTTTTTTCCTAGACTAACGGTGGATACCTCTAAGGGCGAGTAGGTGGAAGTTGTTGCTGACAAGGGGAGCTTGGAAGCTATTTTAAAAAGGAGAGAGTATGCATTGTTCACCTCAGGGGGAGAGCCTATTCCCTATGGGAGAGGAATTGAAGGAGAGAGAATTATGAACAAAATGGGGGAGATAAAATTTCCCTTTTCCTTTGATGTAAAAAGTATGTTTGAGATTGTTGGATCTAGATAAGTTTGGGTATTAGTATTATCAAAAGTGAGTTGTAGTCTGGTTGATTAGTTGCCAGAGTCCCTAAGAAATGCTTTGCATTTCTCCACTGGTGATTTTTCGCTCCTACGGTTTGGAAGATAGATTTATGATGTGTCAAATCATGTGTTATCCAAGTTTTGGATCATTTGAGTTGCAATAAATGTGGTTTGGAAGTAACAGTTTGAAGACTATGTTGTTTCTATGAGGATGCTCATAGAGGTGCAAAGTTTGGCTTTGAATTCCTCCACATCTATAGATATGGTTGTGTGGATCAAAAGATAAGTATTTAATGTTGTGAAGGGTCTATATCCAAAGTTTTATATCATTTGTCCTTCCATAGAGAAATTTTTAAATGATAGTGTTCAAGACTATGTTGTTAGGTATTTGGTTTCAATGTATGTTGGCTTGCACTAACTTGTTGTTGCTTGAAGTTGTGAAATGGATGTATGATATTTTTCTTGAGTATCATGTGTTTTTTTGTTTCTCTATAAGATGTTTTATGGTTTCTCTAAAACAAGTTGTGGTCCAGAATGAAGGTGTTGATGGGTTATGTTTTTATTTGTCCAACTAAGATATGTTGAAGGTGTGTGCCACAAGTTTAAGGGTGTGTCGAGTCTATGGAGTGTTTGAATGTGTTGCATGGGTCATTTTGACTCATCTAGGAGAAGTTCCAATTATTTTTTATAATTCATGTGTACTTCCAATATTGTTGTAACATGCCCAATGTTCTACTCAAAAAATTTCCTAAGTCTTAACCCTCAAGTGAATAAACCATGATGCCATAGCATAGCAATATTTTTTTCTTTTCCATAATGTAAATTACATGCACATATAAAATAAACAGTATTCAAAACTTCCATTGCATTTCATTGTAACTTCACAAATCTTTTCCATAATATTGATTTCATATTGAATAAACTCATATTTAACATTCATGTTTACAACTTCCCATATAAATAGGTACAAAGTACATACACAACTCTTCTGAGCTTCCAACACAAGGAATACATATGGTCTAGGTAATCCCCCTTCAACTATTGTCTTCGAATTAATGAGGAGAAGCATCACTCAAGCACTTTTCCACCAACCACAAACTTACTACAGTCCCTCGCACATCTACCTATCAGGTAAGATGTCCCTACCCTTTAACAAATATATTGGTTTGATAACCCAATAATACTATCCTTCCTTGAGTTTGGTGTTGTATCCTACAAACTATAACTTTACCATATAGTGGCTACAACCTACATGTATGAAAATCATGAACTAGAATGCATAACTAGATCACAATAAATTGGCAGTGTAAATAGTGACAACTTACACTACTTTGGCCAAATAATTTAACACTCAATTACTTTGAGTGAGAGTCATCCTATTCACACACCTTCCTAGCTTTATTTGTAATGACCACACATATTCTATGCATAGGCTATCCCATTCACTAGATTATCCGAACTCCAGGAATAACCTATTCCCTCTTACTAAAGCATTACACCATGGTAAACCAAACTCAAACATAAATCAAACATTCTTATAAACCAAACAATAACTATTTAAGCATGACTTAACATAGTCTATAGTAAAACACATTAGCACTCATACCTACATGTGTAATATGCTATGATAATCCCCTTATATTGGTTTAACAAACATCTTAGCTTCTTTCAAAACTTTCAAGAAGTAAAAGAACATAAAAAAACATATATTTTCCTCTTTCCAAACAATTCAAGCAATACCCATAAAATCAAGAAAAAATTTCAACTTAAAACATAAAAGTAAAGTGAAGAACTAGCATGCATGTAATCAAATAGCTCCAATTGATATAATAGGTTTCCTAGCACAACCTCCACCAATCAGTTTGCAATTCCTTCTCCCGGCCAATTTCCACAAAGAAATCTCTCTAGAAACCTCACTAATCTCGCACTAATAACCTCTTAACTCGTAACTCAATATTGTAGTAGAGTAACACTCAGAAAAATAGAAAATAAGAATGCAAGAATGCATTCATTTGAAGTGGAAGGAACCTCTATTTATACAAAAATATCAACAACTAAAGGCTAGAAATAGGGTATCAAGATTGACACTTCTCAACTCAGAATGTTCAACTCAACAAGAATAAGAAAAGGTGGCAACTTGAATCAATGTACAATAAACACATACTCATCCATAGTGAATGAGTCACCCCATTAAAATAGATAGCAAGAATGATAATTAGAAATGCAAGGTAATTTTCTCCTACAAGTCGACTTATTTGGCCAACTCCCTATTTGACCAATTCATATATCTCACATTGCTTCACAAGTTAGAATTTTCATTTTATGTTTAGACTTCTATTTGGTTCTCGCTATTCTTAGTTTCGAACTACCAAAACACCACGATTCCTATATCTTTAGTTTGCTATTTAGCTCCAAGACTAAGTCAAAGTTACTTATGCATTTCAAATTAGCATCACTTCATAGTGTTGACTTTGTCAACATATTATTTCCACACATTACTTGGCTTAATAACTATGCACATACCATGGCGTTGCATTCTTTATTTGCACACCATGTTTAATCATTTAAAAATTTCCTATAGTTTTATGTGCTATCACTTTTAGTTTATGTTCTTTACATATAACATATATAAAATGTGTTTTACAAATTCCATGTTTTTAATGTATAAACAGCGCTATTAACATATATAATATATGTAATATACATATATACATATATATACATAGCATTACATTTTATTATATATGTGTGTGTGTGTCTTTTGTTTGTATATACATATATTTATATAGATATTTATATATATACAAATATATCAACTTACATGATTATAGAATGCATCTTTCAATATTCAAATGCATATACTTATATTCATTTATCCCATAAAGTAATAACACACATGTGTAAATATATATACATATATACATATGTATATATATATTAATTCACTCATATGGGTGTTTCCATTACGTTGATACATATACATATATCAATATATATGTACACATATATGTATCACATATTTATTTGACTTTTCCTTCACATACAATTTCAATAACATCAATTGACTTTTATACATGAAGATATATATATATATATATATCACCTTGTCCATTCAACGTCCCCTTGCATAGGGGTAATCCATCCATAAGCATACATAGATGCATCTACCTACATATACTCATGTATGTATTTACTAATGTGCATGAGTTCATATGTACATATATACATATATATACATTTTATGTATGTATCTCATCGATCAAGTGTAAAAACATAAATAAGAACCCATAATTGACAAAAACTCAAACACTTAGACTAAATCACGAATGCTCACAAAAAAACCATAACCTCTCCTAATTCATTCACAAACAAGACTAAGGTAACTTACCATTTCCCAAACTATTGAATCAACTTGACTATAGTAGAAGTGAGTGTGTGAAAGCTCAGTTAGGCTCATTCAGGGTTACCGGACCAATTATCTTTTGTTCAGTGATACTTCCCCTCTCTTCTAGATTATTGAATATATCCTTGCATCCAACTTAGTACATAGAAAACATAGTTAGCTGAATCAATTACAACCTTTTGCATCATATATTTTATTGATAAAAATCATTACATAACTTCAATTTGAATCAAACATTTATTTATTGTATTGTTGAAATACATAAAGCATAAACACACACATTTAAAGCATTTTCATATAGCTTAGTAAAAATAAATAAGTAATAGCACAATGGGGTGCAACATATCCCCCCTTGTGAATTATTGTCCCCGATGAGCTTAATTATCTATCATAAACAATAAAACATAGAAATAACAATATAGTTTCCAAGAACTCTCAAAAGCATGCAAAACATGAGGAAGATTCTACTTGATCTTTGCATAGTCTTCCCAGGTGGTTGAATATTCTGCATACTAATCCCACTAAACTTTGCATTGCAGAACCTCTCTATTTTGCAAGAAAATCTTATGTGTTCCGAGCACTTTGAGAGGCTCAATTATTACCACCCTTGGGTCCTAAACCTATAAAGCATTCCAATCAAGACATGACTATCACCTGGTATATACTTCTTAAGGTCAGAGACAAGAAATACATTGTGCATATGAGCAAGAGCCGGTGGCAAGGCAATTCAATACACAATAGGGTTGATCACTTCAAGAACCCCAAAAGGACCTACATAGCATGGAGATAATTTAGATGATTTTCCAAACTTAATAGAACTCTTATGAGGCTTGACACTTAACAAAACCTTTTCTCCTACTGAGAAATTTTTGGGTATCCACTTGGAATCTACATAAATTTTCTATCTATCATTAGCTCCACCAACCTTTGCTTAATAATTCTAACTTGCTCCTCCATTTATAATAACATATCTAGTCCTAGACTTACCCTATCTTCAAGCTTATCCCATCTTAGAGTAGTTTGACATTTTTGACCATACAATGCTTCAAATGGAGCCATATTGATTGCAGATGATAAGAATTGTTATATGCAAACTCAACCAATAGAAGGTAATCTTCCCACTTTCATTGTTGATCCATGCAATACATCCTCAGTAGATTTTCAAGTACCTAGTTAACTCTTTCAGTTTGACCATATGTCTCTGGATGATATGTTAAACTTATATTCAACTAGGTACCAAGTGAAGAAAACAAGGTTTGCCAAAACCTAGAAGTCACTCAGGAATCCCTATCAAAGATAATCTTCTTAGGAATCCTATGCAATCTAAATACTTATTGAATAAATTTCTCATGCTATGATAGGAGCTCCATTAGTTAAATTCCTAGAAATGAAATGTTCTACTTTGGTAAGCTTGTCCACTACCACAAGAATGGCATTATGCTTGTTCCTAGACATGGGTAGGCCTTGCACAAATTCCATGCTTATGAATTGCAACTTACACTCAAGAAAATCATGAGGATAAAAAATTCCTATAGGGTGATGATGTTCCACCTTCACCCTTTGACATACTAATAACATTGCTACAAAACTAGCAGCATCTCCTTTCATTCCCTTCCAAAAATATAAAGGCTTCACATCTATCAACATCTTGGTCACACCAGGATATCTAGAGTATGGTGCATTGTGAACTTATTTGCACACCAAGTTCCTTAATTCTTCAAAATTAGGCACATATATCCTTCCTTTAAACCTTAAAAATCTAGTAGATTCAAAATCGAATCCTTCATATCATGTGTCCTATGGACTATCTAAGAGTGATTTCTTTAATTGATCATAATATTCATCACCCTTGGATTTTTGCAACACTTGGTCCTTTAAGTCGGTTTGAATTGCTACTATTGAACGAATTTGCCTCCTACGGCTTAGGGCATCAACTACCTAATTTTCCTTTCCCTTGATGTAGTTAATGTTGAAGTCATAATTGGTTATCAACTCCAATCATCTCCTTTGCCATGCATTGAGGTTGGCTTGGGTGAACAGATACTTTAGACCACGATGATCCATCTTTAGTTCAAAATCTTTACCCATTAAATAGTGTCTCTACATTTGCAATGTGTGAACTATTGTTGCTAACTCCAAATCATGTGACACATAATTTTTCTCATAATGCTTTAGCTTTCTTGATTCATAAGCTATGAATCGACCTTCTTGCATAAGAATCAACCTATCCCTACTCCTGATGCATTTGAAATGATAGTAAAGTTGTCCTTTGGATTGGGTACCTTCAATATTGGTGTCATAGTTAACTTCTCCTTAAGTAGATCAAATATTGCTTTACACTTTTTAGACCACTCAAACTTTTTCCCTTTCCTATACAATGAAGTAATAGGAAATTTTATCTTGGAAAAATATTCAAAAAAAAATTGATAGTAACCTACCAGACCCATAAAACTTTTAACCTCACGTGCACTCTTTGGCACTAGCCACTCAAGTACCACTTTTATCTTAGTTGGATCCAATGTGATTCTATTAGCTGTAATCATGTGACCAAGATACTAAACTTCCTTCTGGAAGAAGGTGCACTTGGAAAGTTTCTCGTAAAGCTTATGCTCTCTTAACCATTGTAGGACAATCTCTAAATGTCTACACTGCTCTTCTTAATTCTTGGAATAGATTAAAATATCATCTAAGAAAACCAATACAAATCTATCAAAGCAGTCTCTAAATACATTTTTCATCTATTCATGAATGTTTCTGGTGCATTTGTAAGCCCAAATGGTAGGACTGTGAACTCATAATGATCATATCTAGTCTTGAATGTAGTTTTAAAACTATATTCATCCTTGATCCTCAATTGATGGTAACCTAACCATAGATCAATCTTAGAATACATTGTCGCTCCTCACATTTGATCAAAGAGAACATCAATGTGTGGTAATGGGTACTTATTCTTTATCGTATCTTTTTAAAGAATTTGATAATCAATGCATAATTGTAGTGTACTATCTTTCTTCTTTACAAAGATTATTGGTGCTCCCTAGGGTGAAACACTAGGTTTAATTATCCCTTTTGACAATAACTCCTCTAGTTGTGCCTTAAAATCCATGAGTTCCATTGTGGTCGTCCTATAAGGTGCCTTGGATATAGGTTCAGTTCCTAGTACAAGGTTGATGGTAAAATCGAAAACTCTCTTGGGAAGCATTCCGGGTAATCCATATGGAAAGACATCCTCAAATTTTTTAAGGATAAGATACTTTTCCATATTTGTTCCTCCAAATTCCACCATTTCACCTTCTTCAACTTCTTGAGAAATGAGTTCCTCACTTTCCTTGATTTTTTCCATTTTAACTATGAAGAGTTAACATCCTTTCTTATTTTCCTTAAGAATCTACACAGTCGATATTTAACGCAATTTTATTTCCCTATGTGTTCCCTACAAAGACACTTGATTACCTAGGTCATCTAAGCCTTCTACAGTTTTAGCATGGCAATCTACTTTATCCCTATGCTTCAATAACCAATTCATCCCTAAGATGACATCATAAGATCCTAAGGGTGCTACATAAAAATTTATCTCTGTAGAAAAACTTTGAAGTTTAACCCTAGCCTCAAAAAAACATTGCCTCATCTTAGCTCTTGTTTGGTTTGCATATTCTACAACCCAAGAATTTTCCATAAAATCATCCTTTCTAGAAATTTTACTAGCTACTTTAGGTGAAACAAAGTTTTTTGTGGCTCCAGTATCAATAAGAATAGAAATAGGTATACCAAACAAAGTACCTAGATTTTCTATCGAAGTGATCTGGAATTTAGCTTGTCGATTATCCAAAGTGGCGTGAATCTTCTATTGGAATGCAACACATTGGGGAGGAAGATATTTTCCTTGATATTGCAATCTTGATGGCATAATGATCCCCACCACATGTGAAACATCCTTTCACTAGTCCCCTTTTCCTTGCAGGCCTATTAGTATTATAGGTATTTCCTCCAACGTTGTTACTGTTGTAGACACTTAAAATTGTATTGAATAATATTGCACACTTGAATATGATTACTAACACCATTTCATCCCAAAATTCATCTCCTTTTTGACTATTTAATTAAATGATCCTAGTTGTTTAATTAAATGCATCAATTTCTCATCTATTAATCTGATAATTAATTTCATTATGTTAATTCACCCCCTTTCACAATAACATTTCATCTTGTTTAATTAGATAATTCAAATTATTTAAATTAAACCCCCTTATGTCCTCTCATTTAATTGAATAATCTAAATTATTTAATTAAATCTCACTTCACCCCCCCTTTTTATTAAATAAATTAATTACTTAAGGATAATCCTAAATTCCTCTAATTTGCACAATTAAATATTTATTTTAATTATCAAATTCCTAATTATCCTCACCCTCCCACTTGCAAGGGAATATTCCCATGGAATATTCATCCTTTTCACATTCCTCCAAAAAGGGAATATTATTTTCTAACAAACTCTCTAACAACTTCGAAAGTGTATTCGTTTGAATAACTGTGAGTCATTGATTGACTCTTTGATTCGTGTGATCTTGCATTCTCATCCATTGATGAGAATCCTTGATCCATGTGTTGAAGTTGAGAAATATAACCTCACATAACCCAATGAACACCTGCAAGCAAATAAACTATCACGTAGAAGAGATATTGAAACACAAACAATGGTGCTCTCCTTGTCGTGAAGCAAAAAATGCATAAATAAGAATTGAATAATTACAAAGAGATCAATCCTTATGAGAGGAGATCAAAACCCTAAAGGTGAGTAATTAATAATTTATAATTAATTAATTATTAATGGGCCTAAGTTTAGCTTAAGTGAAAAATAAAGTAAAGGTGACTTAATTAATCAACATGATTAAATTAATTAAGTAATTAACCTATTACTCTAACACCCCCCTTAAGATGAACTTAGGGAGAATCTAAAAAACTAAGGATGAAATGCATGAAAGAAAAGATGGGTCCAGAAACAAGGCCAAATGAGGGACCCAAATACAACCAAATCTCTGTAAAGTGAAGAAAATAGAAAAAACCTCATGGGAAAAACTCTACTCCAAAAAGAGATGAAAGCATGATAAAAAAAAACATGAAGGAAGGCCTCACAAAGACCCCCCAAGGACAACTTCCTTCACCCCAAGCATAGATCACAACTGAAGATAGTGTGGCGATGCCAAAGATTTCATGAAGATGTCTACAACTTGTGCCTCTATAGGAATGTACTCCAAGATTAGAGAACCATCCTGAATCAACTACCTGATGAAGTGCATGTGGATCTCAATGTGCTTCATTCGCTGATGCTCCACTAGATTGCGGGAAATGTGTATAGCACTCTGATTGTCACACCAAAGAATAGTGGGACTATCAGGAGGAAACCCAAACTCTATCATCAACTTCTGAAGCCATAAAATCTCTTGACTAGATAACACCATTGCTCGGTACTCATCCTCTATAGATGATAATGCAATAGCAGATTGCTTCTTACAAGACCATGTGATAGGACTGGAACCAAGAAAAAAACAAAGCCAAAAGTGGACTTCCAATCATTGATATCACTAGCCCAATCTGAGTAAGTGAAGCCAACAATGTGAGGGGCTCTTGATGTGTAGTGAATGCCATACTATGTGGTGCCCTAAATGTACCCCAAGATACATTTAGCAGCTTGCCAATGGCTCTCATGTGGATCATGGGAGAACCTAGAGACAAGACCAACTGAAAAGCAAATATCGGGACGTGAATGTGTCAAGTACAACAAATTTCCAACCAATTTCCTGTAGAATGTAGAGTCTATTGAAGGAGTAGAGCAAGTGGAAGACATAACAATAGCTGACTGAAATGGTGTGGGGGTAGGATTGCAATCAAGCATGCCAAATATTTGAGGCATATCAAGAGCATACTTTTGATGATATATGGAAATCCCATCCAAAGACTGAATAACCTATAGACCAAGAAAATAGCGCAGAAGACCGAGATCTGTCATCTCAAACTAATCCATCAAAGCTATCTAAACACTTTAAATCATAGAGGACAAGCTACCTATAAGAATGAGATCATCAACATATAGCACAAGGATCAAAAGATCGCCCTCCTGACGTTGAATATACACTATGGGATCTAAATGACATGTGAAGTGAGAGGAAAGTAAAAAAGAGTCCATCTTCTCATACCAAGCCCGAGGGGCTTGTTTGAGACCATAAAATGAACATCAAAGCTTGCAAACCAAAGAAGTGTCTTGCACAAAACCCTAGAGTTATTCCATATAGATTTCCTCATGTAGGTTCCCATACAAGAAGGCACTCTTCACATCCATCTAAAAAAGTCTCCATCCCTATGAAGCTACTAGTGATAGTACAAAGCAAATAGAATTCATCTTGGCAATAGGAGAAAATGTCTCAGAGTAATCAATACCCTCAACCTGAGAAAACCCCTTCACAACAAGATGTTCTTTGTACTTATCTATCAAACCATCTTCAAAAAACTTGGTATGGTACACCCACTTGCACCAAACCAACTTTCTTCCCTTGAGAAGATGACAAAGATCCCAAGTATTATTCTTCATCAAAGAAGAACACTCCTCCTCCATAGCCCTATCCCACTCAGGGTGACCTGTCACCTCTGAAAACCTTTTAGGATCATCCAAAATGGCATGAATCAAAATACTAGCACCTAATGTCTATGCACGTGTACGATGGGAATCTGAAGGATCAACTGGAAAAGATCCAACTACCTCTATAGTAAAGCGGGCCCACTTGGGAAAAATTTGTGTATCTGGTGGTGGTGGGGATGGTGGATCATCATCTACATCATCCTCAAGAGAAAAAATTCTCAAGAGATGAAGAGGCAGGGGTAGGTAGTGAGGGAGAAGTTGGTGATGAAGAATCCATCAAAGGAAAGCACTCATCAAATTGGACATCTTGCCGAAACAAGACCTCTTTGGAATCAAGATCAAACAACATGTACGTCTTAACATCCTCACAGTAGCCAACAAATATGAGAGGTCAACTTTTCCTCTCCATAGCTTTCCGCTGAGCATCAAGAATAAATGCCCAAGCCTCACTACCAAAAACTCAGAATGTAGAAACATCGGGCTTGACATGGGTCCAAGCCTCCTCAGGAGTCATGTGTCATAATTCCTTATGAGGCATCAAATTCTAAATATAATTGGTACAATTGACTACCTCAGCCCAAAATGAAGAATCCATAGACAGTGACTATATCATACAATTGGCCATCTCCCATAGATTCTTGTTCTTTCTCTCAACAACACCATTCTTCTAAGGGTTATAAGGTACTGTAAACTGATGTTGTAAACCATGCTTAGTGCAAAAATCCCTGAAATCCTAATTTACAAACTCCCCCCCATTATCTATGTGTATCCTCCTGATAGAAAGACCAAACTACTTCTCCATAAATGTTTTAAAGATCCTGAATGAATCAAAGACATCATACTTTTATTTAAGAAAGTACACCCATGTACATTTGGAGAAGTCATCAATAAATGTGAGCACATATTTGGCCCCTAAAAATGAAGAAGTCAGAAAGGACATGAGGTCACTATGTACCAACTCCAAGGGTACCATAGCACGTGTGGCTCTACCCATAGGAAAAGAATCTCGGTGATGTTTTCCAAGTACACAACCTCAAAAAACACCATCAGTACAAGAAATCTATGGGATCCCAATCACAAGCATTAGTGTACTCATCTGTTGTAGATATATGTAATTGACATGGCCAAAATGCTCATGCCAAAGCCTACTCATTGTGTTTGCATGTGCTATAAGAGATGAACTTGAACCATCTGTACTCTCAAATCTATCAAATATGTATAAGAAGGATGCAAAATCAACACTCCTAGTAGCCACAACCAAATCAAGATCATGTAGGTCTTGAATAACCACATCATGTGGTGAGAACTCAACTATCTTACTAGTGCCAGAATGGAAAATCTGATAAACGAAAAGGAGGTTTGTCAAAATTTTAGGAACAACAAGTACATCCTAAAGACAACCACCATTCAATCAAACAAAACCTAAACCCATAACTATAAGTTGTGTAGAGTCACCAACTGCAATCTGTGAAGTGCTACAATGGGCAAGTGCAGTGACAAACTCCTAAGTGTGTCATATGGTGAGAAGCACCAAAATCTAGAATCCAAGTGGATCCTGAAGGTAATGCTCATGCAGAAAGAGCATGACCTTTCCCTATGTTTGGGGAAGGTGACTGAGGTGAGGTGATATGATGTTGCTGCATGGCCTCCTCTAAATCCTCTAATCACTTCTAACACCTGGAAACTAGATGACCTTCCTTGCCACAGAAACTGCAAGGATCACCTGATTTCTTCTTAGTCTTGGAGAAAGACTCACAAGACTTAGAAGATTTACCTTGCTTAGGGTTGGATTGTGTTTTGGAATTAGACTTCGGTGGTGGCTTGGAGGAACTCTCACTACCTGTTGAATCTGTCTTCAGCTTCTATTTCTGCTTCTACTTCCCCTAAGATGTCTGAGCTACCAATGCTTGGTTCTTTGATCCTGGAAGAGAATCCAACTGTGTTAGCTTGTCCTACTCACATGTCAACCGATCACAGAATACCTCAATGTTAGGCATGGTAAATCATGGACCCAAAGAATCCATGGTGGAATAGAATGTAGAAGAGAATATCTAAAATGAACCTCAAAGCTTAGATAGAATCAGGTATATACACTCGATGTCTATTTTGTTCTTACCACAACCTTGTAACAATGAGCTGAGTGATTTGAATTTCATTAAGAAATCCTCAATAGATGAAAAAGAATCAGGTACTAAGGTGGTCAATTCTACCTCAATCTAAAGTGCCCTGAACTAATTAATGGTGCCAAAAATATCATGAAACTTAGTCCACATAGCCCAAGGAATTGTGCAACCCTCTAGATGAAATAAAAGACTGTGTGTAACATGTAATGACAACAAACCCATAGCCTCATCCATTCTATTTTTGTTCTGTAGAATCTCAAATGGACATGTCAACTGAGGTTGATTCTCATCCAAACAGGACCATAACCCCTTTGACATGAGAAGTCTTAACATAAGTGCCTTCCAGGTATGATAATTGTGTGGAGAAAGATGGTCAACTGATGAGTGATCTACCATGATGTTTATGGTTTTGAAATATGTTTAATGATGGAGATTTCTATTTTCTGATGTGTATATACTGAAAGGAAGAAAAAAACACCCCCCCACAACACAAAAAACCAAACCCCGGTACAAATTTGAAAGCTAGAAAGCATGAAAAAAGAAAAAAAAACTTCAAAAAATTCTCTGTGTACTTGATAAATTTTCTGATGAAATAAACTACAGATCTGAAAAGATCATTCGATCACCTTTCTGACACCTATTCATTTGTGAAAAACAAAGTCTGTATGCAAAATTTATGCCCCCAGGATTGCGAAAAAAGTTCTAACTTTGATTGGAAATAAATGAAGCAAAACAAAAAAATCAGGAGAAATCACCTGCACCACTGGATCAGGCCCAAAACTAGCTTTCTGACGATATTTTTTTTCAAAACAACGAGTTTGTATGCAAAAGTTATGGCTAAAATACCAAAAATACTCCAAAAGGGTTTGGGGGTTAAGCTGGGCGGTTAGGCTAGCCACTAGCATTAACCACTAGTTAACTGCTAACAGTTAACTAATGATGGTGTTTGCATCACTATTTTTTTAAAAAAAATTAGATTGTGTGTTGTACCAAGCTGTATGACCCAGAAATGGAAAAAAATTGCCTCCTGAAGTCACTATGTCCGATTTCAACGATTTGATAGTCAATTTTGGGGTTTTTGGACACTCTAAACATGATGGTGAGGTTCGTTTGAGCTCAAAACACTCCAAAATTGTAGGTATGCTCTAGATCTAGAAACCTTCATAAACTTCAAACCCTCGTAGATCTGACACCATGAATCCAAATTTGACAAAACAAAGGTCAATCTTGACTGATTCGAGCATTTCGGATGCAATGGTGAGGTCCAATTTGACTCAAGATGCACAAAAATGTCACTTTCAGGACAAGATCCCTCAAAAAATGAACAAGAAGTGGTAGATCTAAAGCTCTAATACCATGTTGAAGTTGAGATATACAACCTCACAGAACCCAGTGAACACCTGCAAGCAAATAACTTGTCACATAGAAGAGATATTGAAACACAAGCAATGGTGCTCTGCTTGTCGTGAAGCAAAAAATGCATAAACAAGAATTGAATAATTACAAAGAGATCAATCCTTATTTGAGGAGATCAAAACCCTAAAGGTGAGTAATTAATAATTAATAATTAATTAATTATTAATAGGCCTAAGTTTAGCTGAAGTGAAAAATAAAGTAAAGGTGACAATTAATTAATCAACATGATTAAATTAATTAAGTAATTAACCTATTACTCTAACACCATTTCTTCACCTCTTATTTCACCTCAACCCTTGATTGATCAAATCAATATTGACCCTTTATTCACCATTTTCCCCTATAAATACCTCACATTTTGGACTTCCATCAAATCAAAGTTACGTTGCACATTTGAATAATATCTTTATTCATCTTGCATCCATTATTATATTTTTCATCCATCTTTAGCATAGTTTCATCAATATTAGCTTGGTTTTCATCAATGGAGTTCAATTAGAAACTTGTTTTATCAAAGGGATTGGGAAAGGGCTTCCATTCCATATGAATGTTGCACCAATCCCCCAATGGGATAAGGTTTGAAGAATTTAGGTAGGTTTCATTTAGGGTAAGTGCACCGATATGTTACACAATTTTGGTGTCAAATTGGAAAAATTCACAAAAAAAGGCCAAAATTGGCCATTTGGCATGTGCCAAATGTAAAAAGTAAAATAAAACCAAAAAACATGTTTCAAACCCTCATTTCACTTCAACTTGCGACTTGGCTTGGAGGATTTGAGGTCTGCAACTCGCGCTCATGAAATATTATCCATTATTTGCATCCTTAGCTTGCGATTTTTCGCGAGGATGTCGCCAACATGTCAAAGAGGTTGAAGATTGTGAAGAGGTATGTATTTTTATTCTATTTATTTTGAATTTGATTTAGAATGTAGATTGAAATAGGTTTTTACAATAATTTTTTTGTTCTAATTCTCAAGGAATGAATCTCCACCTCAAAACATTGAGAATTCACAATCACCCCCTCACGAAGAGCCTCCTATACAAGAACAACCTGAAACCCCTCCATCAGTTCATAGGCATCCTCAAGGAACATAAGAAAATATTCTAAATCAAATTGAAAACAATAAAAGAGACATTGAACAATTAATTGGAAGATTAACCAAGCATGCTGAAACCCACCCTTACAGGAGAGGGATTTCCTAAATCATTGAAGTCAATCGTAACTCATGTAGGAGAAAAGAGCCAGAAAATAAATTTTTGGTCAAATAAGAGGCATGAGATGAGACAATTTTATGCTATTGGTTTTTCATATGAAGATGTCAACAAATAAAAAATTAGCAAAGCCGACTTGTGTGCCCTATTTATAGATTTGAGAACCAATGCACCTTTTTCTCATGCATGCAGGAAGTTCCCCATCCATTGGTGCCACCATGAATTAATTAAAAATAAATTTTGGGAGAAAAGATGGATGGTATTTGACCAACCTCCATGCAATAACCAGGAGGTACCGCAGTACTTTTTGAGGAAACTCTATTATGAGTTTGTCCTCAATAAAATGCCAAACTATTTTGACATCTTAGACTTTTAGGGTAGAGGTGGGGAATCCACACATGATAGACCTACTACACAATGTAATACATAGTTGGCACTGAGACCCTTGGCCAGACCCATGGTGGAGTATGTCATTGTTCCTTCCATTGTTAAAGATAGTGTAGAGGTGGACACATTAGAGTCAATTGACTCACTCACCCAAACCATTTTATAGTGTGTGAGGCCTCTAGTAGAGCCTGATGTGGAGGAAACGTGTAGACCCCGAGCTCCACCCCACCATTGTGGCACTTGTGGTCCTATTTGTAGGTATGATTATCAGAGTGCTCATGATGCAAATACACAACCTACATCAGCTATAGAGGCAATGGCTTTCACAAATGATTTGTTGAATGATACATTCAACATTGACACTCAAGTAAAATTCAGCAAGTTCATTTAATGTTGTTTATTAAATTATATTTTAAAATTTAAGAATAACTAAATTAGTAGAATTTTGATATGATGAAATTTTAGGGTCGGACTATTCATGAGACGTGCTCCATTCCTATAGACCCTTATTCATTCTCGACGATGAATCCATAGGTATGCAACTAGTATTAAAGATATTATTATTTCATTCGAACAGTTGAATGTCATATTTGAATGTTTTTATCATAACATGCTTTGGATTTCAAATAGTTTCTTGGTGGACCTTCAACCTCCACACATCATGATTCATTTCCTCAAACAACTTTCACTTAGGTATCCTTTATTCATTAATGGTGTTGTAAATAATGTTAGCTAGTTTTCATAATTTTGCGTATACAAATCTAAAAATTTGATGAGAAACACAAACATTTCATTTGTATTCCTTGATCATGTCACATTATCTTCTCCTAATTCACTTTTTGTTCCTTTATTCCTTCATAATGCCATCCCATTAACATTTAATAGTTCACCCTATTTTCCATGATCCCCTCCTAGCCCATCCCACTAATATCTTCTTGTCCATGCTATGTTTCATTATTCCCTTCTACTCCCATCTTATTGTACCCATTATTATTTCACCCTAGATGTTCCATGACCCCTATGTTCCACTGTATGTTCCTTTATCCATTCTATGTTATACCATCTTTATCCAAATTTCATCCTAGATAACTCTTCTCTATTATTGCTACACACATGTCAAGTTCATACTTCGTGTACTATAGTCAAAACCTAGACACCTCCTAATTCACCCTATGTTGCATCATTCCCTACTAATCGCATCCCATTAACCTCTAATTTTCCACCCTATATTTCGTTATCCCATCCTATCCCATCCCATCAATCTATACCAGTCCATCCTATGTTCCATTAAGCCCTTCTATTCCCATCCCATTACCCTCTCTTATTTCACCTTATGTTCCATTATCCCCTCTTGGTCTTGTCCCATTATCTTTCCCTAATTCACACTATGTTCCTTTATTCCCTCCTAATCACATCCCATTAACCTCTAATAGTTCACGCTATATTTTGTTATCCCATCCTAGCCCATCCCATTAATATATTCTAGTCCATCCCATATTCCATTATCGCATTCAACTCCCATCCCATTATACCCTCTATTTTTTCACCATATGTTCCATTATCCCTTGTTGGTCTTGTCTCTTTATCATGTCTATGCTATAGCACCTCCATCCAAATTTTATCCTATACACTATTAGAAGAAATAAATTTTCTTCCACTCAGTATTGACCAAAGTTGTCTTCTCCATTACTGTTGCACACCTCAACAACCAACTTCATGTGCTATAGTAAAACCCTAGACATGTCATAATTCATCATATGTTCCATTATCCCTTTGAAAGCTACTAGTAATATAGTAATCCTCACTTCATTCATGTGAACTTCATTGTGGCATTATCACTATGTTGACATCAATTCCCTCATTAACATTAGTTCATCAACATATGCAATACGAATCTCAATGAGCACTGAACTTTGGCATTTTCAAGAGTTTAGACTATCCTAGTGGACTTAGTACTTTCACCATTATGTGATCTATAAGCACTATATTGTAGTCTCAACTAAGGCCAACCATTTACTCTTTCATTTATTTCAGTTATAAAGGGACTACCTGAACTTCTTTATATTGATGTTAGATATGTTGTTTCATTTGAACTTGATGACATTAGACAACCCTGGTGATGTTGGTGGCATGATGGACCATGGATTTGTTGCCGCAATAGCCAGTTCTCATCCATTGAGAGATGTACGCAATAGATTAGTTGATTTGACATTATATTTACTCTTTTATGGTCTATTATAGAAAATTTTCACGATACTTTTGTGTATTTTTATTTTTATTTTGATGGTTGCTACATGTGGTTGTCACTCCAGATTGTGGATGTGGTAATGTTGTAAATGTGCATGATGACTATATGTATGCAATAAGTGATTATATTGTGTTATATGTCATTCCAAAATTCAATTTATAAGTATTAACATCTTTAATTTTTATTGTATCAGTCGAAGGTCCAGAGTGAAGAGAGGAGGACTAGCGAGCATGTTCAAAAGATAAGAGAACCAACAGTCACTCCATCCAGCCAAATTTTGAAGGCAACACGGGATCTATTTCCTTCCCCTAGAGGGAAATGACTATGTATTAGGGTCGTTTGTTGTATGCCTATGTGGCATTTGGGAACATATGTTTTGTACTATCGATATATATGTGACATTTTATGTCCATATGGCTCCTTTGTACTAAGCCTGTATGGCTTTTTTTGATATATTGTATATACTTTTATCAATATATAGCATTGTATAGCCTTACGGCTTTTTGATTAAAGAAAATCTTATTTTGCTACTGTCATTCTTGAATGATGGTATCATGTGTATCATGTAAATTGTATGCTTGAATGTTTTAGGCATGGATTTTTTTTACATCTAATGCTTAATTAATTACTGTCGATTGCTCAATAAGCCCCATCTAAAGTGTATTGTCTAAATAAGCTCCATTCTTGGTGGTTTGTATCCTTTGGAATGCTTCAATTACTTGTGCCTCACTTATTCCCATATATGCTTCACTTATTCACATGTATACTTCATATATATTGAGTGTATTCACATGTATCCTTCATGCTTCCAATGTATAGCAGCAAAAATCTTTTGGGGAAAAATCGACAAACCAAAAGTATAAGATTTTTTGTAAAAATTGAGAAAAAATCATATTTAAAAAAACGTAAAAAATTATAGAACAAGAAATAAAAACTATTTTTTTGAAATTGAAAGGTATTTTCATAGCATATAGAGATATAGAGAGAAAATAAAATAAATATTTTAACTAATGAATTGTAAAAAATAGATTTTTGTAGTTTATATTCAAATCGTTGATTACATTGCATTACACATCTTTCAAAGTCAAAGAATTACTTCACATTGCATATCTAATAACTAGATGCTGATAGATGAAAAAATTTCAATTACAATATAGTTTCTACAAAGTCAACCTAAGCAGTTATGCAATTACTTCACATTGCAAAACTAATAACTAGGAGCAGCTACCAATTGCATTTTCTTATCATGGAATTCTATGAGACCAGATTTCTTTGAGGTATTTTTTCAAATAGTTCGCTGCCTTGTCTATATTACCACATTTTTCATACATGTCTACCAAAGCATCTTGTCAAACAGTTCACTTCCTTGTTGCTATGGCTAAAAGCATAAAACAAGTGCTTTCGAACAAGCTATGGATGGTTGGAAAAAATATATCAAAAGTATAATAGTAAGCAATATCATAGACAAGGTAGTGAACTATTTGAAAAAATGCATCAAATAAATGTGGTGATGGAATGTCATGACAATCCATAGACAAGGCAGTGAACTATTTGAAAAGATGCCTCAAAGAAATGTGGTCTCAAGGGGATGGAATTCCATGCCAATCAAATTTATTTTGATTGTCATGGAATTCCATCACCATGAGACCTCATTTTTTTGAGGCATTTTTTCAAAGAGTTCACTGCCTTTTCTATGCTACCACATTTTTTGGTGCAGGAGCACCATTGAATAGAAGTTGTCAATTCAAGGTTTTAAGGAGTAGGCTTTATATTTTGAGGTATTTTATCTAAAATAAGGTCAATGAGACCATTTTCTATTGTAATGTTTCATTTTAGTTGATAGCTAGGTGTTTAGAAGGTCAAGTTTGCAAAAAGCGCAAAATATTGAAAAAAGATGTAAAGTTGCTAAAAAGTTGCAAAATTGCATTTTTAGGGAAGGCAAACAGTCATAGCATTTCAAAAGGCAGGTGTAGGTGTTAGGATAGCTATTTTGGAGGTAAAAATAATAAATAAGGTGGAAACCATCGATGTAAGTTGGATTTTTGAAGATTTGGAAGATTGGAACATTAATAATACTCTGTTTTCTCCACTTTTTTTGTATTTTCTGAGTTTGTAGTGATTGTGGCCCGTACAACTGCATAATGTTCTAAATCTATTTTGAATTCATTTTAAGGTGTGATTTTTCCACTTATTGTATTTTATTTGAGCATCCAATAGTGGATTCAGTGTAAGTTTGAGCAAATTCTTTGTGACTAATTTAATGCCATGTTTTAAGGGTTTGTAGCCTTTAAAATGTAAACTCGACCCATTCCACTTTTTGTGGATCTTGTAACTTGTGGAATGGGACTGCAACATCAATAAACAAGTGAGGGAATTTTGAGAGATTGCAAGGGAGGCCTGAAAATGTGTTGGGCATGAAGCCCTAGAGTGGAAAATTATGTTTTCCATGTGGAAAAGAGAGGTTTTAATATGGTAATGAGTGAAATAGGTTGGGGTAGCATTGTTTCTTGTTGAATTGAGTATGTGCAGAGGTTTTTAGACTGGTTTGAGGTGGTGGAAAGTTTGATTGAGGTCTAGAAATGTGATTTCCATTAAAACCCTTGATTTTTGGCTATAAAAGAGGTTTTTCAATTTGGGTATATTGGAGGGTCGATGTCTGAGAAAAAATTGTGGAATCTTTGGTTTGGTAACCTATAGAGAGTTGCCCAATTGAATTTTGAGTGAGAGGGAAATTTTAAGGAAGAGTCCCTTTGTAAAAGTGACCTAATTTGAGGCCTAGTTGGTGTTAAAATCCTAATTTGAGAGAGTTGTATCAAAGTAACCTATTGAGTGGCTATGGTATGTTTTTTATTACCTTGATGGGTGTTTGAAACCCTAATGGTCATGATTTGAAAGGACAACACCAAGGAGATATACCCAATTGGCCAATAAGGCCAAATTTTCAAAGTAATTGTACTCCAAACTATCTTCCCATCCCAAATAACTATAGAAAATCATTTACCAAACCATAAAACCTCTAAATCCATAATCTTTAACCTGAGAACCACTCCTTTAAGCCCACTTTTACAAAACCCTCATTTTTAGCAAGTTTAGAGTGGGTTTATTGAAAATACTATTCCCAAAACTCATAACACCTTGCCAAAGCATCAAACATGCTTAAAATAACTTGCACATGCTTAAAAGTCCCTCACAAACTACTTCCCCAAAGGATTTCAACCATTTCCACTCTTAAACCACTCAATTTCATAAAAAGTCATCAAATTGCCAACTAGGGCATCACACCAAACCACTCAACTCACCTCCCCTGCCCTAGAGACCATGTACATATGTTCCCTACCCCTAATTATGCCATTCCACTAAGTTACAGTAGGATACAATGGGTGGAATGGCTAAAAAATCATTTTTACACACTCAACTACTTGCATTTCACAACTTTTTCCCCAAGCGAGAATTTGCCACCATGGGAAAAGGTCTCCAAGATAGAAAAAACTGAGAGAAATTATTTTAGATGGGACCAATGCTATTCCATAGGCTCAAACGATAAGTTTCTAAGCGTCACGGTGTCCGAATACGAGCATGTTAAAATTTGCAACCATTTTACACTTTGGACTCTTAAGGGATTCTGCTAATTGAATGTAGTTTAGAGTGATTTTGTGTGTTTAAGTGCAAAAGAGGACCATGTCTAGCGTAAACATACCCACCCAAACATGTCAGAACAGTCTATTTGGTCACACGAGTTGCAGAATGAAAGTTGCACCACTTTGCAACTTTCAACTACTTGCATTTGACAACTTTTTCCCCAAGCGAGAATTCACCACCACAAGAAAATGCTTCTGAGATAGAAAAAACCAAGAGAGGTTATTGTAGCAGGGCCCAATGTGATCCCATAGGCTTAGACAAGAAGTTTCTAAGTGTCACGGTGTCTAAATATGAGCATGTTGAAGTTTGCAACTATTTTGCACTTTGGACTTTTAAGGGATTCTACCAGTTGAATGTAGCTCAGAGTGATTTTGTGTGTTTCAGTGCAAAAGAGGACCATTCCTAGTGTAAAAATACCCACCTAGATGTCTCAGAACAGTTCGTTTGGTCACACGAGTTGCAGAACGAAAGTTGCACCACTTTGCAATTTTTAACTTGTATTTGACAACTTTTTCCACAAGTGAGAATTCGCCACCATGGGAAAAGGCCTCTAAGATAGAAAAAATTGAGAGAGGTTATTTTAGAGTGACCCAACATGATCCCATAGGCTCAAACGAGAAGTTTCTAAGCGTCACAGTGTCTAAATACGAGTATGTTGAATTTTGCAACCATTTTACACTTTGGACTCTTAAGGGATTTTGTCGGTTGAATGTAGTTCAAAGCGATTTCGTGTGTTTCAATGAAAAAGAGGACCATGCATAGCATAAACGTACCCATCTAGATGCATGGAATAGTTTGTTTGGTCACACAAGTTACAGAATGAAAGTTGCAACACTTTGCAACTTTCAACTACTTGCATTTGACAACTTTTTCCCCAAGCAAAAATTTACCACCATGAGAAAAGGCCTCTGGGATAGTGAAAACCAAGAGAGGTTATTGTAGAGGGGCTCAACATGATCCCATAGGATCAGATGAGAAGTTTTTAAGAGTCATGGTGTCTGAATATGAGCATACTAAAGTTTGTAGCCATTTTGCACTTTGGACTCTTAAGAGATTTTGTTGGTTGAATGTAGCTCGAAGTGATTCCGCATGTTTCGGTACAAAAGAGGGCCATACCTAGTATAAAATCACCCACCCAGATGTATTAGAACAATCTGTTTAGTCACATGAGTTGCATAACGAAAGTTGCACCACTTTGCAAATTTCAACTACTTGCATTTGACAACCTTTTTCCCCAAGCGAGAATTCGCCACCACGGGAAAAGGCCTTCGAGATAGCAAAAATTAAGAGAGGTTATTGTAGAGGGGCCCAACATGATCCCATAGGCTTAGATGAGAAGTTTTTAAGTGTGACGGTATCTGAATACGAGCATGTTGAAGTTTACAATTTTGCACTTTAGACTCTTAAGGGATTCTACCAGTTGAATGTAGCTCAGAGCGATTCCGCATGTTTTGGTGCGAAAGAATACCATTCCTAGCATAAATGTACCTACCCGAACATTTTGGAAAAGTTTGTTTGGTCACACAAGTTGCATAACGAAAGTTGCACCACTTTGCAACTTTCAACTTTCCACTACTTGCATTTGACAACTTTTTCCCCAAGCGAGAATTTGCCACCACAAGAAAAGGCCTCCGAGATAGCAAAAACCGAGAGAGGTTATTGTAAAGGGGCCCAACGCAATCCCATAGGCTTAGATGAGAAGTTTCTAAGAATCACAGTGTCTGAATACGAGAATGTTGAAGTTTGCAGTCATTTTGCACTTTAGACTCTTAAGGGATTATGTTGGTTGACTGTAGCTTGGAGTGATTCTGCATGTTTTGGTGAAAAAGAGGACCATGCATAGCGTAAACATACCCATCCAGACGTATTGGAATAGTCTGTTTGGTCACACGAGTTGCAGAACAAAAGTTGCACCACTTTACAGCTTTTTCCCCAAGTGAGAATTCACCACCATAGGAAAATGTCTCTGAGATAGCGAAAACTGAGAGGTTATTGTAGAGGGTCCCAACACAATCTCATAGGCTCATACAAGAATTTTCTAACCATTACGGTGTCTGAATCAAAGCCGCAAACAAACTACCATTTCAGGAACCCATTAGGGAACTTTTAAACATACTACAGAATCACGTGTACTTACTTTGGAACCATACGATCAAACTAACTTTAATAAAGGAACTCTCCTTCAATCTTGTTTCCCACTCAAAATACCATTGGATAGTCCTCAAACTACCTCCAAAACCACAAATTCTTCAACCACTAAGTTAAAACTCGCTTGCTAAGACCCTCTTTCATGAAACCCTCATTTTTCACCAAATAAGTAGGTGTTTATTAAAAACCCATCTCCAGACCTCATTCAACCTCAAAATATTTTTAAACACTCATATTTCACCCTGCACAAACTTAATTCACCTTCAAATTATGCTGCCCCCAAAGTTCTCACATATTTCCTTCTTAAAACCTCTCAATTTCACCCATTTTCACTCTTTGTTCAACTAGGGCTTCAAGCCCAAACATCCAAATGACCCACCCTGCCTTTGCATACCTTTTATCACATCAAACTCCACTTGATAACACTCAAACAACTAGGTTCTAACCTTCTTCCAAACTATTGCTTTAATCTACTACTTCAAGCTATGCCTCCTAGGCCTAAATTCATGTTTTTTCCATAGGGGCAACGTGGAAATTTCCACCAAATGTCTTTTCCACCCATTGTATTCTACTATAACTGAGTGGAATGGCATAATTAGGTGTAGGGGGAATGTGTGCATGATTTCAAGAGTAGGGGTGGCCATTTTGGGGTTTGGGCATGATGCCTAGTTGTCAATAATGTGTATTTTGAGTGATATTTGTAGGTTAAGAGTAGGTAGTGATGGAAAACACTTGGGAAAACACTTTGTAAGAGTTAATTAAGCAAGGGAAAACATATTTGAAGGTGTTGGAGGCATTGAAACATTGAGGAAAGGTCTAGAGGTGAGGTTTTCAATAAACCCCCCTTGAAACTTATCAAAAGTGAGGGTTTTGAGTTTTGGAGTGTTCGTGAGTGTTTCATTGGAAGATGATTGTTTATTTAGTGCTTATGTACCCTAGTCATGATTGTCCAATGGTGTTTTGTGTCTGGAAGGAAAATTAAAGGGTAGTTGGTTTGTTGAGATTTTTCCACCCTGCTCTGCATCACTTTGCCATGTTTATCAACATAAAACTATGATATTTTTTGAATTTCAATATGTAATGATAATGCAATATGAAATATGTAGTGTGAGACAATGACATTTGTGTATTTAAACTTTAAAGTTAAAATGTTTAACTTTACCATTGTTCTTTTCTTCAAAGTTGTTTAAACAATATAATTTAACCATAATATAACTAAGCAATATATGATATAATTTAACCATTATTCATTATTTTTATTGTCAACTATATAATATAACCATTATTTTTTATGCTATTGTACATTGATATTTAACCATTGCTCAAGATTAAATTTTTGAATAGTTTAAACATGCACATGATGAAAAAATTATTTCGATTCTCAACTTCTATATATCAAATTATCCAATAATCAAGTGTATGTACATATAAAAAAATGGCATCAATGCCAACTCAAACAAATTTTTACAAAATGTGGCAAATTCCATCTCGATATCTATTCAAAATATACATGCCAAAATATCTATCTCATCCTAAACTACTAGTGAATCATCAAAATGGAGCCTCTTTGAAGCACTCTTAGGCTCTGAAGGTAATTGCACAAGAAAAATTTAAACCACAATTGACATTAGTTATATTATATAATTTAAAATTGAATAATTAACGTCAAAATCAATATACATTGAATTATAATTGAACTCTAAAATTGAAAACTTGATTACCTCATATTTGTGTCTCTTCAAACCGTCATGAGTCCTAGAAAAACCAATCATACCAACTTTTTCAATGTCAATCTATATATGTGAACAAAAACATCAAATTGATACAAGTTAGCATACAATTGTCAGTAATAGGAACATATTTACCAAACACAAAATAAAATAAACACATACCTCTTTAGGCATCTCTTTTTCTTTATCTCCTTCAAGTGTTTCAACACCTACTCCTTCAATTTTTCCAACACCTACTCCTACAAGAGGAAAATAAGATAAACATATAAGTTAATATATAATTTCATTAATGACAATTCAAATGACAAGCAAGTATATAATGCATGAATTCAGGCATAAAAGGCATGGGTTGAAGTAGCAGATTGAAGAAGGCTAGAACCAGTTGGTTTTAGTGAGATCTGGTGGGGTTTGATTTTTTTTAAGGTTTTCAAGGACTGGGGAGGTCATGTGTATGTTTGGGCATGAAGCCCTAGTTGAGAGAAGTGCATTTTTTAATGGAAAATTGAGGATTTAGAGACTAAAAGTGGGTGAAGTTCAAGGGAAGCATAATATTAAGGATTATTAAACATGTGCAGGCTTAAACAAGGGTATTTAAAGTGGTGATAAGGTCACAAGAGGCCTACAGATGGGTTTTTCAATGTATTCTCTAAAATCCCACTATACTGTAGGGGCAACTAGACCAATTAGGCCTCCTTTCCAAAGAGACACCTTCCCAAACACCTTCAATCAATTCAAACACCATGGAAATTAATTAAATAGGTTATCAACTTTAATATTTCATAATTTTTAGAGCTCCAACTGCTCACCAAGCTACCAATCCACTAAACCCTCACTCTCAAGCCACCAAACCTAGGTTTTCCAAGGAGCCATATTGAAAATAACTCTTCCCACAATTAACTCTCACATCCAACACCCCAAAAATACCATATGATGTTTTTACATGCTCAAAATACTCTCAAAAATGACTTCCCCAAAGGATTTCATCCATTCACACTCTTAAACCACTCAAATTCACTCAAAATCACACTTTTTCACACCCAAGGCTACATGCCATGACTCCAAAATTATCTCCCCTACTCCAAGAATCATCTTCTAACCTATTTCCAACCTAATGGACTCATTCCATTGAGCTACAATATATACATTAGGTGGAATGAGCCATTAAATCATTTGATAACCTCAAAACTTGAAATTTAGACTTTCAGAACCGCATACAGTAAAATCCACCCTAAGAGCTCAAAACAAGATGGATTTAAATGCCAAAAAAACCAAAATGTGGCTAACAAATCCCTCTACCCAAATAAAAACACTTTTCTTCAATTCCCTTTAGTACGATATCATGCAATTGACTGCTACAATACTGAAAAAGAGAAAAATAAACTCAGATTTACAAAGAAAACAGAGCTTTATTGATCAATGCTTGTACAAAATCTTCCACTCTTCTCCACACACTCCTTCATTCAAGATTCACATACATATATTCAACTCCCTTAATCAAGAATTGATTTGAAAACCAACGCCACAAGTGACCTTTGACCTTCCCTGACCGTTCAACTTCCCCACTATGGATTTCTTGAACTTCAAATTTTGAAAAATGACACTTTGCACTAATTTAGAAAATTTGCAACTAAAACCTTCTAACTCACTAATAACCACTAAAATAGACTTATTACATCAAGAAATGGTCTATCTGATCTTATCCAAGATAAAACAATACTTCATCACCCTAATGACAACCATTGAAGCTTGGTGCCCCTACACCAAATAGAGAGCAACATATAACCATCATTTTGCATATCTACATTAATGCAATTTTGCAAACCCTTATACAATTAAACTTAAACACTTGAAATAAAGCAATGATCAATAACATGACTTTACAAATTCAATGTGTATACTTACCAATCAATCCAAGGAACCATCTGGATTTTCTCTACTCTTTATTGTGTCAAGTATTGCCTCGTGGTCAAACTCTCGCACTTTCCACAAGTTCTTGTTCGCAGGTTTGACCTTATATTTGATCAAATGAATGTTGGGGGTGACACAAAGGTTTGAGTAGTGTAGAATATTTTGATGTGTGTTGAATTCCTCAAACAACCAAACTGCAACATTCTTAACAGGGTACCTTCTAAGCCATGTTCCAGTAACAACCACCAAACCTGTAGGATATTCTATGTTTTCTCCCTCTATAACTGGGGCCTCGAATTTCTTTTTGGAATCAATACAACAATACAGGTAACAATTTGTACCCTCTTCATTTTCTTCATCTGCAATCACCACATATATGTGCCTTGCATTAATATGTTCATCTTGTTAGATGTATTTAATGAACATCAAAATAAAACCTATAAGTAAGATATATTACCTAGTTCTACAAGGTCTGATACATGATCAAATTCAATGGATGATTGCATCTTTATGATTTGTAGAGCTGTCGGGAGCTTATAAGTTTCAAGTGGGGCTAGACTTCTTACAGATCATTCTTCAACCCACTATATTGACTCACAATAATTCCATGCTTGAAGTGTACATGCAGAACAAGAGCATGCCATCTTCTGCATATGGATAGTCCATGTGCCTGCATTGGAGCTTCTAAAAGAGTGTAGCTCACTCGATCCTATTAGTGTACAACAATCCTCATATTTTTCAATGTTAGTATCATCTACTAAATGAAAAAATCTATGAACCAAAGAATTACCTTGACTACCTAGACCCATTGCATGATTGCACCACTCAATAATTGATCTTGCATCTGTCAACATTACACTGTATTTGTACTTTAACTCTTCTTGTGCTAGGGATATTTTGATACATGCACCTACTCCATCATGCTCCCCCTTTCCATTCCCAAGCTCTGAGAAGTTCCACATATGTTGAACACCACTGATCCTATGCATCCTGCTCAACCAGTAAAAACATTCTGGTGTTCTTGAATTGCAATGTACAATTATCTAACCATATGATATATTGACTAAATGATATTCCCCTGCTAGGCAGATCGACATAGAACATCTGAAAGCAACCTTGCTCAAACTCGGTAGAATGTGTGCGATCATCATTGATGTAAAAGTGATACTCCCTCAATACTTTCATGTTATCCTCTGTACTATCATTTGCATGAATGAATGCTATATGCACAAATATAGCAACCTATGTGGATTTGTAGTACTGTGATTACACCTCATTTTGTGGTTGTAGTGTGTAGTTCTCCACGAAGTTGACAACTGAAACGATGCTATGAAGTGGAAACATGTCCTTGCATAACTTGAACTATGAGTCCAACCATTGAGCTCTATGTGTATGCCTCGCATACTCATACACCACCTAATCATGGAAAATGCCCATAAATTGATATACTAGAATCTTATCAGTGACCAATTCACACTTCTTTGCTTCTTTCCCATCTTTTAGACTGTAGGCCACTATCTTGTATTTTCCAAATTTGACAATTTTATCTCCAATTGTGTGTGTACTATCCATGTGTTGGAAAATTGGAAAATGTTGCATGCCACCACAATAATCACATGTTCCATCCAAACATGATTTGTTGAAAAAAATTTGACCATCCTCTCTTTCACATAAAATGGAAGATAAGAATTCCCTTGAGGATTTAGGTGGAGGCCTTATGTTACATTCCTACAAAACATTGTTAGTATACATATCTACAAATATACGTCGATAAACATAATAATGGTTAGAAAACTCAATATGTACTCTACAACAACAAGTAGTACGTGTGTGATTTATTTTGACATAAAAAGGATTTAGCATTTCAAAATACCTTTGACATATTTTAATTTTAGGAAACTTTTGTACAAAATCAGAAAAAATTGGATTTGAGTGGTATCCAAATAATGCTTTGGATGTGGCTCATGGATTTGACTACCAATTCTCCTTACAACATCTCTTTGATTAGGAGAGGTCCCTATGTTATCCTTCCAATAATATACTATTAAAGATCTCAAACCTTGAGCAATTCTTTTATCTTTCCATAGCACTCTACCTAAGAATGCCCATAACTAATTGCTAATTGGATCCTCCAATCTTTCATGCCTTCCTTTGGCTCTCATTAGAGATAATCTACTTATTTTCAAAGACTTATCTTTGTCAATTTCACCTTGTTCCTTGTTTGACTACTTAACAGTGTTGTTTTCATCACACGTCTTGTGGCACAACTATCCTTCATGTGTGAGGTAGAACCCACGCTCTCCTATGCACTTATCAAGTTCTTTACAATGGAATTTTCACTTGATTAATTTGAAACTCTCAACCCAAGAGCCTTCATGGTGGGCCTAAATTTGAGTTGCCTCATCATTTCAACAAATAGTTGGCATCTTCCACCCTCACTTAGCTTCTCAAAAAATAAATTCCATATCCTCTATGCAGATATTTGACATGTACGTTTTGACATATTATCAGGCATCCATTTCGAAACATTGGAATCAATATCAATCAAAAATCTAGGAGTTCTCAAATGTAAATTTGTGTCAATGTTAGGAATGTCAACAACATCAGGGATAGATCGTGTACCTTCAATCAGAGGTGCAATTGATGACATGCCTTGAGATTGACATGTAAACGATGTTGTGCCTCCAACTTGAGATTTTGTTTGTGGAGTGACTTCAAATAGAGGCGTGTTTTCTGATGTACTTACGAAACAAAATGTTGTTGATGGAGTGTATTCAACTGTAGATGTGATTTCTGATGTACTTGGAAGACCACATGTTGTTGTTGGTGTGTCTTCAACTGGAGATGTGCATTGAACTTCACCTATGGTTGATGATGTGCCTCCAACTTGGGGATCCATTTGTGTCCTTCCATGAACTTTTTTCATTCGTACCCTTTTTTTTCCAATTGTACATCTCTCTTAGATTGCACAAGAATTTCTGGTTGTATGGGTTGCAATTCATTTGCTTCACAAGCTCTAATTTTTTATTCTCTTCTCCTTGCATTTTTTACTGCACGTTCTTCTGGTGTTAGAGGCTTTGGTTGTTTCCTCGGCATGACATTGAATTCTACATGTTCACAATCACACATAGAAAAAAATTAAGTAATGCATTTTATGAAACATATTGATAATACTGATTACATTGCATTTTATTGAACACACCAAAGCATTTTATGAAAGAACGCAACAAGTTGTTTGGAATTATCAAACATGTCTATATGCTACAAAAATGTTCATACATACATCTACCTCCATACCACAATAAAAGTACTTGTAATGCATTTTTTCAAACATATCCATACCACTCATTACATTGCATTTTGTGGTTATTTGAGACATTTTGGGCAACAAATGTAAAAGTTACAAATCATGTCAAAAAGTTATCAATTTAGACAAAAGTTGTCAAGGAGGGTAAAATGGTATTTTTCTTGTTTAGAGTCATGTTATTAGGTTGAATAAGGTATAATTAGACCACTTCTAATGTTTTGGGGTGGTTAGAGTGAGTTAGGGGTCAATTGTGTCAAAATTACAAAAAATTAAAAAAATGTTGAAGAGTTGTCAATGGAAAATGTAAAAGTTGTAAAGAGGGAAACCCAATGGAAATTTGGATTTGAAAAGTAGTTGTAACTGTTGAATGTGGTTATATAACCTTTAAAAAGGGCTTGTGAACTCGAAGGGAGAGGTTGGCATGTAATTTTGAGAAGAGAAGTAATTGAAACACCCCCTGTCAATATGGTTATGTACATAAATTTTTGGATCTTTCATGGAGTGAATCTTGTGGGAAGTAGGCCACACACCATTTTAGACTTGGTTTGGATTGATTTCAATGGTTTTTGTGCATTTTAGAGACAAATTACAAAGCGCTGGTCTATATACCTTGTTTTAAGGGTTTTTAGTGTATGAAAATAACATTTTAAGCCATTCCACCCATGCTTTTGTTCTATAACTTGGTGGAATGGCTCACTAGGGAATGATTTAGGTTTGTACATGGTTCATTGGAGTAGGGAAGATGTTTGAAGGCTTTTTGTGTTGTTGTCATGAAGGTTTTTGTGCAAATTTTGCTTGAAAATGGAGGTTTTAAACTAGGGTTTGGTGAAATATTGATGATAGAGGCTATTGAATGAACTTATAAGCATATTAAGATATAATAAGGGTGTTTGAAGTGGTGGTTGGGATAGAGAAGGTTTGGGATATAGTTTTTCAATAAACCCCCATGTAAATTGCCTAAAATGAGGGTTTCTTGTTTAGATGTCTTGGAAAGTGTGTCACTGCAAATAAATCATGAAATTGGAGGTTTTTTTAACTAGTTTTTGCTGACCCATTGAGTTTTCGGATTGAGGATGAGTTTCCAATAGGGCCCCTTTGTAAAAGTGACCTAATTTATGGTTTAGGACAGCGTAGGTGCTTTGTTTTGTCAAAGTTGTTCCAAAGAAACCTAATGGTGTTTTAAGGTCAAGAAACCTCTGTTGAAATCCTACAAGGAAGAATAGGTGAGTTTGTGGAAGATGGGAAAGGAAAGGTTGTAAAATCTGAAAGAGGGTTTGAATTGGCTTAATTTGAGGTTGGAGACAAGTTACTTCCCTATTTGACATCAGATTTGCACAAAATTGCTTCATGTAAGCGTTGAACGATTTTAAGAAGGGTTTGAGAGGAGTATTTGTTGTGTGGACAAGTTCTTAGGAAAAATACTTGTGTCAAACCTAGGGTATAAGTTGCTGCCACCTTTGGAAACTAGAGAATCTTGTGCTTATTTTCCTGTTTTCTTCTTAGAATGGTAAATGGTATAAATAAATGGAAACTTGCATTAAACCAACTATGTCTTGAGTCACTTGAAATTATCTAAGCACATGATGAAGGAAATTTTTTTATGGCACAAAAAAATTAATGGAAACTTGCACATTAACATTGATGAAAACTCTTAGGTTTTCCAAATTAGTTGAAAATAAAAGTTTTCCCACAACCATCAATATATGTTCTATTCTATGTGTAACAATGAAGATCAATAAAATCATCAAATGAATGGTCTAAAAATTGTGAAAACAAAACAAAAAAAACTCAATATAAACATCTGCCTAAAATGAAATAGAGTGAATTTCACTAGCCATGCTGGAAGTAGACTGCTATAAGCAATGCAAATAGAATTCATAAGTAAATTTTTGTTAAGTAAATGTCATGTTTTTTATTTTTTTGTTCTTCAAACTCATAAAATTAAACATTTTTATGTAACTCCCATCTAATTCAATGTTGAATTGTATGTGCAATTGTTATGATTAATAAAATCATTAAAGGAATTTAGTTTATATTGTCAAAAACAAAAAAATATACTAAATATAAACATTTCAATACTACCAAAATCAATATATTACCTAAGATAATGTAAAATGATGCGGAAACTTCAAAATGTCTTCTTCTACGTTGTCTAGCATGCAGATTGGTGGTAAAAAGGTGATGGATCAAGCATAGATTGGTGCAACATGGAGTCAACTACATAAAAAAAGGCGTTTCTAAATTGGATAAAGCACTGAACCAGACAAATAAAAAAAGCATGTGGGCTTGAATCACGAGGTCAACCCTTATTTTATCATTTCAAGGTAAAATTAAATACATTTGGTGCATGCCAAATTTGGCGCTCTCCAAGTATGGTGTTGCTCGCCAAATTTGGCGCTCCCCAAATGTGTTGCTTTGAAATCCTCACCTTCCATAGAGACAAAGGGAGTGAGACTTGAGATAGAGAGAGAGGTGATAAGAGAGAGAGAGAGATTAATTTAGGTAGTGTCATAGCAACTGAGACCTGAGAGCAATAGAGGCTTGAGAGGGATAGAGAGTTATCTAGTTACAATGGGGGGAAATACCTGACAATGGGAGAGGGGTAAGGAGGGATGAGACCTGGGAGATACAAAAAGAACAAAGGGGGAGAGAGAGAGAGAGAGAGGGAGTGTGGGAGAGGTGGTTGGAGTGAAATATATTTGTCTAGGTGGGGTGGCAGGTAAGTGAGACTTGATAGAGAGGGAGTGTGAGAGAGGGAATTGGAGTCGCACAGATTAGTCTAGGTAGCATGGGAGGGAGTGAGACTCGAGAGAGAGACTTGAGAGGGAGAGATTTATTCAGTTATGGTGGGGGGGAAGACCCTAGAGAGGGAGTGGGAGAGAGAGGGAGTGGGAGATAGAGGGAGTGGGAGATAGAGGGATGGGAGACCTAAACTGTCAACCCTAAACCCTTAAACCCTCTACCCTCTACCCTCAACACAATACCCTCTACCTTTAAACCCAATACCCTCTACCCTCAACCCTTAAACCCTTTTAAACCCAACTAAACTCTCTACCCTAATCCCTCAACCCTCTACCCTCAACCTTAAACCCTTTTAAACCCAACTAGACTCTCTACCCTAATCCCTCAACCCTCAACCCTTAATCCCTCAACCCTTAACCCTTAACCCTAAACCCTTAAACCCTAAACCCTAAACCCTCTACCCTCTACCCTTAAGCCTCTACCCTCTACCCTTAAACAGTAAACCTGAACCCTAAACCCTTAAACCCTTAAACCCTAAACCCCTAAACCTTCTACTCTCTACCTTTAACCCTCTACCCTTTACCCTCAAACCCCCCTCTCTCACTCTCAACCCTACACCCTCTACCCTTAAACCGTAAACCATAATCCCTAAACCCTAAACCCTCTACCCTTAACCCTTAATCCCTAAACCCTAAACCTTAAAACCTCTACCCTCTACCCTCTACCCTCAACCCTTAAACCCTCAACCCTCTACCCTTAAACTTAAACTATAAATTATAATCCCTAAACTCTAAACCCTCTACCCTTAACCCTTAATCCTTAAAACCTCTACCCTTTACCCTCAACCCTTAAACCCTCAACCCTCAACCATCAACCCTCATCACTTAACCAGGTTAAACCCTCTACCCTTAAACCCTAAACCCTAAACCCTCCTCTAACCTCTACCTCTCTACCCTCTACCCTCTACCCTCTACCCTCTACCCTTAAACTCTAAAACCCTCAACCCTTAACTAGGTTAAACCCTAAACCCTTAAACTATCTACCCTCTGTTACCACTCAAAAATGTAGGCAAGATGCCTCAAGAGGCTGCCAATCTCTTGATACGTTTCAGGGTAACAGACAAGGTCAAGAGAACTCAACCTTCTACTCTTTAGGTGCTGCTAAACCTAGGCAGGTGTACCTTTCTGAATGAAGCAAACTTAACTTATGATTTATCCTTCTAAAATGCTTTGTCCACAAGGGCAGATGACAGTGAACAAATGAAATCAAATTTGATAACAATCTTCAGATCTAAAACCTAAAATGCTTAATTAACAGATATAAAGAAACTGAATGAATTCAAATGATGAAATTGCAGAGACCAACGCCTTATTGGGTATGTAGAGTCAAATGAAACAGAAGTGGATAACTTATTCTAGAAAAAAATCAAATTACAGGCATATGATCTATTCATAAATTGTATAAACAATGTAGGATTATAAATACTAAGCTCTACTTTAATAATCCAAATGAATCTTCCTGATTACTATGATCAACAAAAAGGATTTAATCTCTGCTTGAGAGAACCAATAGCTTAATCACACAGATACAGAAAATGTTCATTGAAAAACTGAACATAAACTTGTTATGTCAATTTAAACAACCAGAAAGAATCAAAATGGAGACAGCTTAGCAATACTTTTCAATCAACTCAACATACAATTGATACCAAAAATAAACTGCCACACCAGCTGAATTTTATTGAAATCGCCATTTGAAAACATGAACCATGGTCTCTTACATGAGAAAATTATTCTACTGTATCCATCTCTGTCTATTGTATATCAAAAATCTAATAGCTCCCCATTTTACAATTACAAAATGCCTATTTATACACCAGCATGAGAAAATAAATCATATTGAGATATCATGTCGGCCCTCCACAGAATTCAGGCTCCAATCAAGTTAGCCAGCAACGGTTATTTTAGCAATTTACATGTTGGCCACAGTATTTGAATTTCCATTTTTCACCAGTGAAACAATTGGTGAGACAATCCAGCAGCTATGCCGAAGGCAATTCAATCGTTAATCGCTTCGTGGTGTTATTCGCCTTCGCCATGACTGTCGACCGTCGGGAAGATGTCATAAAGATTTCAGTAAGTTTCATCGAGAGCCTTTTATGCATTCTGAGCCACAGAGATAAGATCACACTCGTCGACAAGGTCCTTCATTCACCTTCGCCAAGACAACACACAATCGGGGAGAAGTCCCACAGAGTTCGTAGAGTTATACCGAAATCCCTTTATTCATCTTATGTGTTGCTGTGAATTCAAGACATCAGGGAGACCTCATACAGATAGCACTTCATTATACCGAAAGTCTCCCATAATGCTATTTCCTAGTCGCCAAGACAAGGCAATTCTTACGCCGACAAGGATCTTCATGTTTTCCATCGGCGAGACCAAAGGTCACTCACCGAGACCTCTTACCGATATCTCTATCTCTCACCGAGTTGCCCCATGTATGTCGCTATAACTTCCAACTATCGGCGAGACATCTTGTAGATTATTTTGTGTCATACTGAAACACCCAAGCTCACACCTGTTTGTCAAGAGAATTCCAACCCTTTGTCGAAAGAAAACCATTTTGTATTGTCGGTAAGACCCGACAGGCTCGCCAAGACTTATATCGATATCGTAACTCTTTCTGAAAAGCTCATCCATCGTATCAGTCGGCAAGACAAGGGAGTTTTTCCATGATGTTGTATCGAGGATAATCACTCACCGAAAGCTACTCGATAGAAACCCCATGTGTGGTGTCGGCAAGACCGAAGGTCACTCGCTGAGACCAATACCGATGAAAGATCTCACGCTGATAAGTTCATCCTCGGTCGCCGAAACAGCATGAATGTCATGCCGATAGCCACCCACAGTTAAATGCCAGTCGCTGCAACAATGAAAAAGTCTTGCCGATTCCTACAGCAAACAAATGTTAACAGACAAGCAACATAGGTCAGGGAGACCTAGATAGACCTATGTCGATATGGACCATGACATGAAAAATGCATAACTCGATGGATCCAATGGGGCAATATGGAAAAATGTGAGCAGAAAAGACATGAAAACAAACCAATGTGCTTATGATAAGGACTCCAATGGAAACTCAGGGGTGTGAAAATATGTGAAAGCTTTTAGAAATTTACAATCCCAACAGTGGCTCCATTTGGGGATGAATGATAGTAAGATCATTGCAAGGATCCAGATCTTTGGGTGAGCAAACTAGACACAAAATGAGAAGACTGGAAATGAACAAATTGCAAGATGGAAAAGGAGGTGAACCAGAACCCTAAACTACTGTGCATGGAAAAGAATTTTAAAGAGGATGAGCAAGAGTTGTCCATGCACTAGCAACCCTAAATGCTCTGTGTTTTAATTTCACCTGTTCTGAGCTGTTACGATCTGAAACTCAAACCATACTTTCCCCAATCAAATACATGGTTTTGCTTTAAGTTCATCATATTCCCCCTGAAGACATTCATACAATCATTCATGTCACTGTTATTGCAATTTATTAGAGTATCATCATGCTCGGTTTGGCCCAAAATCCCAACACCATTCAGCAACTTGAATTTTTCATTATCATGGGACAAACCCTTGTTACCTTCAATATGTAAAATGCATGCATATTTAATGCAAAATTCCTCATTATCTTTCTCACTGTTATGAATTGTGAAACATTCTCCCAGCTGTATCAGAAATTGATCATCAAAGTGCTTCATTTGAGAACCAAAAAATTCTATCAAACCAACATTGTCTGAAACAAACAAATCTGAAACCTTTTGCACCTCTTCAGTATCTCTATTTGGGAACAATACTTGATTATGACCCATATCCTCAATATCATGCATATGTGAACCAATCAAATCTGGAAGTCTATCATCCTTGGCATGCAAATAAACATCTTCTCCATATGAGTTAGGAATTTCAAAATCACATACCTTATCTTGAATGGACACAAACTTTTGATCAACTTCAAAGGTTTCACCATCAACTTGAGAAATGCTCTGAGAGTCATAAGAATCATCACACAAAGATTTTTCTCTATCAAAACAAATGTAAGCTAGACAAAGAACCTCAGGATCACCTTCATGTGTATATCTCTGATATTCAAAAGTCAGCAAATATGAAATTTGCTCACTGCTAAGCAAACAAGTCTCAATACTATCATCACTACAGTTATATTCTTCATTTTTTTCATCATCAAAAAGAGGCCCAAGATCATCAGAGAATGAGAAAACATAAACATTACCAGCACAATCACTTGTTCCATAATTTGACACATCATTTTATTTGTCTAAAAATATCTTTCCCTCATCATCAAATGCATCTTTATAGCTTTCAATTGTAGTAGGAGGTATTATATACTCATTAACAAATGAATACACATTGTCCATTGCATCTTCCTCTTGATCATCACAAGAACTACAAGAATCACCTTGCTACAGATCAAAATCCACAAATTCATCTTCATAATCTGTATATTCACTGGATCTTTCATAACATACACTACCCTCTATGTCATAATCTAATATACAGGAAAGAAATTCATCATCCTTGTTCTTCTCATGCATGCTATCATATGAACCATATTGATTTGCACCTATCTCATCTTCTATTGGCTGCAGTGCAAAATTGATCTCCTGATGCTCATCTATGATATCATCATTGTCTTCATACCTTTTCCCCTGTGTGGTATTAATAAAATTATTTACTGGATCAGAGGTATATTTTTTTGTTGACTTTGGCCAATACAATGATTCAGGTTCCCATGCTTCACCAGATTACATCCTCCACACACCATTGTAGTCAGGCACAACATATTTTTTAATTGGATCAGTACTGACTAACTCATGCTGGGCTGATTCTATCTTGAAATTGCCAAGATTTACATCACAGAAACAATTAATCTGATCTTGAGGCACAAAGTCAACAAGATGGTTCATTCTTGGCTCTCTATACAACTTGACTTCCTGACCATTTACTGGAATAGTAGCATAAGACGGATCAAACTGAATATTTCCTCCAACTGCTGCTGTCCACTGTCTTGATAGAAGCATCCCAAACTAAGGAGTGTCTATCACTGTTATATCTATATTATACGCCACCTGTGGCTAAGTAGCTAGTTTGGCCTTAACATCTTTTATAATACCTACCATAGGAACAGGTCTATTATCCATTGCATAGCATTTTCCTTCATATGTATTGACCCTCATGCCAAGCTGCTTCATAACTCCTACTGGCATAATATTTATAGCAGCGCCAGAGTCTATCATGCAATTCCTTAGCAATTTGTTATTGATAAGCAATGTAGTGAAAAAAGGATCAACTTGTGGGGGAGTTGCTAATACATCATTCAAGCAAACATCTGGGATATCTATTTTATCCTGCCTATTGATTGCTTGAATAGCTAGTTTCTTTTCAGAATTCATTATCATTTGAACAACACTATCTATGTATTGTTTTATTTTCATCATTTCAAGTAGAGGAATATATATTTTTACCTAGGATAACGCCTATGTGAAGTCAAAAAAAGAGCCCTCCACCTTAACAACTTTCTTTTGTTCTGGCGTTTTTCCTTTTTCTTCTTCCTTCTCTTTTTTACTAGGTTGGTCAGGCTTTTGTATCTCTTTGTGTAATCCTTCAACTTCCTGCTCTTGGATAGGCTTCTGTTCACTCTTATCAGGCTATCTCTTTTCTGGCTTCTTCATAGTTCCTTGTGTTGCTTTCTGATCTTTCATAAAAATTCCCCCAAGAACGCCTTCCATCTCATTTACTTTTCTATTTCTCAACCAGTATTTACTCCTTGCTTCCTCAACAGCAGCAACATTTATTCTCTCCATTTCATCTTCAGTGAGTCTCCTCACACTGCATTGAGCAGGCGGCTCAACAGAATGTGGTTCTGTATAATCTTCTTTAGAATCATAAAAGACCTGCTGTTCAGCCATATGGACATTATATTTCTGATTTGAAACATCATACTCATAGCCTTCATCCTCTGAAGATGAGTACCCTTCTTCCATATGGTAAAAAGTGTTTAAAGTCAGATACACTTTGTGATCTTCTCCATTGTTTTCCATCAGCATCCCTTCCTCTTGCATTCTTTGAGCTACAACACAATAATCTAGGGAATGTGGCTGATTACAAACTTCACAGAAATAATTATTACTCACCATATAAGTTCCCTTTTTGCTTAATGGATCAGGAGTCTCTTTGTTTCTTGGCCTAGCTGTTATAGGTTTTCCATCCTTCTACTCTGTATTATAAAGCATATCATGCAACCTCGACCTCTCATTTATGTATGTATTCTCCTATCTGTACTGATAATTATTGCTTTGTTGAGGAGGCCTAGGGTTGTCTCTTTTATTGATTATACCTGTAGCCTTCCTGTTGTTTTCAACTGTCAGTGTTATCTTCTAAGCTTCAGCCAGATCTCTTGGGATCCTACTTCTTAGTTCATACACTGTTTTAGGATCAAATGCATTTAAATAAACACTCAAAGCTATAGAATCTGGCAGCCTTGATCCAGGAGGTACCTTAGTCTACAACTTGTTGAATCTTCGATTGAAATCATAAATTGAATCATTCTATTTTTTCTAAATTCGCATCAATTCATGAAGAGCTGCATTTGGTGCATTTAGATTCCCATATTGCTCTAGGAATCTATCCTAAAATATTTGGAGAGAAATAATTGAGAGTGCTAGCAAGTTGTTGAACCAATCCCTAGCATCCTCAAGAAGTGACATCATAAACAGCTTCATGTGTGAATCTTCATATGGCACATCTATATCTTAGATGAATACATTGAAATTTTTTAAATGCTCTTCAGCAGTAATTGCATTACTCCTTGTAAACTTAGGCACCAAACTTCTCCAGCTGCCATCCATAGGGTAAGGATACAATTGAAACCCTGCTAAATCAAATTGTCTGATCATGGTTGTATGTTGGTGAGGGGGAGGAATAGGTGGGCACTGATGCTGGTGCATATGATTGTTTTACTATGCATTATACTGTGGGATAAAAGATCGACCAGGAGGTGGATGCATACCTGTATGTTGTGTGGGAATATGAGGTGGATGATTTGGCTGCTTTTAGTGATTCCCTATCTGATGATGAGGAGACACTGGTGGATTTGAAGGCCCTGCACCATGATTACCTTGCTTATGAGGTGGTACATATTTTGGAGGGCAATCAGCTGTCTGAGCAATGCTCTGGGCCTTTTGCAATTCAAATTTTTTCATTTCTTGTATCATCTAGGCCTTTTCCAGCTCCTTTTCCTGCTCCTCCCTCTCCTTTTTCTGAGATTCAAATCATGCTTTGACTTCCTCATAAGTCAAAGATTCATAATCATTTTGAGGAACTGTACTCTCATTGATCTTATTTTGATTATTTTCCATTCTTTGTTCACATTCTTGTTCATATCGGAGTCCTCTTGCTACAAGTCCAATATCAAACTCAGCCTGATTTTGAAAATCACGAAAAAGGATTTACTTGCTCTTCAGGGGTACAAAGTTCTACACTGGAACTATCTCTCCATGTATCATAGCAATTATAAGTTTCACAGTGTGCTCTAGATGTTTTATCTTTATCTGTCGTGCACATGTCCTCATTGATCCTCTTTCCCTTATCAGCTCTGTCATCTTTATGTGTCCATTTGCTGCTACCAGCAGGAGCTCCAGTATGACCTCCCCTGTATTAAGATCTTCTTCCATTCATGTTTGAACAGCTACAAAATAAAATTCAGAGTCACCACTCACTTTTATCAAAAAATGACAAAATACCTAATGCTTCTTATTCCCAGCAGAGTCTGTATAAAGTTCCTGACTCTATGATTAAGGCTTTGATTCTGAATGTAGTCCCCAGTAGAGTCGCCAATTTTTTAGCACTCAAAAACGTAGGCAAGATTCCTCAAGAGGCTGCCAATCTCTTTATATGTTTCAGGGTAACAGACAAGGTCAAGAGAACTCAACCTTTTACTCTTTTGGTGCTGCTAAACCTAGGCGGGTGTACCTTTCTGAATGAAGCAGACTTAACTTATGATTTATCCTTCTGAAATGCTTTGTCCACAAGGGAAGATGACAGTGAACAAATGAAATCAAATTTAATATATATCTTCAGATCTAAAACCTAAAATGCTTAATTAACAGATATAAAGAAACTGAATGAATTCAAATGATGAAATTGCAGAGACCAGTGCCTTATTGGGTATGTGGAGTCAAATGAAATAGAAGTGGGCAACTTATTCTGGCAAAAAATCAAATTGCAGGCATATGATCTATTCATAACTTATATAAACAATGCAGCTCTACTTTAATAATCCAGATGAATCTTCCTGATTACTATGATCAACAAAAAGGATTTAATCTCTACTTGAGAGAACCAATAGATTAATCACACAGATACAACAAATGTGCATTGACAAACTGAACATAAACTTGTTATGTCAATTTAAACAACCAGAAAGAATCAAAATGGAGACAGCTTAGCAATACTTTTCAATAAACTCAACATATAATTGATACCAAAAATAAACTGCCACACCAGCTGAATTTCATTGAAATCGCCATTTGAAAACATGCACCATGGTCTCTTACATGAGAAAATCATTCTACTGTATCCATCTATGTCTATTGTATATCAAAAATCTTATAGCTCCCCATTTTACAATTACAAAATGCCTATTTATACACTAGCATGAGAAAATAAATCATATTGAGATATCATGTCGGCCCTCCACAAAATTCGGGCTCCAATCAAGTCGGCCAGCAACGGTTATTTTAGCAATTTACATGTTGGCCACAGTATTTGAATTTCTATTTTTCACCAGTGAAACAATTGGTGAGACAATCCAGCAGCTATGCCGAAGGCAATTCAATCGTTAATCGCTTCATGGTTTTATTCGCCTTCGCCATGACTGTCGACCGTCGGGGAGATGTCATAAAGATTTTAGTAAGTTTCATCGAGAGCCTTTTATGCATTCTAAGTCGCAGAGATAAGATCACACTCGCCGACAAGGTCCTTCATTCACCTTCGCCAAGACAACACACAATCGGGGAGAAGTCCCACAGAGTTCGTAGAGTTATACCGAAAGCCCTTTATTCATCTCATGTGTCACTATGACTTCAAGACTTCGGGGAGACCTCATACAGATAGCACTTCGTCATACCAAAAGTCTCCCATAATGCTATTTCCCAGTTGCTGAGACAAGGCAATTCTTACGCTAACAAGGATCTTCATGTTTTCCATCGGCGAGACCAAAGGTCACTCGCCAAAACCTCTTACCAATATCTCTATCTCTCACCGAGCCCATGTATGTCGCTATAACTTCCAACTATCGGCGAGACGTCTTGTAGATTATTTTGTCCCATACCGAAACACCCGAGCTCACACCTGTTCGTCAAGAGAATGCCAACCCTTCACCAAAAGAAAACCATTTTGTATTGTTAGCAAGACCCAACGGGCTCACCAAGACTTATATCGATATCATAACTCTTGCCAAAAATCTCATCCATTGTATCAGTCGGCAAGACAAGGGAGTTTTGCCATGACATTGTATTGAAGATAATCTCTCACTGAAAGCTACTCAATAGAAACCCCACGTGTGGTGTCGGCGAGACCGAATGTCACTCGCCGAGACCAATATCGATGAAATATCTCACGCCGATAAGTTCATCCTCGGTTTCCGAAACAACACGAATGTCATGTCGATAGCCACCCACAGGTAAATGCCAGTTGCTGCAACAATGAAAAAGTCTTGTCGATTCCTGCAGCAAACAAATTTCAACAGACAAGCAACATAGGTCAAGGAGACCTAGACAGACCTATGCCGACATGGACCATGACATGAAAAATGCATAACTCGATGGATCCAATGGGGTAATATGGAAAAATGTGAGTAGAAAAGACATGAAAACAAACCCATGTGCTTATGATAAGGACTCCAATGGAAACTTAGGGGTGTGAAAATATGTGAAAGCTTTCAAAAATTTATAGTCCCAACACCCTCTAACCTTAAAACCAATACCCTCAACCCTCAACCCTTAAAACCTTTTAAACCCAACTAAACTCTCTACACTAATCCCTCAACCCTTAAACCTTATACCCTATACCCTATACCCTTAACCCTTGAACCCTCTACCATCTACCCTAAACCCTTAAACCCTCTACCCTTAAACCATGAACCCTATACCCTTAACCCTTAAACCTTTAAACCCTAAACCCCTAAACCCTCTACCCTCTACCCTCAACCCCCCTCTCTCTCTCAACCCTACACCATCTGCCCTTAAACCATAAATCATAATACCTAAACCTTAAACCCTCTACCCTTAACCCTTAATCCCTTAACCCTAGACCCCAAACCCTCTACTTGAGAGAGAGGGAGAGGTGGTGGGAGGGAGAGGGAGAGAGATAGAGGGAGTGAGAGAGGGAGGCAATGGAAGAGAGATAGAGGGAGTGACTATGAGAGG
>VDFB02000007.1:193686028-193726035 GCA_007258455.2 Sequoia sempervirens
TTTCCAAATTTCCTCATATTTTTGTTCGTGCTCCCCATCTCATTTGCATGTCTTTCAATGCAAGTTTATAAAAAAAACTATGATAGCATTAACCTCTCTCTTAGCTATCTAAATATATAATTCTTTTTTTCATTTTGGTTTAGTTAAGGTTTTGATCCATGGCTTCTATTGTAAATGCCTTCGTTTTTGGTCAAAAACCAACATGTGCTAGTTTTAGGATAGATTTTAACTCGCTCATCAAAACGTGAAACAAATTACATTTTTTGAAACTAGACTCCATTCTACACATGATGAAAAAAAATCAAATTTCGATTAGTTTTCAAAAAAATTAGGGGGGGCACACTCAAATTTTAGCTTTTTAGGATGTGTCCACTTTGAAAATTCATGAAATATTATATATTCATTAAAAAAATTATCTGAAAGAATGAGGATAAACTACATGGCGTTAGATATTTTCTCACCATTGGGATTTTTGAAATTCTAAAAGAAAGTTAATCAAAAAGGGGGGAGCCCTCAGGCACTATGTTGTTTTTTAATTAAAAAAGGACTTGTTCCCCCCCCCCCTTTTTGAGACCCTTAATCTTCATTAATTTCAAAAAAATTACTAGCTTAGAAACTAGACTTAGAGCACTTCAACTTTTGTTCTTGTTGCGTCTTGAAATTTTGAGCGTAACTATCTTAATTTTCTCGTGCAAATCAGATTTTGTTGATTTAAAAAAAATTGGCATCTTAAGAGCCAAAATTGTGTCACAGATCCATGCACTTACCCTTTATGCATTTATTTACTATTTTGTTTAAATGGCTTCTTTGTTAATGGTTTTCAAAAATTTCATTGGTATTATAGCTTATTTAGTTAAATATGGCTTAGAATCTATTGGATCTAGTGTATTTAGCTCTTACTATTATTATAATCACATTTTGGTGCTAGGAGGGAAAAGCTAACCAAATCTAATGAATTTCTCTTGAGTTTCCCATGATTTCCATTTTTCAAATGTATTGGCGCTTTTTCCTTTCCCCAAAGCGACACCTTTGAATATTGTGACACTACTCATTTTTGGCTACAAAGTCACTTTTGAATATAGTGATGCTTTTGACGTCACTGGTTTTTATAGAGTTATGCTTTTGACTTTCACTAGAGTGACGCCTTTGTTGGCCAGTGATGTTTTTGCAAGGTAAAAATAGAGAGCTAGATTTTAATGTTTTTCTTTATTTTTCAATTTAATCCACTCTCTAATCATTCACTAACTTCTAGTTTTTTCTATAAGGCTAACTAATTTTGCATTTTTTTACCCCAACTTGGTGGGATCATAACTTTCTACTCGGTGTTGGGAATTCAAATCAGTTTACACTATTAGAAAGGTCTCCAAGAGTTCTAATGGTAGTCAATATTTAAGGACTGATGCAAGTTTTGAACACAAATTCTGCTCTAAAGACCTCCAAAAATGTGATTTACTAAAACCTAGAAAATACCCAAAAAAATTGAAAATTTGGATTTTCGGTTTTTCTTAGTTCTATTTATTGTAAAAAAATTTAAGCACTTATGGGATGATATAACTGATCATATGTTGCTTCATTTCATGTTTTAGGACAACTAACTTTCAATTGGGTTTAAAATTTACAATGTAATAATCTTTCAAAGTTGGTTAAAATTGAACCCATACATCTGCATCATTGTGATATTGGTTAAAATTAAACAAATATGAACATGCACTTTAGTTTGGTGCTTAAAATGAAGTCATAATTTCTTTTTAGGATTAAAAATAATGAGTGTATTGTGTGAGTGCTTTGCTTGTGTATACTTGTAGTGCGTATCCACTCCCCTTGCACTTCATGTGATCTTGGGTGAAGAAAAACACTCCAAGTATACAAATTTTTTTGGTCACCCCAAGAACTCACTACGTATCCTCTCACCTTGTGCTTCATGTGACCTTGGGTGAAGAGAAATAGCATTTTTCTTATCTTTTTTAGATAAGGGCCTACTAATGAGACACATCCTGCAATGGATAACTCATACAAGCAACTCTTAAACAAGCACGTTTACGAGCGAGCTAAATAAAGGTTGAAAAATCTAAATCAAGTAGCTTCAATATGTGGTGGGAATAGAATACCATGACTCATTTTCGTACGAACATAATGAGTTTGGTAGGAACAACTAAAGCCTTAAGTAGCTTACATTTGATCTATACATCTTGATGTTCTCGGTTGTCATTAAACACTTTGTCTTAGCAACCTATCCTTGTTTTTCAAAACGTACTTTGAGGTATTACATTGGAATAACATCATTCCAAGAAGTTACCATGTCTGATTTTTGGTTGAGGCAATAAAGAAAATAGGGAAGGGTTCTTGGCATGTCAAGATAGTACATTTCCTTGACATAGCCTATTTTTCCATTCCATCTTCATGGATTTATCATCTCTTAGGGGATGATAGTGATCCTACCAAGAAGTACATACCTACTCCATTTGGTTGCTATTGTTTGTTCTTGTTGAGTCAGTTTGACACATTTCTTCGTTCCAAAATGATTTAAACAAACATCAATATGTTCTTCAAATTTCAAACCCTTTGGACTTAGAGTGAATACCTTTGAAAAGCCCTATATTGCTACTTGTCCCTAAGGATTTTTTCCTTCGAGTATTCTAAATATTTGGACTTATATCTCAATTCACAAATTCAAAAGTCAACATAGGAAACTATGGCCTTAGCTTCTTGATTTTCACATATTGGACATTGTGTAATGAAAGTTTCTTAGACATAGACATTTTAGTTTGAACTTAATTAAGACATCTTGAAGTGGTAATAAAGAAAACTCACTAATCCAATAATAACTCAAAATTGAACACACCACACATTGGGATTATTTTCAAACATATTGACTTTCAAGCAACAAAGTGAAACAAGGAAATATATTGCCAAATATTGAATCCAAATTGTGTTATAAGGTTTATCACTTTAGGGTTAAACAATTTTTTCACTACCTTGATCTTGTAAACAAAGATCCCTTTTAGGTTAACACATTTTAGATCAAACATCTCATCCATCTTCACACATTTATCATCTCACTTCACCAACAACTTTAGAAACTTTGGACACATCAACATTCTAGACTTAGGCTATCATCAAACCAATCCCCTAACTTAGCTATTTGTGTGTAAATGAATCCTTTTCCATACACTTATTTTCTTTATTCATCATCCTTTTGAACTATTTTATCTTAAAGGTCACAAGTCTACCTTTAGACTTACAAGTTCATTAGTATCATTTATCCAAGACATCAAAACATCAAACCTTTAAGTCTAAAGTGTTGTCTAAAGTTTATAAAGTTCATCCTCCATATCACTCACCCCTTTTAATCATCCACTCACATCATTGGTCCAAAACAACTTAGAGGGTCCCATTTATCAAGATTTGAGTCAACTAGAGAGCTCCAACAATACAAATCTCAAAACACCTCTCCCATAGCTGATCCACAATTTATGGTAACAACAAGGTCACAACACAAGAAAAACATGGAACAAAACAAATCTACATCCACCACAAGTGATACTAACCCACAAGAATTAGATCCAAGGAGCCACTCTACCCCATCACAACAACCAAAAAATCCACTAGGAATAGGGTATGAGGTAGAAGATGTCACAAAAAACCCCCTTGAGCTCACCACCGAGGAATTACTTGAATACCAACAAGATCCTAAGACAATTCACATCATCAACTCTTTGATGAAAATGAACCCTACACAATACATGCTAGATTTAGCAAATGAAGGGGATAAACTCCCTTCAACATTTTATGTGAACACACTTATGGAACAACCCTTAGGAAATGTGGCTGAAATTCCTCAAGCTTCCATCTCACAACCCTTGACACAAGTTGTGACTCAACCCATTATTCAACCAACCCCATCACACGCACCAAGTCAACCATTGACAACTAGTCTTGCAACATGACTTGCAACCAACCTTGGTCTCACACAAAACTTAGGAGGTAACACAATTTTTGGTACACAAGACACCACCCTTCCATAAAACACAAATTGGACATTTAGTGCCCAACCACATCCTTCCACCACCATTCTCAAAAATCCTCTACATCTACACATTCCACTTACATTCCATAACACAACAAAAGACTTGGCATTTCAAGTGCAACCATATTCATCCACCACCACAAGTACCACAAGTGCTCCTAATGTTACACAAAGCAATGTGAGCCAAGTACCTCAAGTATAACAACAAGGGAAAGTAAACACCCTCACACAAGGTAAACCCTTAACAACTGGTTCCAACCACCCCATTGACACATTTAATCAAGTGATTCAACACACCACTCAAACCAACCCACCAACCATGTCAAACCCATTTGTCATGAATCCAAATCAAGGAAACCCATTTGTCACGAATCCTATCAACCAAGGTAACACCTTGGCACCAAATCAAACACAAAAAGGAAACCCTCAACACATTAATCAAGGGAAACCTTCTAATCAATTGACCCAAGATCAAAATGTTCCATTGATATCACAACAAAAAATGACGCCATCATCTTTACCATGGGTCCCCCATGCCATGCAAAATAAAACGGGACCCCAAACCCATATTCCTCCATCCTAATTGACAGTTTTACAAGGAATGATAGCACAAAACAACCCCCAAATACTCACCACACAATAAACATATCAAATCAATCCACAAACCACTCATACCATGGTCATTCAAAATCCATCTCACACATCCCAACATCAAAATGCTTCTACGTTGAAAGCACAACAAGCTCAAGCTCAAGCCTTGCAAAAAAAACAAGCCTATCAACAAGCGTTGCTAGCACACCAAGCTCAAGCTCAAGCTCAAGCTTTGCAATAGCAACAAGCTCAAGCACAAGCTTTGCAGCAACAACAAGCCTATCAACAAGTGTTACAACAGCAACAAGCTCAAGTGTAAGCTTTGCAACAACAACAAGCTCAATAATAAGCCTTGATTTCACAACAATAATAGCAACAACAACAACAAGCTCAACAACAAGTGTTGCTCACACACCAACAACAACAAGCCCAACAACAAGCATTTCTAGCACAACAATACACCCAACAACAACAAGCTCTTGTGAAATAGCAACAAAAAAAATAGTGCTTGTACTAAAATCATCAAAAATACACCAACACGTCACCAAACATCTTGTACACAACTTTACAAGGAGCATACACACCTCCTCCATTATCACCCTTGCCTTCACAATATCAAAATCTGCCCTACACACCATACAACACCCACTCATACAAAAATCCCACCTACAAATCATCTACCACCCCATTGTATAACATGTATGCACCTCTACCAAATCCTCAAGACAATTTGGCATTGCAAATTAAGGCATTCACACAACAAATCCAGGACATTCAAATGGGGAAAACAAATAAATTGCATGTGCAACAAAACTTGTGTCCATACCCCTTTGATTAAAACATTATGATGATACCTTTCCGACCTATATTTGAAGTCCCAAAATTTGATGAATGCAAAGGGTGGGTAAATTTGGTGGATCACATCAAAGAATTTCATGTAATGTGTATGGAGGTGGCTTACAATGATTCCTAATTGATGCACCTTTTCCCACATAGTTTGGCAGGACCAGTAAGTGATTGGTTCTCATAGTCACCTCCAGTAATTCAAACCTTCCAAGATATAATCGATCAGTTCATAGATCATTTCTCCTATAACTTAGAAATGGACGTGAGCTTGGAAGAGCTATACACCCTCAAAAAAAACAAGGGTGAATCCTTCACAAATTTCCTACAAATATGTAGGCAAAGAGCTAGCAAGAGAAAATGGCATATTCCTGAGGAGCAATAGATAGGAATCATCATTACCAATGTGGACACAAACTTATCTTTTCAATTAAAAATGCAATGTGTCACAACATATGAAGATTTTATCCCTAGGGCCCTTAACATCGAGAGAGCCCTTATTACACAAGGGAAAACACAAGCTTACAAGGACAATCGACCATCTACTAGTTCTTATGACAAACCTCATGTATGGGCTAAGAATAAGAATGTATCTAGTGATGGTTTCATTGATGCAAAGGTAGTCCTTAGTGCTCCTAGACAAGCAACCACCCCCCATGAACACGTAGCAAACAAACATGCAACTTCCAAACAATCAACCAACAATAAATGTTGCAAACACTCAATGTGGACCACAAAGAACAAACAATGCTCCTAAATGACAATTCACTACCTTAGGGGAACCTATGGAGGATTTGTTGAAGAATTTGATATAGTCTAACCTTATCACACTCCTAAATTTCTCAAATTATCAAGAGCCACAATTCAAACCTTCTAACTATAGAGAAGATAATTTTTGTGTATTTCACCAATACAAAGGTCATAATACACAAAAAAAAAAATTATACTCAAGCATCTAATCCAAGATCATATTGAACAAGGAGATATTGATTTTGATCAAAAATCAAGGAATGACAATCTGAAAGTTTACACAAACCCTATGCTTGATCATGGGAAAATAAAAGATTCAGGAAAGGCATCAACTTCAAACAAAGTAAACCATACCCATGATACCACAATGGGACACATTCATTTTATTCATTCATTGCAACATGAGGAATCATACATGTATCATGATACATTTTTTTAAAAAAAATCAAACTAATCAATGGTGTCTAGCAATATTTCATACCGTAATGGAATCAAATATGTATCAGATTGTGATAACTGATATCTATCCCACATATGAATCAATGATTGGGCATATTGAAGAAGTTCCAAGCGAGAAATAAATATCCCTTTTTGCACCCATATCTACAAAATTTTGTGAAGAGTCTTTTACCAATGATATGTCATCCACCCAAGGATCATGTCAAGAGAAGGCTCTTGAGGATAACGAAAGTTGTTCCAAATCGAGTCAGGATCAAGAACCCCTATCCCCAGAGTTTCATCAAGAGTTGAGGGACATCTTCCAAACCATTTTAAACTCCAAATATGTCCCTGATATCACCCTTGAGATGTTTCTTTCTGATGGACATATAGACGCTCTTCATCCAAAACAAGAGTCTCCCACTCTTGATATTCCCACACAAGAGAAAGCAACAATCGAGATTCTTGATTCTTACAATGATTGTGCATCATCAACATCTTCTGAATCAGCACCAGCATCTTTTGAAGTGGTATCAATAGATAAAGAGATCATTGAATAATAGTTCATATTCTTGAACAGTAGGAACCCTTAGCAATATCATGTGTTCATGACAAGTCATATTTAGTGGCTATGGAGAGGATACATTATTAGGGTAGAGGATAAGGTATTTTCAATACCTTCACAACACTAGGGGAAATATTGTCTAATGTAAACACCAACATAGGGCATGAAGGATGCTTATGGGGAAAATATTGTCAACACTACAACTAGTTATATCATGAATCGTCATCCACCCATCATCTCATACACAAATTTGGACCAATGTAAAAAGAAATATTCCTATCAAAGCAAGGATAACATCATCAAATAAAATGAAGTAGTAAAGACAAAAGGACAAAGTAAATACAAATGGATACCAAATAATATGAAATAAAATCATCCCAATGACACTCCATTAGTTAAAGAAACTATGGGGAAAAGTTCAAAAGGGAAACATATTGGTGTAGGGGCACCTACACCTTGTGAAAGGTTGAAGTTTTGAAGGGAATTTAGGGAGTCATTTAGATAGTGTGGTGTTTTTTTTTATGTTTCACCATAAATAAGGTCTAATCAGACCATTTTTAATGTGCTTTAGGACTTGGGATGTCACTTAATTGAAAAATGCAAAAGATGTTTAAAAATTGCAATTATTGACATTTAAAAGTTGTCAAAATTGCCATTTATGAATCTAATGAGTCTTTAAGGTTTGAAAAGTGGTTAAGCATGGTTGGGAGGTAGTTGTGAGTTGGGAATAATATAAAAATACTTCCCCATGGAATTGTAAGGTTGGTTGATAAGAATTAAGAAGATTTCCCATCAATTTCATACACTAAAAACTAGCTATTCTTTGTTTTCTTGAGTTTGTACTAGTCCGTATAGGTGTTCCTGTTGGTGTAATTAATATTTAATTACACTTTACATAAGTTTACTTAGGAATTATTTCATTCCTAGGTTATAGGTTGTTATCCTTATCTTGTTGAGCTATCTTGTTGCTCAAGATAAGATTAGGGTTATGCATCTTTGCTTTTATAAAGCAAATCATATCTTGTAATTATTTGTACTTCGAATATAATATTTTGCACATCTTTATGCAATCTCTCTGCTTTTTTTTTTCTCTTTGTGGAAGGTTATTTTCTGGTTTGCATTTCAAATCTTGGTTTCTAACATGGTATTAGAGCCTCGATTTGTAGCCCCTTCTCAGCTTTTTTGGAGGAATACATTGTAGAGCTCATTCGGAGTCCCTCGAGGGTTTCATTCCTTGAGCATATTTATGGATCATCTTGGATCAGTTTGGGGTTTTCCATTGGATTCAAAGCACTTGAAAATGTCAGAAATGGCTTTTATTTCATTCATTTTGGTCACCATTTGCCAGATCTGTGAGGGTTTCAAGCTCGGTGATTTTTCTGAGAGATTTGGGGGTCGCCTAATTTTCTGGGCACTTTGGGCCAAAATGGACCTTGCCGTTGGATTCAGAGTGCCCAAACACCCCTATTTTCATATAAAATTTGTCCAATTTGGACACTGTCGACTGGGGAGGCAAAAAACATTTACCCGAGGGCCGTACGGCCCCCAGGCACATTCTTCAAGGCTCAGAAATCAAAAAAATCAAAAATTTTGGTTCAAAATCTACACAGCCCATTTTATTTGGGTCCCCACCCGACGGCCACCCATTCGCCACCAAGCGGCCACCCCTCCACCGGTAGTAGCCACTCCCACCACCCGCACCACCGGTTGCTCCGTCGGCTTGTTCACCCAGCACCCGAGGGCTTATCTCTACAACGAACAGTCTTATTGGGGACCGATCCCCTTGCCTTAGCTCCCCACCGGTCCACAGCCCCCGCATCAGTCCTATTAAGGACCAGAAGCTACGCATCAAAACCCTAGTGGATTTTCTTAAGCCCCTGGAGCAGTCGATTTTATGGAGGACCGAGGGCCGAACTAGAAGTACCTAATTTTTTGCTCCTAGTTAGTGCTGGAAGTGCCCTTTTACAAGGCTTTTTTTCATTTTGGCGTAACTTTTGCAAACAGAGGCCTTTTTTCGCATACGAGATATCGTCGGAAATTCGGTTCAACGTTCTACACAATGGTGTGGGTCTGAGTTTTTGGTTTTACTCTTTCGATATCTTTTTCAGCCTCGAAAGTCAGATGTTGCTATTTTCACTCCAAGAGACATATCTTTTGACTCGCTTATCCGTTTTTCGCCATTCTTGTGGCGTCGGAAAGCTGGTTTTGGCCTCTATGTAGATCTGAGCTCCTTTTCAGAATATGTGTACCTTATTTTTTGCATGCATTCATTTTTTGTTTTGTGCACTAGGTTTCCATTTTTGCTTCTATTTCTGTAGTTTCATGTTGTTTGCTTTCTCTCCTTCTGCAATCATTGGGTATTGTAATAACGAACTGATATAAAGTTCCATTAAGGGGGGTTCTTGCATCCATCCTTCGTATTGGTGACAACTCGCATGATTTTTTCTAGTTTCATGTTTCTTTTAGCCTCTTTCTTGCTTAGCTGGACACATCTTTGGTTTGCATCGATTCACACTTCACATTGGGAGTTTATGTTTCTTGATCCGCATTAGTTCAGATCCTTCTCAGTTTGAAGGCCATGTTTTTATGGTTAATATTCTAGAATCTTGATGGTACTCATCTTATGGGGTAGTTTTAGTTTCAGTTTGGCATTGGCTTCGAGGACACAACTTCCATATTTTGTCATCATTATGGGGGGCTTCATTTTTCCTTTCATCTACTATTGTCTACAAATTCCAAGCTTGATCCAATATGTGAGTTTCCAGTGTTCCTTAGTATCGGGTCTACTATTGCATTTGTGATTCTATTTTTGGTTTCTTGCAAACAGAAGTATCTTTCCTTGCTTGTCGTATTTGGGGTTCTAGTGTTGTTTCATCAAAGTTCTTCCAGTGATTCTTTGCAGCAGTTCATCTCATTGAGGGGGGGTTTTTCCCACTAGGTTTTCTCTCTCTTTGCATTTGTAAATTGGTACCTGATCAGGCCTTCGTTGTTGGGACCCATCTCACATCATTTTCATAATAATCTGCTTCTCCCTAAGTTGCACTTATGGGGGGGTGTTGGTGTAATTAATATTTAATTACACTTTACATAAGTTTACTTAGGCATTATTTAATTCCTAGGTTATTGTTTGTTATCCTTATCTTGCTGAGCTATCTTGTTGCTCAAGATAAGATTAGGGTTATGCATCTTTGCTTTTATAAAGAAAATCATATCTTGTAATTATTTGTACTTCGAATATAATATTTTGCACATATTTATGCAATCTCTCTGCTTTTTTGTTTTTCTCTTTGTGGAAGGTTATTTTTTGGTTTCAGATCTTGGTTTCTAACAGTTTCATGGTCTGAAAACTTTTGAGGATTAAGGTACATGTGTTTACTCTCAATTTCATTTGATTTGAAGGCTTAATTCATTGTTTTGTGTGAGAAATCAACAAAACCTTGTGACTGTCATGTTTTGTTGAGTTAAGGGTTTTGAGGGAAACAAATGATGTTTTAACCAATCCACCTACTATTTAACCCTGTGGTTCAGTGGATTGGTCTATAATATGTTAGAATAGATGTTTTGTTGTATTAGGAAGAAAGGAGGGTTGATAAGTTGATGAAGGTGTGAAGCCCTAGGGCTGGGTAATAATATCTCACCATGAAAATGAGGAACCAAGATTGGGTTTTGATAAAATAATGAAAGAATCTATCTTGTGAGTGTTTGTTGAATTTTTGCATGTGTTTTGGAAGATGTTTGAGGCATTTTTTTACTAGGTGAGCCCTAGAGGTGTGATTTTCTATAAACCCTATGTATTTGCATGGTAAAGTGAGGGTTTCCAAGAATAGCGTTATAAAGGCCTTAAATGTGCACACTAATCATGAAATTTGTTGTTTTGAAACATATCTAATGACTGTTTGAGGTGATTGAGTGAAGAGAAGGTGTTTGGAAGTCACTCTCTTTGGAAAAGAGAGCTAATTCACTAACCTAAGGCAAGGGTATGCCATTGAATCTCCATTTTGGTCCAAAGGGATCAATGTTGGTTTCCACACATGTTAAATAAATCTAAAAAGGGTATCTAAACCACTAATTAGTTTGTGAAGTGTTTTGGGAGGTTTGGTTGAAAAACCTTACACTGGGTTGTCTTGGCTACAAGGGGAAGCATAGTTAAAAGGTGAAATTTGGGGAAATATTTTGATTTGTTTGGAGGTCTGATTTATAGCAATTTTATTTACATTTGTGAATGGTTTGTCACCCCTATTCTACATCAGAGTGGTATCAGAGCAAGGGAGTAGGTCTCTTGAGAAAAAAAAAAAGGTTAAGAGTTTTTGTGCAAGGAGAAGGTATGCTTGGAGGAATCAAAATGCCTCCTAAGGGAAGTGTTGTTGCAAAGAAAGTTGACAACCAAGGTAAGAAGATAGAAGCCTTGGAGAGAGAAATTTCTATGTTGAAGGCTAGAGGTAGGGCTCTCTTGGAGGACAGTGAAATAGAGGAAGAAGAATCCACTAGTGATGAAGAGGAGATGGATCTAGATGATGTAAGGATGTTGAAGCTTGTGCAGGCTATGAGGAAAGTTGGACATAGTAATATGGATGTTCCCATGTATGGAGGTAAATTAGATGGAGAAGAGCTCCTAGATTGGATAAGGGATTTGGAGAACTATTTTCGAAGTGAGGAGATAGGTGAAGAAAGCAAAAACCAAGTTGAAGGGACATGCCTTGTTGTGGTAGAATTTTGTGCAAGATGAGAGGGAGAAACAAAGAAAGAACAAGATCACTTAATGGAAAGAATGAAGACAAAAATAAAAGGTAAGTTCCTACCTAAAGATTATAATGTTCAATTGCTTAAAAGGCTTCAAAATATTAGACAAAAGGATCTATAGATGTGCAAACATATACTAAAGAGTTTTATAGGTTAAGTATAAGAGAAAAACATGAAGAAGATGAAGAAGAGAAGGTGGCTAGGTATCTCAATGTTCTGAGATATAATATTCAAGATGAGATCAATGTGTTGGCACCAAAAACATTGGAGGACTATTTTCAAGTGGTTTCTAAGATTGAAGAAAAACTCAAGAGACAAGAGAAGGCAGCAAGAGGAAGAGGTAGCATTTCTAGGGGCAGAGGTACAACTTCAACATTAAGGAAGACCAAGGAAGACCTTGAAGAGGCTAATAGGAACAAAGAACAAGTACTTGAAGCAAGAGGAGGATGGAGAGGTGGAAGGAAAAACTTCAGAAAAAGGAGAGATTTCAATGAGTTTGCAGGTAGGTGTTATAGATGCAATAAATTTGGACACCCATTTTTCAAGTGTCCTCAAAACCAAGGTTCAACATCAAGTGGTGATAGGAAGAGTGAAAGAAGAACATAACTGATCCAAGAGGAAGAATGTGAAATTTCAAGTACTCCTACATACCCAGAGGTGGGAGAAGCACTTATGGTAAGAAGAACTTTGTTGTAGGAACCTAAGGAGGAAGACATGAGTCAAAGGAGTCTATTCAGAACTTCATGCAAGTGTAGAGGTAAGGTATGTCAAGTGGTTGATTCAGGTTCTCAAGATAATATGGTGTCTAGGGAGATGGTAGATAAGTTGCAACTAGAGAAAATACCTCATGTAGCACCATACAAAGTCACTTGGGTAAATGATAGTCAAACTCTAGTAGTGAATGAACAAGCATATGTAGATTTTCAGATTGGGGAGTATAAGGATAGGAACTTATGTGATGTGCTACCAATGGATTATTTCCATTTGATATTGGGGAGACCATGTCAATTTGATAGAAGGTCTATGTATGATGGTAGGGAAAACACTTATACCATCAAGAAGGATGACAAAAGTTTTAAGTTGACTCCTTTGCAAGGAAGTGCAAGAGATAAGGGTAAGTCTAAAGTTGTGATTTTTTGAAAAAAAGAGCGTTTAAGGCTTGAGGGCAGCAAGGACAAAATCTTTGTAGGTTTGGAGCAAGTTAATGGTGATAGGACAGTAGGTAAGGAGCAAAAGAATGATGCAAGGATAGCAAGAAGTCTAGTGGTGCAAAAAGTGGAGGATGGGCTCTCATATAAGTCTCGTACAGTCAAGGTAAATGATGAAAATTTTGTAGGGAAGCATGGGAAACAGGGTGGAATGCTTGGGGAGAAGTTCATGTAGCAAGATGGAATCATAATAGGGACCATTGTGTGCCCTATAAACAAGAGTAGTGTTATAAGGTAAGTGGGATTTTCTAGTATAGGGGTTTAAAAGGTTAATAATGTAAGGATGCATGGTGATGGTAGTATGAAAGGTCTGATGGCAGTAAGAAGAGGGCAATGTGAACAAAGAGACAAAGGTCTAACAGTAGTGGAGGAAAATTACAGTATGCAAGGAATGGTGGGAAGACACAAGTGTACAAAGGGAATCAAGAGAATGGTAGATAAAGGTAAGACTACTAACTATTTGTTTGTAGGTGTAGGTACAAGGAAGACCTCATAAATTGGTTCAAGTGCGGGGAGAAAGCAAATATCAAGCTTGAGGAAAGTAGTGAAGGCAGAGATAAGTGCAAACATAGTCCAAGAAACATGGAAGATCATGGGATCACAGTATCTCAACCACATGAAGTAGGTTTCCTATTTGCAAGTGCATGGATCAGCAATGAGGAGACAAAGAACAAGTTTCAACTCTTGGGACAAGAGTCTTTTCTATGGGGGGTGTATGGTGTAGGGCAACTACACCTTGTGAAAGGTTGAAGTTTTGAAGGGAATTTAGGGAGTCATTTAGATAGTGTGGTGTTTTTTTTTATGTTTCACGATAAATAAGGTCTAATCAGACCATTTTTAATGTGCTTTGGTACTTTGGAGGTCACTTAATTGAAAAATGTAAAAGATGTTTAAAATTTGCAATTATTGACATTCAAAAGTTGTCAAAATTGCCATGTATGAATGTAATGAGTCTTTAAGGTTTGAAAAGTGGTTGAGCACAGTTGGGAATAATATAAAAAGACTTCCCCATGGCATTGTAAGGTTGGTTGATAAGAATTAAGAAGATTTCCCATCAATTCCATACGCTAAAAACTAGTTATTCTTTGTTTTCCTAAGTTTTCGTGAGTTTGTACTGGTCTGTATAGGTGTTTCATGGTCTGAAAAGTTTTGAGCACAAAGGTACATGTGTTTAATCTCAATTTCATTTGATTTTAATGCTTAATTCATTATTTTGTGTGAGAAATTAACAAAACCCAGTGACTATCTTGTTTTGTTAAGGGTTTTGAGTGAAACAAATTGATGTTTTAACCAATCCACCTACTGTTTAACCCTGTGGCTCAGTGGATTGGTTTGTAATATGTTAGAATAGATGTTTTTTTGTATTAGGAAGCAAGGAGGGTTGATAAGTTGATGAAGGTGTGAAGCCCTAGGGATGGGTAATGATATCTCACCATGAAAATGAGGAACCAAGATTGGGTTTTGATAAATTAATGAAAGAATCAGTCTTGTGAGTGTTTGTTGAGTTTTTTTAGGTGTTTTGGAAGATTTTTGAGGAATTTTTTTGATTGGGTAAGCCTTGGAGGTGTTATTTTCTATAAACCCTATGTATTCGCATGGTAAAGTGAGGGTTTCCAAGAATAGCATTATAAAGGCCTTAAATGTGCAAACTAATCATGAAATTTGTTGTTTTGAAACATATATAATGATTGTTTGAGGTGATTGAGTGAAGAGCAGGTGTTTAGAAGGCACTCTCTTTGGAAAAGAGGGCTAATTCACTAGCCTAAGGCAGGGGTATGTCATTGAATCTCCATTTTGGTCCAAAGGGATCAATGTTGGTTTCCATATATGTTAAATAACTCTAAAAATGGTATCTAAACCACTGATTATTTTGTGAAGTTTTTTGTTAGGTTTGGTTGAAAAAACCCTTAAACTGGGTTGCCTTGGCTACAAGGGGAAGCATAGTTAAAAGGTGAAATTTGGGGAAATCTTTTGATTTGTTTGGAGGTCTAATTTATAGCAATCTGATTTACATCTGTGAATGGTTTGTCACCCCTATGTTGCATCACATATCCATTAAAATATGTCCACAAATACAAAAGCAATCTTCTCAAGTGAAAAAAAAGTATATCTAGTGGTTGGTCCTAATTCCAAAAAAAACTCCCATCATTGCTCATCTTCCCAAGTTTGGAGATTCAAAGGTTTCAAACCATTGACAAATCCATCTCATATTCCTCCTTGCATGACACCGTACACTCCATTCATGATATACAATTCTCACATTTACTATTTGTTGACAGCTACTCTTTATCACAAGGATTCTGAACCTCTATCATGATGTACACACATAGACAAGGTTAATTTCGGTACCAACAATGATCTGTATAGGATCTAGACTAGATTGCAGAAATGAAATGCTTAACTTTTACAATGCTTTTACAATGATTATTCCAAGTTAATTAAATCAAAATTAACTTATGGAAATAACAAATGAAAGTAATAACAAGGTGATTATAACAGAAAGGAAGGAAAGGAGAGAAAGAAAGAGAGAGAAGAAGAGAAGTGCAAACAGTTGATAACGGAGTTCATCCCTAAGGACTACGTCTCCGGGTCCACTCCAATAGAGAGACCGATCCGATTAACTCCAAAAATCAATTACAAAGCACCACAATCATTCTCCAAGCACTTCGGCAGCATAACAGTGCTCTGACGTGCAAGAATGACTCAAAGAATCTCCACAAGACCTCTCTTTCGTCACCTCAGCATCAAGACTTCAACACCTGAAAACAAAGACTTGCCTTCCACTCTCACCTCACACCCCTTTAAATACATAAAATTTTCTCAATTTGGTTACTAACCAATTGATTTACAAAATATTTCCCAAATCCACCTTATCTCTCCAAAATACATAAAGATTTTTAAAAAATCTCCCAATTTTGCATAAAGATCATTACAAATTTCCCCTAACAAAAATAAATCCCCTATTTATACATAATAAATCTTTAATAATCCCCTTAATGTTTATTTTAGCCCTTTTTATTATTCATTTCGGGCTTAGGAGATTTTAATTAGTTTTGATTTAATCCTTTAAAAGGATTAGTTTTAACTTATAGAGGAGTTTGTTTTTAAATCATAGGTCATTCGACTTTCAAACAGTTAACAAAATAAGCCAATGCCACATATACCCCGAACAGACTCGATGGTCTAACGGTGCGTAAGATTTTTGAGGGCCCGATGGTTCCGGGTTCCACTCCCGGCCGTCGGCGTTTTCTAACCATATTCCACCGAACAAACAACAAAATAAACCGGAGTCCATATATAATTAACCGCTGTGTGAGTAGTCTAACGGTGGCGCGGAGTCTTCGCGGATGGGTGGTTGTGGTATCAAATCCCACGCGGGCCACTTAAGCCTTTTGCATCCATATTCAACTGAACGACGGACAAAGGAGAGAAAGAGATGGGACACGTGGCACGGTTCTGTTCGCTGATGACGGTGACGAGGCCGCTGACACGGATGATGATTAGACGACAAGTGTCAAAATACTATTCGCTGTCGATGCCCATGTACACAATGACCTGTCCACTGACGTGTCCACCGCTCTGAGTTGACATGTCTGCCACTGGGTGCCAACGTGGATGTGACGTGTCATATGACATGGCTTGCTGACTGTGTGCCAATTGAGCGCTGACGTGGAGGCCGACGTACGCTGACTGTACCGCCACATGGATGCCATGTCAACTCTGTACGGACTGCCACGTGTCAGCAACCGATTGGTTCCGTGCGGATGATGTGGATGTCAAATTTCAAATTGTTCAGTCACTGTCCGTACCGTACGGAATGCTGACGTCAGCATCCGTACGGTCAAAGTCAACCATTCATAGCACGATCTTTGACTGACGATATCTTGCGCCTACGATGTCGGATTTCGACGAAACGAGTTGCGTTGGAAAGCTTGCAACGAGCTCTTCCCAATGATGCCAACTTCGACAACTTTTGACGACATCTTTTTTTTGCTTCCTGGACGCCCTCTGATACCAGTTTGACCAAAGGTTTGACTGGCTATAACTCGTTCAAACAGACTCCTTTTCGCTCCGTTCGAGTTGCGTTGGAATCAGGACGCTGAGCTCTTTCTGATGGTGCAGATTCTAGAGAAAAATGAGACACTTCAATTTTCACTAAAAAATGTCCACCGGATCAAACAAGGTAGATCAGAGTTCTCAAAAGTTACATTTGAGTGCTCGTATCTTAGAAAATAAGCTTCTTCAAGAAGGATATTGTTGGCACATTATGACAATGACCTCCACATTAGTACCACCAGGTGGTTCAAAATGAGGGTAAAGCTTTTCAAAAAATCATAAAAAATGAACAAAAATCAAAAAAATCAAGAAAATGGTAAAAATAAAAATCGTGCTCCAGTGAAAACCACTTTAGTGGCTCTTTAGACAAGTGTTATGATGAAAACCTAGCAAAAATGTGTCATTAGTAGAATCTATCATATATATGATCCTTTTCAGACAAAATTATCTCATACTTTTCATTATAAATCCAATGTTCCCTCCATCCATCCAATCTAGCTTTATCCAGATATTCCAGTTTATCTTGATCTTGGCAAAGATTCAGTGTATACTTCAACTCTACTCATAGAAATCTCTTGACAAGATCTTTACCATTTTTTCTCATGAAGTCCAATAGCTCATATCTACCATGATAAAACTTTGTTGAACTCTTCACATATACATTACCTATCTTGATTTGTCCATTGAACTATGAAACATTGTTAGACACTAGGGGCAGGTTTGTGCACTCTTGTTTTCCATTAAATCTTAATCCATGTCTTGTATCTCACAATGTGATATCAACATCATTATCTAGGTATCGTTTATCTCAAAACCATCAAAAAATACCAAAGCATTTAAAAATCTCGTGAAAAATCAAAAAACACTTGCAAAATCCAAAAAATCCAAAAAAAATCAAAATCTTTTATAGCCAAAATCCAAAAAACATTCAAAAAGTTGTAAATTCAAAATCCAAAACATATTAAAAATCCCTAAACATGTCAAAAAATCAAAAAATCAAAAACATTACCTTGTCGAACTACAAGTCTTTGAGCTTGAACATAGGAAAGGCCATAACTGATGTGCCCTCGAGACACCCTAGGTTAGTCTTTAGAAGTTTGTCATAATAAACTATCAATCCATCAATTGTTTGTATCTCATCAATAAATAGTTACTGGTCAAATTATGTCAAACTATGAGTCTCTGAGATTGAATATAGGCAAGGCCATCACTAATGTGCCCCCGAGATGCCCTAGGTCAGTCTTTAGGATTCTTTCATGATAAAATGACAATCCATAAATTGTGTGTATCTCATCAATAAACAGTTACTGGTCAAATTGAGTTGAACTACGTGGTCTCTATGTGTATAATGTAGTCGATGCTAATATTTGATAAGCCCCCTAGGCCCTAGGTCAGTCCCTTTTAGGTCTTGGTCAAAACTCAGAAAAGACAAAAAAAACATTTGAGAAACTTAGAAAACAAAAAAAATATTTGAAAACTCAAAAACTTAAAACATTTGAAAATTTTAAAACCCAAAAACATTGGAAAACATTTAAAAAATCCTAAAAATCCTCACATAACTTGAAAACCTAAACATTCACATACACCCAAAAAGATCTAAAATAGCCTCAAAACATTGCAAAATGCAAAAAACATTGAAACATTCCAAAAAATATAAAACCACTCATCCCATTTCACTTTCACTCGTAATAAACTTTCATTCATAATAAATCAATTGTCACACTCACCCTTTGGTAACACAAATGGAAAAAAAGTACAACAATCAACAAAAGTAGAAACCTTAAATGCAAAAAAATCAAACTCTTGATCATTGTCAAACATGTCAATCAAACCTTATATCAACGGCCTTTCAAACAACCTATCAAGCAACCACCATCCACTAACATGTCCTAGGATGCATCCTTCCTACAATGGGCATTATCATTGGCAATCATTTTGGATACTTATCTTCAAAACACATTACACCTTTGGCAAGAGATATAGATAACATTGACTATTTGTTTTGATCTTGTCTTATGATTTATCTTGTTGACCCATTTTGAGGACCTCTCAATGATGTTTATCAAAATGATTTAGAGAGAAAGGAATTGGGCATCGATAATTATTTTTCATTTTTTGTGCTTGTGGGATGTTCTTGTAAAATAACTTTGACGAATACTTGCTTTGTTGTGTGTGGGGAGGTCATTTTGAATAGATTGTTGATTATTGCATATGTTTTGGTCCAAAATGTTCTAAAATTCTAAACTACATTCCAACGAGGTTTCCATATGTCAAGGTGTGAGCAAGGACTATCTTATCTGTTTGCAGAGTCAAAGTCCATCGCATTGGATACAACGCCATCTTGGTTATTGATACCTTGATGCATCGTATCTGTGTTATATCAAAAATAAGGAATGACAAAGTATCCCAATCCCTAGAACAAGAAAATCATTAATCTTGTCACTATATCTAATAAATTGTTGAAAACTCATAAACTTGTTGGACTTCTAGATCACGCTCGAAATCAATGGTTTATCCATCCATCTTATTCTTCTCATTTTTATACCTTAACTAATATTTCTATCCAAGTATCGAATATGTGTGATATATCAAAATATACATGAGGCTACGCATGGTCGATGACTATCTATACATCATCAAACTTTTCTACATTAGACATCTGAGCTTTCTAGTCCTCTTTGAGTTGAACTGATCTTGAACCTTTGTCACGATCTCAACCTACAAATTAAAATTTATGCCTAATCTCTCGAGGGGGTAGGGTACCATCCTAATTCCTTCCACCGGAGCAATAGTAGGGCATCTAAAATATCAAGAATTTTTAAATTTTTGATCTAAGCAACAACATTAATTAGAAAAGTGTCGGTCTTTGAACCAATGTAACAAGTACCTCACTTCAAAGAGGGGAAAAATGTAAACACTTAAAATTGTCTTGAATAATATTGCACACTTGAATCTGATTACTAATACCGTTTCATCCTGAAATTCATCTCCTTATAGACTATTTAATTAAATGATCCTAGTTGTTTAATTAAATCCATTAATTTCTCATCTATTAATTTCATTAGGTTAATTCACCCCCTTTCACACTAACGTTTCATCTTGTTTAATTAGATAATGCGAATTTTTTAAAAATTAAACCCCCTTATGCCCTCTCATTTAATTGAATAATCTAAATTATTTAATTAAATATCACTTCACCCCCCTTTTTCATTAAATAAATTAATTATTTAAGGATAATCCTAAATTCCTCTAATTTATACAATTAAAACTTTGTTTTAATTATCAAATTCCTAATTATCCTCACCCTCCCACTTGCAAGGGAATATTCCTCCTTTTCACATTCCTCCAAAAAGGGAATATTATTTTCTAACAAACTTTCTAACAACCTTGAAAGTGTGTTTGTTTGAATCATTGTGAGCCTTTGGTTGACTCTTTGATCCATGTGATCTTGCATTCTCGTCCATTGATGTGAATCCTTGATCCATGTCTTCACCTCTGATTGCACCTCAACCCTTGATTGATCAAATCAATCATGACCCTTGATTCACCATTTTCTCGTATAAATACCTCACATTTTGGAGAGATATAGATCTACTTCCATCAAAGAAAAGTTATGTTGCACATTTGAATACTATCTTTATTCATCTTGCATCCATTATTATATTTTTCATCCATCTTTAGCATAGATTCATCAATATTAGCTTGGTTTTCATCAATGGAGTTTGATTAGATGCTTTTTTTATCAAAGGGAATGGGAAAGGGCTTCCATTCCATATCAATTCAGCACCAATCCCCCAATGGGATAGGGTTTGAAGCATTTAGCTAGGTTTCATTTATGCATTTTTTTACTATTATGTTTAAATGGATTCTTTGTTAATGGTTTTCGAACATTTCATTGGGATTATAGCTTAGTTAGTTAAATATGGCTTAGAATCTATTGGATCTAGTGTGTGTAGCTCTTACTTTGATTATAATCACAACTATTATTGAAGTTTCTTCTTCCTCGATCCTTTCTAGGTTTACTCCAATTATTTTTAGGTTCTTTGTCCCCTTGGTTCTAAGAATCAAGTCCTCCACTAAACTTCTTTGTAGTTTTTTTATCCTAAGGCCTATCAAACTTCTTTCGATTCCTCTCTCAATAGATCAAGACAGCTTTAATATTTTTTCCCGAATTAATTGTTTTCTCATAAACTAGATCCATGGTTGTTGGACTGTAGACATAAAATTCTCCACATATTTGGTTATTCAACCCCATGATGAATTTATCGATTTGAAATCGCTCATATTTTTTATATACATAGGTACATACCTCAAAAGATGGGTGAATTTCTCCCAATACTCATTCACCAATGAGTCTCCCTGCCTTAAATTTTGGAAATTAGTGAGCTTTTATTCATAGAAAAGTTTGGGTAACCATTTTTTAGGAAAATTTCAACAAACTCATTACAGGTTAGCCTTAAAGAACTAAGTCCTAATTCCATCTTTTTGTTCATCCACTAGTTAGAAGCTTCCCTTACCAATTGGAAGGCTCCCCAAACAACTTTCATGACCTCAGAATAGTTTCTAATCTCAAATTATTTTTCCATTTGTATCAACCAAGCCTCAACTTCATCTTTTCTAGTACTTCCTTCAAATTTGGGAGGGGTAATTTTTTTCATTCCCTAGATAATTTAGTTGCTAGACGTCTTCTCTTACTACTTTTTGATTTGCACTGAGATTCTATTTTACCAATCTCATGGGTGTGATCTTGAGAATTTTCTCCCTCTTCCTCTTCCTCATGAGGAACTTCTTCATCATCATTTGGTATTTCTTCTTCCACTCTATCTTTCCCCCTTACTTCTTGTTTAAGGTTCCCTATTTGTTCCCTAGTTTCATCCATCATTACTAGAATGTGATGCAACTTGGCTTCCAACATTCTCATCCCCCTACCCTACTTCCTAACTTTCCCCAAGGTTAGTGCAAGTTCTAACCATTTTCCAAAGTCAAAGTACACCTAGAGGGTTTCATAGAATTAGATCTAAGAAATTTTAGTTATTGTTTCCAAAACATCATACAAGAGCATATTTTCACATATTAACAATTTATTGAAAAACTTATGCACAAGTTTTGATAAGAACATGATTCTCATTTATTTGTAAGGATTTCAATATCCTTGTTTTAAATTGAATGACTATTCAAATATTCAAGAGGAGAGTATTCGTCATATTCACTCTCTGATACATAACTGTGTGGGGTGTACCTCTCAGATTTTTGCTCATCTCTCATTTTATATTCTCTATCCCAAAAGGATGGTATCTCTCAAATTTATCTTTTGATACATAATTTTGAGGTACATAACCCTCAAACTCGCAAATTATGGTTATTACAATAATTTCATCCATGGGTATAACATGAGGTTCTCTAAACAACATATATGGACTAACACTACATTATGAGGGCATATCCCTAGAGAGTGATAATGAGTCTGATTTTGTCAAAGAGACAGGAGTTAAATGGTTGAAGTTGGCTTCATCTCTCATCATTCTCTTCTCTTGGCTAATTTTTGATAAGGAATGACTGAATGTCTCAATATCACTTAGCCAAATGGCATTGGCATAGTTGGTTCCCTCTATCGTACAAACAAGGGCTTTTTTTTCCTTCTTGGCCCATAGGTCTAGCACTCATTTCCAATTATTGAATTCCTTGTGTAGTTAACCTGAGATGCACCATCCTGACAAAAAAATTCCAAACATTAGACTCATTTAATGTTGGAGGGGAAAACATAGCAAGCACATAGGTTCTACAATTTAAACTAGGTAGCTTTGATACCATGTGTAGCATGCCCAATGTTCTACTCAAAAAAATTCCTAAGTTTTAACCCACAAGTAAAAATAAACCACGATGCCATAACATAGCAATAATTTTTTCTTTTATATAATCTAAATTACATGCACATATGAAATAAATACCATTCCAAACTTCCATTGCTATTCATTGTAACTTCACAAATCTTTCCATAATATTTATTTCATATTGAATAAACTCAAGTTTAACATTCATGTTTACAGCTTTCCAAATAAATGGGTACAAAGTACATACACAACTCTTCTGAGCTTCTAGCACTAGAAATAGATATGGTCTAGGTAATCCCCCTTCAAATCTTTGCCACCAACTAATGAGAAGAAGCATCACTCAAGAACTTTTCCACCAACCACAGACTTTACCATATAGTGGCTACAACCTACGTGTATGACAATCCTAGACTAGAATGCATAACTAGATCAAAATAAATTGACAGTGTAAACAATGACAACTTACACTACTTTGGACAAAGAATTCAACACTTAGTTACTTAGAGTGAGAATCATCCTATTCACACACCTTCCTAGCTTGATTTGTAATGACCACAAATATTCTATGCATAGGCTATCCCCTTCACTATATTATCCTAACCCCAAGAATAATGTATTCCCTCTTACTAAAGCATTATACTATGGTAAACCAAACTGAAACATAAATTAGACTTTCTTATAAACCAAACTAGAACTATTTAATCATGTCTTAACATAGTCTATATTAAAACACATTAGCACTCATACCTACATACATAATATGCTAAGATAATCCCATTATATGGGTTTAACAAACATCTCGACTTCTTTCAAACATTTCAAGAAGTAAAGAAACAAAAAAAAACATCTATTTTCTTCTTTCCAAAAAATTCAAGCAACACCCATAAAATCAAGAAAAAATTTCAACTTAAAATAGAAAAGTAAAGTGGACAACTAGCATTCCTGTAATCAAATAGCTCCAATTGATATAATAGGTTTCCAAGCACAACCTCCACCAATTAGTTTGAAATTCCTTCTCTTGACCAATTTCCACAAAGAAATCTCTCTAAAAACCTCACTAATCTCACACTAAAAACCTCTTAACTCACAACTCAATATTGCAGCAAAATAGCACTCAGGAAATTAGAAAATAAGAATGCAATAATGCATTCATTTCAAGTGGAAGGTACCTCTATTTATACAGAAAGATCAATAACTAAAGGCTAGAAAGAGGCTATTAAGATTGACACTTCTCAACTCAGAAAGTTTGACTCAACAAGAATAAGAAAAGGTGGTAGCTTGAATCGATGCATAGTAAATACATACTCAGCCATAGTGAATGAGTCACCCCATTAAACTAGACATCAAGAATGATAATTAGAAATGCAAGAATTGTCTCCTATAGGTCAACTTATTTGGCCAGCTCCCTATTTGACCAATTCATATATTTCACATTGCTTCACAAGATGGAATTTGCATTGCAAGTTTAGACTTCTATTTGGTTCACGCTATTTTCAGTTTGGCACCACCAAAACACTATGCTTCCTATTTCTTTGGTTTTCTATTTAGATCCAAGACTAAGTCAAAGTTATTTATGCATTTCAGATTAGCATCACTTCACAGTGTTGAATTTGTCAACATATTACTTCCATGCATTACTTGGATTAATAACTTTGTGCATACCATGGCACTGCATTATTTATTTGCACAACATGTTTGATCATTTAAACATTGCAAATAGTTTTATGAGTTATCACTTTTAATTTTTGCGCTTTACATATAACATATATGAAATTCATTTTACATATTCCATGTGCTTTAATGTATAAACAATGCTATTAACATATATAATATATACAATATACATATATATACATAATATTACATGTTATTATATATGTGTATATATGTAGATAGATATATTTATATATATACAAATATATCAACTTACACAATTTTAGAATGCATCTTTTGATCTTTGAATGCATATAATTATGTTCATTTATCCCATAAAATAATAACACACATGTGTAAATATATATACATACATATATATATTAATACACTCGTATGGACGTTCCCATTACATCGATACATACGTGTATATCAATATATATATATATATGTACACATATATATCATATATTTATTTAACTTTTCCTTCACACATACAATTTCAATAAAATCAATTGACATATATACATGAAGTATATATATACATATACATACATACATACATATATATATATATATATATCACTTTGTCCATTCGACATCCCCATGCATATGGGTAATCCATTCATAAGCATATGTAGATGTGTCTACCTATGTATAATCATGTACATATTTACTCATGTGCATGAGTTCATATGTACATATATATGTATATATACATTTTATGTATATATATCATCGATCAAATGTAAACACATAAAGAAGAACCCATAATTGACAGAAACTCAAACACTTAGACTCAATCAAGAATGCTCACAAACAAAACCATAACATCTAATTCATTCACAAACAAGACTAAGATAACTTACCATTTCCTAGGCTATTGAATCAACTTGATTATACTAGAAGTGAGTGCATGAAAGCTCAGTTAGGCTCATTAAGGGTTACCAAACCAATTATCTTCTTCTGATTGATACTTTCCCTCTCTTCTAGAGGATTGAATCCATCCCTACATCCAACTTAGTACATATAAAATGTAGTTCGCTGAATCAATTACAACCTTTTGCATCATACATTTCATAGATAAAATCATTGAATAACTTCAATTTAAATAACACATTCATTTATTGTATTTCTAAAATACAAAAAGCATAAACACACACATTTAAAGAATTTTCACATAGGTTGGTAAAAGTAAAAAAGTAATAGCAGAATGGGGTAACAATTGTGAATGCTAACATACTTCATGTTTCATGTTTTATTTCTTAAGGCCGAACTAATTTGAATTTATGAAATGTGTGGATGTTGTTCATTGAAGACCAAAGTTGTGAAGAATGTTTAGGACTAGGTTAAGCATGTGTTGGAATTTTCAAGGTGTGTTCCTCTTCCTAGTGTTGAATGCAGTACATTTGGGTCTTTCCCTTCTACACATTTCATATTGTTGCTTAATCTTTGGCCAACTTGTAATTATACTATTCTTGTTGTTATTGGCCGACATGTAATGTAATCAATGTAATAACATGTACATATTGAAAACCTAGTTGATCTAGGTTGAGTGGTGGAGTCGAATGAGGATGTGTAATGCATTATGATGTTTATGTAAGTGATTGAAAGAGAAAGAGGACAAGTGGAAGATATTTTCTAGATTCAAGTTCATCATATTTTTATGACAAAAGGGAAGTGAAGAGTGAGCCTAACTAATTATTAGATGCAGTGAGCCAAAGGCAAAATTTCTTAAAGGCTAAAAACAATGGTTGAAAAGGATACATTTGATGAAGTTGTAGAAAAGATTAAGAGAAAAATTACAATCATCAAAAGAGAAGGGGAAAAGAAGAATTACAATCATCAAAATGATTGAACTTCAGTGTCATATTCAGACAGTAGAAGGACTGTCGTGCTATATTTTATGTTTTTTTTCTCAGTTCAAAGAGTAGTTGCTTCTTTGGGTTGTAGCCTAAAACAAAGTTGAAAATTGTTATTCATTTGTAATGTAGTCATGGTAGAAGGGTTCTCAAAGAGACTATCTGAACCGTGCAGCAAGAGTCACTCAACAAAAGCAACACAAAAAATGGAGGAAAAATGCAAATCAAAACATTCTTATTATCTGAAATCTCAATTACAAATAGCTGGCGACATCCAAGCTTATAGATTCAACTCAGAGGCCTAATACAACATGCTCAATTATACAACATTCCTATATGCTTCTTAACACAAGCGGAAATATTACTTATCAAATATGCATTAACCTACTTCATCAACTTCTACTCTTCTAATGATCTATTACAAGCTTTATATCATATCCACAAATCTAGAATCTTCCACATCGGCCAAAGGTCATTACAATATCCAATGAAAGAAAATGTAACATGTGCATGAATAGGTCGGCCTCAAATTTGAATTACTCCATGACAAATGCATAGGATGAAGTGTGGACCTATAATTAAGGTTGAGGACACCCCACGAAACAATTATAATCACACCATCGAGATCCACAAGTTACAGGAAAGATCCATGAGTGATCAAACTAGCTGATAGTTAGAAAATTATTCTGGTGTCGGTTCAAGAAACTGTCACTCAATATGAAAGCGATAACTTTCCAGAAAAAGATCCAATCGCGCTTAAATCTTGGAATAGGGAAAATGAACATGTCCATGATTAAAACATAGATCCACATGGTCTGGTGAGAAAATATGATGAATCCGCCAGCTGGAACTGAACAAGAACAAAAACTAAAATGAAATATTTTTGGTTGATGCAAGATTTCCATGACCCAAGGATGCTCTTGCATCAAACACCCCTAGTGAGAAAAGATGTTCCATGAGAGGAACTCATGAACATATGATAGGGCTTGAGATATAGATCCCATGCTCATTTCTGATCCAAATGTCTTCTTTGTCTGTACTTTTCTTCCTCCTAACCTCTTTTCTTTCCTCTGCCAAATTCTTCAACTTCTTCTTCTCTTCACCTTCTTTTCCCTGCCTCATATCTCCACATGGTAATAAGGGACATTTACCACCACTCACCTTCTTCCACTCATCTGATCTACCTCTTCTATAGGACTTCACCTTATCTGCAACCAATGTCTTTTGTTGCATAACTCTACCCCTATATCCTTCTAGTACCATCTTGCTCTCAGATTTATCCACAAGGTTCCTCTTCAAATCCATACCATCCTTCAATATAGCCTTTGCATCCTGCTTCTCAACACTGCAACTCTGCACAAGACTCATATTCCTCACTCCCTCCTCTTTATCCTTCAAGGAAGCCAAGGTAAACTTCTACCCACCCTTCTCTATAGTAATTAGATTCCTTCTGCAATCATATATAGCTCCTCTATCAAACTACCAAGGTCTACCCAAAAGAACATGACATGCACTCATAGACAAAACATCACACAATACTTCATCTCTGAAAGGGCCAATATTAAAATTCACCAAGCACTACTCTTTCACCTCCACTACATGATCATCTTGTAACCAACTTATCCTATAAGGACAAGGATGCGGAAACCTCTTCAAACCAAGTTTCTCCACCATCTCCTCAAATACCAAACTATCAGTACTGCTACTATCCACAATAACCTTACAACACTTACCTCCTGATTTGTACATAGTCAGGAAAAGTTTTTTCCTTTGTGAAATATTAGGCTCTTCCCTGCTTTACATCATCAAGAATTTCCTAAGCATAAGAGATTCTCCTTGCTCTGGCTCTATCTCATCTAATGCTCCAGTTACTTTCTCTTCATGTGCCATGAAATTATTTTTACCAATTCCTTTACTCGATCCCTCAGAACACTCAAAAGATCAATGTCCAGTTTCTCCACACTTGAAACATTTACCCAAGAATTCCTTGCTGCCATTTCCTCTCCTTTGTTTCCTCTAATCCAGTTCTTTACTCCACTTAGGTCTTGATTCTTCTTCACTTGTTTGCTTCTCCTTGTTGCTGCTCATCTACTTTTCTTTCCCTTTGGGGTTATTTTGTTGTCTTTTCTTCACTTTATCTTCCCCCTTAATATCATATTGGAAGGCATCCTCAACTGTGGAAATCCTTAACATGCTCATCTCATCATGAATGTTAAATATAAGGCCATTTATATACCTTTCCACTTTTTCCCTAGTCATCTCTTAGTGCCCAGATATGATTGTCATCTTGTAAAATTCCTCGATATACTCTTTCACACTCATGTCCTTCTACTTTAGGTTCTACAACTTCTTAAAAAATTCCAACTCATAGTCTTCCATAATGAATTTAGCCTTTAGCCTTGCAACCATCTGCCTCCACCGAGTGATTCTCATTTCACCATTTTCCACTCTATCCTTCAACAACTCTTTCCATCATAAAGCAGCATGCCCCTTCAACTTAGTTTGTGCTAGCCTAACCCTCAATGGGTCTCTAATTTCCTCAAGCTCAAAATAGTCTTCCAACTCTCGTATCCAGTCTCTCAAGTCTTTTGGATTCAATGTACCAGAGAAGTTAGAAACCTCCACCTAATGACTTCTACTCACTTGTACCACTGCTCTTAATAATCTCTCCTCTCTCTCATCTGTCAGTCCTTCAACCTCTTTAGCCTTAGGTTCTTCTACAACCTCTTCATATTCATCCTCTGGTTCAGGATTCCTCCTCAAACCAACCAAGGCATTATGGATCTCATTCCTCATCTCATTTCTAATGTCCTCCATAATTTTCCCCATTCTTCTAGGATTCATCCTTCTCAATGGCATCTCTCCCCCTACTTGGTGTAATTTCCTCAACTCAGTGATCTAACTACAAGGTTTCAATTGCCTCTCTCCCAACAATATATTGAACACACTTACATCCTACCTCAAACCATTGATTTGTTCACTTAAGGAATGCCACAAGGACTACAATCCACTCAAGGTTCGCAACCTGCTCTAATCTTCAGCAACTAGCTCTACAACCCACTCTGATAGCATCTAATGCAATCATGCTAGGATGGTCCTCAAAGAGAACTATCTGGACCATGTAGGAAGAGTCACACAACGGAAGCAACATAGAAAATGGAGGAAAAATGAAGATCAAAACATTCTTATTATCTGAAATCTTAGTTACAAACAACCAGCAACATTCGGGCTTACAGATTTGGCTCACAGGCCTGATACAACATGCTTAATTATACAACATTCCTCTATGCTCCTTAACACGAGTGAAAATCTTACTTATCAAATCTACATTAACGTCCTTCATCGACTTCTAGTCTTCTAATGATCTATTGCAAGCTTTATATCATATCCACAGATCTAGAATCTTCCACATCAGCGAAAGGTCATTACAATCTCCAATGAAAGAAAATGTAATGTGTGCATGAATAGGTCAGCATCAAATTTGAATTAATCCACAACGAATGCATAGGATGAAGTTTGGACCTATAATTAAGGTCAGGGACACCCCATGGAAAAATTATAATTACACCGTCGATATCCACAAGCTATGGGAAAGATCCATGAGCAATCAAACTAGCCGATAGTTAGAAAATTATTTTGGTGTCGGTTCAAGAAGCTGTTACTCAATCCAGAAGCGATAACTTGCCAAAAAAAGATCCAATCGTGTTCAAATCTTGGAATAAGGAAAATGAACATGTCCATGATTAAAACATAGATTTACACAGTCTAGTGAGAAAATATGATTTATCTGCCAGCTGGAACTGAACAAGAACAAAAACTGAAATGAAATATTTTTGGTTGATGCAAAATTTCCACAACCCAAGGATGCTCCTACATCAATTTGTGAGGCTAGATTAGGATAGTGGCTCCTAGCAGCATTTCTCACTGTGGTTTTTCCCCTATGGGGTTTTCCATGTACTTCTAGTATTGTGTGCTTTTGTGCATTATGTTCATCTTTCATGTTTCTATTTGTGCTATAAAGTTTAAGTTTCAATTTTCTCCAGAGGGTTTGAGATTTGATAGAATATTGATTCAACCCCCCTCTCATTAATATGGTGTGTTCAACAAGATGGATATCTAAAGAGGGACAAAGAGAGAGAGAGAGAGGGAGAGGTAGAAAGATGAGTCTAGATCTCGAGGGAGGAAGAGAGAGAGGGAAGGAGGGAGAGGGTAGGGAGTGGGAGAGAGAGAAGGAAGGAAGGAGAGGGTAGAGAGTGGGAGAGAGATTTGGTGTGAATAAATGTCTTGTACCTAGCTAATTCATTCACTAGGTAATTAGGGGACATATTCACATGTTAAGTTTACTTAGGATACAAGATTATTTCTAGAAGTCTTAGTTGGATTTTCTAAAACTTATCTTATCTACCTATTGCATGATTCCTAGGTAGTTAGTTGTCTAATGTCATAGGATTAAGACACTTGTCATGATCTTGTCTAATCCTATCTCTCAACCTTTCCTTTATAAGCAAGGCATCTCATGTACATTTTCATATTCAACCATTATTCATTCTTGCATTGTGAAGAAAGTTTTCTTGTCATTCTCTCTCTTGTGGAAGTGGTTTTGGTCTAGCAACTATTCCTGGGGGTGTTGGGGAGTCACCATTTACTCCCACACGGTATCAGAGCTCTCCAGTGTTGCAAACTCCTTCCTAGATCTAAGGGTTATATGTTGTCTTGAAGATTTTTTTGGGTGCATATTGGGGTTTCATTGACCTAACGGTTGAATCTAGGGTGTTGAAGAAACTCGGGTTTTCCTTTCGTTTCATCAAATTTGGATATGTTCTGGCTAATCTATGAAGGGTTTGGAAAAGTGTGAAGAGTAGTTGATCTAGGAGGTCACTAATTTTTTGGAGCACTTTGGGCCCAGATCTACATCACCATTATGCTCAGAAGGCCTCGCAAATGAATTTTGACTGCCAATTCATCCATTTTCGGTAAAATTTGTTTTTTAGGCAAAAATTTTTGCCTAGGCAGGTCGTACAGCCCCTAGGTCGTCATGATTATTTTGCAAAAAAAAAAATTATTGAAAAATAATATTCTTTGTTTTTATTATTTCATCGGGAAAAATTTTGTAATGCTTGTGGCAAATATTTTTTGGGATTTTATAAAAAAATACCATCGGCATCTACGAAATATTTTCTGCTTGCATCATCGTATATGCAGGTGTCAAATTTGCACTACCTGGTTGGCATATTGGACCTACAATACCTAATTGGTATATTGACATCAGCAGTCACATTAGGTCGTCCTCTTTATCATTGGTGTACTATACTTCTCTCAGTGGTGCTTTATGGTCACAAGTTTCATTAATATTAAAACATTGTTTTAAAATATGTGATTTCACTTTTATTTACACCGAGTTTGTTTTTAAATATTGGATTGGCCAACATTTGTTTAAGCAGCAGATTTATTATTTGTAAATCTGACCATTGATAGCATACAAAATCCTTTTAAATGTGTTTCCTTTACTCGGCATTTTAATTGCCAAGTTTGGTTAAATCAACTAAAGCTTTTTGTATTTTATTAAAACCTTTTGTTTAGCCCACGGTGATTTATAAATGATCCAACCTATATTAAAACCTTTGTAAAAGGTTGACCATATAATGTTTGAGCCAAAAAATTTGAGCCTCATTAGCCTTAAGGTGTTGTGTGTTTCCCTCCAAAGCCCCAAAATAGCTATTTTTCATTTTATAATAAATTTTGCAAACGAAGGCCCTTTTTCATAAATGAGATATCATCAGAAATCTGGAAGTGTCAACTTTTTAGTTGTGCATATATTTTGTAGTTTTGTACCAATTTTTCCAGGTTGAAGACAGATCTCCATTTTTAGCTTCCGAGCTCATCTCTTGTACAAAATGGGTTTCTTAATTACTTTGGAGAAAGGGAACTATAGGCAATGGAGCAATTTAATTCTCACTCATCTTGATGAGTGGAATCTATTGTCGTATTTGTTTAATAAATTTCCTTGTCCGAGCACAAATGATGAGTATTGCATTTGGAAAGGCTTTAGGGCTAGAGTCTTTAGAGTTATTTTTGAAAATGTAAATGATGACATTTTGGAGACACTTATTCACTTCAAATGTCCTCATGCTCTTTGGACTCACATTAGAGAGGTATATGGAGACCATGATTCTTCTCCATCTCTTGAAGATCCTCTTTCCAACTCTAATGTGCTTCTTCATTCTTCAGAGTTGATAACCCATGCTTGTGATTCTTTGGAGGAGATTGCGGATGCTTTAGAGGTTCCTGATTCTTCATCTTTTGTTGATGAGTCATTTAGTACTACCAGTGGTTCATTGCAATAGGTATCTAATAGTCTTCCTGATTGGGATTCCTATTGACAGACATTGCTTCTTTGTTTGTGGAGTCTCACATTTCAGATTTAGAGGACCAATTTGAGGGTTTAGCTCTCCTATTTGATGATAGTCATGGATCCAATATTATCACTTCATGTTTATCTTTGGAGCGTGTTCAAGATCAATTTCCACTTGTTCCTAGGTTATCACAGTTTGTTGTGATTGGGCATGTACCTGATTGGTTTGTGGCATCATCTTCATCATCCAAGAACTTGGCAACACATGAGTAGATTTCAGAGACACAATCTTCATACATATGGATTCCTATTCCTCTTAATTCCTATCTTGGATGGGAAGAATTCCTACAGTTATACTTGGTGTATCTTCTTCCCAAGGGGAGAAACATTGCTTGTAGGAATTTATGTTTTATCTTGAGACATTAACCATACTTGTAGGAGATCATATATTATGGGGGGGTTATCTTATCTCTCTATTTCCCTCTTATCGGAGGATAATTTATTGTATATACATGATGGATGTAGTCCTTGGGGGGTATCATTGAGTCCTCCATACATCGTGTTTATTGTTTTCTTTTGTTTTGTTTTCTCTCTTTTGGAGAGGAGTTTTGTCCCACTGGTTTTTCTCCTTTTCTTCGCTTGTGAGAGATTGTTTTCATTTTCATTGTAAATGGGTACCTAACATGGCCTAATAGTTGGGACCCATAGTCATAGTCTTTGCATATTTTGCATAATAATCTTCTCCCTAAGTTGCACTTAAGGGGGGGTGTTGGTGTGAATAAATGTCTTGTACCTAGCTAATTCATTCACTAGGTAATTAGGGAACATATTCACATGTTAAGTTTACTTAGGATATAAGATTATTTCTAGAAGTATTAGTTGGTTTTTCTAGAACTTATCTTATCTAGCTATTGCATGATTCATAGGTAGTTAGTTGTCTAATGTCATAGGATTAAGACACTTGTCATGATCTAGTCTAATTCTATCTCTCAACCTTGTCTTTATAAGAAAGGCATCTCATGTACATTTTCATATTCAGCCATTAATCAATTTTGCATTGTGAAGCAAGCTTTCTTGCCCTTCTTTCTCTTGTGGAAGTGGTTTTGGTCTAGCAACTATTCCTGGGGGTGTTGGGGAGTCACCATTTACTCCCACAGAGAGAGAGAGAGAATAAATTGAGGGAGAGAGAAGGAGATAATTTTTCCTTCACAAGAATTCAAGCATGTTATAACATTCTTATGTTATTGAAACCTAAGATAAATAATAATGCTAGTGTGTTATTATCTGCCTTGCTAATTTCTAAGGTCCTTATGGTTGGATTTACATTGGGAATCTAACCTAAAGGGTTGGACTAACATTTCAACACACAAATATGTGTTTTTTCAAATTGTAAAAAAATTAACACAATCTCAAGTGTGTTATCCATCAAGTTTGCATGTTTTTCAATGTCAAGTCAAAAAAATGACAATAAAGTTGAGCCCTCTCTTAGCTTTGTAACCATGTAATTTTTTTCATGTTTTGAATATGTTAAGGTGTTGATCTTTGATCTCTTTTGCTAGTGTCTCCATTTTTTTTTAAAAACCCATGTATGGTATTTTTGACTTCATTTTAATCATTTTTCAAAATTTCAAATAAAGTATATTTTTAGAAACTAGACTATATTCTATACTTACTCAAAAAAATAATTTTTGATTAGTTTCCTATTAAATTTGGGGGGACACGCTCATTTTTTATTTTTTAGGATCTTTCCATTTTAAAAATTAGTAAAAATCATATATTTGTTAAAAAATTAGCAAAAAAATTAGGCATAAACTACATGGTGTTAGCTAATTTCTCACTAAAATGATTTTCCTCTTTATGCCCCCCCATGCAAGCATAATGTGAGCACATTATTGCTTATTTAAACAAAAAAAAAAAAACCAAACTCATTCTACATATTCCTCTCAACCTGCACCCTAAGTGCCCTTCCAAGCACTCTCACATTGTTACAGACCCAGTTTTTCTCCCAAAGCTTTTCCAAATCATAACCAAAATTCCATAGACACCAAAGGAGGTCACAGAAGTAGTTTTAGTTTTTTAGTATCAAATTTAGATTAAATAGTTATATTGAATTAGTTTTTTAGTTGATTTTTTTTTAATTTTTATGAGTTAATAATTCACCCCTAAATGTTCAAAATGCTATCTCTTCATGAAAACCCTCCTAAAGAATAGCCACAACAAACACCTCTTGTAATTCATCATCACCCTATAAGAACACAACAAAACATATTAGAGGAAATTTAAAACAATAGAAAATAACTTGAGGAGTTAATTGCAAGGTTGAAAGATCCTATAGGAACAAACTCCCATAAGACCACCCTTGTTGAATCACTACAATCCATTGTGTCCCATGTAGATTCAATTATTAGGAAAATAAATAGTAGATCTAGCAAGACGGTAAAATATAAATAATTTTATGCAAAAATATTAGCATATGGATAATGTAAAGAAAATTTTTTTGACTTGTGTGCCCTCTTCATCGACTAATGAACCAATTAAATCTTACATCATGCATGCAAGAGGTTCCCTACCCATTGGTGCCACCACCAAGGAACAAAGAACATTTTTTGGGATAGGTGGTGGATGGTTTTTGACCATCCTCTATGGATTAACTATGAGGCACCACAATGGTTTTTGAGGAAACTCTTTTATGATTTTGTCCTCAATCAGATCCCAAATTACTTTGACATGTGGGAGTTACAAGGTAGAGGTGGTGGCCCTACATAGGACAGAGTAAGGCAACAACGTGACCCAAACCAAGCACTGAGACCATTAGCTAGAATAGAGTTAGAGCATGTGACTAGATCCCTTCTATTATGAAGGAGGGTGTTGAGGTGGAGACCTTAGAGTCGATTAGCTCACTCACTCAGACCCTTATACAACATATTAGTACTTTAGTATAGGTTGATGCAGACGAGTCTTCCAAGCCTCGAGTTCCACCTCATATATGTCAATCTTGTGGGTTTCTCTATGCTTATGATCCTGAGGATAGTTAGGATGCATGTGCCCAAGATACATTTGTAGCAGATCAAATTGTCATGACAAAAGCTTTGTTGAGTGAGACATTTGGCTTTGATAGTCAAGAAAATATCAACAAGTTCATTTAATTCAATTTATTAAATTTTATTTTGAAATTTATGGTTAATTAAATTAGTAGAATGATTATAGTGAAATTTCAAGGTCACAGTGTTCACCCTAATTGTAGCAGTCCACCTCCCGATTACATGATGGTGTCAAGTGCAGAGGTAGGTAACTAGCAAATAATTGTAAATATTACATGTGAATAGTTAAACCTTATATGAAAGGTATTCTTATAATTCATTGTAGATGTTGAATAGGTTAATGATGGGCCTTCAACATCAACATCTGGTAGTCAAGGTGCTTGTCAAACTTTCACTCAAGTAATATATAGAATTTTTAATTTTAATATAAAAATTATAAAATAATGTTAGGTAGTTTTGGTAATTGTAATAGTAGCATCTTGATATTTATAAGACAATGGAGCATGGTGGTATTGCAACAGTAGCAATTTTGATTCCTTTGACAGAGGTATGAGGTAGATTATAGTAAGTTTCACAATAAATTTGTTGGTTTATCTATCTAATATTGAAAAATTAAATGATATTCATTTTTATTTTAATTGTTATCTTTATGTTTCCCATAGGGCTTCACAACTCTAGATTGTGAGTGTGCCCCCCTGTTGCAGATGAGCATAGTGGTTATTTATATATGGTAAGTGATTATTTTGTTATATGGAATTCTATAATTTAGTTTCTATTTATTAATGTTTATACTTTTTATTGTATTAGGTGGAGATCTAGGAAACTTTAAACAGGTGGTTGAGTGAATGATTTAGAAAGAGACCACCATCGTATGCATCTCCATTGTCTCAACAATCAAAGGCAACTCGCCATCTCTTTCCTTCCCCTAGAGGGAAATGACTACATTAGAGTCCTTTGTTGTATACCTATATAGAATTTTGAACATATATTTTGTATTGTATATATGTGATATTGTATGCCTATATGGATTTGTTAGCCTATATAACTTTCTTGTATATATGTTATAATTTTATCGACATATAATGTTGTATGCCTATATGTCTTTTTGGTTAATACAAATATTTTTTACCAATGGTATTCGTATTTACATTATAAATTATTAATTGAATAAATGAATACTAAACTAATGCAACTATAAATGATTAATGTATTTATATTTGCACTATAAACGATTAATTGGATAATTGAATAAGGATCTCTTTTACCATGTAATTGATGCAAGCATTGTAATTAATCATTCATAATTCTCCTCAAACATGTTTATATGACATGTGGATGAGAGTTTGAAATAGTCATAAGCCTTCTATGGGCATTGGATATCCTCAAGGCTAGGTGTTTTGATACATGTGTGTTTCATGTCTTAAAGCTTATTCGTCTTGATCTCTATCACTCTTTTATGTTCTTTCCACTGTCATTTCAAAGCTATGAGTGGCTTTCCTTTCATGGAAAACCTTCTAAATTCTACAACTAACTCATAAAACCATCCTTTTCCTTAATGGCCTTGAAGACTATCCACTGTCCTTTAACTCACGGCTTTATCATACCATCCATAAGCACCTTGATGACCCTTGATTGACAAAATAATATGTAATATCTTCTTGTCTGATCCTAGTCACTTATCTTCTATACAACCCTCTGCAAGTGACCTTTAACCTTTTATCCTTTTGAGCTCATTGTAGTACCACAATATTTTCACATGCATTTTTACTCCTTGATTGTTTAATGTCCTTGCATAAGGTACCATCATGGTTCATGATTTATTTCATGCTTTTAGTCACTATAACCTTTAGACTATTTTGAACTTAATGCTTTGTATCAAATTCTTTGTAATAAGGACATTATGTAAGGCCATCTTCTATCCATTCTTCATGAGAATCCTACCCTTTCAAAGTAAGACTATATTGTGGCCTTGTAGCATTGTCCTTTGGTTCATGGGATTTCCAAGATCTCGTATGACTATCCTCTTGTTCTTCATTTCACTATCCTCTTCTTTTTTGAGGATTTTCTACTATCATTGCCCATTTGAATTGTCATCATTTCACTAGACTTTTATGAGGTCTTCAAACACTGCCTCATGTTTCCATGGTCATTATCTTCTTGATGCTAAGGTCATTGTGAAGATTGTTGTTACTATATTCATCATAGTATCTTCTACAATCATGTGTCCTTCATTTCTTCCAATCATTGTCCAATAATTGTTTAATCAACTTTTGATCTTCACACATGACCATTTCCCATATGTCTTTAAGGATTTTCATACCATTTTAAAAAATTCTATATTCACCAAATCTAATAAGGTTGTCATATATGCATCTAGAGTCATCTTATACCCATATTAATCACTCACATGAAACTATTATCTTTGGTAGCTTTAGATCCACCCTTTGATAACATAACAACCATGCCTTGCATTTTGTGAATTTAATTGTTTATTGTTAACTTTATCACTGTTGTTTTCCAAGGATTCATTGTCATTTAAAATGTTGTCACACACTCATCATTATTTACCTTCTGTGATGGCTATCCTCTTATGTTTAATGATAGGACTGTGTTCTATCCATGATAATGTTGCTTGGTGTTTTTTCATAAGGCCTACAACTCATGAATGTGTCTTCTTCATGAAAAAACCTTATGGTTTTCATCACCATGGCTATCATCACAAAAGAATGGAATTATCAAACTCGCTTCAATACTTTATGCCAAGTGTTATGTTCACTATCTTTGTGACTTATCCCTTAGGAGCTTTACTTCTTAAACTGCTACCATTTGGACTATAGTCTTATATTTCCCTACAATTTCAGTTTCTTTTTACATTCTTGGAATGATGCTCTCAATTTTGGAGATGACTCAAGGATGTAGTTTCTATACCATCCTCATGCCCATTGTCATGGGTTATGCATTTTTTGTGAGTGGCAGAATTTATCATCTTCTACATTAATTCATTCATTGTGTTGTGTGAAATGATCCCAATGACATATGAACAATTTTTTCTTCTTGTATTGTAGGTGTTCATAAGACTATCTTCTACCCCGTGCTACATATCCATGTACATTCTACTATCCTTGGTGGAAAAGAAACTATAAACTACTTGCTTATAGGAATTGTCACTCTCTTATATGAATTTTGTTGTTTAGATGTTACTTAACTATCCTTGATTTGAACACTCATGACTTCTCCTTTGATGAATTTTTCATATTCATATTTAGCAAAATTTATCCCCTTCTCTTATTTTAAAACTATCACATGTAGTTAGTTCCCACTACCATTTTTATCTTTGTCCATTTTTAGAGGACTATATGCACTTGCATGGTTGAAGGAAAATTATCTTTGAGAACCACACAACTTTTCCCACACTTTCAATATGGAAAATGAATATAGAGGTGTTAGAATGAGCATAAACCTCTTAGATAACTTCCATCAAAGTTTGAAGATAACCCTAGCCACCATGAAGCGCTACAAAATTTCATGTAAAGAGACCTATGGTGACCAAAAGCCCTAAAGTGGACCTATTGTTTTTTAACTCAAAATCCCTCTTTCACTCATGCATGTGGGCCTTCAAGGGTTAGTAATTGAAGATAGTTATGTTTCAAGTAAGAAATTGTGTTGGTATAATTTAGCTAAGAAAGATCAAGATGCTTGGGTGTGAAAATGAGACCTCAAATAGTAGTAATCCACCCACACCAATGTGTTGGCATTGTCAATTTAGCCCCACAATATAAATAACATAACAAATGCCTTGTGACAACTTTTACTAAATGCAAATAACACTTTTTGCAACATCTAAAACATTGTCAACATGGTGAATCAACTTGGATATATGAAAAACTAAGAGAAGTTATTATGGAGGGACCCTACATGACCATGTACCTTAAAATGGAACATTTTTAGGTATCAAGTTTTTTGACAAGGAAAACTTTAGTGGCGAATCTTAACCAATTGGAAAATTCTAGAAATCAGCAAGTCAAAATTGGCGAATTATTCACACCCAAC
>VDFB02000007.1:193726135-193820710 GCA_007258455.2 Sequoia sempervirens
ATGAAGAAGAGAAGGTGGCTAGGTATCTCAATGTTCTGAGATATAATATTCAAGATGAGATCAATGTGTTGGCACCAAAAACATTGGAGGACTATTTTCAAGTGGTTTCTAAGATTGAAGAAAAACTCAAGAGACAAGAGAAGGCAGCAAGAGGAAGAGGTAGCATTTCTAGGGGCAGAGGTACAACTTCAACATTAAGGAAGACCAAGGAAGACCTTGAAGAGGCTAATAGGAACAAAGAACAAGTACTTGAAGCAAGAGGAGGATGGAGAGGTGGAAGGAAAAACTTCAGAAAAAGGAGAGATTTCAATGAGTTTGCAGGTAGGTGTTATAGATGCAATAAATTTGGACACCCATTTTTCAAGTGTCCTCAAAACCAAGGTTCAACATCAAGTGGTGATAGGAAGAGTGAAAGAAGAACATAACTGATCCAAGAGGAAGAATGTGAAATTTCAAGTACTCCTACATACCCAGAGGTGGGAGAAGCACTTATGGTAAGAAGAACTTTGTTGTAGGAACCTAAGGAGGAAGACATGAGTCAAAGGAGTCTATTCAGAACTTCATGCAAGTGTAGAGGTAAGGTATGTCAAGTGGTTGATTCAGGTTCTCAAGATAATATGGTGTCTAGGGAGATGGTAGATAAGTTGCAACTAGAGAAAATACCTCATGTAGCACCATACAAAGTCACTTGGGTAAATGATAGTCAAACTCTAGTAGTGAATGAACAAGCATATGTAGATTTTCAGATTGGGGAGTATAAGGATAGGAACTTATGTGATGTGCTACCAATGGATTATTTCCATTTGATATTGGGGAGACCATGTCAATTTGATAGAAGGTCTATGTATGATGGTAGGGAAAACACTTATACCATCAAGAAGGATGACAAAAGTTTTAAGTTGACTCCTTTGCAAGGAAGTGCAAGAGATAAGGGTAAGTCTAAAGTTGTGATTTTTTGAAAAAAAGAGCGTTTAAGGCTTGAGGGCAGCAAGGACAAAATCTTTGTAGGTTTGGAGCAAGTTAATGGTGATAGGACAGTAGGTAAGGAGCAAAAGAATGATGCAAGGATAGCAAGAAGTCTAGTGGTGCAAAAAGTGGAGGATGGGCTCTCATATAAGTCTCGTACAGTCAAGGTAAATGATGAAAATTTTGTAGGGAAGCATGGGAAACAGGGTGGAATGCTTGGGGAGAAGTTCATGTAGCAAGATGGAATCATAATAGGGACCATTGTGTGCCCTATAAACAAGAGTAGTGTTATAAGGTAAGTGGGATTTTCTAGTATAGGGGTTTAAAAGGTTAATAATGTAAGGATGCATGGTGATGGTAGTATGAAAGGTCTGATGGCAGTAAGAAGAGGGCAATGTGAACAAAGAGACAAAGGTCTAACAGTAGTGGAGGAAAATTACAGTATGCAAGGAATGGTGGGAAGACACAAGTGTACAAAGGGAATCAAGAGAATGGTAGATAAAGGTAAGACTACTAACTATTTGTTTGTAGGTGTAGGTACAAGGAAGACCTCATAAATTGGTTCAAGTGCGGGGAGAAAGCAAATATCAAGCTTGAGGAAAGTAGTGAAGGCAGAGATAAGTGCAAACATAGTCCAAGAAACATGGAAGATCATGGGATCACAGTATCTCAACCACATGAAGTAGGTTTCCTATTTGCAAGTGCATGGATCAGCAATGAGGAGACAAAGAACAAGTTTCAACTCTTGGGACAAGAGTCTTTTCTATGGGGGGTGTATGGTGTAGGGCAACTACACCTTGTGAAAGGTTGAAGTTTTGAAGGGAATTTAGGGAGTCATTTAGATAGTGTGGTGTTTTTTTTTATGTTTCACGATAAATAAGGTCTAATCAGACCATTTTTAATGTGCTTTGGTACTTTGGAGGTCACTTAATTGAAAAATGTAAAAGATGTTTAAAATTTGCAATTATTGACATTCAAAAGTTGTCAAAATTGCCATGTATGAATGTAATGAGTCTTTAAGGTTTGAAAAGTGGTTGAGCACAGTTGGGAATAATATAAAAAGACTTCCCCATGGCATTGTAAGGTTGGTTGATAAGAATTAAGAAGATTTCCCATCAATTCCATACGCTAAAAACTAGTTATTCTTTGTTTTCCTAAGTTTTCGTGAGTTTGTACTGGTCTGTATAGGTGTTTCATGGTCTGAAAAGTTTTGAGCACAAAGGTACATGTGTTTAATCTCAATTTCATTTGATTTTAATGCTTAATTCATTATTTTGTGTGAGAAATTAACAAAACCCAGTGACTATCTTGTTTTGTTAAGGGTTTTGAGTGAAACAAATTGATGTTTTAACCAATCCACCTACTGTTTAACCCTGTGGCTCAGTGGATTGGTTTGTAATATGTTAGAATAGATGTTTTTTTGTATTAGGAAGCAAGGAGGGTTGATAAGTTGATGAAGGTGTGAAGCCCTAGGGATGGGTAATGATATCTCACCATGAAAATGAGGAACCAAGATTGGGTTTTGATAAATTAATGAAAGAATCAGTCTTGTGAGTGTTTGTTGAGTTTTTTTAGGTGTTTTGGAAGATTTTTGAGGAATTTTTTTGATTGGGTAAGCCTTGGAGGTGTTATTTTCTATAAACCCTATGTATTCGCATGGTAAAGTGAGGGTTTCCAAGAATAGCATTATAAAGGCCTTAAATGTGCAAACTAATCATGAAATTTGTTGTTTTGAAACATATATAATGATTGTTTGAGGTGATTGAGTGAAGAGCAGGTGTTTAGAAGGCACTCTCTTTGGAAAAGAGGGCTAATTCACTAGCCTAAGGCAGGGGTATGTCATTGAATCTCCATTTTGGTCCAAAGGGATCAATGTTGGTTTCCATATATGTTAAATAACTCTAAAAATGGTATCTAAACCACTGATTATTTTGTGAAGTTTTTTGTTAGGTTTGGTTGAAAAAACCCTTAAACTGGGTTGCCTTGGCTACAAGGGGAAGCATAGTTAAAAGGTGAAATTTGGGGAAATCTTTTGATTTGTTTGGAGGTCTAATTTATAGCAATCTGATTTACATCTGTGAATGGTTTGTCACCCCTATGTTGCATCACATATCCATTAAAATATGTCCACAAATACAAAAGCAATCTTCTCAAGTGAAAAAAAAGTATATCTAGTGGTTGGTCCTAATTCCAAAAAAAACTCCCATCATTGCTCATCTTCCCAAGTTTGGAGATTCAAAGGTTTCAAACCATTGACAAATCCATCTCATATTCCTCCTTGCATGACACCGTACACTCCATTCATGATATACAATTCTCACATTTACTATTTGTTGACAGCTACTCTTTATCACAAGGATTCTGAACCTCTATCATGATGTACACACATAGACAAGGTTAATTTCGGTACCAACAAGGTAGATCAGAGTTCTCAAAAGTTACATTTGAGTGCTCGTATCTTAGAAAATAAGCTTCTTCAAGAAGGATATTGTTGGCACATTATGACAATGACCTCCACATTAGTACCACCAGGTGGTTCAAAATGAGGGTAAAGCTTTTCAAAAAATCATAAAAAATGAACAAAAATCAAAAAAATCAAGAAAATGGTAAAAATAAAAATCGTGCTCCAGTGAAAACCACTTTAGTGGCTCTTTAGACAAGTGTTATGATGAAAACCTAGCAAAAATGTGTCATTAGTAGAATCTATCATATATATGATCCTTTTCAGACAAAATTATCTCATACTTTTCATTATAAATCCAATGTTCCCTCCATCCATCCAATCTAGCTTTATCCAGATATTCCAGTTTATCTTGATCTTGGCAAAGATTCAGTGTATACTTCAACTCTACTCATAGAAATCTCTTGACAAGATCTTTACCATTTTTTCTCATGAAGTCCAATAGCTCATATCTACCATGATAAAACTTTGTTGAACTCTTCACATATACATTACCTATCTTGATTTGTCCATTGAACTATGAAACATTGTTAGACACTAGGGGCAGGTTTGTGCACTCTTGTTTTCCATTAAATCTTAATCCATGTCTTGTATCTCACAATGTGATATCAACATCATTATCTAGGTATCGTTTATCTCAAAACCATCAAAAAATACCAAAGCATTTAAAAATCTCGTGAAAAATCAAAAAACACTTGCAAAATCCAAAAAATCCAAAAAAAATCAAAATCTTTTATAGCCAAAATCCAAAAAACATTCAAAAAGTTGTAAATTCAAAATCCAAAACATATTAAAAATCCCTAAACATGTCAAAAAATCAAAAAATCAAAAACATTACCTTGTCGAACTACAAGTCTTTGAGCTTGAACATAGGAAAGGCCATAACTGATGTGCCCTCGAGACACCCTAGGTTAGTCTTTAGAAGTTTGTCATAATAAACTATCAATCCATCAATTGTTTGTATCTCATCAATAAATAGTTACTGGTCAAATTATGTCAAACTATGAGTCTCTGAGATTGAATATAGGCAAGGCCATCACTAATGTGCCCCCGAGATGCCCTAGGTCAGTCTTTAGGATTCTTTCATGATAAAATGACAATCCATAAATTGTGTGTATCTCATCAATAAACAGTTACTGGTCAAATTGAGTTGAACTACGTGGTCTCTATGTGTATAATGTAGTCGATGCTAATATTTGATAAGCCCCCTAGGCCCTAGGTCAGTCCCTTTTAGGTCTTGGTCAAAACTCAGAAAAGACAAAAAAAACATTTGAGAAACTTAGAAAACAAAAAAAATATTTGAAAACTCAAAAACTTAAAACATTTGAAAATTTTAAAACCCAAAAACATTGGAAAACATTTAAAAAATCCTAAAAATCCTCACATAACTTGAAAACCTAAACATTCACATACACCCAAAAAGATCTAAAATAGCCTCAAAACATTGCAAAATGCAAAAAACATTGAAACATTCCAAAAAATATAAAACCACTCATCCCATTTCACTTTCACTCGTAATAAACTTTCATTCATAATAAATCAATTGTCACACTCACCCTTTGGTAACACAAATGGAAAAAAAGTACAACAATCAACAAAAGTAGAAACCTTAAATGCAAAAAAATCAAACTCTTGATCATTGTCAAACATGTCAATCAAACCTTATATCAACGGCCTTTCAAACAACCTATCAAGCAACCACCATCCACTAACATGTCCTAGGATGCATCCTTCCTACAATGGGCATTATCATTGGCAATCATTTTGGATACTTATCTTCAAAACACATTACACCTTTGGCAAGAGATATAGATAACATTGACTATTTGTTTTGATCTTGTCTTATGATTTATCTTGTTGACCCATTTTGAGGACCTCTCAATGATGTTTATCAAAATGATTTAGAGAGAAAGGAATTGGGCATCGATAATTATTTTTCATTTTTTGTGCTTGTGGGATGTTCTTGTAAAATAACTTTGACGAATACTTGCTTTGTTGTGTGTGGGGAGGTCATTTTGAATAGATTGTTGATTATTGCATATGTTTTGGTCCAAAATGTTCTAAAATTCTAAACTACATTCCAACGAGGTTTCCATATGTCAAGGTGTGAGCAAGGACTATCTTATCTGTTTGCAGAGTCAAAGTCCATCGCATTGGATACAACGCCATCTTGGTTATTGATACCTTGATGCATCGTATCTGTGTTATATCAAAAATAAGGAATGACAAAGTATCCCAATCCCTAGAACAAGAAAATCATTAATCTTGTCACTATATCTAATAAATTGTTGAAAACTCATAAACTTGTTGGACTTCTAGATCACGCTCGAAATCAATGGTTTATCCATCCATCTTATTCTTCTCATTTTTATACCTTAACTAATATTTCTATCCAAGTATCGAATATGTGTGATATATCAAAATATACATGAGGCTACGCATGGTCGATGACTATCTATACATCATCAAACTTTTCTACATTAGACATCTGAGCTTTCTAGTCCTCTTTGAGTTGAACTGATCTTGAACCTTTGTCACGATCTCAACCTACAAATTAAAATTTATGCCTAATCTCTCGAGGGGGTAGGGTACCATCCTAATTCCTTCCACCGGAGCAATAGTAGGGCATCTAAAATATCAAGAATTTTTAAATTTTTGATCTAAGCAACAACATTAATTAGAAAAGTGTCGGTCTTTGAACCAATGTAACAAGTACCTCACTTCAAAGAGGGGAAAAATGTAAACACTTAAAATTGTCTTGAATAATATTGCACACTTGAATCTGATTACTAATACCGTTTCATCCTGAAATTCATCTCCTTATAGACTATTTAATTAAATGATCCTAGTTGTTTAATTAAATCCATTAATTTCTCATCTATTAATTTCATTAGGTTAATTCACCCCCTTTCACACTAACGTTTCATCTTGTTTAATTAGATAATGCGAATTTTTTAAAAATTAAACCCCCTTATGCCCTCTCATTTAATTGAATAATCTAAATTATTTAATTAAATATCACTTCACCCCCCTTTTTCATTAAATAAATTAATTATTTAAGGATAATCCTAAATTCCTCTAATTTATACAATTAAAACTTTGTTTTAATTATCAAATTCCTAATTATCCTCACCCTCCCACTTGCAAGGGAATATTCCTCCTTTTCACATTCCTCCAAAAAGGGAATATTATTTTCTAACAAACTTTCTAACAACCTTGAAAGTGTGTTTGTTTGAATCATTGTGAGCCTTTGGTTGACTCTTTGATCCATGTGATCTTGCATTCTCGTCCATTGATGTGAATCCTTGATCCATGTCTTCACCTCTGATTGCACCTCAACCCTTGATTGATCAAATCAATCATGACCCTTGATTCACCATTTTCTCGTATAAATACCTCACATTTTGGAGAGATATAGATCTACTTCCATCAAAGAAAAGTTATGTTGCACATTTGAATACTATCTTTATTCATCTTGCATCCATTATTATATTTTTCATCCATCTTTAGCATAGATTCATCAATATTAGCTTGGTTTTCATCAATGGAGTTTGATTAGATGCTTTTTTTATCAAAGGGAATGGGAAAGGGCTTCCATTCCATATCAATTCAGCACCAATCCCCCAATGGGATAGGGTTTGAAGCATTTAGCTAGGTTTCATTTATGCATTTTTTTACTATTATGTTTAAATGGATTCTTTGTTAATGGTTTTCGAACATTTCATTGGGATTATAGCTTAGTTAGTTAAATATGGCTTAGAATCTATTGGATCTAGTGTGTGTAGCTCTTACTTTGATTATAATCACAACTATTATTGAAGTTTCTTCTTCCTCGATCCTTTCTAGGTTTACTCCAATTATTTTTAGGTTCTTTGTCCCCTTGGTTCTAAGAATCAAGTCCTCCACTAAACTTCTTTGTAGTTTTTTTATCCTAAGGCCTATCAAACTTCTTTCGATTCCTCTCTCAATAGATCAAGACAGCTTTAATATTTTTTCCCGAATTAATTGTTTTCTCATAAACTAGATCCATGGTTGTTGGACTGTAGACATAAAATTCTCCACATATTTGGTTATTCAACCCCATGATGAATTTATCGATTTGAAATCGCTCATATTTTTTATATACATAGGTACATACCTCAAAAGATGGGTGAATTTCTCCCAATACTCATTCACCAATGAGTCTCCCTGCCTTAAATTTTGGAAATTAGTGAGCTTTTATTCATAGAAAAGTTTGGGTAACCATTTTTTAGGAAAATTTCAACAAACTCATTACAGGTTAGCCTTAAAGAACTAAGTCCTAATTCCATCTTTTTGTTCATCCACTAGTTAGAAGCTTCCCTTACCAATTGGAAGGCTCCCCAAACAACTTTCATGACCTCAGAATAGTTTCTAATCTCAAATTATTTTTCCATTTGTATCAACCAAGCCTCAACTTCATCTTTTCTAGTACTTCCTTCAAATTTGGGAGGGGTAATTTTTTTCATTCCCTAGATAATTTAGTTGCTAGACGTCTTCTCTTACTACTTTTTGATTTGCACTGAGATTCTATTTTACCAATCTCATGGGTGTGATCTTGAGAATTTTCTCCCTCTTCCTCTTCCTCATGAGGAACTTCTTCATCATCATTTGGTATTTCTTCTTCCACTCTATCTTTCCCCCTTACTTCTTGTTTAAGGTTCCCTATTTGTTCCCTAGTTTCATCCATCATTACTAGAATGTGATGCAACTTGGCTTCCAACATTCTCATCCCCCTACCCTACTTCCTAACTTTCCCCAAGGTTAGTGCAAGTTCTAACCATTTTCCAAAGTCAAAGTACACCTAGAGGGTTTCATAGAATTAGATCTAAGAAATTTTAGTTATTGTTTCCAAAACATCATACAAGAGCATATTTTCACATATTAACAATTTATTGAAAAACTTATGCACAAGTTTTGATAAGAACATGATTCTCATTTATTTGTAAGGATTTCAATATCCTTGTTTTAAATTGAATGACTATTCAAATATTCAAGAGGAGAGTATTCGTCATATTCACTCTCTGATACATAACTGTGTGGGGTGTACCTCTCAGATTTTTGCTCATCTCTCATTTTATATTCTCTATCCCAAAAGGATGGTATCTCTCAAATTTATCTTTTGATACATAATTTTGAGGTACATAACCCTCAAACTCGCAAATTATGGTTATTACAATAATTTCATCCATGGGTATAACATGAGGTTCTCTAAACAACATATATGGACTAACACTACATTATGAGGGCATATCCCTAGAGAGTGATAATGAGTCTGATTTTGTCAAAGAGACAGGAGTTAAATGGTTGAAGTTGGCTTCATCTCTCATCATTCTCTTCTCTTGGCTAATTTTTGATAAGGAATGACTGAATGTCTCAATATCACTTAGCCAAATGGCATTGGCATAGTTGGTTCCCTCTATCGTACAAACAAGGGCTTTTTTTTCCTTCTTGGCCCATAGGTCTAGCACTCATTTCCAATTATTGAATTCCTTGTGTAGTTAACCTGAGATGCACCATCCTGACAAAAAAATTCCAAACATTAGACTCATTTAATGTTGGAGGGGAAAACATAGCAAGCACATAGGTTCTACAATTTAAACTAGGTAGCTTTGATACCATGTGTAGCATGCCCAATGTTCTACTCAAAAAAATTCCTAAGTTTTAACCCACAAGTAAAAATAAACCACGATGCCATAACATAGCAATAATTTTTTCTTTTATATAATCTAAATTACATGCACATATGAAATAAATACCATTCCAAACTTCCATTGCTATTCATTGTAACTTCACAAATCTTTCCATAATATTTATTTCATATTGAATAAACTCAAGTTTAACATTCATGTTTACAGCTTTCCAAATAAATGGGTACAAAGTACATACACAACTCTTCTGAGCTTCTAGCACTAGAAATAGATATGGTCTAGGTAATCCCCCTTCAAATCTTTGCCACCAACTAATGAGAAGAAGCATCACTCAAGAACTTTTCCACCAACCACAGACTTTACCATATAGTGGCTACAACCTACGTGTATGACAATCCTAGACTAGAATGCATAACTAGATCAAAATAAATTGACAGTGTAAACAATGACAACTTACACTACTTTGGACAAAGAATTCAACACTTAGTTACTTAGAGTGAGAATCATCCTATTCACACACCTTCCTAGCTTGATTTGTAATGACCACAAATATTCTATGCATAGGCTATCCCCTTCACTATATTATCCTAACCCCAAGAATAATGTATTCCCTCTTACTAAAGCATTATACTATGGTAAACCAAACTGAAACATAAATTAGACTTTCTTATAAACCAAACTAGAACTATTTAATCATGTCTTAACATAGTCTATATTAAAACACATTAGCACTCATACCTACATACATAATATGCTAAGATAATCCCATTATATGGGTTTAACAAACATCTCGACTTCTTTCAAACATTTCAAGAAGTAAAGAAACAAAAAAAAACATCTATTTTCTTCTTTCCAAAAAATTCAAGCAACACCCATAAAATCAAGAAAAAATTTCAACTTAAAATAGAAAAGTAAAGTGGACAACTAGCATTCCTGTAATCAAATAGCTCCAATTGATATAATAGGTTTCCAAGCACAACCTCCACCAATTAGTTTGAAATTCCTTCTCTTGACCAATTTCCACAAAGAAATCTCTCTAAAAACCTCACTAATCTCACACTAAAAACCTCTTAACTCACAACTCAATATTGCAGCAAAATAGCACTCAGGAAATTAGAAAATAAGAATGCAATAATGCATTCATTTCAAGTGGAAGGTACCTCTATTTATACAGAAAGATCAATAACTAAAGGCTAGAAAGAGGCTATTAAGATTGACACTTCTCAACTCAGAAAGTTTGACTCAACAAGAATAAGAAAAGGTGGTAGCTTGAATCGATGCATAGTAAATACATACTCAGCCATAGTGAATGAGTCACCCCATTAAACTAGACATCAAGAATGATAATTAGAAATGCAAGAATTGTCTCCTATAGGTCAACTTATTTGGCCAGCTCCCTATTTGACCAATTCATATATTTCACATTGCTTCACAAGATGGAATTTGCATTGCAAGTTTAGACTTCTATTTGGTTCACGCTATTTTCAGTTTGGCACCACCAAAACACTATGCTTCCTATTTCTTTGGTTTTCTATTTAGATCCAAGACTAAGTCAAAGTTATTTATGCATTTCAGATTAGCATCACTTCACAGTGTTGAATTTGTCAACATATTACTTCCATGCATTACTTGGATTAATAACTTTGTGCATACCATGGCACTGCATTATTTATTTGCACAACATGTTTGATCATTTAAACATTGCAAATAGTTTTATGAGTTATCACTTTTAATTTTTGCGCTTTACATATAACATATATGAAATTCATTTTACATATTCCATGTGCTTTAATGTATAAACAATGCTATTAACATATATAATATATACAATATACATATATATACATAATATTACATGTTATTATATATGTGTATATATGTAGATAGATATATTTATATATATACAAATATATCAACTTACACAATTTTAGAATGCATCTTTTGATCTTTGAATGCATATAATTATGTTCATTTATCCCATAAAATAATAACACACATGTGTAAATATATATACATACATATATATATTAATACACTCGTATGGACGTTCCCATTACATCGATACATACGTGTATATCAATATATATATATATATGTACACATATATATCATATATTTATTTAACTTTTCCTTCACACATACAATTTCAATAAAATCAATTGACATATATACATGAAGTATATATATACATATACATACATACATACATATATATATATATATATATATATACACTTTGTCCATTCGACATCCCCATGCATATGGGTAATCCATTCATAAGCATATGTAGATGTGTCTACCTATGTATAATCATGTACATATTTACTCATGTGCATGAGTTCATATGTACATATATATGTATATATACATTTTATGTATATATATCATCGATCAAATGTAAACACATAAAGAAGAACCCATAATTGACAGAAACTCAAACACTTAGACTCAATCAAGAATGCTCACAAACAAAACCATAACATCTAATTCATTCACAAACAAGACTAAGATAACTTACCATTTCCTAGGCTATTGAATCAACTTGATTATACTAGAAGTGAGTGCATGAAAGCTCAGTTAGGCTCATTAAGGGTTACCAAACCAATTATCTTCTTCTGATTGATACTTTCCCTCTCTTCTAGAGGATTGAATCCATCCCTACATCCAACTTAGTACATATAAAATGTAGTTCGCTGAATCAATTACAACCTTTTGCATCATACATTTCATAGATAAAATCATTGAATAACTTCAATTTAAATAACACATTCATTTATTGTATTTCTAAAATACAAAAAGCATAAACACACACATTTAAAGAATTTTCACATAGGTTGGTAAAAGTAAAAAAGTAATAGCAGAATGGGGTAACAATTGTGAATGCTAACATACTTCATGTTTCATGTTTTATTTCTTAAGGCCGAACTAATTTGAATTTATGAAATGTGTGGATGTTGTTCATTGAAGACCAAAGTTGTGAAGAATGTTTAGGACTAGGTTAAGCATGTGTTGGAATTTTCAAGGTGTGTTCCTCTTCCTAGTGTTGAATGCAGTACATTTGGGTCTTTCCCTTCTACACATTTCATATTGTTGCTTAATCTTTGGCCAACTTGTAATTATACTATTCTTGTTGTTATTGGCCGACATGTAATGTAATCAATGTAATAACATGTACATATTGAAAACCTAGTTGATCTAGGTTGAGTGGTGGAGTCGAATGAGGATGTGTAATGCATTATGATGTTTATGTAAGTGATTGAAAGAGAAAGAGGACAAGTGGAAGATATTTTCTAGATTCAAGTTCATCATATTTTTATGACAAAAGGGAAGTGAAGAGTGAGCCTAACTAATTATTAGATGCAGTGAGCCAAAGGCAAAATTTCTTAAAGGCTAAAAACAATGGTTGAAAAGGATACATTTGATGAAGTTGTAGAAAAGATTAAGAGAAAAATTACAATCATCAAAAGAGAAGGGGAAAAGAAGAATTACAATCATCAAAATGATTGAACTTCAGTGTCATATTCAGACAGTAGAAGGACTGTCGTGCTATATTTTATGTTTTTTTTCTCAGTTCAAAGAGTAGTTGCTTCTTTGGGTTGTAGCCTAAAACAAAGTTGAAAATTGTTATTCATTTGTAATGTAGTCATGGTAGAAGGGTTCTCAAAGAGACTATCTGAACCGTGCAGCAAGAGTCACTCAACAAAAGCAACACAAAAAATGGAGGAAAAATGCAAATCAAAACATTCTTATTATCTGAAATCTCAATTACAAATAGCTGGCGACATCCAAGCTTATAGATTCAACTCAGAGGCCTAATACAACATGCTCAATTATACAACATTCCTATATGCTTCTTAACACAAGCGGAAATATTACTTATCAAATATGCATTAACCTACTTCATCAACTTCTACTCTTCTAATGATCTATTACAAGCTTTATATCATATCCACAAATCTAGAATCTTCCACATCGGCCAAAGGTCATTACAATATCCAATGAAAGAAAATGTAACATGTGCATGAATAGGTCGGCCTCAAATTTGAATTACTCCATGACAAATGCATAGGATGAAGTGTGGACCTATAATTAAGGTTGAGGACACCCCACGAAACAATTATAATCACACCATCGAGATCCACAAGTTACAGGAAAGATCCATGAGTGATCAAACTAGCTGATAGTTAGAAAATTATTCTGGTGTCGGTTCAAGAAACTGTCACTCAATATGAAAGCGATAACTTTCCAGAAAAAGATCCAATCGCGCTTAAATCTTGGAATAGGGAAAATGAACATGTCCATGATTAAAACATAGATCCACATGGTCTGGTGAGAAAATATGATGAATCCGCCAGCTGGAACTGAACAAGAACAAAAACTAAAATGAAATATTTTTGGTTGATGCAAGATTTCCATGACCCAAGGATGCTCTTGCATCAAACACCCCTAGTGAGAAAAGATGTTCCATGAGAGGAACTCATGAACATATGATAGGGCTTGAGATATAGATCCCATGCTCATTTCTGATCCAAATGTCTTCTTTGTCTGTACTTTTCTTCCTCCTAACCTCTTTTCTTTCCTCTGCCAAATTCTTCAACTTCTTCTTCTCTTCACCTTCTTTTCCCTGCCTCATATCTCCACATGGTAATAAGGGACATTTACCACCACTCACCTTCTTCCACTCATCTGATCTACCTCTTCTATAGGACTTCACCTTATCTGCAACCAATGTCTTTTGTTGCATAACTCTACCCCTATATCCTTCTAGTACCATCTTGCTCTCAGATTTATCCACAAGGTTCCTCTTCAAATCCATACCATCCTTCAATATAGCCTTTGCATCCTGCTTCTCAACACTGCAACTCTGCACAAGACTCATATTCCTCACTCCCTCCTCTTTATCCTTCAAGGAAGCCAAGGTAAACTTCTACCCACCCTTCTCTATAGTAATTAGATTCCTTCTGCAATCATATATAGCTCCTCTATCAAACTACCAAGGTCTACCCAAAAGAACATGACATGCACTCATAGACAAAACATCACACAATACTTCATCTCTGAAAGGGCCAATATTAAAATTCACCAAGCACTACTCTTTCACCTCCACTACATGATCATCTTGTAACCAACTTATCCTATAAGGACAAGGATGCGGAAACCTCTTCAAACCAAGTTTCTCCACCATCTCCTCAAATACCAAACTATCAGTACTGCTACTATCCACAATAACCTTACAACACTTACCTCCTGATTTGTACATAGTCAGGAAAAGTTTTTTCCTTTGTGAAATATTAGGCTCTTCCCTGCTTTACATCATCAAGAATTTCCTAAGCATAAGAGATTCTCCTTGCTCTGGCTCTATCTCATCTAATGCTCCAGTTACTTTCTCTTCATGTGCCATGAAATTATTTTTACCAATTCCTTTACTCGATCCCTCAGAACACTCAAAAGATCAATGTCCAGTTTCTCCACACTTGAAACATTTACCCAAGAATTCCTTGCTGCCATTTCCTCTCCTTTGTTTCCTCTAATCCAGTTCTTTACTCCACTTAGGTCTTGATTCTTCTTCACTTGTTTGCTTCTCCTTGTTGCTGCTCATCTACTTTTCTTTCCCTTTGGGGTTATTTTGTTGTCTTTTCTTCACTTTATCTTCCCCCTTAATATCATATTGGAAGGCATCCTCAACTGTGGAAATCCTTAACATGCTCATCTCATCATGAATGTTAAATATAAGGCCATTTATATACCTTTCCACTTTTTCCCTAGTCATCTCTTAGTGCCCAGATATGATTGTCATCTTGTAAAATTCCTCGATATACTCTTTCACACTCATGTCCTTCTACTTTAGGTTCTACAACTTCTTAAAAAATTCCAACTCATAGTCTTCCATAATGAATTTAGCCTTTAGCCTTGCAACCATCTGCCTCCACCGAGTGATTCTCATTTCACCATTTTCCACTCTATCCTTCAACAACTCTTTCCATCATAAAGCAGCATGCCCCTTCAACTTAGTTTGTGCTAGCCTAACCCTCAATGGGTCTCTAATTTCCTCAAGCTCAAAATAGTCTTCCAACTCTCGTATCCAGTCTCTCAAGTCTTTTGGATTCAATGTACCAGAGAAGTTAGAAACCTCCACCTAATGACTTCTACTCACTTGTACCACTGCTCTTAATAATCTCTCCTCTCTCTCATCTGTCAGTCCTTCAACCTCTTTAGCCTTAGGTTCTTCTACAACCTCTTCATATTCATCCTCTGGTTCAGGATTCCTCCTCAAACCAACCAAGGCATTATGGATCTCATTCCTCATCTCATTTCTAATGTCCTCCATAATTTTCCCCATTCTTCTAGGATTCATCCTTCTCAATGGCATCTCTCCCCCTACTTGGTGTAATTTCCTCAACTCAGTGATCTAACTACAAGGTTTCAATTGCCTCTCTCCCAACAATATATTGAACACACTTACATCCTACCTCAAACCATTGATTTGTTCACTTAAGGAATGCCACAAGGACTACAATCCACTCAAGGTTCGCAACCTGCTCTAATCTTCAGCAACTAGCTCTACAACCCACTCTGATAGCATCTAATGCAATCATGCTAGGATGGTCCTCAAAGAGAACTATCTGGACCATGTAGGAAGAGTCACACAACGGAAGCAACATAGAAAATGGAGGAAAAATGAAGATCAAAACATTCTTATTATCTGAAATCTTAGTTACAAACAACCAGCAACATTCGGGCTTACAGATTTGGCTCACAGGCCTGATACAACATGCTTAATTATACAACATTCCTCTATGCTCCTTAACACGAGTGAAAATCTTACTTATCAAATCTACATTAACGTCCTTCATCGACTTCTAGTCTTCTAATGATCTATTGCAAGCTTTATATCATATCCACAGATCTAGAATCTTCCACATCAGCGAAAGGTCATTACAATCTCCAATGAAAGAAAATGTAATGTGTGCATGAATAGGTCAGCATCAAATTTGAATTAATCCACAACGAATGCATAGGATGAAGTTTGGACCTATAATTAAGGTCAGGGACACCCCATGGAAAAATTATAATTACACCGTCGATATCCACAAGCTATGGGAAAGATCCATGAGCAATCAAACTAGCCGATAGTTAGAAAATTATTTTGGTGTCGGTTCAAGAAGCTGTTACTCAATCCAGAAGCGATAACTTGCCAAAAAAAGATCCAATCGTGTTCAAATCTTGGAATAAGGAAAATGAACATGTCCATGATTAAAACATAGATTTACACAGTCTAGTGAGAAAATATGATGAATCTGCCAGCTGGAACTGAACAAGAACAAAAACTGAAATGAAATATTTTTGGTTGATGCAAAATTTCCACAACCCAAGGATGCTCCTACATCAATTTGTGAGGCTAGATTAGGATAGTGGCTCCTAGCAGCATTTCTCACTGTGGTTTTTCCCCTATGGGGTTTTCCATGTACTTCTGGTATTGTGTGCTTTTGTGCATTATGTTCATCTTTCATGTTTCTATTTGTGCTATAAAGTTTAAGTTTCAATTTTCTCCAGAGGGTTTGAGATTTGATAGAATATTGATTCAACCCCCCTCTCATTAATATGGTGTGTTCAACAAGATGGATATCTAAAGAGGGACAAAGAGAGAGAGAGAGAGGGAGAGGTAGAAAGATGAGTCTAGATCTCGAGGGAGGAAGAGAGAGAGGGAAGGAGGGAGAGGGTAGGGAGTGGGAGAGAGAGAAGGAAGGAAGGAGAGGGTAGAGAGTGGGAGAGAGATTTGGTGTGAATAAATGTCTTGTACCTAGCTAATTCATTCACTAGGTAATTAGGGGACATATTCACATGTTAAGTTTACTTAGGATACAAGATTATTTCTAGAAGTCTTAGTTGGATTTTCTAAAACTTATCTTATCTACCTATTGCATGATTCCTAGGTAGTTAGTTGTCTAATGTCATAGGATTAAGACACTTGTCATGATCTTGTCTAATCCTATCTCTCAACCTTTCCTTTATAAGCAAGGCATCTCATGTACATTTTCATATTCAACCATTATTCATTCTTGCATTGTGAAGAAAGTTTTCTTGTCATTCTCTCTCTTGTGGAAGTGGTTTTGGTCTAGCAACTATTCCTGGGGGTGTTGGGGAGTCACCATTTACTCCCACACGGTATCAGAGCTCTCCAGTGTTGCAAACTCCTTCCTAGATCTAAGGGTTATATGTTGTCTTGAAGATTTTTTTGGGTGCATATTGGGGTTTCATTGACCTAACGGTTGAATCTAGGGTGTTGAAGAAACTCGGGTTTTCCTTTCGTTTCATCAAATTTGGATATGTTCTGGCTAATCTATGAAGGGTTTGGAAAAGTGTGAAGAGTAGTTGATCTAGGAGGTCACTAATTTTTTGGAGCACTTTGGGCCCAGATCTACATCACCATTATGCTCAGAAGGCCTCGCAAATGAATTTTGACTGCCAATTCATCCATTTTCGGTAAAATTTGTTTTTTAGGCAAAAATTTTTGCCTAGGCAGGTCGTACAGCCCCTAGGTCGTCATGATTATTTTGCAAAAAAAAAAATTATTGAAAAATAATATTCTTTGTTTTTATTATTTCATCGGGAAAAATTTTGTAATGCTTGTGGCAAATATTTTTTGGGATTTTATAAAAAAATACCATCGGCATCTACGAAATATTTTCTGCTTGCATCATCGTATATGCAGGTGTCAAATTTGCACTACCTGGTTGGCATATTGGACCTACAATACCTAATTGGTATATTGACATCAGCAGTCACATTAGGTCGTCCTCTTTATCATTGGTGTACTATACTTCTCTCAGTGGTGCTTTATGGTCACAAGTTTCATTAATATTAAAACATTGTTTTAAAATATGTGATTTCACTTTTATTTACACCGAGTTTGTTTTTAAATATTGGATTGGCCAACATTTGTTTAAGCAGCAGATTTATTATTTGTAAATCTGACCATTGATAGCATACAAAATCCTTTTAAATGTGTTTCCTTTACTCGGCATTTTAATTGCCAAGTTTGGTTAAATCAACTAAAGCTTTTTGTATTTTATTAAAACCTTTTGTTTAGCCCACGGTGATTTATAAATGATCCAACCTATATTAAAACCTTTGTAAAAGGTTGACCATATAATGTTTGAGCCAAAAAATTTGAGCCTCATTAGCCTTAAGGTGTTGTGTGTTTCCCTCCAAAGCCCCAAAATAGCTATTTTTCATTTTATAATAAATTTTGCAAACGAAGGCCCTTTTTCATAAATGAGATATCATCAGAAATCTGGAAGTGTCAACTTTTTAGTTGTGCATATATTTTGTAGTTTTGTACCAATTTTTCCAGGTTGAAGACAGATCTCCATTTTTAGCTTCCGAGCTCATCTCTTGTACAAAATGGGTTTCTTAATTACTTTGGAGAAAGGGAACTATAGGCAATGGAGCAATTTAATTCTCACTCATCTTGATGAGTGGAATCTATTGTCGTATTTGTTTAATAAATTTCCTTGTCCGAGCACAAATGATGAGTATTGCATTTGGAAAGGCTTTAGGGCTAGAGTCTTTAGAGTTATTTTTGAAAATGTAAATGATGACATTTTGGAGACACTTATTCACTTCAAATGTCCTCATGCTCTTTGGACTCACATTAGAGAGGTATATGGAGACCATGATTCTTCTCCATCTCTTGAAGATCCTCTTTCCAACTCTAATGTGCTTCTTCATTCTTCAGAGTTGATAACCCATGCTTGTGATTCTTTGGAGGAGATTGCGGATGCTTTAGAGGTTCCTGATTCTTCATCTTTTGTTGATGAGTCATTTAGTACTACCAGTGGTTCATTGCAATAGGTATCTAATAGTCTTCCTGATTGGGATTCCTATTGACAGACATTGCTTCTTTGTTTGTGGAGTCTCACATTTCAGATTTAGAGGACCAATTTGAGGGTTTAGCTCTCCTATTTGATGATAGTCATGGATCCAATATTATCACTTCATGTTTATCTTTGGAGCGTGTTCAAGATCAATTTCCACTTGTTCCTAGGTTATCACAGTTTGTTGTGATTGGGCATGTACCTGATTGGTTTGTGGCATCATCTTCATCATCCAAGAACTTGGCAACACATGAGTAGATTTCAGAGACACAATCTTCATACATATGGATTCCTATTCCTCTTAATTCCTATCTTGGATGGGAAGAATTCCTACAGTTATACTTGGTGTATCTTCTTCCCAAGGGGAGAAACATTGCTTGTAGGAATTTATGTTTTATCTTGAGACATTAACCATACTTGTAGGAGATCATATATTATGGGGGGGTTATCTTATCTCTCTATTTCCCTCTTATCGGAGGATAATTTATTGTATATACATGATGGATGTAGTCCTTGGGGGGTATCATTGAGTCCTCCATACATCGTGTTTATTGTTTTCTTTTGTTTTGTTTTCTCTCTTTTGGAGAGGAGTTTTGTCCCACTGGTTTTTCTCCTTTTCTTCGCTTGTGAGAGATTGTTTTCATTTTCATTGTAAATGGGTACCTAACATGGCCTAATAGTTGGGACCCATAGTCATAGTCTTTGCATATTTTGCATAATAATCTTCTCCCTAAGTTGCACTTAAGGGGGGGTGTTGGTGTGAATAAATGTCTTGTACCTAGCTAATTCATTCACTAGGTAATTAGGGAACATATTCACATGTTAAGTTTACTTAGGATATAAGATTATTTCTAGAAGTATTAGTTGGTTTTTCTAGAACTTATCTTATCTAGCTATTGCATGATTCATAGGTAGTTAGTTGTCTAATGTCATAGGATTAAGACACTTGTCATGATCTAGTCTAATTCTATCTCTCAACCTTGTCTTTATAAGAAAGGCATCTCATGTACATTTTCATATTCAGCCATTAATCAATTTTGCATTGTGAAGCAAGCTTTCTTGCCCTTCTTTCTCTTGTGGAAGTGGTTTTGGTCTAGCAACTATTCCTGGGGGTGTTGGGGAGTCACCATTTACTCCCACAGAGAGAGAGAGAGAATAAATTGAGGGAGAGAGAAGGAGATAATTTTTCCTTCACAAGAATTCAAGCATGTTATAACATTCTTATGTTATTGAAACCTAAGATAAATAATAATGCTAGTGTGTTATTATCTGCCTTGCTAATTTCTAAGGTCCTTATGGTTGGATTTACATTGGGAATCTAACCTAAAGGGTTGGACTAACATTTCAACACACAAATATGTGTTTTTTCAAATTGTAAAAAAATTAACACAATCTCAAGTGTGTTATCCATCAAGTTTGCATGTTTTTCAATGTCAAGTCAAAAAAATGACAATAAAGTTGAGCCCTCTCTTAGCTTTGTAACCATGTAATTTTTTTCATGTTTTGAATATGTTAAGGTGTTGATCTTTGATCTCTTTTGCTAGTGTCTCCATTTTTTTTTAAAAACCCATGTATGGTATTTTTGACTTCATTTTAATCATTTTTCAAAATTTCAAATAAAGTATATTTTTAGAAACTAGACTATATTCTATACTTACTCAAAAAAATAATTTTTGATTAGTTTCCTATTAAATTTGGGGGGACACGCTCATTTTTTATTTTTTAGGATCTTTCCATTTTAAAAATTAGTAAAAATCATATATTTGTTAAAAAATTAGCAAAAAAATTAGGCATAAACTACATGGTGTTAGCTAATTTCTCACTAAAATGATTTTCCTCTTTATGCCCCCCCATGCAAGCATAATGTGAGCACATTATTGCTTATTTAAACAAAAAAAAAAAAAAACCAAACTCATTCTACATATTCCTCTCAACCTGCACCCTAAGTGCCCTTCCAAGCACTCTCACATTGTTACAGACCCAGTTTTTCTCCCAAAGCTTTTCCAAATCATAACCAAAATTCCATAGACACCAAAGGAGGTCACAGAAGTAGTTTTAGTTTTTTAGTATCAAATTTAGATTAAATAGTTATATTGAATTAGTTTTTTAGTTGATTTTTTTTTAATTTTTATGAGTTAATAATTCACCCCTAAATGTTCAAAATGCTATCTCTTCATGAAAACCCTCCTAAAGAATAGCCACAACAAACACCTCTTGTAATTCATCATCACCCTATAAGAACACAACAAAACATATTAGAGGAAATTTAAAACAATAGAAAATAACTTGAGGAGTTAATTGCAAGGTTGAAAGATCCTATAGGAACAAACTCCCATAAGACCACCCTTGTTGAATCACTACAATCCATTGTGTCCCATGTAGATTCAATTATTAGGAAAATAAATAGTAGATCTAGCAAGACGGTAAAATATAAATAATTTTATGCAAAAATATTAGCATATGGATAATGTAAAGAAAATTTTTTTGACTTGTGTGCCCTCTTCATCGACTAATGAACCAATTAAATCTTACATCATGCATGCAAGAGGTTCCCTACCCATTGGTGCCACCACCAAGGAACAAAGAACATTTTTTGGGATAGGTGGTGGATGGTTTTTGACCATCCTCTATGGATTAACTATGAGGCACCACAATGGTTTTTGAGGAAACTCTTTTATGATTTTGTCCTCAATCAGATCCCAAATTACTTTGACATGTGGGAGTTACAAGGTAGAGGTGGTGGCCCTACATAGGACAGAGTAAGGCAACAACGTGACCCAAACCAAGCACTGAGACCATTAGCTAGAATAGAGTTAGAGCATGTGACTAGATCCCTTCTATTATGAAGGAGGGTGTTGAGGTGGAGACCTTAGAGTCGATTAGCTCACTCACTCAGACCCTTATACAACATATTAGTACTTTAGTATAGGTTGATGCAGACGAGTCTTCCAAGCCTCGAGTTCCACCTCATATATGTCAATCTTGTGGGTTTCTCTATGCTTATGATCCTGAGGATAGTTAGGATGCATGTGCCCAAGATACATTTGTAGCAGATCAAATTGTCATGACAAAAGCTTTGTTGAGTGAGACATTTGGCTTTGATAGTCAAGAAAATATCAACAAGTTCATTTAATTCAATTTATTAAATTTTATTTTGAAATTTATGGTTAATTAAATTAGTAGAATGATTATAGTGAAATTTCAAGGTCACAGTGTTCACCCTAATTGTAGCAGTCCACCTCCCGATTACATGATGGTGTCAAGTGCAGAGGTAGGTAACTAGCAAATAATTGTAAATATTACATGTGAATAGTTAAACCTTATATGAAAGGTATTCTTATAATTCATTGTAGATGTTGAATAGGTTAATGATGGGCCTTCAACATCAACATCTGGTAGTCAAGGTGCTTGTCAAACTTTCACTCAAGTAATATATAGAATTTTTAATTTTAATATAAAAATTATAAAATAATGTTAGGTAGTTTTGGTAATTGTAATAGTAGCATCTTGATATTTATAAGACAATGGAGCATGGTGGTATTGCAACAGTAGCAATTTTGATTCCTTTGACAGAGGTATGAGGTAGATTATAGTAAGTTTCACAATAAATTTGTTGGTTTATCTATCTAATATTGAAAAATTAAATGATATTCATTTTTATTTTAATTGTTATCTTTATGTTTCCCATAGGGCTTCACAACTCTAGATTGTGAGTGTGCCCCCCTGTTGCAGATGAGCATAGTGGTTATTTATATATGGTAAGTGATTATTTTGTTATATGGAATTCTATAATTTAGTTTCTATTTATTAATGTTTATACTTTTTATTGTATTAGGTGGAGATCTAGGAAACTTTAAACAGGTGGTTGAGTGAATGATTTAGAAAGAGACCACCATCGTATGCATCTCCATTGTCTCAACAATCAAAGGCAACTCGCCATCTCTTTCCTTCCCCTAGAGGGAAATGACTACATTAGAGTCCTTTGTTGTATACCTATATAGAATTTTGAACATATATTTTGTATTGTATATATGTGATATTGTATGCCTATATGGATTTGTTAGCCTATATAACTTTCTTGTATATATGTTATAATTTTATCGACATATAATGTTGTATGCCTATATGTCTTTTTGGTTAATACAAATATTTTTTACCAATGGTATTCGTATTTACATTATAAATTATTAATTGAATAAATGAATACTAAACTAATGCAACTATAAATGATTAATGTATTTATATTTGCACTATAAACGATTAATTGGATAATTGAATAAGGATCTCTTTTACCATGTAATTGATGCAAGCATTGTAATTAATCATTCATAATTCTCCTCAAACATGTTTATATGACATGTGGATGAGAGTTTGAAATAGTCATAAGCCTTCTATGGGCATTGGATATCCTCAAGGCTAGGTGTTTTGATACATGTGTGTTTCATGTCTTAAAGCTTATTCGTCTTGATCTCTATCACTCTTTTATGTTCTTTCCACTGTCATTTCAAAGCTATGAGTGGCTTTCCTTTCATGGAAAACCTTCTAAATTCTACAACTAACTCATAAAACCATCCTTTTCCTTAATGGCCTTGAAGACTATCCACTGTCCTTTAACTCACGGCTTTATCATACCATCCATAAGCACCTTGATGACCCTTGATTGACAAAATAATATGTAATATCTTCTTGTCTGATCCTAGTCACTTATCTTCTATACAACCCTCTGCAAGTGACCTTTAACCTTTTATCCTTTTGAGCTCATTGTAGTACCACAATATTTTCACATGCATTTTTACTCCTTGATTGTTTAATGTCCTTGCATAAGGTACCATCATGGTTCATGATTTATTTCATGCTTTTAGTCACTATAACCTTTAGACTATTTTGAACTTAATGCTTTGTATCAAATTCTTTGTAATAAGGACATTATGTAAGGCCATCTTCTATCCATTCTTCATGAGAATCCTACCCTTTCAAAGTAAGACTATATTGTGGCCTTGTAGCATTGTCCTTTGGTTCATGGGATTTCCAAGATCTCGTATGACTATCCTCTTGTTCTTCATTTCACTATCCTCTTCTTTTTTGAGGATTTTCTACTATCATTGCCCATTTGAATTGTCATCATTTCACTAGACTTTTATGAGGTCTTCAAACACTGCCTCATGTTTCCATGGTCATTATCTTCTTGATGCTAAGGTCATTGTGAAGATTGTTGTTACTATATTCATCATAGTATCTTCTACAATCATGTGTCCTTCATTTCTTCCAATCATTGTCCAATAATTGTTTAATCAACTTTTGATCTTCACACATGACCATTTCCCATATGTCTTTAAGGATTTTCATACCATTTTAAAAAATTCTATATTCACCAAATCTAATAAGGTTGTCATATATGCATCTAGAGTCATCTTATACCCATATTAATCACTCACATGAAACTATTATCTTTGGTAGCTTTAGATCCACCCTTTGATAACATAACAACCATGCCTTGCATTTTGTGAATTTAATTGTTTATTGTTAACTTTATCACTGTTGTTTTCCAAGGATTCATTGTCATTTAAAATGTTGTCACACACTCATCATTATTTACCTTCTGTGATGGCTATCCTCTTATGTTTAATGATAGGACTGTGTTCTATCCATGATAATGTTGCTTGGTGTTTTTTCATAAGGCCTACAACTCATGAATGTGTCTTCTTCATGAAAAAACCTTATGGTTTTCATCACCATGGCTATCATCACAAAAGAATGGAATTATCAAACTCGCTTCAATACTTTATGCCAAGTGTTATGTTCACTATCTTTGTGACTTATCCCTTAGGAGCTTTACTTCTTAAACTGCTACCATTTGGACTATAGTCTTATATTTCCCTACAATTTCAGTTTCTTTTTACATTCTTGGAATGATGCTCTCAATTTTGGAGATGACTCAAGGATGTAGTTTCTATACCATCCTCATGCCCATTGTCATGGGTTATGCATTTTTTGTGAGTGGCAGAATTTATCATCTTCTACATTAATTCATTCATTGTGTTGTGTGAAATGATCCCAATGACATATGAACAATTTTTTCTTCTTGTATTGTAGGTGTTCATAAGACTATCTTCTACCCCGTGCTACATATCCATGTACATTCTACTATCCTTGGTGGAAAAGAAACTATAAACTACTTGCTTATAGGAATTGTCACTCTCTTATATGAATTTTGTTGTTTAGATGTTACTTAACTATCCTTGATTTGAACACTCATGACTTCTCCTTTGATGAATTTTTCATATTCATATTTAGCAAAATTTATCCCCTTCTCTTATTTTAAAACTATCACATGTAGTTAGTTCCCACTACCATTTTTATCTTTGTCCATTTTTAGAGGACTATATGCACTTGCATGGTTGAAGGAAAATTATCTTTGAGAACCACACAACTTTTCCCACACTTTCAATATGGAAAATGAATATAGAGGTGTTAGAATGAGCATAAACCTCTTAGATAACTTCCATCAAAGTTTGAAGATAACCCTAGCCACCATGAAGCGCTACAAAATTTCATGTAAAGAGACCTATGGTGACCAAAAGCCCTAAAGTGGACCTATTGTTTTTTAACTCAAAATCCCTCTTTCACTCATGCATGTGGGCCTTCAAGGGTTAGTAATTGAAGATAGTTATGTTTCAAGTAAGAAATTGTGTTGGTATAATTTAGCTAAGAAAGATCAAGATGCTTGGGTGTGAAAATGAGACCTCAAATAGTAGTAATCCACCCACACCAATGTGTTGGCATTGTCAATTTAGCCCCACAATATAAATAACATAACAAATGCCTTGTGACAACTTTTACTAAATGCAAATAACACTTTTTGCAACATCTAAAACATTGTCAACATGGTGAATCAACTTGGATATATGAAAAACTAAGAGAAGTTATTATGGAGGGACCCTACATGACCATGTACCTTAAAATGGAACATTTTTAGGTATCAAGTTTTTTGACAAGGAAAACTTTAGTGGCGAATCTTAACCAATTGGAAAATTCTAGAAATCAGCAAGTCAAAATTGGCGAATTATTCACACCCAACAGGGTGTCCATATCACCTGTATTTTATGAACTATCGGTCCAATGCCATATCCATTCACCAAGGATTTTTTTATGAGGCATATTTAAGCAACAAATTTTCCATAACAAACTACGCGTTTCAAATGGACCGACTAATATTTTCACCTAGAATCCTAGAAGCGTGTAATAAAACACCCACATATTCTCCAATACTATTAAAAAAACATTATATCAAGACCCATTTCACCAATTAAAATTTACAAAAATTTGCTTGTGAAGACCCATTTCGCCAATTAAAATTTATAAATAGTTGTTTATGAGGACCTATTTCACCAATAACATTAAAAAATAATTACATTTGAGGACACATTTCACCTTGAAAATTACAACGTATCATTGTATAAGCACGTGGGATTTGCCAAATTTTTAATATACCATTTAAAAATCCCACGGAATTCACCAAATATGGATTGATATAAGTACAATCAAAACTGTCATTTATTCTTACATATTTTGTTCAGTTCTGAGGTTCTATTTCTCGATTCGAAAGTTAGCAAAAGCTGAAAACGTAGACTTAAAGGTGAGTGATCATTTCTTGATAGTGTTATTAGTTATAATTATAATTTTTCTTTGTCTCTTTTCCATTCTTGCTTCAGTCTTAAAGATGATATTGAGTAGGGAATGGGATCTATATTCTCTATCCTTCTTAAAAAAGAAGACATTTTTTCTAGTTTTTATTGGAAGTGAGAGATCAATATATCGAGTGACTCGAGCAGCAAGGGTAAGGCTCCTGCTACTCCTTAGGGTGGTGAAGAGACTCTTGCCACTCCTCAGGGTGGTAAGGCTCTTGCTACTCCTCAGGGTGGTAAGGCTCTTGCTGCTCCTCAGGGTGGTGAAGAGACTCCTACCACTCCTCAAGGTGGTGAAGAGATTGGGAGGCCATCAAAATGCCAAAAACTTAGACGTACCATATAGTCTTACTTTGGAATTTCCAAAGCTTCTGATCCATCAGGTCAAGATGGAGTTACATCATCAACTCTTCCACCAAATATTGGTAGCATTCAAAATACCTCACTACCACTGGAAGGTCAAGTTGATATTTTCATTGAGTTAAATCAAAATGTATCAAATGAGGATGGCAATACCACAGAAGATGATCTAAGGGATACCCTGGGCTTGGTTATCTAGAATGAGATAATTGAATTGGATGAGGATGATGATGTTGGTAGCAAGAAAAGAAGAAAATAAAAAATGGGGCATGAGTGGGAAATGACAAGAAATTTTCAATTTGGTTGGTTGTCAAAGTACCCATTCATTGTACCAGTGGAGATTGACAATGCAAATGATATTGAAAAGGAAACATTGGCCAAATGTATGATTTGTAGTTGGAAATGTGGAAGAGCCAAGATGTTGTAGCTAAAGATTGACACTATAGAAAATCATATCGGTAAAGTTTATGAAAAAAAATCATAGACAGAAAGGAAAAATCAATCATACGATGGAAATCAAAGGAAGAATTTCTTCATGTTAGGTTTGCCATGGATTATGAAGAGCATGAAAAAAGAATGTCGAACATTGCTACATGTAAAGGTACACTTGAGGCTCAATTTGGAAAAGCAATGGAAGCAACAAATATGTCAAAAACTGTTCAGATGAGTGTTGTTTTTCATATTTTGTCCAGAGGGTGTCCTATGACAAACTACCCAGAATATTCTAGTTTATTATATTTTTTGAATGTTCCTCACTATCCCTTCTCACAATGGTTAGTAAACATTTGATGGGAATGGGAAAAATATCTTGCTGCAATTGAAAAGGAAGATTTAAAAGAGAAAGTAAAAGAGTCAAATTTCATTGCATTATCTTTAGATGAAGTTACTATGGTAGACAATACTTCTTGGGTCTATATCCATTTATATACTGTAGAACGACATGTTCACCAAGCTCATCTTCTCTGTGTTCATAAAATGAAGGACAATTCAACATTGTAAAATATATTTGAACTAGTCAAGAAATCTTTGAAAGAAATTGTGCATATGGATGAGTTGACAATTTCCAAAAAGTTGGTGTGTGTAAGAGTTGGAGCTATAGTGATGCAAGGTCAAAGGACCGGTGTTTGCACAAAGTTACAAACTACTTGTGCACCATACATGCTTGGCATTCACTACATGGCCCACATAATGAATTTAGCATTCAAAATTGTAAGCAAGTTTCCTACAGTATCAAAAGTTGAAAATCTAGCCCGCGAGATCCACAGATACTTCTGCCAAAGTTCCAAATGTTTCACAAAATTTCAAAATTTTGTTAAGGGAATAACACCAGGAAACAAGCTTCTCAAGGATGTCGATACCAAATGGATCTCCATGCATGGACCAGCACAACGAGTTCTTTCAGAATATCCATCCTTGATTGGAGTGATGTACGAGCATCACAACACAGTAGACAAAGCTTCTGACCTCTTACATAGGTTAAGCGATATAAAGACACTCTTGACTTTAGCTAGTCTTCTCCCCATGTTGGATGTGATGAAAAATCTTGTGAAGAAATTCCAAGACAGAACTATGTATATTAATGAATATTCCAATCTACGTAAACATACATGCTTGGCCCTCAATCATCTATATCTAGATCTAACACAAGATGGCCCAAATTATTTCATGTGGCAGAAATTACTGATTTGAATAATCTTGATAATTATTTATAGTTTAATGCAAGCAGGAACTTACGTATATATGTACATGGATATGAGATACCAATGTACCATTGTAAGACAATCAAGTGCTCTAGCAGAGAAGTAGTTGTTAAGGAGGAATATTTTAAAGGCATTGTTAAATCTGTTGGTGATAATTTGAAGGAAATTGCAAAATCTCTTTCTTCAGAGATTCATGAAAGATTCTCTTGACATGAAATACTTGAATCCATGGGTATTGTGTATCCTCAATTTTGGGCAAACCGAGAGAACCCAAAATATTTTCATGATCAAGTAAAAATATTGATCGAACAAATTTTGAAAAGTGTAACATACAATGAGCAGAAAATAGAAGGAATTTTAAATGAAGCTAAGCTTAGAAAACAATATAGGAGTTTTTCAATAGCTATGAGGGACCAATATAAATCCATGGGCATGGAGAAGGCCTTTGAACTGAGATCAATAAAAAAGGTTTGGACAAACTTAGGTCAAAGTGAAATATTGTGTGGTTTGATATCAGAATATTTCAAACTTCTTGATTTATGTCAAACAATGATATTGGGGTCGGTGGAGGATAAGAGAGTTTTCAGTATATTGGGGTTTTTGAAATCAAATTTAAGAAACAAACTAGACAAGAATTTGGAAAATTTCTTGAGGTTGAAAGGAACTGCATTTAATTTCTTTAATTTTCCTTTTGAAAGGGTGCTCACAATCTAGAGGTCCACATGTGAAAGAAGAAGGACCAGGTTATGCAACACTCCAATTCCAAATGTCGGTACTGGTGGCAGTGGCAGTGGCAGTGGTAGTGGGATTGGGATAGATGACATTGACACAAATCACACAATGAATGTTGAATTTGAGACACAAGCCAAAGAAAATGAAGAGCGGACTCATAATCAAATTAAAGATGACTCTTTTACTTTATCTAATGATGAACGTCAATTTGAGGACCCTGACTCCATTTGGGAAATGGAAGAGAATTAGTAGTTTTTAGGTTTTTATGATGCACTTCATGGATCAATTTCCATTGTTCCATACTATAGTTGATGATATTTTATATTGTATTCAATGAAATTGTGAGTCATTGTCCTTCATGATATTTTATTTTATATTGCACTTCATGAATCATATTCCAAACTGTAGTTGATGATATTTTATGTTGTATTCCATGAAATTGTGATATTTTATATTTATTTTGTATTCCATGGTATTGAATTTCATATGTGATTTTGCATCATTTTTAAACAACACTTATCACACTACTTATCAATTCCTATTGCATTTCCATTCACACAATCTTTGATAAATAACTAAAAGGAATATTATGAATCTATTCCTTGAATAGAAGCTAATAGTTCAACATCCATAACTTATAAGTTATAAGCTAACAGAAGCTAATAGTTCAACGTAAATAATTTATAAAGGCATCCACACAACTTAAACAATAAAATCTTAAACTACCAAATCACCTAAATTTCATACCGATTCTCTGCTTATTTTACAAGGTGGCAGCTACCTTTTATGATATGCAATGAATAGAAATTCAGGCTACTTTTAACCAGAAAGCAAAGAAAGGTGTAGCTTTTAACCAGAAAGCTTTGAAAGGCATGCCAATATGAAATATTAAACTATAAACGAAAGCACAAAGACTTGAATCACTTCATAACTAATAAATTTTTTTAACTGAACTCAACCATTTCCATAAGAATTCATTCAAAGATAAACATCCAATAGCAATGTAAACTATTAAACATCCAAAATACCAACATAGATAATCGTTGGCAAGATACTCAGAATAAACAGAATAAATCTATACACCACAACACAAAGATTATGTTTGCATGAACTTCACCATATGATTTTCTATATTGAAATATACCTGTAAAACAAACTTGAAAGCATAAAAGAGTTTTTTCTCTAATGAGGAAAATCAATGTTTTTCCCAAAAGATCTTAATTGCATCGGCCAAACCCATAATATAGATAATTGAACATCAACACATTACTAAAGTCTCAATTTGAGCTTTTAAATTGATTATCACATGAAGGAATGCATAGAGGCATTGGCAATGCAAAATCTTGCTCAAAGACAACTTTGCACAGAGTTGAGTTGGAACTTGGAAACTCATATTATCAAAAATCAAATTACTACATCACCTTTTCTAGCAACTTCCACTCTTCAGGTGGTGGAATTTTCATTTTTTCTAACTAATGCTATTTGACTTGAAGATCTGTTAACAATTCATGATTCAAATTGGAACCAATCTTGGATTCTTCAGTCAATTTTTCATTCAGGGTTAGCAATGGTTTGATGGAATCCAAATAGTTCACCACATCTGGGTTCTGAGGAAACTGGTCCAAATCAATCTTCCTTGCATCCTCCATCTTCTTTCTGAAATCATTATTTCCAACGAATCACTCATTTGTGTCAAAAGCCTCAGGAAAACCAAGCTTTGTGAATTTCCTTACCTTTCCATCCACCTTCTTCATCTTGTCTGCAGCCAAATGCAAATATTCCTTTGTTTCACGCATTCTCAAACACTTTTCAATGACAGATGACGACATTGATGTAGCAAGTTGATTAGTAATCCCTTTTGATTTCAAAGCATTGTCACTGGCTTTGTATATTGTTTGTTGAATTTGATTTGTTGATTTCTCTAATGCCAACACATTTTTGTTGTCCATTAAATATTTGTTGAGCTTCTTATGATGTCTGATAGCATCAATCAATTGAAACATGTCACACAAATGATCAATCCACTACATTATTTCATCCCAGATCTTTTGTTTCATATGCCTCATTGTTTCTCTATAAAATGCATATAACTTATTTTGATAAGACTTAATTTCTTTTTTTGCTTCCATCAGCTCTGCCTCCAATCTTTCATTTATTTTTCTCTCCTTCTCCATTTTTTGTTCCCACTATACACTTCCATTCGCAATGCTTAGTCTTAATTTTTTTGAAGTGGATTTTTCCTCATCATATTTCTTGTTCCTCTCATCTAGCATTTGCTTCAGTTCATTCACTGCAGTCTCATTCTGCTTATCCTCTTTGCTTCGTGATGTAGAGGCAGATTTTTTTATTCTTTTTTCTAATTCATTGATCTTCTTATCTGTTGCTTTCCCCTTTGCTTTCTCATTTGCTAGGTTTGCTTGTAACTTTTCAATTTGATTTTGCAACATTTTTTTCTCTCTATCTTGCTTTAGCAATGATGTGTACACCAATTCATTGTTCTTCTTTTGATACATTAATTTTGTCAGTTTTTTTGAGTCCAGAAAAATCCAATTAAATATTGTTCAGCTAGAATTCAGATGGAGCCATCTGATTTGTTGGTTTGTTTTGAACTGTAGGAACAAGAATTGTGTACTCCATGATTTCTTTATTTGTGTCAAATGTGGGTAATACCATGGTTGTTGCAAGCTCTGAAGTTATAGTAGACGCACTCTCCATCAGTTGCTTCTTTTCCTTTTTATTCAATTCTGATTTCTTTTTAAAACTCTTCAATGTAATCAAAACCTAGGGATCCAGGAACAATGGAATGTTTGAATGGAAAAGGAATAGGAGTACTTGCAGTTGCTAATGATGTCGTAGCCAGACTAACTGGCTATGGGGGAGTGCCTAGAAATAACTCCTTTGTAGTGGATCCACTGGTAGTGTGACTTGGACCTGTCAAAATCCTTTGCCTCTTCTATATGCCTTGATCACCTGGTGTTTATGTGGTATATTGTGTTTTTGTCCTCTTGTGTGTAATTTTTTGTTGTAGCACATGTTGACCACTACTAGTACTACTACCCATATCATCACCACCAAAGGTAGGACTAGTTTCACTAAGCTCTCCACCATGGGCATGTCATAGTTGTGATTGTGTCTGACCATGAGGATGAGGATTTGAAGCTCTAACAAATTAACTTGTATGCCCTAGGTCTACTTTTTCACCTCTAATCCAAGGCCAGATTTATCAATTAGTTTTTTATGCTCTACATATGTTACTGTCCAAGGGCCTTGTCTTTGGGACCCCAAAGGACCACCTTCATAACCCATTTTTTTAGCTATGGCTGCTCCTATAATAAATACTTCTTTTGTGGCCTCACTTAAACCAAGTTTGAAATTGGCATGGCTTTTTTCTTCCCTATCATCATTAGATTCATCATCACTTTCTTTATCTTCTCTTTCATCTGGATGCTCTAGATTCCACAAGTTTCTAAACTCACAATCTTCTTCATTATCTTTGTACTCTGCAAGAGCTCTTGGATCACCTAGCTCCTTCCTCATAGACCAAAAGGCAGTAATTTTTTATCATGACCAATTTTTTTCTGTAACTTCCTTCTCTAGAGAATCTGGAATTTTTACTCTACTAGATGGTTTATGAATTTTTTTATAAAAATTGTTGTACCTTCTAATTGTATTTCGATGCAATGCCATAATTTCTGCTAACAATTGTTCAAAAGAAATACCATTCTCAGCAGCACTTTTCTCCATTGCTATTTTGACCTCATCCCAAGAATCCTTGTTTCTCAAGTTTTCAAGCAAGGGTTTACTTTGATGTTGAATTCTACTTCCAGCATTCTTATTGAGCACAATCATTGATTTAATAGTGTCACATGGACCATACTGCCAGTGATAGATAGCATCAAAATAAAAAAAAATCAAAAGATCATGTGCCACACTAAATTCTTTTCTCTCAAATGTAATCCCTCCACATGGAAAATGTAAAGAAGGAAATAAGGTTTTCTTCCCCTAACCAGTAAAGTGTAGTTCATCAATACTCTACATCTGCCTTACATATTCCAAAGAAAAATCCCTTTTTGTCACATGTATTAGAATTTTGTATGGTTGTACTTCCAATCCATAAAATCTTAGCACTGTATATTCTTCCATTAAGTACCAATCAGCCAATTGTATTTATTTTCCTAGTTGAATGCATTTTCTACATGACATAGGTAATCTAGGCATTGGAGTATTTGTAATTGCTTGATGCAATGAATCCAAAAAGTAGTCTACAAAATGAGTGTAGTTCCTTTGAGAATCATGCATCCTTATCATAGTGGTCCATTCATATACTAGAAGTCGAGCCATTTTCTTTTCCTCAGCATTACTATAGGGTTGAATCTGAAGCTTGTTGGTCTGAAACATTCCTCAAAATTTGAATAGAAAAAGATAGCACAAGTAGGTTGTGAACCTAAATGTCTTGGAGGAACCTCCTTTAATCATTAAAAATTGTTTATGCATGGATTCTACAATGTGCCCGATAAAATTATATTTGACATGTGGAACATGATAATGGATATTATATACCATTTCAAGGAGGCTTGAACCCACTTCCAAATTTCTATCCAATCTGAGGCAAAATGCTAGCATGGAAATAGTATCCTAAGCCCATGGTTTAAAAATATCCAAATCATAAGGAGGCTTATGATCACCTTTCAATTTGTTTCTATCCTGAACTATTCTATTTAAGAAATATTTTTTCTCCATTTCATCCATTGCTTCATAATCACTAGCAAGCTTTTCTAGGTCAATGTGGACATTTCCAAATTCGTTGGTTGTAAACCCCAAGGCCAACACTTTTCCAAGTTATTTTGCATTAATGGATAACAATTCTTCTTTTCTATCTTTATTAACAATTGATCTTTTGTTATCATCATAATTTAGGGAATAGACCATGATAAATTCTAGGCAAGGTAAAACCTCATGTAACATCATGCACCCTAATCCAGTTACCCACAGTGCACTGATACTATTAACTTGCATTTTCTTTGCAGCCTTATTCTGAGATGAAAATATAAGTTCTAGGTTACACCTACCATAGGTTTCAGGATCATAAATATCATGGTATTCATCAGTGAAACCTGGGGTTTTAAGCAATTTTGTATAATGTATTTTTTTATCTAACATTGCTCTAGTGGTACTAGTGATAGACATGCTGATACAATCAACAATGTGAAATTTGTGAATTCCCTATTATTCCTTAATTTTTCTTAATTCTTAAACCTCTTAACCCTAAACCTAAACTTCAAAATTTGATAAAATAAGATTTTAAGAAATGTCAAATGATGAAACATAGCCACAGGAATTCTTTAACTTACATGGATTTTGATTCTTGAAGTTGAAACTAGGTTACTAGAAAGTGGAATGGCTTTGTTGGAAGTGGAACTATGGAACCCAGAATAGGGTGGTGCACTGTAATGAGAAAACTAAAGACTAAAATATCCCCGTGTGTTGACCCTCTAACTTCAAAATAAAATCACTTAGCAATAGAAAGTGTTTTTTTTAATATTAAAGTGAATGAAACTGAAACGTCTATGTGTTACTTCTGGAATACACATCACACAATTAGTACATGGTTGATAGCATTTAAAACAAGCCATTTATGATTTACTCCTGTATTGACATAAACTATTGATCTTTGTTAATCTAATGGTTATAGGGTGATTCTGGAGGTTTAAGTTTGCAAGCCTAGCACTCTATGCATTTCATTCTAGAATGCAAATACAACCATACATCAAATGTTCATCGAACGGTTGAGTAATTTATGATATAAATAATAAACATGTGTTTTAAAGTTGCTTTAAACTTTAATGCACTAGGATTGACATCAAGGCCAAGGGGTCGGTAACTTAACGTTGCAAAGGCCTTAATAAAATGAATTACAATGTCATAATAATAGCACAACCATTAATAGCACTTAACTTGCAAAGGACTTAATAAAATGAATTACAATGTCACATTAATAGCACAACCATTTATTTTATTACAACTGAATTACAATGTCACATTATTACATAGTACAAATACAAATTTAAGTGCAAGTGCCAAGCTTCTGCTGGACTGCTGGTGAAAACGTAAATGTGATACATGTTTCTCTAAAAATAAATGGGACTTGTCGGGTCAACCATTAGCTCTGAAAATAAACTCATGGGACTTGTCGGGTCAACCATGGGCTCTAAAAATAAATGCATGGGGAAAGGGGGCCCAATCAAACTGGGGAAATGGGATTTGTGAAGATACAAAATGTACTTATCCCCTTTCAAAACCAGACTCATGCAGAAGATGAGGGGTTGTAAAATTGCTCCCATGCAGAAGATGAGCACTAAAAATAAATGTATGGGGCTTGCCTAGTAGGCCATGGTGTCTGAAAATAAATGTAAGGGGCTTGTCTGGCCAACCATGCAAATGATGAGGGGTAGTAAAACTGCTCCCATCTTCTACTTGTAGCTTACATGCACTAGGATAGCACTTATATCCATCAGAGCTCCTCATCTTGGTTCAAAACCTGTTTGAGAAGTCAAGTGAATGAAATCAACTTCTTTCCAATTCCACCCATTCTGAACTTGAAGGAAAATAGTCTTTTACTTTGTAACTACATAACTGGAGGCAAGAGAATTTAGAGTATCCCCAATAATACCGCATCATCTTCTTCCTAAATCCTTATTAAGTTATTAACCCTACTAAATGAAAACCCTTATGAAAATTCAATGAATGATTTCAGTTGTGCTCACTATCCTTATTTATGGGCCAAAAGTGCCACTACCAGTTTGGTCCCTTGTACACCTCACACGTGTCATCTGTGAGGTTGGGTATAGTCATAATTGTGATTCACGCAAACAAAAAATCCAACTTAATCGGTTCATGTAACTTAAGCCTAACATTTACAATTTAAATGTTTAATTTGATTGATGTCTGGACTCTGACAGCCTAGCTACATGCAAACTGTACCTCAAGCTAACAAGCTACCAATTATCAAAATCGCCAGTGCCACGCAAACAATATGAAATCATTACAAATCTTGTTTCACTAAATCACTGGATTATTGACATCATCATCTACGATTCTACAGTACATCGTGCAGTTTTCAATATAAAGTTATCCAATCAATCACTCTAGCTATTCTTATGGCATTAATCTGCACCGCCGTCCGCAGTACTGCAACCAAATTGAGAATTTCAATAGAATAAATGAAAGGTAGAGTAATTTGACACATTGAAAAGAGAGAATTAAATGTCTCATTTTACCTTATTCATTATCAATGTCCACTAATAAGTCACAATAAATTTCACTCACTTATGATCAAAACCATATGTTGATAATTACTATTAGTTTTAAAAGCCACATTTAACATTTTTATATTGACCAAAGAAAAAAGGATTTACAAGAATGGAGCCATGAAAAGTATTTTAACTTAAGTAGCTATTGCTACAGACTAAAGTACATAGTAGTTAGTACATAACCAGCGTGGCCAAAAGGCAAAAAGCCACTAACTGTGGCAAAAAACTAGTCACAAAGTACATATTACAAGAACTGTTATGTTGTACAATAAAATATAGACACGTGACACATCACGCAATTCATTACTAAATTTTTTTGTAACATTAGCTGAGTCCTTCAACTGGGTGTTTGAGTAGAACATGAATCGAATATAACAAACTAACAATAGAGAAGAAAAGCGAATCACCCAAAACTCCAAACTCTTTAATGATTTAGTTTTCATATCACATAGCAGACCCCATCTCATATTAACTAGGGAAAGAGCCTGCATTGTAGAAGCATGCGATTCCACTTTCCTGAAGATTCCACCAACGGGCGCTAACCCACTTTCAAAATTGTAATGCTCTAGCGCCAACTCCAATGAAGAAATAAAGTAAATGAAAGGCTACAAATAACATATTCCAGCGTATTCACCAAATATTTATCGAGAAAAATGTCCATGCAATTGGACAAGAAAGCTGAAGCTACCTTAGAATATAAAGCACAAGGGTTTTTTTGAAGCCATTCCCTACCCACAATTATTCTTATAGCATCCTCAATGTACACACAAGGAATTGTGAAAACCATACCCAACTTTCATCTATCGTATGCATCATCCCTTCTTTTCTCCCAAAAACATTTGGGTAGTATGACATGCCATGAAGACTCCATAATATCTTAGTTAAATTGAGAATAGAGAAGAAATAAATCAAATTCAAATATATTATAAATGATATGAAGAACATAAAGTTGGTGAAGTATATATAGAAGTTAGCACGAACACAATGAGTATGACATCACACTTATCATTTTTAAATTCACCACTATCATTGATGTGACAATTAACATTTATTTCAACACTTGAATCCTTAAAAATAAGTGCTTAAAAGGTATGCCCACAACAGATGACAAGATGGCTACATAGTGCAAATGCAAATAAAGTTATTTTTAAAATGGGGACATCACTAGGTTGACAAGACTCGACCCTCAAGATTAAAGACTTAAGATTTAAGGCTTTGTCCTAAAATATTTTGGTTTGACTTAGGCAATATTAAATGGTAAACAAGAGCACGATGACCAACAGACCTAAATAATTAATAAAATCTCAACCATTGATTTCTAAAAATCTAATGGTTCTAGTGTTATTCTAGAGGTTTCAATTTGCAAGTCTCATGCTTCAAGGATTTACTTCCGAAATGCAACTATAGTTGTCCATCAAAAATTCATCAATGGTCCCTCTTTTAAAACAATCTTTATGCACGTCCCTAATTTAAAATGGGGACATCGCTAGGTTGACGAGACTCGACCCTCAGGAAAACGAGACTTAAGATTTAAGGGTTTGTCATAAAATATTTTGGTCTGACTTAGGCAATATTAAACGGTAAACAAGAGCACGATGACCGATAGACCTAAATAATTAATAAAATCTTAACCATTGATTTATGAAAATCTAATAGTTCTAGTGTTATTTTGAAGGTTTCAATTCACAAGTCTAGTACTTCAACGATTTACTTCTGAAATGCAACAATAGCCGTCGATCGAAAATTCATCGAATGGTCCTTCTTTTAAAACAAACTTTATGCACGTACATAATTTAAAATGGGGACATTGCTAGGGTGATGAGACTTGACCCTCAAGATTAAAGACTTAAGATTTAAGGCTTTGACATAAAATATTTTGGTTTGACTTAGGCAATATTAAATGGTAAACAAGAGCACGATGACTGACAAACCTAAATAATTAATAAAATCTCAACCATTGATTTCAAAAAATCTAACAGTTCTAGTGTTATTCTGGGAATTTCAATTCAAAAATCTAGTGCTTCAGAGATTTACTTATGGAATGCAACTACAACCGTCCATCAAAAATTCATCGAACGGTCATGGTTATATTGATTTGGCAATTTTTTTCCTTATGCATTTGAAAATAGGTTTAATTTTCCAATGGATATATTTTTATTTTTTTTGAGAAAAAATTTTAATCACCAACAAAAAAAAAAAATTGTTTTGTAAATAGGTTTAATTCGCCAATGGAAATTTTTTCTAGCTTTGAAAATAGATTTTAATCGCTAATGAAAATATTTTATCAGTTTAAAAAAAATTGCAATTCACCAGGATTTTCCATAGACTTCTACCGATTAGAAAAGATTCGCCAATTGAGATTTTTTTTCCCGAAAAACGAAAAAATTTGCCACTAAAATTAATATTTTTATCGAGAAGTATACAAGATTCGCCATAATTTTACACCTTCGTCGATGGGGGGTTTCTTAAAGTTTTCCCTGGTTTTTGATAAATAGCCCATCAAAATTTGGATCATTTTAGCACTTAAGGCTCTTCAGAGAGAGCATCAACACAATGTAGTTTGGATTGATTGGCCAAGCTGGAGTGTGAAATAGGACCTTTCCTTATCATAAACCCATCAACATAAACATGTCAAAACTATTGATTTGGCCCCATAATGCACAAAACAAAAATTATGCTACCTTGCAACTTTCTCTTTAATGCATTTGACATTTTTGTAACATCTAAAAGATTATTGCCATTGCCAAATGGATTGTATTTTTAAAAAATTGAGAGAGTTTATTATGGAGGGATCCTAGATGATCTTATACCTTTAGAAGAAACATTTTTAGGTGCCACCTTTTTGAGAAACAGTTCATCAAAATTTAGCACTTTTTGGCATGTAGGGCTCTTAAGAGAAAGCGTTGACACAATGTAGTCTAGAATGATTGAGAAAGCTTGGGTGAAAAATAAGACCTTTCCTAGTACATTCCTACCCACACAAAGATGGCGAAACTATTGGTTTGGCCCCATGACACACAAAACAAAAATTATGCTACCTTGCAACTTTCTCTTCGATGCATTTGAATTTTTTTGCAATGTATCTAAAAACTTTTCACCACAACCAAATGGATTGGATTTTTAAAATTTTGATAGAGGTTATTGTGGAGGGAGCCTACATGACCCTCTACCTTTAGAAAAAAAATTTAGGTGCCACAGTTTTTGAGAAATGGCCCATCAAATTTTGACACTTTTTGGCACTTAGGGCTCTTAAGAGAAAGCATTGGCACAATGTAGTTTGGAATGATCAAAAATTTGGGGTGAAAAATGGGACCTTTCATAGAACAAACCTACCAACTTGGATGTGTTGGCACTATATATTTGGCCCCAAAATGCACAAAATAAAAATTATGCTACCTTGCAACTTTTTCTTCAATATATTTGACACTTTTTGCAACATCTGAAAACTTGTCGCCATGTCCAAATGGATTGGAGTTTTAAAAATTTGAGAGATTTTATTGTGGATGGATGTTACATGACCCTTTAATTTCAAACAAAACATTTGTACGTGCCACAATTTTCAAGAAATAGCTCACCAAATTTTGGCACTTTATAGCGCTTAGGGCTCTTAAGAGAAAACATTGACACAATGTATTTTGGAATGATTGGAAAATCTTGGGTGTGAAATAGGACCTTTCCCAAAATAAACCTGCCCACATGGACATGGAAGCACTATTGATTTGGCCCCATGACACACATAACAATTTTTTTGCTACCTTGCAACTTTTTCTTCAATGCATTTGATGCTTTCTACAACATCTAAAAACTTGTAGCCATGGCCAAATGGATCGAAGTTTTAAAAATTTGAGAGAGTTTAATATGGAGGGAACCTACATGACCTTGTTCCTTTAGATAGAACATTTTTAGGTGTCACAGTTTCTGAGAAACTGCCTATCAAAGTTTGGCACTTAGGGCTCTAAAGAGAAAGCACTAGCACAACATAGTTTGAAATGATTTGGAAATATAGGGTGAAAAATAGGACCTTGACTAGCATAAAACCACCCATTTGGATGTGTTAGCACTTTTAGTTTGGCCCCATGAGGCACAAACTGTAAAGTATGGCTCTTGATAATTTTTTACTAAACACAATTGATGTTTTTTGCAACCATTGAAAAGTTGTTTCCATGATCAAGTGGATTGGAGATTTCAAAAATTGAGAGAGGTTATTGTGGAGGGGCCCTATGTGACCCTATACCTTTATATGGAACATTTGTAGTTGCCATGGTTTCCAAGAAACAACCCATCAAAGTTTGTCATTTTTTGGCACTTAGGACTCTTAAGATAAAGCATCGACACAATGTAGTTTGCAAAATTTATGCAAGCTAGGGTGTGAAATGGGACCTTTCCTAGCATAAACCTACCCATACAGACATTTTGGCATTGTCGATTTGTCTCCATGATGCACAAAATGCAAAGTATGACTCTTGACAAGTTTTTTATTAAACATAATTGACATTTTTTACAATATTTGAAAAATTGTTGCCATAGTCAAGTGGATTGGAGATTTCAAAAACTGAGAGAGGTTATTGTGGAGAGACCTTATGTGACCATGTACTTTTATACATAACATTTTTAGGTTCCATGATTTTCAAAAAAAACCTGTCAAAGTTTACCACTTTCTGGCACTTAGGGCTCTTAAGAAAAAGTGATGACACAATATAGTCTACAATGTTTAGGCAAGCTAGGGGTGAAGTAGGACCTTTCCTACCATAAACCCACCCATCTGAATGTTTTTGTATAGTTATTTTTTCCCCATGATGCATGAAATACAAAGTATGCTCTTGACAATTTTTCCTTGAGTCAAGCAACTAAGGACAAGGTCTAAAAGTCTACATAAGAGTAACTTTATGATTAATCTTAACATTGACTAGTTTTTTACCTAATATTTTATGATGCATGTCCCACCTTTGAATTTTTCAATGCAAACTAGAAGCTAAGACCTTAGTAAGTGGGGACATAAAAGATAAATAACTCTATTTTTAATCTTTTTTTCTATTATTCTTATTTGAATACTTTTTCTCTACAAGACATTTATGGATATGTAAAGAAGAAGAAATAATGAGATATGATAGTGTTTCATTAGTTTGAGATCATACATGTCATGATAATCATGCTTTGACAATGGTGGTCCTCAAAACCTTACTTTAAAACTTGGTGGCATTTGAGTAAAAAGAACATAGAGCAAATATGACAATCATAATGCATTGAGGAGACAGTTAAAGGACTGTTTCCTTGAGTCAAGAAACTTTTGGTACCACCAAGTTACCATTGAGTCATAAGCTATATGAAATAATACCTTCAAATCCAAATGTATTTTTCAAATGGCTAGCCTTGCTCTTTGCCTTGACCAATACACTTGCCACCTTCATGTGAGTGATGAACAATGCACTAAGGCCTCTCACTATTTTCTTTGTTCGTTTTTCTATTTAGATAACACTCATATTAAGTAATACATAGGAGGAACATCTACATCATGTTTAATAGATACTTTCAACTCTAAAACAATATGGGCTCTATGATAACAATTTAGAAAAGTATTCTTTTAGTATGGAAAGGATTGTGTTTATGTGGACCCTAAAAAGAAAGATATAATTAGAGATTGGCCACCTCATAAAAATATCATAGAACATTATATACTTTTAGGATTGTCCAACTTTTATTAGAGTGTTATGTAATTGAGATTCTCACACTTGGCATGGCCTATGAACCAAACATTTAGGTGAGAGTAAAATAAAAATTCCCTTGGATTGAGAGACTATAACAACCATTCACATAATTGAAGTAGAGACTTTATTTAAGACCTACACTAGTTCTTATTGATTTTAACTAGTCCTTTGAAATCAAGGTTGATGCCTCTAAATATGCACTTGAAGTAGTTTTGACTCAATTTGGTCATCTAATTGCCTAACATGTGATATTTTATCTAATGCTATGTATTGACAACCCATGTATGAAAAGGAGTTATATGCATTATTCAAGCCTACAAATAACATGTGAAATTACTATATCTTGGGGAAAAAAATTATTATTCACAAAGATCATAAGCCTCTTAAATTTATATAAATATATAAAAAAACTAGAATGATCAACATCAAAGGTGGTCTAGTTACCTCAAATATTTTTATCTCAACATTTTTCATAAGGAATAACAAATAAAGTTGCAAACTAAATGGGTTGGCTTCCAATGAATAACCTTGATAACTATGTTGGACTCTTTTGAACACTACACAAAAGATTAGCCTCAATTGTATTCAACACTAATCCTATTTGTTGATATCTATCCCCCAAAGACTCAAAATGATAGACAATTCCTTTATTATTTGTATAGGAGTGAATTTTCACCCCTTATGCAAATTCCCCTTTTTCCCTTCTCCACTTTAGAAAACCAAGTTTGAAGGCTTAATTACACCTAAGCCCGTTGCCTTCATTCCACTCGGCACCTATTTTGAGCCTCGGTGGGGGAATTTCTATTCGGGATTCCCACACAGTGCGTAGACATTCGCACAACATGCTTACATCACTGGCAGATTCTTGCGACTGGAGCCTATAGAGGCGTTACACTTCTCATTAGCAATCGACTTGTAATGCCCTCTTCGGCCAACCAACCCAAATATGGTCAATTTATTAATCTCCCCTTCAAATTCCCTCCTCCTACATGCATTTCAAATCTTCCAAGCTTTCAACTCAACTGCTACACACTATCTTGCACTCACTTCTTGCATTCCCAAGCATTCTAGCAACACTTTTGCACTCCATAGTAGCAACAACTTCACTCCACTTTAGTAGAGAAAGTGTGGGACAACACCATTGCAGCAGAGGCTCGAGTACTCTCATTCTCTCCTCCATTATCCTTGAGTGCTCTTGGTGGAGGTGGTAAGCTTCCCACTCCTGTCCTCTATTACTTGGTTGAGTATGCACATTTACTGTTTTGTAGTGTTTTAGTGTTCTTTACTGTATTTCTTTCTTTATAATACTATTTCTCCATTATCACTTTCTTGGTTGTCCATGGAAGTGGAAATACCTAAACAGGGGTCTAACTAAGGCATGCCCCTATACACTCACCCAACAATTTCCCTCTTTGTTGTGTGTAGGTGGATGTGCTTTTTGGAGCTAGCTGGAAAAGGAATTCATTTGTGAGATTATTCTTGCCACCCTAACTCTTGCATATTTACTTTATTATATTAGATCATATTTTGTTTACTTCATAGCATTGTTTTGGCCCTTTAGTAGTAGCTAGTTGGGTTGTTAGCTTGTTTTCCAAAGTTCAACCTTGTCTCTTTAGTTGTTTGGTCATACAGACACCAGCACACTTGAGAGATGCCAACACACCCCGTTGTTGTCCTGAGACCGCGCTTTCATCCTCGGGTAGAGAGCTTCCTGAGATGTAGCACATTGAACCCAAAAACTAGCTCACCTAGCCCCATCCTATATTTCGGGTCTGTAGAGTGATTGAAGGACTTTATAGTCCTCATCATTCTCGTCCCACATTTCCTAACACCCTGTTAAGTTGAGGTAAGTTAGGGTAGCCTTCCGCTCTTGGCCCTCCATGACCTAGGGCCTTGAACATGGTTGGTCCCCCTCTCTTACATTTTTGGTGAGACTAATGTGAACCAACGTCTTTTCATCCATTGGTGTTGAGACCTCTCTTGTGAACTTAACGACTATTGTATTCCTGAGTGTTGTGAAGGTTTATGAGCATCACAACCCAATCCACAACTTCTAGGTATATTGTTAGGAGAAGTGTACAACACCTCTTGATGGAAAGGATGAAGGTCACTACCAGTTTCTCTATAGTCCTTTTCTCTGTTCCCACCATTAGTGTGGCCATGCAGCAACAGTTGTCAAGGGGTGAAGTAGGATTCTCTGACAAGACTAATCACGTCCCCACTCCTCCTACATCCCCTACACCATCATCAGTGGACGAGTATGAGGATATTTAAATCCCTTCAGAATATGTCTCCACCCTTAGGAAAGGGTTGGGTGCCTTAGAAAATCACTTGGAAAGAAACCTGAAGATGGCTAGGGTTGCTCAGGTCATTAGTGAATTAAAGTACATGATTGGAAAAGATCAAACAGGCTTGGAAATCCTATCTAGTCTTACTAGTCTGATAGAAGCATGTGCTCCTTCGAACACTCCTAGTGTTATGCAAGGAGCCACTTTTGAAGATTATGAAGGACAGTTAGGAGTATTGATGCCTCCCACGTCTGTCTACATGGCCGACATGGTCCCTTTTATCAGCATCCCTTCTATCTCTGAAAAACCTAAAACTATCAAAGTAAACAAGGTCCCCTTGGGCTTTAGCTTTACCCTTCATGTCACCTCTAGTGGTGGAGGTTTTGGCAGGATGAGTGGTGGAGGCTTTAGTAGTGGCAATGGATTTGGCAGTGGAGGTGGTGTTGGTGAAATTGGTTCTAGTGGAGGGCATGGTGGTGGCTCCGAAAGCAGAGGTAGTTCTTGTGGAGGCCCTACTAGTGGCGGTGGCTCTGGTAGTGGTTCTAGTGAAGGCCACACTGATGGCAGTTCTGGAGGTGGCTTTGTTACTGGTGGTTCTAGAGGAGGTTCCTCTAGCCCTCTATCTTCTAATGACCTTATTCTAAACACCCTTCTTCAGAATATGGGTAATATGTAGAGCTAGTTGGCAAGTCTCTCCCAAACCTCTGCCCAACCTATCTTTTAGCCCTTCTTCCGACATAGCCCATTGTCGGTTGTGATTTTGAACACTCCTTTCCCTCAAGGAATGGAGATCCCTAAGTTTGAAAAATATGGCGATAAAGGGATCTGCAGACACATGTATCCGCCTTTAACGCCTTGTGCATTGATTTCTTCCACCACGATGCATTAATGGCGAAACTCTTTCCCTGATTACTCAAGGATATAGTACTGGAGTGGTAATGTTCCTTGCCTAAAAATTCTATTTTCTCATTTGACCAACTTGTAAATCAATTCCTTAGACAATTTCAAGCTAATATTGGGTTGAAGATGACCTTCTCAGATCTTGTCTGATGTAAACAAGGAGACAACGAAAAAATCACCGATTTCATAATGCGTTATCAAGTGATCCTTTCACAAATCTCATATTAGCTGCCTTATTTTGATGTACAGAAGGTGTTCATAGGGAACTTACAAAGGCCTTGGCAAGAGAATTTTTCCCTTATGAAGTACATTTCTTTTGCACATTTGTGTGCAACCTTATGAGAGTACCAACAGATGGTTGTTTAGTATGTGGGATCCTCCTCGCACTCCCATTCTGAGGGAAATTCCATTGTATCAATCTCTGGGAAAGGTAAGGCCGTTACGAATGTAGTAGCCGTTGTTGATGACAACGGCCTCAAACGTAACCAAAAGTTCACAAAGTTATCAAAATCTTATACTTCTATCTTATAGAAGTTATTGAAGAATAAGATCGTAACTTTGTCGAGTCCTAAGCCTCTTAAGGAGCCTTACCCTAATTAGTATGATGGGAGCACTTATTGTTAGTATCATCAAGTTAATGGATATGATATTGAACATTGTATGTGGTTGTGTCATGAAATATAGGACCGCATCGAGGATGGTACCATTCGTCTCGATGGGAGTAAACAAAATTCTAACAAATCAATGGTGAAAGCTAATAGTGAATTGCTGATATACATGGACCTTTTTCCGTTACATTCTGCTAACATGATTATTGATCCCACTGATTATGTTACTCAAACCAAGGCCTATGTTAACATGGTCACGGTGATGTCTTCTGCTCTACTTGTACCTGGTTCTCCGAACATAACATTCACATCACAAGACTTTCCCTTAAACAAAAATCCCTCTCACCTCTACATTCTCACTCACCTCAATGGTAACATTGTGACAAGGGTCCTAGTAGACCCTGCGAGTTGAGTGAACATTATCACAGAAGAGACGTTGTGGCTTAACTCGCTGCATAGAGAAAATTATGAAGAAACAAAATCTACCATCTGTACGCATGATGGTATGTGTCTTAAACCATACAGCTTGATAACTTTGTCATCCAGGTTGGACCTAGGGCTGTTGACACAGTTTTTTATGTTATTCTGGAGTCAGACTTATTCAGGTTGAAGCTAGGCATACCCTAGCTGGCTTCCATGAATGGAATCACCTTCGTTGTTCAAAAATGTTTAAAATTTTCCCACGAAGGTGTCGTGCATGTAGTGCATGACACTGGATACTAGCCCTTAGTGTCCCATGGTGGATATCTATTAAATCACTTCTAGCCCGCCCCAATCAATCTGCTTCCTCCAAGAATGGACCTAGTTTACAAGAATTATGTAAAGTATAAGACTAGGGGCAAGGGACAGCCGAAACTGACCCTTCCTGTGATACAGCAGTCAGTCGCCTCCTCTTCCCGAGAGGAGAAGGAGAATCCTACACCGATCACTCCCCTTCCCAGAAGGGAGAAGAGAAGTCCACATCAGCTCCCTCTCTTTCCTGTAAAGGAAAAGAGAAGGTTTCCTTTTCCCAAATTGCCTTGTCATCTCCCCTTTCTTGGGAGGAGTATTGGATGAGTTGGCCCAGCGGCTATCCAATGATACTTCCTTGGCGTAGGCCTGAGCTTAGGATCTCGGATCTCCCTAATGAATACCCCAAACCATGGTATTACTTATACAGCAAAAAGAAAGGTTCCCGAAGGGAATTCTATCTGCAGCCTCTCACCGCTCCTGCTCCCAAAGCAGTGAATAGGAAGAGGCATGATGTTGAGGAACTTGAGTCAACTCCCCCTGCTGCTTCTCAACTTGCTCCTGCTCCCATTCAGGAATTTGTTCCTCCACTGGAGACGGCTATAGTGGATGTTCCCATGGTTGAGCAGGATCCTTCCATTCCTTCGCGGCCTCCATCCTCCAACTCAAAGAGTCATAGAAACTGCCTTGCATGCAAACGCAAGAATTGGCGAAAGGCACTCCTGGCTGAGCAAGCTACCTTGTAAAGGAAGGAGGAAGAGATGATCACCCCTGCTTCAGGGCCTTCTACTATGTCTTCCTCTCCCCTTCCCTCCACTTCCCTCCACTTCCATTTAGGATGAATGTGTCTAGCCCCAAGGGGGTAAAAGTGTCCATCACTCCTTCAATGGAGTAGCCTTTTCTAATGTTCATTCTGGATATCCCGCCTTTCTCGAAGCCTATGGATATGACTAATACCTCAGTTGTATCCACTACGGTTCTTTCCTCCTCTTCCTCCACACCTCTAGCCTTTTCTATAGGAAGTTCATCTCCTTCAACGAAGCAAAAGGTGGAGTGTGGTCCTTCTAGCAGTGAAGGACATAAGAGGATCCCCCCTTCTTCACAAGGTGGTCCAGTGCTAACTTGTTTCATCCTAGTGACAAAACTAGTCTCGACTTCCCCTGAGTTCATCACCACTCCTGAGTCATTCAGCGAGCCTAGCGGTGAATCTTAGGTGCAACCTGCCCCATCCACTAAAGTTAAACATGATGCTCCTATAGGGTGCATGTTTAACTTTGTGGATGAAGTTTCGGCCTTGTCAGTAATCTTCACAAAATTGATAACCCTAGCTCCACAAGAGCTTGATGAAGAAGACCTTGCGGGGCCTTCTTCCTTAGCCCTTGTTGTGGGAGGGTTGGATGCCCCTCCTCTTAACATCCCACCACTTTAGGCTCATCCTCCTTCCCCCTATGATGATCTAGAGTGGGAAGCAAATGACCCCTTGGTCGATCAATGTTAGGAGGAGGCCTCTTCTTGATCTTTTGTGTGTGTGTGTTTTGTGATGTGTTCCCCCTTGATTATGTTGTGTGCCTGGATGACCCTCATCGCCCCTATTGGTGTTTGGATACAGGCATGGTTTTTGTGTCGTAAACCTTCCTCTATTTGTATCATTGTTCTTCCATGTTTGTGCATGATTTTCGATAAGTTGGGGACAATGCAAAGCGTTGGGCAAATTTAGGCTCCCCTTCCATGTTGACCCAATTTTTTATTTTAACTTTGTTTTCTCGTGCATTCTTCACATGGTCCGATATAGTAGGGGGTTGATGACAGTTCATTTATATACTTTTACTATATATATGTGAGCAATTTTGACCTTGAAATATCAGGCTACCCCTATGCCCTTTGTTTTTGTTTTTCTCTTTTTCTTTCTCTTTATCTTTCTCTCTTCTTTGCTTGAGTTGTCCCTCTCATGTGTGACAATGCCTCTTCTTCAACATTTCAATTTTTGGAAAAATTCATTCGTTGCCAACGAATCTTTTCTTGAAAATCTTTCCAAATCTTTCTTCAGAATCACATTCTCAACTTGGAACCCTAATGGAACTTGTTTCCCTCATAATGGTTTTGTAAAAAAAGGACTTGAAACCCTTCCTCTAAAGTGGGAATAGCTTTGAACTTCCCCTCATGTGGGGGCATATTCTTCCTTTTGAATTCCTTGATGAAGTAAACATCTTTCAAAAGGATCCCTTGATGATGGATCAATTCAAGAAAGAAAGCATCTACTTTCAAACTGTGTGTCCCTTGAGTGGACCCCTTCTTCACGACAGGTTCCTGAGGGACCCCTTTGAAATTCTTCCAAATTATCGACAATCTACATGACTATCCACTTTCTTGCCTACATGGCCACTTCCTAACTTTGTGGAGTCCACTTTCCTAGGTTTCCTCCATGTGAGAGATCTTGGGGGATACCTCCCTATAGGATTGAGAGCCTATAGGGCACTTCCTTTGAGCTTCCTCCATGCGAGAGAACTTGGGGGTGGCTCCCCTGTAGGTGTGCAGGTCTATAGGGAACTTTTTTCGGTTTCCTTCATGTGAGAGATCTTGAAGGACACCTTCCCTGTAGGTTTGTAGGTCTATAGGGCACTTCCTTGTGTATTCTTCATGCGAGAGATCTTGGAGAATACCTTCCTTCCAGGTCTTCAGGTCTATAAGACTCTTTCCTAACTTCCTCCATGTGAGAGATCTTGGGGGACACTTCCCAGGTATCCTCCATGTGAGAGTTCTTGGGGGACACCTTCTTTGCAAGTCTGCGGGCCTATAAGGCACTTACTTCACTGGGCTTCCTCCATGTGAGAGATCTTGGGGGTTGCCTCCTTGCAGGTCCATAGGCCTATAAGACACTTTCTTTCTTCAACTTCATAGTTTTGAGAAGCTATGAAGTCTTTTACTTACCCTACACCAATAGGTTCATCAGATCATGGTCTGCTTCATCGATGGTTCAGGTATACATTTCTAACCTTATTCATTCTTTGATCTACTTTAAGCACTCATTAGTATTCATGCTCACTAAAGTGGGGGAAAAATGTATAGGAGTGAATTTGCACCCCTTATGCAAATTTCCCTTTTTACCTTCTCCACTTTACAAAACCAAGTTCAGAGGCTTAATTACACCTAATCCCACTGCCTTTGTTCCACTTGGCGCCTGTTTTGAGCATTGGTGGGGGATTTTTTGTCGGGGATGCCTGCGCGACACATAGACATTTGTGCAGTGCACTTACGTCCCTAGCAAATTCCTACGACTAGAGCCTATAGAGGTGTTACACTTCTCATTGGTACTTGGCTTGTAATGCCCTCTTTAGCCGACCGACCCGAATATGGCAATTTTCTTCATCTCCCCTTCAAATTCCCTCCTACATGAATTTCAAATCTTCCAAGCTTTCAACTCAATTGCTACACACTCTCTTGCACTCACTTCTTGCATTCCCAAGCATTCTAGCAGCACTTTTGCACTCCATAGCAACAACAACTTCACTCCATCACTTCAGTAGAGCAAGTGTGGGACAACACCATTGTAGAAAAGGCTCAAGTACTCTTATTCTCTCCTCCATTAGCCTTGAGTGCTCTTAGTGGAGGTAGTAAGTTTCCCACTCCTCTCCTCTATTACTTGGTTGAGTAAGCACATTTACTACTTTGTAGTGTTTTAGTGTTCTTTATTGTATTGCTTTCTTTATCATACTATTTCTCTCTTATCACTTTCTTGGCTATTTGTGGAGGTGGAAACACCTACATGGGGGTCTGACTGAGGAAATCCCCTATACAACCACCCAACAATTTCCCTCTCTGTTGTGTGTACAAGCAGGCGTGCTTCTAGGAGCTAGCTGGTGAATGAATTCATTTGTGAGATTATTCTTTCCACCCTAACTCTTGTATATTTACCTTATCATATTAGAGCATATTTTATTTACTTCATAGCATTGTTTTGGCCCTTTAGTAGTAGCTAGCTGGGTCGTTAGCTTATTTTCCAAAGCTCAACCTTGTCTCTTTAGTTGTTTGGTCATAGGAACGCCAACGCACTTGAGAGACGCCAGTGTGTCACATTGTCATCCTGAGACCATGCTTCCATCCTCGGGCAGAGAGCTTCCTGAGATGTAGTGTTGAACCCAAAAATTGGTTTGCCTATTCCTGTCCTATATTTCAAGTCTATAGAGTGATTGAAGGACTTTATAGTCCTCATCATTCTCGTCTTGCATTTCCTAACACCCCATTAAGCTGAAGGTAAGTTAGGGCAGCCTTTTGCTTTTGGCCCTCTGTGACCTGGGGCCTTGAATGTGGTCGGTCCCCCTCTCTTACATTATTGTATGTAATATAAAATGGACTCTATCATATAATGCACATATATGTCCCTATAGATACACACTCAACCTTATACCCTCCACCATAAACCTTATAGCCTTGACCCTATAACTAATACCCTCAACCTTAAACCCTATACACTCAACCCTATACCCTCAGCACTAAGAAAAAATTCTCAACCATAGGTCCTAAATCCTATATTATAAACCCTCAACTATAAACTCCATATCCTCAACCTGAAACTCTAAACCCTATGCCCTCTACCATTATACCTTATACCCTAACCCGTAAACTCTATACCCTTGAACCTATACCCAATACCCTATACCATATACCTAAACCATGCACAGGTTATACCCTCAACCTTAAACCCATACCCTCAACCCTAAACCCTACACTCTCAACCTTATACCTTATACCCTCCACCATAAACCCTATACCCTCAACCCTATACCCAATACCCTATACCCTATACCCTAACTTTCCTAAACACTATCCCTCAACCCTACCTACACCCTAAAGCTTATACACTAAACCCTCAACCCTACACTCCCTCAACCCTAAACCTTATACCCTCAATTTCCTAAACTTTATACCCTCAACCCTTAATTCTATACCCTCAACCCTAAACCTTATATCCCCAATCCTAAAATCCTATACCCTTAATTAAGAAAGCAAGAGAGAACAACCTAGAGAGGGGGAGAGAGAGAGAGAGAAGAGATGGGGACAAAAGAAAAAAGAGAAAGGGGTAAGGAGGAAGGCAAACGTAGAGAGGGAGAGACCTAAGGAGGGGAGAGCTAGAGAGAATAGAGGGATGGAGAGAGGGAAGGATTGATAAAGAGTGGGAGAGATAGAGAATGTGAGGGAGATGAATATTCAAAGAAAAACATAACGTGATCACATTATGTGATTTCACATAATGCAAGAATGTTATGATTAGCTTTGACAGAATACAAACATGTTATAACGCACTTACGCTATGTTCTGCTTTAGAAATTTATAAGCCTTTGTCTTGGATTTTCCTTGGGATTCCAACCCAAATAATTGGAGTGAATTTTAAATGTACAAAGATGTCTTTCTACAAATAGTAAAAAAAAATTACATAATATCGAGCGTTCCCCCATCAGGTTTACACGTGTTTCAATGTTAAATAGAAAAACACCATGATAATGTCAAGCTCTCTCTTACCTTTCTAACCATTTTTTTCATATTTTGAGTATGTTAAGGTTTTTATCTTTAATTTATTTTGTTAGGGTACATATCTATTTTTGTCAAAAACCAATGTTTGGTATTTTTTATTGTATTTTTTAGCTATTCATCAAAATTTCAAATAAATTACGTTTTTAGAAACTAGAGTCCATTATATACATATTCAAAAAAGAAATCGATCAATTTTCAAAACATTATAGAGGAGCATGCTCAATTGTTTGTTTCACAATGTGTCCACTTTAAAAATTGGTAAAATAATCATATATTCATTTAAAAATTAGCAAAAAAAAGGGGCATAAACTACATGGTGTTAGCTAATTTCTCGTTGAAGCAATTTTTGAAGTACTCAAAAAAAGTACAACATTTTGGACACAAACGCTATATTATGTTTTAAAAAAAATAGAACCATTTTGTGTGGCCCCCCTTTTTGAACCCCTTAATCTTTACCATTTTTTTTAAATAGTAGTTTAGAAAGAAGATTTGGAGGACTATGACTCTTTTTTCGTTGCATCTACAAATGTTGAGTGTGTGTGTCTTCAATTTCTTTTCCAAGGTTATTCTTTCATTATTTCAAAAAAAGAAGTGGCCACTTAAGACCCTTTTTTGTCCCTCATCTTTGTGCACTTACCCTTTAGGAGTAGCACACCATATGCTATGTTAAGTTTTTTTAATAGAAACAAGAGCACTTTGTGTGCTCCCCCTTTTTAACCCCTTAATCACCACCATTTTTAAAAATAGTAGTAGTTTACAAAGTAGTTTAGAGCACTATGACTCTTGTTCTTATTGTGTCTCCAAATTTTGAGTGTGAATATGTTTAATTTCTCGTCCAAGGTCAATCTTTTCTGATTTTAGAGAAAAAAAGGCCACTTATGACCCCTTTTTGGTCCCTCATATCTATGTAGTTACCCTAAAGTTGTATGTAGCATTGGGTTAGATATTTTATATGTGGGTTGCACGTGGAAAAATATTTAATGTTGAGAAAATTAATAACAAAAAGTAAATGTGGGGTCAATGGAACTTTGTGTACTTATGATTTTGAGTCATGTGGCTTTACCTTACCACTTAGTTATATTTGTGTGAGCTTGATTCTATAAAAGCAGGCACATGTTAGTGATTGACGTTGGCTAGTTGGGGTTTTGGCTTGATTGTCAATATATTGTCTTTTTTTGAGGAATGCATATGTGAAGCATGGCATGGGATGTGCAGATACATGCTTGGACATGTACAAGATGCATTAGAGAGGTTTGATATTTCAGGGTTATTCATGGAGACTCTTTAAATGTATTGTAATGTTTCATTGTTGAAGAATACATTGTATGTGGATGCTTTTGGAGGTTGGATTTTTCCTTTATAAGGGTTTTCCCAAGGTATATCCTATGTTATGTATTTGATTTTTGTATATGATTATTTTGTAGACTTGCACATGCATGTTTTTCTCTCAAGGGGTTATGTAGGAAATGGATTATCATCATGTATGATTTTCCTAACATATGTGGTACATGTTCTTGATTGGGTCACCTTGTAGGCACAGGAGGGCATACAACATTCTTTGGAGCCCATATGTATATTATGGCATTAGATGCAAGTACTTTGGGGATGACAACTAAAACAAGGAAGGATCTAGTGGTATCTACTAGATGATACTTCAACTACTTGGGAGGATGCAATACAATTGGGCTCTTTATCCCCACCTTTTCAAAGGCTTCTAAGAGTAAGCCTAAACCTAGCAAGAGAGGATGTAATGTCTCTAATATTTTCTCCAAATTATCTTTACGCTTATAGATTTAGTCCTGCTAATGATTATTATTTATACTATTATTTTTACCATCATGGTGTTCTTGATGTGATTTTATATTGACATCTAGATTCTAAGTGTATAGTGTGTGATATAGTTGATACTTTTATGTTGAGAGTTGATAATACTACTACTTTATTTTACCTCTAGATATATATGTGTGTGTTTTTGCATAAATAAATGTTATTAATACTATGTTAGTATTCTCAATATTTATCATTGTTATTTATTGTATTTTTATATTTAAATGATATGTTTTAGTATTGAATTATTGTCTATATGTTATATGTGATATTGTATCCATTCCATGATTGTACATTGCTTTGATATTATGTATGTTGTAGGTACATAATGTGTGACTTAGTGAAGTACAGTCTCCCCACTAAAATTTCGTGATAAGCACGAAAAGCTTTTAGTGAAGGTGAAGTGTAAACAAGTTTTCATCCTTTTGAATAGATGCAATCATGAAGGATTGTGGGGCATAATCCTTCAACATACCCACTAAGGAATTTCCTATCTGCTTCTTGGCTTAGAATCTCCATTGGCTTTAAGGATTTGGTATTTTTATATTCGTTTGAGTACCAGAGAAGAAAGGCACAAAATCTCACTTTACTGTCAGCTGCCCTCCAGTTACTCGCCCGCTCCTCGTAAACATTACAAAAGCAATAAATTATGTTCAACATTCCAATAAAAAATAAAACTAGCCGTTAAAAGTCAAGTTCCATGCGTTTGACTTTACAGTTGTAAGATTACGCTAGGTCAGTTGGCGATCCCCTTTTGACATCAATGTTCAAACGGCTTTGTTTCGACTTCAAAGCCCCAATGTGGGTCCCGCCCTCTTACCTTCCCAAAAGAAAAAACAAGAAATTTCTCAAACGGCTCAATGCAAGCATAAACTGCCTTACAACTGTGCAGATTGAAAGATTGCCACCGTCTAGTTATTCTATTCGTTTCCCTGTGTCCGCGCCATGTAGAATGATACATATATATTCACCCCAGTAGCAAAGAGTTGTTACAGTATTGGAAATCGGTGCTACCATGGCAGATCTATCGAAGCGCCCTGAAACAGAAACCTTAACTGAAAGTGACGGAGAAGGAGTAACAGACTTTACAGACTCGAGTAACAGTCACTCGCGAAGCAGTAGCAGTTGCAGTAGCGTTGCTGTGTCTGAAGAGAGCGGCGAAACCGTGGTGTGGGAAGGCGAGAAGAGGAGATTCAACCGCTGCGTGGCTACGCTCTCGGGACACGTGGGCATTGTGTCGTGTGTAGCAACGTCAGGCGACCTCCTGCTAAGCGCCTCCCAAGCACACGACGTGAGGGTGTGGCGCCATCCCGACCTCCACCACTGCGCGCGTTTTGGCACCGGCGACGGAGCCGTCAAAGCCATCGTTGCCGTTGGCGACAGAGTCGTTACTGCACACCAGGATCAAAAGATACGCGTTTGGAAGCGGACCAATGGAAAATATAAATTGGTAACGGCGATGCCCACGGTGAAGGAGTATTTGATTAACGCCGTGAGGAAGAGCAACTACGTACAGACGCGGCGGCACCACCGGCGGCTGTGGATAGAACATGTGGACACCATCAGCTGCCTGGCCGTTGGCGTGGCGGTTAGGCGCGGAAGAAAGAGAACATCAAGTGGTTCAATAGTTAAAGGTACATTTTATTATAAAAGCGTAAAAAAAATCTTTAAAAAGTTTAGATAATTTCTCTGAAAATTTTATGAAAGAATCTCCTCTCCACCTTATACTGTCTGGTTATCAGAGAATGCCGGATAAAATAGAACAAAAACATAGAGTTGTTTTAGTGAATGTTGGATAAAATAGAACAATTGTTTATGTTTTTGTATATGTAGATGACGAGTAAAATTTACATTTACCTGGTAGACGATAATTTATTGAAAATCTATTTGAACATTTATTTGTACAGTTTTAGATCAGTTTCTATGGATTCATATTTTATGATCTAAAATTGTTATTGACTGTTTGTTTATTGAATGGTTTGATGTTTAAGAAGAAAGGAAATGCGAAGCTTATGATGTTCTCTACTCTGGTTCATGGGACCGTAGTTTTAAGTTATGGAGGCTCTCTGACTTCAAGTGCTTGGATTCCACAAGAGCACACGATGATGCCATCAATGCCCTCGCTGTGGGCCCCACCGGCCACCTCTTCACCGCCTCTGCTGACTGTAAAGTAAAAGTGTGGTGCAAGCCACGTGGCTCCAAGTCCCACCGGTTGGTGGCCACGCTGGAGGGGCACCACGCCTCTGTCAATGCTCTCGCTGTGGCCGCCGACAGGACCGTGATTTACTCTGGGGGCTCCGACCGGGCCATCGTGGTTTGGCAGACAGAAATTGGTGTTTCCCCGTTTGCTATGGTTTGTCAAATGAGGGACCAGCATGGTGGGCCCATTCTTTGCCTGTGCACTGTGGGGGAATTTCTGTGCAGCGGGTCTGCTGATAAGACCGTGCGCGTATGGAGAAGGGAAGGGTTTTCCCAAGGGAGCTTTAAGCATTCTCAGGTTGCGGTTCTGAAAGGGCAGCATGGTCCCGTCAAGTGCATTGCTGGATCTACTGACGTGGCCGCCGGGTTTCTTGTGTATGCCGGCAGTGTGGACGGCACCGTTAAAGTATGGTGGGTTTCTAACGACAAGGAGGACGATGAGAAGGGTTCGATTTCGCATGTTTATTCAGCTTAAATTTTAATTTCTTCGACTTAAGAATATTCTTTCATTCCTTCATTCTTTTTTGGTACTACATCAAATTCTTTGGGTTTTACTCAATGGGCCCTGGTTTGGAGATGGAAACATTCCTCGGGGAATTGAGAAGTTGTAAAGAAAGAAAAAAACTGTACTTTTTTTAACCTCCGATTGGACTGCGTTGTAAACTTTAGCAGCAATAAACTTTAGCATCGATTGTAAATCATAAAGTCCTTTGACGGCTAATATCATTATTTTACTATGATAAGAATGTAAGTTATTTTATTACTTCAATATGAGATAGTATCTATGTTTATGGCAAGTTTTCTCTAATTACTGATGCTTTCATTATAAAATACTCGTGGCATATGTAAGGGAAAAGTATTTTCGTAATTGCATTGTTAATATAGATAGACCTACAAAAAATTGAGTGCAATTTATTTAACATAAATTGAGTGCAATTTATTTAACATAACAATAAACTCTCACTTTACTCAGCTGCCCTCGAGTACCCATTCCGCTCGTCGTAAACATTGAATGAATGAATGAATGAAAGATTTTAATGACGTCCACGAGACTAAACAGTCTATGGGACCAAGAAACAAACTTAATTTTCTTTCATGCACTTTTCTAAATCAGATCTCCTACTATTGATTTTGACAAGAAGACTAGCCGCCTGATTGATCTTATCCTCCTTGAATAACTGCTGCATATCGTCCATACACAAACTATTTGCATATTGTTTACGAATGTCTTCATACGCTGTGCATTCCATGAAGAAGTGTCGCTCCGTCTCAACCACCCCCTTATCACAGAAAATGCAAGTTCTTTCTTCCCATGTTTCCTTAGGAGACTTCCATCTACCGGTCTCACATCTAAGATGATGCGATCCCGTCCTCAGCTGTGCAATTAACACCCTCGCTTTCATTAGAAAAGCAAAAGGATATGTCCAACATTCCAAAAATAAATAAAACTAGCCGTTAAAAGTCAAGCTACCCTTTAACATCGATGTTCAAACGGCTTTGTTTGACTTCAAAGCCTCAATGTGGGTCCCTCCCCGTTCTTACCTTCCTTAAAAAAAAAAAACAAGAAATTATCTCAAACGACTCAATGCAAGCATAAACTGCCTTACAACGGTGCAGATTGAAAGATTGCCAGTCCAGGGCTTAAATTTGATGGCCGTATGGCCGTATTTAGTCATTTTAGCTGTAAAATAAAATTAAAATTTTAGGAAGACTGTATCACTTGAAAGGCAAAATTTTAGTTAAACTATCAAAAATTCTATGTAATTATTTCTATATATGTTTCTTCAATCTACATATATTTTTCTTAAAATAGATAACCTTTAATATTTGAAAGGCAACTTCAAATAAATGACCGTCACAAAAAAATTGCTTGACAGGCAAGATTGACTGTCAAATTTAAGCCCTGATTGCCACCGCCTAGTTATTCTATTTGTTTCCTTGCATCCACGCCATGTATATATTCAGCCCAGTAGGGAAGAATTGTTACTATATTTTTCTATATGTGTGGAGTGCCAATGAGTTAAGGTTGAACATGTTCATCCTATACGTGTGGAGTGCCAATGAGTATAAGTGGAGAATAAACAATAGATATTTTACCTAAGGACTACCTTTGATATCATATAAGCATGTTACAATCTAATGGTGGTTGATGAGCTAACAAAATTAGTGCATTTCATACCTAGTAACTTAAAAATGAATCACCTATATTCATCGAATGGTTCGAGAAGGAAATGTATAAGATTCATGGTATATTCTAGAATGACTTCACAAGTTTGGACAACTTTTTAGATGAATGTATGAACAACCATGAATTTTAATATTGCATACTATCTAGAGTTAAATAACCAAATAGAAAGAGTCAACTAGGTTGTCAAAGATATTTTGTATGCATGTTTCATGGATCAACAATATAAATGGCAACAATATTTTTCATTAGTGGAGGTTGTTTATAACAATTATTATCATTTTTCAATAAGCATGATTTTATTTGAAGCGTATGAGAATAAATGTAGAAATTTTAAAGGAGATTAAATAGTTGGTTAAGTTAATAAGGAAAGGCTAAAGGAAGCAACTAACCAAATCAAAATTAATGATAATAAAGGAAAAACACCAAGGCAACTTGTTATTAGTGAAAAAAAAATCATGTTAAATAGTTTGAAAAACATTGTCCACATTTTGTGAGGTCTTTTGAGATTGTAGAAAAGATCAATCACTTGGAATATCAACCAACTCTACCACCACCTCTAGGCAACATTCATAACATCTTCCATATGTCTCTTCTTATGTGATATATTATATTTAACCCACATAATTAATTGGGATACTTTGTGAAGATGATAAAATATGTAAAAGACACAAATAGATAAAACGAACACACAAGTTACCTTTCCTTTTACCTTCTCATCTCATGGATTGAGATAAATTGAAGGCACCTTCCTTCACTTGATTTTCTCTTTTTTATGTATCTTAGTTATTTTTCAAACCTGTAAATTTGTTTTCTAATAAATGAAGCAATACCTTGAAACTTTCTCCTTTGAATCAATCGATTAGGTTCCATTGCTAATATTGCAAAAAACAAATAGAAAACAACATTTAACAAAAGCTACAATTTAGAACTATATTAAATGTATCGTTATGGTCTAGAAATTGCGACTTAAAAGCTACAAAGTACAAACCAGAGCATACATGAATTTCAAAAGAACCACCACCTATTGGTTTGGAGTTAAATCATCCAACAAATAGAAAACAACATTTAACAACTTTACCTTGAGTTCAATCACACCTCTTCAAAACAAATTAATGGATTCCAATGCATGGTCAATTATTTCTCATCTAATTCAGCTTCTCAGTATCCACCATATTTGAATCATGTTTTTTAACCATCTTGTGTTATTTTGGTATTGGATTGTTTTTCATTTTCCAACAAATTAATGGAAACATTTTTTCAAACAAATAATATCTGAGCTATTTTTTATGTTATCGAGGGAATGTGGTTTTTTAGACTAGCAACATGATAATAAGATTAGGATTAATAGATAAAAATAATAGAACAAGAATATGGTCAAGGTGGATTCTAAAATGAGAGCAAAGGTCTTCATTTATAAAACTTTTATGGTGAAAATGGAGGATCAAGATGCCATGTCTAATGGATTAGATGGTTGGGATTAAATGAGAGTGGGGATAAGGATTGAGGGCTTAGTGTTGTGACAAGTGTCACAAGAGGAGTGGAAGTGTAAAAGCTAGGTGTGAGCACACATATGGAAGCTCGTGAAAGGGACAAGTGAAGGAAGTGGGGTGGCTAATTGATAAAATTTGTAAGAAATAGGGTGGCTACCTTATGGCATGTAAGAGTTAGGGTGGCTTCACACGTGTGAGAGATATGCTCACACATTTATGAGAAATTGGTAGGGTAGGTAGGTTAGAACACTTGTCAAGTAATCACAAGTTTAGATATTTGATCCATGTAGATGGATTCAAATGCTAGAATTTAATGAACAAGGATCAAAAGTGAGTTGGAATTAAATATTAGGTGAATTTTTTTGTGAAGGTTAATTAACCTAATTCAATTAATTAAGTAGATATTAGTTAATTGATTTAGTTGGAGGATTTGTGGATAAGGTTGAACTTAATTACATAAATGTAAATTTATTTAACTAAATGTGTGGGATAAATGTGAATTAATTAAATAAATAGTTATTATTTATTTAATTAATTGCTAGAATGGGGTAAAGTCAAGTGTGGTCAAGTATGGACAAATTTAGGTGTTTATGTTTTGTATGTGTGAAACATATAAATACTATATATGGATTCACTACAAGTAGTCAAGAATCAATAAGTAAGGATTTGGAACTCAAACATTGAGAAAATAAATCTCTAGTGCCCTACCAATAATTTGAGGATAACACAACCTAAGGGGATCCTCATAAAATGAAAAGCTATTTTCCTTGTTTATTTTACAAGAATTAAAAAATTAAAATATATGCATTGAAATAGGCACATTGTACACTAAAGTGAGAGCATGTGGCTTCTTAAATTCAAGACAAAGAAAGCTATAAAGGTTTTACTTGAAATATCAAACAAGAGGCCCAAGATCAAACCTCAAAATCTCAAACAAGAGACCCAAGATCAAATCTCATAGGGTACATAGGAGATATTCTAAAATAGGAACTTTTAATGGGACTTTGTGATGAACAAGGATTTTCTTGGAAAAATATTAGGTTGATTTAATGAAGTTTATTCAAATTCGACAATGATTTGATGATTTGTGTAAATGTTGTAATGTTAACTATAATTGTTTATTAAAAGTTTCCTCACTGTCTTGACCAAGTTTATGTGTTTTATAAAAAGTATCAAGTTGAACAATGGAACTCATTTGAATGTTATAAATTTATAGAAGTTGAATTTTTATAATATTCATATTTGTAATGGAAAATTTAGTCATAATATTGAAAAGGGGATGATATTTGATGTTGATTTGAGTTGAATTTTGCTCTTTTGAAGTTTGCTTGCTTGAAATGAATTATTAGCTTGAGTATTGAATATGTTTCGATGAATTAATAAAAGAGTTGGTTCTATGTCTCAAATTAATTTTTATAAAAGAAAACACAAAAATGAAAAATAAATTGATTACGTATAATTAATATAACTATTAACCAATATAGCAATCTAACTAACTAACCAATTTATTCTACAAACTAACCAATGAATTGAAGCTAAACTAAATCTTAAATAAAATCAATAAAATCTTAACCTTTCAATAGAAGTCACTAGACAAGAGCAAACTAGAAAAAACATAAGTTAAAATTGGGACTAACTTTATCCTTAAAAGAATTCAATGTTCGCTCATTTAAAATTTTAACAAAGATGAAGCATTTGAGGAAGATACCTAATGGAATAATTATTGAAAGTGATCACAAATATGATAGGATTGGACGAACAAGTTGAATAGTGGCTACATAATGAAATTATAATCAACAATGTAGAGGCCAATGCTATAAATGAAGAAAAATAATAGTATAGGAATTTAATTGAATGAAAATGAAACTAAATGAGCTTACTATTGTATAGTAGATTGGTTTCACGTGGGGAAGTAGAGTGTGCATAGATATATTCTTGAGAAAATAGTTTGGGATCAATTTATATCTATTGTAAAGGAATGTATTTCTACATTTTAAAAAAAAACATGGGGAAGGTTCTATATGATATGGGGACAAAGGGAAGGCCAAGGGATGAGAAAAATGAATATATAAAGTGTAGTGTAGAAAAATGATCCCTTTTCCTTTTCACACTTGTTTGGGCCCTTATGAACTAAATGGACTTAATTGTGCCTTATTCAGGGTGTTGTAAAGTGTTTTCTTGCACTTTCACACTAATCTAGGGTTTTTTATTAATTAATTGGCCTTCTTTATGCTTTAATTGAGCTTATTTTGCATCCACAATCCTTAATTAATGCATCTTTTTTAGATAGTCCCAATATCTACCAACATCCAATCATAATTCATGTGTTTTTGGATTGTATGGGCCATATTTAGTGATCTGGGACTCATAACCCACCTTGGGCATATGGGTCCCACCTAAGTTTCAAGGTCTCAATCTGGATTTCACATGAACCTAAGCATTTCTTGAAAAATGTGTCCCAATATTAGCCTAATGGAACTCATACGCCACAACTGGTGTATGAGTCCCACTTAGCTTAGACCTAAATTAAATTTAAATTCTTGGCAAGAATTTATTCTCCTAGATCTAATGTCGGCTTGTAGTATTGTAATTTCAGGAAATTTGGCATAAACAAGTATAAATACAAGGTTATTTCACATATTTTCTCCTAACAAGATCTAACCTTTCAAGTATTCATGCATTCTAGAAAATAATGATTACAAGTGTTTACAAGAACATTCAAGATTTGATTATCAAGCATTTTGGAGAATTATTCAAGTATCAAGCATCATTTCAAAGTCATCATGCATCATGTTTGTTTTTTAGCTAATGTTTGTGATGTAGGGTTTTATGATTTAAGCAAGCATTCAAATCAAGATCCATATCATTCAAGCAAGATTCAAGATCTACATCCATTGTAGCCATTAAATATACAAGATTGTATCCTTTTGTTCCTAGGGTTTGTTGAGTTGTAACATATCATTTTGTTCATTCATCATTCCTCCTTTCTATTTCATTTCATTTCAAGGTTTTATTACCAAAATGGGGTTTGACCAAGGAAAACCCATATCCACTAACAAAAAAATATTTTTCCCTCTCTTTAGTGTGTGATTTGCAGACCTAGGTTGAAGATACATTGAAGAGCAAGATTGGAAGAAGTCATCAAGTTTGCAAAGTTTTCAAAGTTGTCACCTTGTTTACAAGATCATCAAAAGACACCTATAGAGCATAATTGAGCATTTCAAATCCGAAAATCAGGTTGAGAAGAAAGAGTAGAGATTGAAGAGTACATTCATATCTTGATCCTCTGAAGAAGCCAAGCACAACTGATACGCCACTTCTGGCGTATGAGTCCCAGTACAATCAATTTTCTAGATTTCAAGAGTTCCAGACTTGTCACTACTAGATTTTTGTTCCTGCCTAGAAATTCAGAACTTTCAGCATTTCAAATCTTCATTCAAGTTGCTACAGGTCTCCAGGTGCACCTCTCTTATTTCTCAGTTTATTGTTATGTTTTGCATTCATTTCTAGGTCATTTACTTAAGTTTTGCACATCATTACATTTTGTCATTAGATTTTGCATGTTACTAGTCTTTCCAAGCCCTATCTTGGTGGTGAACCCCCTTTTAGTCATTGATCATACCCTATGACAACCTTTAGCAAATCTCTTTCCTTCATCCTATCCAAGTAAATTGAGATCTCTAAGGTTTCCTTGAGTGAAACTAAGTGAAATAGGTTCCTACCCTTGTGTTCCATCTTCTAAGAGGTGGATCACCCCATTTTCATTGTTTCATAAGGTCACAAAACACTCAAAATACACATTTCTAACAACTTAGGTGAAACTATAATTATGCTAATAAGAAATCTTGAAATTATCGATTACAACTACAAAACTATTATGAAGGTTACATGATTAACACAATAATTTAAATAAATTTAGGGTGGTTATGCAGCCATTTTAGTGATTTATATGGTTATGCAACCATTTTAGTGATTATATAAATCACCAAATGTAGTAATTTTAAAACCACCAACTAGTCAACACCAACACTTTTTCTAAAGTAAGAAAAACGAGAAATTTGAAGGGTAGATCAAATGGAAATAGAAAGCTAGGTTAAAAAGGATTGGGTTACACATGAAAAAAGGTAAGAACAAGAGAGTGAGGCTCCAATAATCATATCTAATCATTAATTTTATACCATAATGACACTATAGGTTATATTAGTCATTGTTGGACTCACAATTTTAACCCATTCAAGGATGTACAAAAAGGGGTACATACATTTTGTTTGCTTGTAATAGATGCATTATGATGGTGAGTGTAACTATTATTTTTTAAGTTATATAAATCACTGGTGCAAGGCTCATTTCACTCCATTATTGTCCCATATAATAAAAAAATGGATTCAAATAAAAGAAAATAATTGATATTTAAAAAAATTATAAAAAATTAGCATACAAAAGGACTTTACCATTTGTACAAGGTTTCAATATATACCTAAATTTGATCATGCATAGACAAACTATTAAAAGGGGTTAACTCACATGTTCAATTGTTATTGATTTTTACCTACATGATTGTGAATTTGTTGTGATCTAGTTCTTGTAGTCAAATCAATGAGCATGAAACTAGGATCATAAGGATGGTAATAATAGTTAGAGTTAGATATAGATGGGCTAGTTGCACAAGAAAACTAATGCCACTTTGGAGAGGGTTGGCTAGGTTGAGATAAATGGTGAGGGTGTCACTAATGCCACCATCCAACATCATTCTCTATACTTTCACATGATTCAATATCATTCTTTATCACCAAGGATTATATGTGAATTTATTAGGGTTTTAGGAGATACAAGAGTCCTCACAAATATAAAAATTCACAATCAAGGTTGGAAAATTTAACCTATACAACAACTACTTGATCTATAATATACATATTATGAAGATGGGTATAGAGATTGTTAAACCTTTTATTGAAGTGACTAATAGGTTCATGTCCCCTCTATCTAGTGGAGAAAATTTATGGAATAAAGTATCTAGATCAATGGAGATTCTAAATCAAGTGAGAAAAAAATATTATAACTCAATGTACTTATTAAATTTGTAGATAAAATGATATACCAATTGTAGGCCTCCTCTCCTAATCTAGGAGGATCCAAAAGACTTAAAAAATTCAGTCTCAAAATTTGATGAAACTAGCATCATTAGATAGAGCTCACCGACACGATCCTGATGCAAATTGAATTGCATGAAAAGGAGACCGTACATGAAAGTTATGCTCAGTCAAAGTTCAATGGGGCTAGAGATTCCAAATGTTGACTCAAGGCCGAAAAATTGGTTATCTCCAAATCAGTCCAAAATAGTTCCAAGTTGAAGACATTGTTGAGAGGATTTTGACATTGCTTGAATCGCGTCAATCGAAGTTCATACATGAAAGTTATGGCTAGTCAAAGTTGTGAAGAAAAATGGATTGACTAGGTACAAATGATGATGTCAGCATGTTGATGTGGCATCGCCAGAGCTTGACACGTGGTAGGACACGTGGCGGATGATATGGTAGGGGAAGTGAGTTGGTGCTAACATGGACCAACCAAGTTATGACACGTGGCAAGATGTTTAGGTGGCAGACACAAGTGACATGGACCAATTACCAGGTGATTACACATGGCAAGATGTTGAGGTGGTAGACACAAGTGACATGGACCAACCAAGTGATGACATGTGGTAGAATGTTGAGGTGGCAGGCACATGTGACATGGACTAAGTAGATGGTGCCACATGGCCCAATGGATAGGTTCCATGTGGTACTCGTGCAGAGCTCCAAGCGGGTTGGTTTGTGAAATTTGTTTGTTCAAAATATGTGGGGGAGGTTCAAACAATTGACCTCCCCCATTCTAATAATAGCTCCTAACATTAGGCCATCCACCATTCTTGCAACACATATAGGGCCTAACTAATATTTAAAGTATAATAGTCAATGAAATAAAGGGAAAAGGAGGTTCGGCAGCTTTGAACCCCCGACCTCCCATTTCTCAAAACCTCCACTCTTCTCTCATGGGCGCTACCCCCATGGATTTCAAAGCTATAGAAGGCAATAATAAATTAAAAAACAACCATTAGAGCCAATTTTCTTAGAAGATAATGATAAGGGGGCTCAAAATAAGGAGAGCCCAAGTGGTATTGGTGGTTATAACAAAACCTAGCAGCCCAATGTTTTTTTTTAAAGGATTTTTATTTGTTTTAAAAATATTAAACCATGGGTTTAAATATTAAGGAAATATTTAAAAGATATAAGGGCTCAATTTAGGGGTTTTTAAATAGGCTAAAAGTTAAAATTGCAGATATAGAAAATATTTGCAAATATTATTGTTGTAACCTCAATATAGTATGTGAAATTGTATAAAAGGGGAACTTTTTCTCTTGTAGGAAATCAATTTAATTTTGGAGAAGGAATTAGAATCTTCTTAGGAGGAATCTTGGAGTTTTAGAGATTAATGCAAGCACAAAGGCATTGTAAATCATATTTCCTTTCAGTGTAATTTATTTTTTGAAGGCATTTGAAACCTAACCCTTGAATGCAAGAGAAGGAGAGTATGAAAGTGTCTTTAGGTGTTGATAGATACTGTGAGAGAAATTGTAATGCAGGTTTGAAGCTTGGATGATGTACAAAGGAAATTAAAGCTTGGCACCATCAATAAAGTAGTCCTACATTGAGAAATGGGCTTGGAGACGTAGCTCGAACATATGGGTGAACTTCTTTAACAAATTTTCTATTGTCTCTTTATTCTCTCTTATTTCTTTAAGTATTTAATTCCTTCTTTGAATTTTAATTATGACATTTAAGTAATTAGTTAATATTAATAGGTTGTGTAAAGGATTAAGTGAACTCAATGTTGTAATTTCAATGGTTAAATAAACACCACACAATTTTGCTTTACAATTGGGGAAAATCTAGGGTGATCCCACAAAGCTGGTTTACAATTTCTGGGAGGAATTGATTTTTGCTAAAATCACATATTTTTAGAAAATATAATGATTTAAGCCTTAAAAGGTTCCATTTAAATAATTCCAATTGAAGAGGGTTTGATCAAACCACCTTAAATCAAACCCCCTTGAATAGTATTGATCAAGTTGGTAAATTAGATGCAGCTTTAACAGGAAAAATTGCACAGTGGTGGATGTGCTAACCAGGTTGAAATTAAAGCGAGGAGAAGGTGCACTTGAGGAGATTAATCCAAAGATCGGATCAAGGCGAGTTACTCGAAGACAAACCATGGAACAACCAGAGGAAGGAAAATCAAGTCCTAGTCACTGAAATATTTGAGAATGAAGAACAATTTACTAAACCTCTAAACCTCTATCTTCACCTTGTTCATCTTCTCATCTACTACATCTTCAAAGAAGAAACAACCTATGCAACCTGAATCTAATACACCTTTGTTAAAGCTTGATGTTAAATTTGAATTGCTGATTTATAATGGAGAACTAGATGCGGAAACTTGATAATTGGATAAAGTGTCTACTCAAATTAAAGCTTATTGCAGGATTCAAAAGTTTATTGATGATACTTCAAAGATCTAATTAGCCACTCTTCGTCTAAGAGGTACATCCTTAATCCTTAATCTAGTGGGAGATAAAAACTCAAGATCTTAGTCGATATGGTAAAATTATTTCTTCTTGGTTTGATTTTATAGTTGCACTTAAGAAACAGTTTTATCCATTAGGTCACATGCAACAAGCAATAATGAATTGGAAGTCATTAATGCAAGAGAAAGGACAAAGTGTACAGGAATATACACTTGAATTTAGGAAAAGAGCTTTAATTTTGAGCATTCCATTATACACGCAAGAAACTTTATTGAAGTCTATAGGTGGATTACGTGAAAATTTGAGGCATACAATACTTATGTTCAATCCAACTAACCTTGATGAAGTTAGTGTGCAAGAAATTCATCTTGAAATAGGCATGAAGAATAGCCATGGCAGTTTCTTAATGGAATCCGATAAGCAAAAAGGAAGCAAGAAAGGCAAGAAGGAAATACAACAGACAGCTTCCATGAAGAAAGAGGAGGAAATCCTTATTGCTCACAATACAAAAAGAAAGGGCACAAAGATTCAAAGTGTTGGAAATTGCATCTTAATCAGAAACCAAAGTGGTTCAAGGATCAAAAGGGTAAGCAAAATACCGCAACTATTGTGCAGGACCTCAGATCAAGTTTTGATGATGAAAACAAGATAACAATTGTGGGTATAAAAGGTATCATTCCTATTGCTAGTACTAGTTCCCATGATTCTTCTTTAAAGTGTAATGAGATCCCTATTGAAAGTAAAAGGAATGAATTGTTTCATATAAGGACTATTGCAAAACAAAGTAAAATTTATACACTCATAGATAGTGGATCACAAGTGAACTTACTCTCTGAACAAGTTGTTAAGCAATTGGGATTAAAAACAACACCTCATCCAAAACCATATCCAATATTGGGTTGTGTGCATGATAATGCTTAGTTACATGTGTCGAGACAATATAAACTCTCATTTGTAATCACATCCAAGTTTGTAGATGAGGTAGAGTTAGATGTAATTCCAATTGACATTTGTGGGATGGCTTTAAGAGGTCCTTACTTTTATGACAGAAAGGCCATTTTCATATAGTTCTTGGAACCATAATAGGTATCATTTTTTTAAGGATAGAATTGAATTCACTATGAAATGATGATGAAGAATAATAGATTTTTTAAACACATTATTGTAATGCAAGCAATACTCAGTATAGTTAGTGATAATGTTGCAGGATCAATCACCAGCACATTTAAGCCTTCAACCAAAATTGGTAAAAGAGGGTTTGAATGATTCATTTTTTCATAATGTTCTTGTTCAAGAGATCCAGCATGATGATACTTTTTCTTTCACATCAATTTATTCAGTATTGTTGCTTGTTATTCGACCAGTTAGTTCTATGTGGTTGGTGGATGCGACAATGAATATTGATGAGTACACTATTGATGGTATTAGTAATGCTATCTCATTCTTCATCTTGTTTGTGATGGGTCAAATGGTCATAATTCTAGTAGGGTGGATAGATGATACTAGGTAAATAAGGCAACAATTCCCTCACTTAAATTATACATAAAAATAAACTTTTAGTGGTCCAAAAGCTTCTCAATTGGGAGGAATGATCCAGGAGGACCCAAAAGACCTAAAAAAATCATAGTCTCATAATCTAATGAAACTAGCATCATTGGATAGAGCTCGCCAACACGATCTTGACGCAACTTGAATCGCATCAAAAGGAGACCATACACAAAATTAATGCTCAGTCAAAGTTTTGGGGGCTAGAGATTATAAATGTTGACTCAAGGCCAAAAAATTGATTGTCTTCAAATCAATCTGAAATAGTGTCAAGTCAAAGAGCTCGTTGAGACGATTCTAATGTTGCTTGAATCATGTCAATTAGAGTTCGAAAATGAAAGTTATGGCTGATCAAAGTTGTGAAGAAAAATGGTTTGACTAGGTACAAATGATGACATCAGCATGCTAACATGGCATCACCAAAGCTTGACACATGGCAAGACATGTGGTGGATGAGGTGGCAGGAGCAATGAGTTGGTGCTAACATGGACCAACCAAGTGATGACATGTGGCAGGATGTTGAGGTGGCAGACACAGGTGACATTGACCAACCAGGTGATGACACATAGCAGGATGTTGAGATGGTAGACACAAGTGACATGGACCAACTAGGTGATGACACGTGGCAAAATGTTGAGGTGGCTCGCACAAGAGACATGGACCAATCGGATGATGTCATGTGTCAAGGCGAAAGTGAATAAAATGGTGCCACGTGGCCCAATGGATAGGTGCCATGTGGCTCTTGTGTGGAGCTCCAAGAGGGTTGGTTTGTGCAATTCGTTTGTTCAAAATATGTGGGAGAGGTTCAAACACTTGACCTCCCCCATTCCAATAATAACTCCTATCGTTAGGCCATCCACCATTTTTGCAACATATATAGAGCCTAACTAGTATTTAAAGTATAATAGTCGGCAAAATAAAGGGAAAAGGAGATTCAGTGGGAAGAACCCCGACCTCCCATTTCCCAAAACCTTCACTCTTCTCTCATGGCCACTACACCCACGAGGATTTCAAATCCATAAAAGGCAATAATAAAGGAAAAAAACAACCATTACAGCGCAATTTTCTTAGAGGATAATGATAAGGGGAATAGAAATAAGGAGAGCCCTTGGTATTGGTGGTTAAAACAAAACCTAGGAGCCCGATATTTTTTTTTAAATGATTTTATTTGTTTTAAAAATATAAACCATGGGTTTAAAGATTAAGGAAATATTTAAAATATATAAGGGCTTGATTTAGGGGTTTTAAATTGGCTAAGGGTTAAAATTGGAGGTATAGAAAATATTTGCAAATATTGTTGTTGTAACCCTGATATAGTATGTGAAATTGTATAAAAGGGGGACTTTCGCTCTTGTGGGAAATCAATTTAATTTTGGAGGAGGAATTAGAATTTTCCTAGGAGGAATCTTGGAGTTTTGGAGATTAATGCAAGCACAAAGGTATTGTAAATTGTATTTCCTTTCAATGTAATTGGTTTTTTGAAGGAATTTGAAGCCTAACCCTTGAATGCAAGAGAAGGAGAGTACAAAAGTGTCTTTAGGTGTTGAGAGAGATTGTGAGAGAAATTGTAATACAGGTTTGAAGCTTAGATGATGTACAAAGGCAATTAAAGCTTTGCATCATTAATAAAGCAGTCCTACATTGAGAAGCGAACCCAGAGATAGCCTAAACATATGGGTGAACTCCGTTAACAAATTCTATTGTCTCTATTCTCTCTTATTTATTTTAGTATTTAATTCCTTCTTTGAATTTTAATTATGATATTTAAGTAATTAGTTAATATCAATAGGTTGTGTAAAGGATTAAGTGAACTCAATGTTGTAATTCCAATGGTTAAATAAACATAAAAATGCAATTTTGTTTTATGATTGGGGAAAATCCATGATTGGGGTTAAGTGCAAGTATGTTGTAAACCTTTTAATTACAAATCATCCCCAAGGGTATAGGGAAACAATCTACATACTACATATACTACATCCTCATCTCAAATTTGGGTCGTAATGTAGGAATCCTTACAATCTTGGATATGCTCATTAGTGTTCTTGCTTGGCTCATGGGGAATAAATTTTGAATGGGATAATATGATCTATATTTTTAGGTGTTAGACTTATCCCTATAGGGAAATTAAGGGGAGAATAAATTTGACCAAACCACAACATGAAAGGATGTTGATGTTTAGGAATAGGGATCACAATTCTACTAAATGGACCAACTAACCTTGGATAGTTTTCTCTTAGTCATCCTCTATCTTCTATAGTTATTTGATATTGTTTGAAAAAAAAAGAATCTTAAAGTCTTCCTCAATAGATCTTAATATTTTAATGATCCTTCTATGTCACATCTTATTATATTGGGCCCTCCTTCTAGTGCTAATCTATTTATGGGTATTTTTACATACTAATCAACTTAGATGAAAAACTTAGTATCCTATCTCTATTGAAAGGAATCAATCTCCCCAAACAAAGATCGTTTATCCCAAGGTCTTAGTAAATGCGTTTTGGTCATACAAGGTAACTTATTCATTATAATGTTGTTCATTCAGGGGCTTATATAACTTGTCAATTCATTGTAACTTACTTTTAAAATTTATATTGGCTCAAAGAACTTGATGCAAATCTAACCTTGACAATATTATTTCCTTTAATATTTACAACTTGAAGTTGCGACAAGTATTAACAAACTTAAGATTTTCAATGTATCCTAATGCCCAATTATTCTTTAATCTAATCTTGATCTAACCATGTTTCAAAAAAATAAAAAAAATTGAGGGAGAGAGATATATGGATAGAAAACCTAATTTTGAATCTCCATTTCCTTATAACATTTAATAACTAGACAGGTATGAAAATAAGAAATACTTGATCCTATAGCATCCAAGCTTATGGTAGTTACAAGGTCTCTACACCAAAGGCTAAGTAAGGTGGGATGATGGGAAGTGTGTAAGAAAGATGATATGATGCCCCTAGTGTACATTTCACACAACTAGGTAGCTATGAGGACTCGTTACTAAACACCAAGACTAGGTGGGCATGTCTTTAATAATGGATTTATTTTTTGAATGGATTTTAGTGGTGATCATTTTGTTAACTCAACTTATAATTAGGCTAACTCTTTGGGACTCTACTTATCTCATGTTATAAAAAGTGAAATCTTTTTTTACCTTCCAGGATGGATTTTAGACTTCAAATATCTAGTTAGGAATATCATATATAATTCAAGGATAGACTAGAATCAATCATATTTCTAGAGAAAGAATAGTAGGCTATAAGAATGAAATGCTTAGGAATTTGGAACATGAAACCACATAATCTAAAATAATTCTATACAAGAGATGTGTTTAGTAGTAAATGTATGCAATGTTGTCTATGTATGATATATACTTAGCATCTTATATATATTCCTCTTTACTTTATAAAATGTGATGTATATGTTCCTTTTTAGTTTATATGCGCATAAAGAGGATAATGTGAATCATACAACTCATTTATTGTTCAAAGACTTCTGGATTTGATTGTGTGCAATTTTTTACATCAACGTTTCGGATCACACTCCGTGATCCATCATCAGGATGAGAATAGAGAGCAAAAGGAGAAAATTGGATATTTGCAGACCTAGAGCACCTTTAAAGGATCAGAAAAAAGGAGACTGCTGCACACAAACCGAGGAGATAAGATAGTTTAAAAATGGGAGAAAAAATAAAGAGAAACTAATGGGAAAGGAAAACAAGAATAAAAAAGAGAGAACCTAAGAAAGGAAAAGGAGAGAGCCTTTATAATTTTAAAAAATTAAAAAGAAATGAAAACAAAAAAAAGAATTAAGTCAGAAGAAAGAATAAAGAAAGAGAATAAAACGAATAAAAGAGAAGAAATAAAGGAAGTAAGGAAAGGGAATAAACGATTAAAAGAGAAGAAAAAATTGAAGAAATAACAAAGAGGCTAATAAAATAAAGAAGAGACAAAAATTCAAAGGAAACTAAGTAAAAATAAAATGATTAAGAGAGGAAACCAAAAGAATAAAAACAAAAGAATGAAAAGGGGAGAAGCAACATGAGCAAATAAAGGAGGAAGAATTGGAACGAAATGAGACAAATAAAAGAGGAGGTAAAAGAAAGAAAAAATAAATAAATGGAAGAAAAGAAGAAAGAAAAATAAATGAAACAACGAGAAAGAAAGAAATGAAACAAACAGAGAGAACAAACTAAAAGGAGAAAAAAGTTAAAGCAAAGAGAATATATATAAATATATTTTGTAAAAAGTAAAGAAAATAAGAAAAATTAATTCAAAAGTTTCAATATACATAAACTAAGTAAATATGGAGGAGGGAAAACAATGAATAGAAGAACTAAAAAGAGAGAAAATAAGAAAAAAATAGATAAAAATTAATTATAAAAATAAATAAAGTAAAAATACGTTATATAAATATAAATAAATTGAGAAAAAATAAAACCTGAATTTGAATAAATATAAAAGTATATATATATATAAAGGAAAGAAAACAAAGAATAGAAACCAAAGACGCGAAAGAATTAAAAGAAGAAAAAAGGAGAGAATGAAGGAGAGCGAAAACGAAAAAAGAGAGAACAAGAAAAAGGGGGGGTAAGACCCAAAAACAAAACCAAGACACAAAGAAGACTAAGACAAGTCCAACCCCGAGCCACGAATACCGGAGCAACGAAAAAGAGGCCAAAACGGGAGAGGGGGAAGGAGCGGAAGAGGGGGGGGGAAATTACCTGGAGGGAAGATGGCAAGACCTTAGGTTAGATAACAAGGGATGCCAAGATTGGCTCAACTTCCACCCCTCATCACGATTAAGGTTTGAGGGGTGATTGTTGATTTCGATGGCTTCTTTGAGCTTTCTTTTAAAGAAGTTGTCCTCTTTGAATAAGATTTGAGTATTTTCAAGACAAATGTGGTGTTTATAAGAAGAGGAGTGATCTGCTAGGGCAGATTTGAGAACACGCTCGTGTCTGATGTCCGCACAATGTTCTTTGATTCTTGTGCTAAAGGAACGACCTGTTTCCCCTATATACGAAACACCGCAAGAACAAACAACCTTATAGACCCCTGAATCAAGAAAGAGGTCCTTAGAGTCTTTAAGGGAAGGGAAGCGAGTTCTCAAAGTGGAGATGGGTTTGAAAGCACAACGAAGGCCTTTTTTATGGAGGATTTTTGAGATTTTTTGGGATAACCCATCAATATAAGGAAGGGAGGCCACAGGGAGTTCCGAAGAAGGGTGAGGCTTGGCTGAGGGGTGGATGCTTGCCTTGGCATGGTTGAAGGCTCTAGAAATTTGCTTACTAGAGTACCCATTCAATTTGAAAACTTGACGAAGATGGGTTAACTCAAGGGGTAAGTGGTCCCCATCACAAATTTGATAGGCTCGTAAGGCTAAGGTTTTGAGGACCCCACTTTTTCTCCTTTCAAGGAGTCATTTATGAGCAAGTTGACGGTGTCGCTATGGGCTCACCCCTCTCCCCTATCATTGCCAACCTTTTCATGGAGCATTTCGAAGACTTAGCTCTTCACTCTTTCCCTCTTAAGCCTACGTGGTGGAAACGCTATGTGGATGATACTAATGTTTGTTCGCCACATGGCTTGGATAAGTTAGAGGAATTCCATGCCCACCTCAATAGCCTGTTTTCCAACATTTATATTTATTTTATATTTATTTATATTGTGCATGTTAACTTGATAGGCATAAAAATAACTGACTTGGAAAGTTTACAATCGTGATATTAATTAATCATATTATATTTTCCTTCTCCTAAGATAATTGATTGACATAATATAATGTTACGTATTTACTTTCCTTCCAATATGTCCTAGTTGGATGCCAATTATCTAGAAGATATTCCATGCCTTGTCACTTGAATTCCTTGAAATTCCTCGACTCGCCATTAATATTTCATGATTCTTAAGAAACTCAAGGTTACTCACTAACTCAATAAACAATTTCACTTTCTCTACTTGATACAAAAGCTTCATATAAGGATACAATTAATTACTACTAGGAATGTGATGATAAGAGCAACACATTGATTCTAAAAGGAATTGGAACTCTTGTAATGAATGTTTCTTCTAACAAAAATATTAATTGCCTAAAATTTTGAATATTATTTTCTAATTAAATAATTAGTAATTTAATGGTAAGATAGAAACAATATGGTAAAATAAGTACCTATCGAAATAATTCTATTCTTTGCAAAGATTATTTCTACTCTGACATGACGACTATATAATCAAGTCACCAAACTTACCATTGATTAGTAATTTCAACAATAGTTTAAGTTTTGCAAATGATTAGTAAGCCATATTAGAAATCCAAAATATAAAGGTTCATATGTAATTATTATAGAACGAAATATTCATTACCAAGAAGAATTTAAATATAACTCATACCTCTTTCAATCCTCCATGCAATGGCCATTGGGTATCGCTGGTATTTACTAATGAAGGTTAATGATATGTTACTATCATCCCCTTCTGTATCTAGACCAAGTCACCATTAGTTCAAGTTTTCGAAAAGAAATATTACAATTGTAGTATTACTAAACATAATTCTTGATCATCATGTGAATTCAATAGTGAATCTCCAATTACCTTTTTTGCAAGTTAATCAAATCATAATGACTTCTCTATCAAATTACCATGACATAAATTTTATAGAAAATTATAGAGTTATAATGTATGTAGAACATAACTGTAGATGATGGAATATAACACATTGTGGAATTTAAAGCATTTATTATCTTGTTCAATCTTTAATACCTAATTTGCAAATAATATATATAATACTTTTTGAAGTGATCTATCTTGAATCCTATCTAAGATAATCAAGCTATAAGATTGTGGGCATGCATCATGATTACTTCAAAAGTAACCATATATTATAAATCTAATCTATTTTTGATATAATCATGAATTAATGGGATTTCATTTTACTTGCTTACTTCTTAGTCGAGCTTGTAAAATTTATTAAATACAAATAGAAGATGAGCCAATTCTACTAAATACTAATTGATATACGTACCCAAGGTCAAACTTTTAAACTAAGTAACCTTCTTATGATAACGAGGTTTCAATGCTTCAATCATAACGTTTTAAGGTTTAACTCAAAGTGAATCTCCTTATCATTATCCTTTCGAAATACTATTTAATATTAAAATCATCTATATTTAACAATATTATTTTCAATTGATAATATTAGTAATAATGTTAATATGATCTTCTACATCATAATTTCTTTTACGTGTTACCAATCACTTAAAAAATCTAATTGACATTACTTGAGAATTAGATCTTCCTTGATAATTCACACTAATATCTTTATTATTATATTAGACAGATGATGAATTCAAGTTCGTCCCTTATATTTATAGAAAGAAATGTATTGAATTCTATGCTCATTGTAACAAATCGTTAGATGCAACATTTATGATGGGCTGGTCCAGCATGAGCAACGTGGGCAGCTAAGAACGGCGTTGGATGGCTAGAGATGGCTCTAGAAGGTGTTGGATGGTTCTAGACTTGTCAGTTGGTCTGTGTCGACAGTCTTCTCTCATTATTAATTTACTTCTACCAATAGTAAGGGAATTAACCTGGCAAAGAGTCTCATGGAATGCAGGGAATTATAGATATTGACAAAATGAATTTGTTGAAAGGGCTTTAGAAGCTATCGATAAAAATGCATTTGGTAGTGATAAAGCTAGATTATGTAATATTCTCCAACATCCTTCACATTAGCACCAAAATGGTGCACTAGAACTGAGCGTTGACATCCATTACATTGTAGGAAAATGACTATAAATACAGACACATGCAAACACATATGCAGAATGTGTAAACATATAGAAGGTACATGATTTGTTTGACATAATGTTGTAATAGTATGGCATTTTATGGAAGTGCAATGATTTCTAGATACACATAGACTATATTCTACTTGACAGGATATTTAAAGTTCCATGAGATGTTGATAATGATACTTCTGTAAAGAAGAACTCAAAGAGATATAAAAGGTGGTGTTAGACATAAGAAGAGGTTTTTTTATTATTCATACGCACAATGACGTTGAATTGAAACCAACGTTATAACACACTTTCAGTAATCCAATTATCAGATTTCTTGATGAGCATGCTAAGTATTCTACTAATTTGGTATCTTACAAGGAAATAAAAAGGTGATAAATATTTTCTTATGAGCATAGGCTTTTAACCATTATCAAAATTTATTGGAACAAAATGTGATTTTGTCTTTACAAACAACTTAGTATATAATATTCTAAATATTGGTAAAATTCGATGATGGTGATTATGATTATTGTAATTAAAATATGTTCTTTGAGAAAATTGTGAATAGAATGTCAAGAAGCTCACATTTTCTATAACATTTAACATTGGTGTAAATCAATTGCATGGGGATAATATTGGGAAGATATTTAAGTTATGTTCACATTTGAATAATTTTGGGAGAGGCTTAAATCGAAGCTTTAGACCCAACTGATCACAGAGTTGAAAGCACACTATTTTTATAAATGAAGTCATCACATTTTGGACAAAAGAAAGTGATTCTACTCTTATCTTAGATAGTATCGACTCCAAACTATTTACTTGAAATGATCATTTGTAAAAAAAAAAAAATTGGAAAAAAAATGATGCAAGCAACACAAGCCATACCTTGGACTAATGTCGATGTTGATGCAAATGCAATTGACAGATATAAAACCAAATTCCACAATTCTATCCAACATCCCCTCTATCAGCGCCAATTGGTGCATCTTATTGCACTATGTGAGAAGAAATGTCCTTGGAAACATCTTCAAACTCCCCAATCCTTGAATTTGTATTTAACTTGCAACATCCTTGTTGGAGAGATTGAGATTGTAATACATGGCTAGATTGTGTATATAATCAAATCAATGACGAGGGGGTCCATATAATCGATCTCCAAAATGTACACGTGTTCCTCAAGAACTTCTCCTCAAGGTTATCTTCTTGCCTTCTTTTTCTCTCCTTTCATACTTCATTGTCTCCCTTTATTTAGAATAAAAAAAAAGATGATATTTTTCAGCGTTTTCCCTGTGTTATTTTGGAGGTACTAATTGCATGCTTGCATGGTTTCCTTAATCTTTTAATGTAACTGTTCAAGAGCCTTTTGGTGGTACTTAGTGCCTTATAATCCCCTTAGGTTAAATGTTAATCATAGTATTTATGTTATTTGATTTATTTAACACAATACCATTGATTGTATTATCAACATTGGATTTATAAAAAAGCATAATAATAAATCATTGAAATTGTTAAATTGCTTATAAGATGCAATTCCATAATAATCATTAAAATGTTTTGAAGGTAATTAAATAAAATGTGAAATGTCAATAATTATGTCTTGAATTTATTCACTTTGAAATAATATTATTAACCAATCATAATTTGAGGGGTTAAGACAATATTTATTATCCACCAAAATATTATAAATGAATACATTTCCAAAGGATTTAATCATTATGAATTAGCAAAAATAATGTATATATATATAATAACTTATCAAATTAATTAATAAATACTATTTTTTTGGTTTAAAAGGGAGGGTTGTGACAAGCTTGATCACCCTCCTTGATATTTTTCATCCTATCTCATTAACATTTATGTAATTGGACTCCTCTTGACATATATGTCTATTTTATTATGAATCTAAGAGTAAGCTCACAGTCTCACTAAAGTGGGTGTTAAATGTAGTGTAGGAAATTGCATACCTTTACAATTTCACACTATGTTTGGGTCCTTTAATTTATTGGACTTAATTAAGCTTCTAATTTTCCAAATTATTCATTGTAAAGCCTTATTCTTTCCATTTTCTGAAAAATGAACCGACATTAAATAAATGCAATCAATAATTAAATCACCATGGAATATGAGTGTCTTGGACTTATAGGCTAGGACCCATTCGCCCATGGGTGAATGGGTCCTCTTTAAGTTCCAAGACCTATTTTAAAATATGCTTTTGGTGGAATTTTAATGATTCAAATTCAAGTTGGAAGTGTCGGCTCTTGGAATCTATTTTTTTAGGAAATTAGATAAATACCTATAAATACATAGTCTTTTTATCCATTCAAATCTAACACGTGTGATCAAATATTCCTATGAGAAGCAACAATCAAGATCCTAACATCATGTCCAATTTTATGTGTGTTCATGTCATTTTTTGAAGGCTATATGCATGGTTGATCCTAAAAAATCCAAGCATTTCAAGTATCCAAATCAATTAAGCAAAGCAAGATCAAATTCCTTTGGAGATATTTTTTGTATTTGGTCCTCTAAGGGAAGCCATTGAAGGGTGATGAGTTGTAGCAAGCATTGTTCATTCATCATTTCCTTCTCTTTTTCATTATCTTTCTATCAATGTTTAATCACCGAACTAGGGTTTGACAAAGGAAAACCCCCATACAAACCAAAAAAATCCCTCTTTGTGTATGTGTAAATTACAAGTTGAAGAAGAATTGAAGAGATCTTAAAGGAGCAATTTTTCATTATTGCACAAATTGTCATTATTGTTGTCAAGTCATGGAAACTAAGTTGTAGAATTTATTTTCGTCACTCTTATAGTGTGACATGTGTCAAATAGAAGCTAAGATCCAAAATCAAAGGACTATCAAAAGTTATTTTGGAAGCCTTAACTAAGACCCATTCATCCATAAGCAAACTAGTCCCTTAGTAGGCCTTAAAAATAGCTTTTGGTGATAGGTGCATACCATTAGACTTTTCTCAAATTTTCCTATAAATTATCGTTTCTATTTTTGTACATTTTAGAATTTGCATTTTATGTATTAGGTATTTTTGTTCAATTAGTTTGAGTGCTTCAAATTATTTCCATTTATTTCTAGATCTTTCCTATTGTCCTAAGGATTGAGATCCAGGGCTAATTGACTCACCATTAAGGTTGAAAGTCAATCTTTACACCTTGTGAATTTTTTCCTAATGAAATCCATAAGGAAAGGTCACCATTAAGATTCCTATAGGTTCTATACACATATTTAGAACTTTGGGGATACCTTTCCCCACATTTCACATATTAATACAATGAGGGTGAGTGCTTTATAGAAGAAACCCCAAATGATAAATGGATTATATTATGACAAGCATCTTCATCCTATGTGATGAGACAGAATGATCTAATAATAGCTCACTTTAGTTAACAAAAAAAGGCACTCCTAAGTTTAGTTTAGGTGCATGAAATGAATTAGACTAGTAGTCAATCAAATATTAATTAATTATTATTATTTCATGATTACTCTAACACCCCCTTAAGATTAACTTAGGGAGTAGCTAAAAACCCTAAAAATCCAATTCATAAAAAAAAAAGAATGCATGATGGGTCTTGACAAACAAGACCTAATGAGGTGCCTATGTATAAAAAATCTAATCTCTCACAACTAGAGAAAAGGAGGAAACCTCATGGGAAAAACTCCTCTCCAAAAGAGAGAAAGTCAAATGAAGGACTAAGAAGCCTCCAAAATAAATGCCCCATAAAAGAATAGGAATGTGAAGAAGTTGTAGACAACTGTCGAATAATGATTGCTATAGTGTTGAAATGAAGAACCTCCTCTAAATAGATTATGATTAGGATCAAGAAGATAAGAATCCACATAAATTCCCCTAATGATATTACTCGAATCAGATAGAAAATAAAGGCAAACATTTGGAACTCAAAGATACAAATAACACAGGTACCAATAGTCTAAAGGACACTGATCAAGTGAAAATAGAAGGTCGCCTTAAGAAATAGGAACTCAATAATGTCCATATGGTAAATGCTCCATCTCATAAAAATGCATGGGTAACCAATCGATGTATATGCCTAGTACATAGGAACAAGAACTAGATACATAGATCACTCTTAAAAACAAACCAATGAAGCATTAGAACTAATAGTAAAACCTTGCATAATATGGAAAGGGAGAGACAAGACAGGTCCACTAAAATTGTGTGTTACCAAGAAGTGAATGAAGGAGAACAAGTAATATTTGAATATACACAAAAGAGTACCTACAAACAAAAAGGGTGTGCAAACAAGGCACACACGCATGAGGCAAGATTCATTGGGATTCAATGTTGTCGTGGAAAGAACACTCACTTGACAAAGGTGTGATGGAAAAAAAAAGGTACTACACAACCATCCCGTGGCACTTTATAACATAGTGTAAGTACAAAAGGCACAAAAAGATGTGTGAGTGCAAAGTGGGGTTAGTGGAAAATGGAAATGAAACATGAATATCAAATAAGGGTTAGAATTCACAATACCCAAATCAAGAAAATGATCAAATCCCACTTTTAAAAAAATGAAATTGAATGCAAACATGGTCGGAAATCAATATATAGTAATGAAAAACAAATCAAAACAATGAAAAAAAACCAAGTGGAAACCTATTATTCCATTTTAATGGTTGATGGTGTGTTGGATAGCTCAATCAAGAAGCTCCCATGATTGCAAAAGAATGAAATGATGACCCTAGATGAATGATAATTGCTCAAAATGCTCAAATGAATGTTCTCAAGAATCACAATGGCATTATCTTTCTCACAAAACCTAAGGTGATTGTAGTAAAGATGGATGATCGTTTTATAGATTTCCAAGAATAAGATCAATTGTTGAGATTAGATCTTGAAATCAATGCATGAGATGAGATCAAGGAGGATGGAGGGTTGAAATTGATTTGAACTCAAAATATCCCCACAATTTAAGGAAAACTGGTTAAGATATTTTGAAATGAAGGGTGAAGATTAGATCAAGAAAATCAAGGGTGTAAGATGAATGAGAAGATTGAATTAGTTAGGATATTTTGAAAAATAATATTTCATGGGAATATGCCTTTGAGAGGGAAATCAGGATAATCAAACAATTCAAGATTATTTAATTATGGAAGATTAGTATATCCTTTATTAAAAAGGAATATTCCATGCAAGTGGGATGGGAAGTTAGATAATTAAATAATTAAAATTATTTAATCATGGGATATTAGAAGAATATTAGATGATCGTAATTAAATAGTTTAAAATTATTCAATTAGGGGTGATAAAGTGAAAAATTAATAACAATGATGAATTAATTAAATAATTCAAAATTATTTAATTAGTAGAGGAAACAAGGTGAAAATGATGGAAAATGATTTTAAAGGGGGAATTAATGATGCAGATATTGAAAATGATGAAAATGCACTAATAATGATGAAAATGATTAAAATGATGCAAAAATGCAAATGTGTGATATGAATTAGGCAATTTTGCTTGTCTACATTTTGCCTCTCTTTGACACAATGTACATGATGCATTATTTCAAAGACATCCACTGCTTGAATTTTATAAAAAAATTAAAAGATGCCCCACTATGCCTAAGTGAATGATGGAAGGACGATAGGATGCTAGGTTTCCCCCTTGGGAGGTTGGCCAAAAAAAACCTAATATTTGGGTCAAGCTAATGACAAGATTTTAGGGCCAATTTGGATGAGAAGAGGATGAAAAATGAGGCCCTAGGGGTCCCAAAAAATATTCAAGATAGACGACAAGGCTTGAAAATGATTTAGCAGGGTAGCCACAGGCAAAACCTTAGGTTTTGGGGGGATATAAATAGGCAATTAGGCTCAAATAATCCTTATTTGTATATTTAGCTTTTAGAGCTTGTTACCTCACCAGAGCTCTCAACTTCCAAATTCTATAGACGTGCATTGGAAATGGCCTTTGTACCTCAAGCACCACACCACACAGACCTTGTTCGACAACACTAGAGACCTACTGGAGCAAGCCTATGGTACATATAACTTTAGTTTTTTCCTACACATATATTTAGGCTTTCAAATTCATAGCTAAAGGTAAGCTTGCAAATACATCGATCCTTGGATTGACACGTCTACTCATGACATTACCGCATTTGTAATCATGAAAGGTCGTCCTTTCCAAAGGGTGGCACATATGCAAAACTGTATCGTATATGCCATAGGGTAGCGCATATGTAGTGACACTTTGAAAAAGTGTTCACGTTTGATTTTGCACAGTTGCATTTAAGGGTTCAACACATTTGCGAAAAAGCATGCTATTGACTGTTATACTTTGACATGTTTGCAAGAAAGCTCATGTTTGCTTTTTTAGCTAGTACACTTAGAATTTTTTTTCTAATCTGTGCAATTTTGACATCATTGGTGATATGCTTGCACTCAATGCTTCATCCCCTCTATGAAAGAGAGCAGAGACCCAATATTTTGGATAGGTTGGCTTATATTGGATATTTCAAGAGTCAATTTCTTGTTGTTGTTAGATTATTTCACATTTCTTATATGCTTGAGATCCAAGAACATCAGGCTATTATGACCATGCTCATGGAGCAGTGGAGGTTAGATACTGCTACCTTTCACTTACCAACTAGAGAGTGTATAGTGACCATAGAGGATGTATGGTGCATCCTTAGGATTCCTATTCATGGTGCTCAGGTTGAGTATGATGTGGATGGAGGAGCAGTGACTATGGCGAGATTCTTTAGGGGGGATCAGCTTGTAGTTGTAGATGGATGGATTGATTTACAACCCTATGTCAGGGAGGTGCACAACATCACTATTATTCTTGCTATATTGATCATGGGGCCTTTGATGCCCTACTGACGATCTCTACAGTTTCTTGTGAGATGGGGAGTGATGATCGAGGGCATGATGCTAGAGGGCATCACATATGGATGGGGGCCATGTGTTCTTGTACATTTACACCATGATATGCACCAGGTATGATACAAAGGGGCTACAAACATATCAACATTTGTTAGCTTGCTTCATGTATGGGCATGTGAGAGGATAGCAATTACTCATCCTCTAGGAGTTGGAGAGTGAGATGTTGGAGACCCTTACTCCTACAAGTGCTTTAAATTTTTGACATATACGTGACCTAGGAAGATTCACTACTAGAGGGATTAGTTCAATGATATGACCCAATTCCTATGGTGCTCATGGATCTAATCTGAGGCATGGAGGTATAAGCACCTCCACATGACATATTGTAGACAGACCTCATGGCTAATCGAACAAACAAAGCATATACTAGAGAGATATCTTCTATACAATTTCCAAAGATAGTTTGGAGAGAGATAAACTATTTTCAATCAGGACTACCATGCCACTTATGCTCGCACTACTAGGAAATTCCTGCATGGGATCCTATAGCATCATCACAGATAGCTTAAGAATAGTTTGATTGTATGGTTGTCCTAGCATGGGGATGTTTGAGTGGTCTCAATGATCCAGGGACTGCCCAAGATTATGATGCTTGGTGAGATTCACAACATCCATTGATATTTACACATTTTTTGGGATTTGTTGCACTAGGATCCATTGGGGCTCATAAGAGGAGAGATGGAGTTGACCCTAGCAAGGAGTTCAAATAGAGATAGAGGGTAGTTGTTGAGCACTAGTAGCTAGTATAGGTTGCATGGTAGGATCCTCACCGATAGGATCAATAGGATGGATAGCAGTAGCAGGCACCTCCTCGGAAGGATCACCAGGGACCACCTCCATAGTTTTCTCCACAGTAGCAAGATCAATAGTACAAGGCTAGGAGGGATGGAGACAAAGATGGTGATGCTAGACTGGATGTTGTTATAGCAGAGAGGAATCAGACTCTTCAAGAACGTGACAGATTTAGATCAAGCTCTTGCAAATAGGGATGTCTAAGATATAGAGAGATACATAGAGATCACCTAATGATAGGTAGCAGAGGAGTAGGTTATACAAATCATGGTCAAGAGGGACTAGGCTCGAATTGAATGAGATGCAGCTATTATAGAGAGGGATATTGAGTGTAGTAGGTGCATTCAACTAGAGAATGCACATGCATCTACAGTGACCATGGATCACCACATGAGAGAGAGAGAGAGAACACCTAATACATGAGGTTATGATATTACAAGACTCTCTATGAGGCAGCAATCCTGTGAGAGTGGAGGTTTCCAAAGTTTGCAGCTTGGAGTGTTACCACAAGGACCAAGTCTAGAAGATAAGGCGGTTGTTCAGTCAACTGGACCTCTTGGTAGCCTCATGAGCATATTTTACGGCCACATAATTCACCTCATCATAGTGAGCACACACATAGATCTCCAAGACATAGAGATGATGAGCAGAGGAGGCCGCCTTTCGACCAACCTGCTCCTGATAGAGAGGAGTAGAGGGAGGGATAGAAATTTGTACAAATTTTGATATTTATCTTGATGAAATTTATATTATGTAGAAATGAATCTTTTATGATGTATATACATTCATCAACCTTTTGAGCCTCATATATATGTATTTATGATGTATCACACATGTGATAGTTTATGATGTATCACGACCTTTTCATCTTTTGATGATATTTATATGAGATGACATGATTTTGATGCAACTAATGATGTGCATGATGTTGATTATTGATGTTATGCATGATGTCAATTATATTTTGATTATTAGATGCACTAATATTTATGATATGCAATGCATGATTTATGATGTGATAAGAATGGTGCTAATGTTTCGTTGATGTAGGATGTGATGCTTATGTTATGATATGTGGATATCCTTTTTTTTTGGTTTTCTGATATTTTGATGATATGCATGATGTATGGATGTTATATAATATGGGTGATTCTATATGATGTTATATGATATAGATGATATGGAGCTAATGATCTTGTAGATGTAGGATGTATACGATAGTAATGATGTTATGATGCAGGATGCATGTGACACTAATGATATTATGATGCAAGATGGAGATGTTAGTTAGAAGAATTGTTAGAGCAAGATTAGATGATAGAAGAAATAGATGATGTTGATCCAATTGTTGAAAATTCATTTGTTATGAATGTGGTTTTGAATGATAGTGATGATTTGATATTTGACGATGTATGAAAAATATGGTGAGTATGGTTTTTCTTTTAGGGAAAACTTCATAATTTCATCATAGAAAACCTTATTAATGTAGCAAATAGACACGATGCAATGAGGTATGAAGAACTAAGGTAGCTTTGTATCTATTGCGTGGACTTTGATTCTGCAAACAAGAGGAGTATTCATGTTCATACCAAAGATATGAAAACTTTGTTATGAGTGTATGGTTGAGAAGTTTAGAACATGTTGGACCAGTGCACAAAGATGTATAAGGAACCTAACATGCACGGTCACTTTATTTTACCTAAAATGACTTCCACACACACAAGGAAAGTATTTTCCATGGTCATATTACAATAATATCCAACAAACATGACATAAAAAATCAATGATCATGCCCCATTCCTTCCTCTCTAAATCTTTTTGTAGACATCCTTTAGAGGTTTTTAGAATAAGAAAATAAGATAAATCAAAAGAAAAGACCAAAATAGATGAACAAAGTTGTCATATCACTTGCTAGAGATGTTTAAGTTTTGAGATGTTATCCATTGATGATGCCTATTCTAGGAATGATATATCTGTTAAGTCACACTAGGATGTTGATGGTGATGATAATGATTGATAGGCAATTGATATTTAGGTGTTTTCTAGTCTGATAGTGATCAAGTCTTTACGACTTTTTCTTGAATGCTTTAGATTTTGATAGTTGTTATGTTTGGTTAGATTGCATTGTCAAAGGATGATGGTGACGATAAATTTATTATGGATGAATAGTTTATTGCGAACAAGTGATCAAGGAGATGATATTTTTAAGATTTTTTGAATGTTTTTGTATTTTTGAGGTTTTTTTTTGGTATTTTTGAGCTATTTTGATTTTTTTGTGTTTTGAGGATATAGAGACCAAGAGAAACATACCTAGTGGACTAACCTAATGCCTCAAGGGCTCTTTGATGGTGGACTTTCCTACATAACTTCATAGAGACTCCATATTTTATGACTATTTTTTTGGATTTTGAGGATTATTAGAATGTTTCTGGATTTTAAAAATTATTTGGATGTTTTTGGATTTAGAATATTATTTGGATGTTTTTTATCTTGAGTATTATACATGACTTGAGATATGAACAAGGACCCAATTTTTCTACCAGGTTTAGGAGGATACCCCCAGTTAGGTATAGGATTTAATTTATTATGAATAGAGTGGGATGTTACAAATGGAAGATAGTGATAGTGTGGCAAGGTTAGACACTTAACAAGTGATCAAGCCATGGTTGGATGCATGTTTATCATGAGATGGATGGATGCAAAATGGATGAAAGCATGATTATGATAACAAATGGATGGGGTGGATTGATAGGAGTTTTCATAGAGGATGAGGTGGACCATATTCAAATGTTGCACCTATTTGCCAAGTTTTCACCATGATACCTATCCTAGAAGTGCCACAAAATTAGTTTTCACTTAAAGGATTATTTATTTCTCTTTACTATTTTTGATATTATTTATTTCATTTTCTTTCTTTTTTTATTTTATGCTAGGATATTCTAATAGGCTAGGTGTAGAACTTTTTAAGATGGCTACTAATGATAGGTTCCGCCAAATGTTCTCCTTCAGGGGTAGCCAACTGATATATGCCAAAGCCATTATTTTATATGATCACAAAGGGTCCCAACCAATTCAGTTCAAATTTGTGTTTTCCCTCTTGATTAAGCTAAATATTTTGATTTTCTTTCAGGACTAAGTCACCCAATTGGAAGCTTTTGTTCTTGATTCTCTTATTGTAACTATGCTTGAGATAATTTTGATATGCTTGAATATTTTTTAGAGCACTCAAACGCCTTTCAACCAATAATTCAAGCTCATGGAATCTGGATACTCAATATTCTTCATTGTTGACAAGGTTCTACAACAATACCCTGAAGGAAGGAATTTTGACCTCAATAAGAAAGAGCTTTAGTTCTGTATACAAGGGAAAGGTACCAGTGGATGTGTGAATGCTTGTCTGATAGGCCCACAAATCTATATTTATCTAGAGGTGCCAATCATGATAGGTGTCATTAAAATTATTCTTGAGGATTTTCAAGATAGTTCTATTTGACGCTTCTACTTGACCATTTCCCTAGGGTAATATGGGATAGAAAGTGGTCTTGGATATGGAATCTAGCATAAAGTTCATGTACGTATTGGTTCTTAAATGGATTGAAGATATTTATTTTCAAACTGATTACTTTCTTGTTCCATCGAAGGCAATTAATATCCCATCTTTAATAGCTTCTTGACTAGATTATGTATGCTAGAATGCGACCCACAAACACCTTCATGTACTTCCTATAAGGTGGTCAATGCCTCTTCAGGGTTAAGACATCTAAGAAATGTTTGATTGAGACTTTGTCGGTATAATGTATCACCAAGGATGGTAAATTGTGAGGTTCATCAGATAAAGGTTTTATTTTGATTACTAGTAAGGCTAAGGGGTATGGTTTCATGTTAAAGATAGGTATAAATGTCTTAATACCAGGGTGAGTTGGGACCAACAACATCATACACAAGTTTAGATTATGGGACATTGAATGTAGGTATAAGCAACTACTCCACAAGAAACTCATATTTGTGACTGTTTTGTAGCATATTAAGAAGATAACTAATATTATCCATTGAATCGATAGCTTTGTTATTGATCCTTGATCACAAAGAGAATGACTAAGAAGTATTTCTTGAAACTATCTACCATCCTTTTGTAAGGAAGTAATTCATTGTGTTTGGTCTAGTATTCTTCATTCACTTGTTTGATTACTAGTTGTGAGTCACCATAGACTTGTAGTTCTTTTATTTGGCATTCAATCACCATTCTTAATCTAGTGATCAATGCTTTATACTCTACTATATTGTTAGTACAAGGGAAGGCTATCTTGTATGATTTTGGTATACTATCTCCTTAAGGTATAACAAAGAGAATTTTGGCTATTAATCCATGTTGAGTGTGAGATCCATAAAAGTACAGTTTTCATCAACTTGCTTGAGTTGTCATAAGGATTTCTTTATCAGGAAATTCTGATATCAAAGGATGGTGGTCATCAATAGGTGCTTCAACTAACTTATTTTCTATCTCTTGTCCCTTGATTACTTTTCTATCAACATGTTCTATGTCAAATTTGCTAAGGATCAAGACCCATTTCACCATTTGACTAGTTAAGCTACCTTAGACAACAGATATTTCAATGGGTCCACTTTAGAGATGAGCTTGATTTGTCAGTTTGGCATACAATGTCTAAGCTTTTGTGATGCAAAGACAACAGCGAGACAAGCTCCCTCCATAGGTGTGTATTTTAGTTCATAGCCCAACAGTGTGTGACTCATATAATACACTGCTCTTTCTTTATTGTTCTCATCATGTTGCGCTAATAAGGCTCCTAGAGTTGTTGATGTTGTTGATATGTATATGATCATTGGTTTATCTTGTAGAGGAGGCATAAAAATAGGAGGTGTTTCCAAATATTCCTTAATTTTTTGAAAATATTGCTAACATTTCTCATCCCACTTAAAGGCAACATCCTTATGGAGTAGGGGCGGGTGCAAATAGATGGGTAGCCAATTTGTGGTCAAATTTTTTAAAAAGTTTTGAAATCTCATAACCCGAGCACGTTATAATGCACACAAGTTATGGCTTGGTGTGACAAGTCAGAGGCTTGGCCACAATGATCCCATAACGCGAGCGTGTTATAACGCACTCGCGTTATGAGCTATTAAAAGCAAAAAAAAAAATCAAAATCATTCTCATTTGTGACTATGTTATTTTTTGCTCGCGGCCAAAACCTCTCATTTTCGTGCCTGCATTCTAGGAGGAGTCATTTTGGAAGATTCTTCATCAAAATCTTGTTGTTTCATCACCAGGATGACACCACGTTGATGAGGAGGTCTGAGAGCTAAGGATTGTTTGTTTTTTGTTTTGAATTTGTTAGTTTTAGGTTTTTTTTTATTTTTATTTTTTTTTATTTGTAGATGTTAATCAACCTTCAAACCCTCCTCAAAATCCTCAACAAGCACATCAACAATAAGAAGAAGAAAATCCTCAACAAGCACAACAACAACAAAATCCTCAAGTTAATCAACCACAACAACAATCTTCTCCACCAATCCCTCAACATCCTCCTGGCACTCAGGAAAACTTAATGGGTGAAATTGAGAACAATAAAAAACCAATTGAGGATTTAATCAAGAGGTTGAACGATCCAAATGATTCAACCGTGGAAAGAATGACCCTAGCAACTTCACTCAAAGAAATGTTAAAACATGTAGATTTAATCAACAAACAATTAACTAGTTGGCAAGATAGGAGGCAGGCGGCTAGGGCTTATTACCAAGATAAATTATCATAGAAAGATGTAAAAGATCTAAAAATTACAAAATTTGATTTGTGCTCATTACTCACTGACCCACTCACAAATGTAAATCTTAACCTCAATGCGAAGAGGTTTTCTATCCATCGGTGCCACCACCAAAAAATTAGGAACTTTTTTTGGGATAGGTGGTACATGGTATTTGATTACCCACCATGCAACAATTGTGAAGTCCCACGGTATTTCCTTAGGAAACTATACTGTGAGTTCATCTTGAACAAAATCTTGAATTATTTTTATATGAGGAACTTCCAAGGGAGAGGTGGGGATCATCTCAAGATAGACTCGGTGCATAGCAGGATCCTATGTGGCAAGGGAGACAACCTCTCGCTAGGTCGGCTCATGAGCACATCGTTATCCCTTCCATTGTGAAGGAGAGTGTCGATGTAGAGACTTTGCAGGCCATCAACTCTTTGACCTAGAGTGTCATCCAGCATGCCATCCCTATTCTACAATTCCATCTGGGGAGTCTTCAAGTGGTGGGCTTCGATCCCATTTGTGTTAGTCTTACGGGCGACTTTTTCAGATGACCCCACCGACACTTAGGAGGCTGCTATGTAGGATCCGTCTGTAGCTATGGAGATGGCAAGGGAAGCTAACATTTTGAATGAGGCCTATGGAATTGATACTCAAGTAAAAGTTACCATGTTCATTGAATTTAATTTATTAAATTTTGATTTTGAAATTGAAGATTAACTAATTTAGTTTTATTATTTTAATAAAACTATAGGGTCACAGTGTTGATACTGGATACACCGACCCTACACCTGCTTATTTATCCACTGCATCTACCGTTGAGGTATGTAACTAGTAAACAATTATAAATTTATTACATGTCAATATCATTTTTTATGAATGGTATTTTAATATGTGATTTTGGATGTTGAATAGGCTAATATTGGAGGTTTTGAGGGAACACCTCCCAATGCCAGTGGATTTAGTCAAATCTACACACAGGTAGTAGAATAAAGAGTTTAACTAATGAATTGTACTTAATAGATTTCTATATTTTATATTCATATTATCATTGATTACGTTGCATTGTACATCTTTCAAACTCAAAGCATTACTTCACATTCCATAACTAATAACTAGATGTTGATAGATGACAAAATTTCAACTACAATATAGTTGCTTAGCAATTCAATATAAGCGGTGATGCAATTACTTCACATAGCATAAGTAATAAGTAGGAGTAGCTTCCAATTGCATTTGCTTGTCATGGCATTCCATGAGACCACTTTTTACTGAGGCGTCTTTTCAAATAGTTAACTACCTTGTCTATGCTATGGATGCTTGGAAGGAATATATGAAAGAAAAATAGTAGGCAATAGCATAGCAAAGGAATGAGTTGTTTGAAAAAATGCCTCGAAGAATGGTCTCATGGTGATTTCCATCACCATGAGACCCAATTTTTTTCAAGCACTTTTTCAAATAGCTCACTACCTTTTCTATGCTACCACATTTTCCATACATGTCTACCAAAGCATTTTTATCAAATAGTTAATTTCCTCATTGCTATGGCTAAAATTTTAAAAAAGGTGTTTTCCAACAAACTATGGATGCTTGAAAAATTCATCAAAGCATAATAGTAGAATAAGATAGATACAAGGTTGAGAAAGTTTAAAATGTTCAAAAGAATAGCCCTCATGGTGATGGGAATGCCATTCCATCACCATGAGACCACATTTCTTCATCCATTTCTTCAAATAGCTCACCTCACCTTTTCTATGATACCACATTTTTCATACATTTCTACCAAATCATTTTATCAAACTACTCACTTCCTTGTCGCTATGGCTAAAAGTTTCCAAAATAGGTGCTTTCCTAAAAACTATGGATGCTTGGAAAAAATTCTATCAAAGCATAATAGTAAGCAATATCATAGTCAAGGAAGTGAGTAGTATGAAAAAATGCCTTGAAGAAATGTGGTCTCATGGTGATGGAATTCCATTCCATCACCATGAGACCACATTTCTCTGAGGCATTTTTTCAAACAGCTCACTGCTTGAAGAATAGAAACCAACCCATTAGCCAAAATTCCCCTCCAAATTATTTTCAAGGTCCTCATCCTCAATTTTCCAATCCATGGAACCTTCCACCCTTTATTCCACTTTTCCATGTCCCCACTCCTCCCTCTTCATTCCATGATCGCCCTCCATCTCATAGCCAAGGCCACACTATACCATCCACCCCATCCCATCATAATACCATAGAGAAGGCAATGAACTATTTGAAAAAATGCCTGAAAGAAATGTGGTCTTATGGTGATGGAATGCCATGACGTGCATTTGTTTGTAATGGCATTACATCACCATGAGACCCCATTTCTTTAAGGCATTTTTTTCAAATAGTTCACTGCCTTCTTTATGCCACCACAGTTATTGTACATGTCTATGAAAGCATTTTATCAAACAGTTCACCGGCTTGCTATTATGGGTAAAAGCCTAAAAACATGTACTTTCAAACAAGATATGGATAGGGAAAATAGTAAGCATGATAGTCAAAAATATATAGTTTAATAAGTACTCAAAAAAAAAATCATTATCTCATACATTATAAGTCATGACATGGATTGCTATTGTAGTTTTCATAATTGAATAATTTGTTGTTTTATTTTTAGATGTTGCAAGCGGAAACACCTCTGAATGTTCAGAGGGCAATGGAGATCGGTGTTTCATCTACTATAGAATCCTTCATGGCTCTTACAGGGGAGGTATGAGGCAAATTACTAAATTTCAATTTACATTCGTTGTTATAGATGTTATTTACACTTCGAGGTTGTGGGTGACCTGGGAATGAAGTGGACCTCCAGGTTACGGGTTGGTTCCCCTTAAGATAATTTGAGAAAAACTAAAGAGCGAAAAGGAAAAGAGTAAGAAGGATATACTTGAAATTTAAAACCTATCACTAACAGGTGATACACCAAAGATAAAAATATAACAATACTGTAGAAAACCCACAGAAAATCTCAATAGAGCTAAACAATCTCACAACACCGAGATTTATGTTTATAAAAGCAAGTCTATATAAGGTTTTGACTGTTCTAATGCTTAACACAAGGAAAACAAGATGTTTTCACAAATATAAACTCAATAGAAAGAGATCACTAACATAAACCTGCACTATGACATAATATTCTTTGCATCCAGTACTAAAGGAATCTGATAAAATAAAGGATTACACATAATTTTATTAGGCAACTCACAACCAATACTAAAACAACAAAGAAAATCGGTGAAAGGAAATGACTTTCTATTGAGAAAATGAGGAGTCTTTGTGTTACAAATATGTAGTATTCGTGAAAATGAGTTACAAATTCTGAATAATGCTCTTTCAGCAATCTCCTAACCAAGAACTACTTTATAAAGAGGCAAAAATGCCATATATACAAAACAAAAAACCAAAAGGTGTTGGCCCCTGCCTTAGGGTTTACAAAAATGAGTCGGTGCCAGGACACGTCGGCCCTAGAAGTGTTTTGGAATGAAGTTAATAAGGTATTAAATGTGTGTACCCTGCTCATGTCGGTGAAAGCTCACTCCTAGGCATGGCCTTCATATTTTTTACAACGTCTGGATTAACTCGCAGCCCTCGTGTCCACCCTTGAGACTTCGTCAAAGCCGCTTTGAATGTTCTACGGCATGGTCATTAATGTCGACCCACTTTTCCCAGTCGACATCCTAGCTATTATTGTGACTCACGGACTCTTCCCCTTCGGCTCTCCTCCTGCTCTAGATCTTTCTGCAAGTTGACCCCCTTCGAGAAGCAGCATCAGATTTACCTTGTTAGATTCAAACGCCATTGCTTCACCGAGCCGACCTATGTCGCGCACATTCTGTCGATCTTTCTTTACAAGGGGATTCAATCAGTCAAACTACCTGTGGTCCGTCTTTGGCTCCTTCTGATTGGTTGAATTTGTGCCACGTAGATTCCCAGATGGTCAAAGGTC
>VDFB02000007.1:193820810-193886264 GCA_007258455.2 Sequoia sempervirens
GGGAAAAAGTTGTCAAATGTAAGTAGTTGAAAGTTGCAAAGTGGTGCAAATTTTGTTCTGCAACTCATGTGACTAGACGGACTATTCCAACGCATCCAAATAGGTATTTTTATGCTAGGAATGGTCCTCTTTTGCACCCAAACATGTGGAATTTCTCTAAGCTATGTTCAACTGAATCGATCCCTTAAGAGTCCAAAGTGCAAAATAGTTGCAAACTTCAACATGTTGTTACTCAGATACGGTGATGCTTAGAAGCTTCTCATCTAATCCTATAGGATTATGTTGGACCCCTCTACAATAACCTCTCTCAATTTTTGTTATCTCAGAGGAATTTTCCCGTGGTGGTGAATTTTCACTTGGGGAAAAAGTTGTCAAATGCAAGTAGTTGAAAGTTGAAAAGTGGTGCAACTTGCGTTCTGCAACTCGTGTGACCAAATGGACTATTCCAATACATCCAGATGGGTACATTTATGCTAGGAATGGTCTTCTTTTGTGCCCAAACATGTGGAATCGCTCTGAGGTACGTTCAACTGGATCGATCCCTTAAGGGTCAAAAGTGTAAAATGACAACAATCTTTGATAGGCCATTACTTAGAAACCGTGATGCTTACGAACTCTCTGTTTGAGCTTGTAGGATCACGTTGGGCCCCTCTACAATAACCTCTCTCAGTTTTTATTATCTCAAAGTCGTTTCCTGTGGTGTCCAGTTTTCACTTGATGGAAAAAGTGTCAAATGCAAGCAGTGTAGAGTTGCAAAGTGGTGCAACTTTCATTTTGCAATTCGTGTGACCAAACAAACTGCTCCAACGTGTCCCGATAGGTATGTTTACACTAGGCATGGTCCTCTTTCGCACCCAAATACATAGAATCACTTCGAGCTACGTTCAACTAGCTTGATCCCTTATGATGGCATGAAAAACAATTGAAAAGAGAAACATACACACGATGGTTGAAAAGTCTGAGTTTTCCACACAAAAAGCATATGATCATCCTTAAGTCTAGCAAGCACAAAATGTTTTCACAAGATATTTTTCAATTATCCTCCTTCCCCTTACAACAATATACAACCAATTGTAAATGTGTACAATGGTGGAACTTCAAAACATTTTATTTTTCCTCAATTAACAACTTTGGTTGTGAAGTATTTTATCATTTTCATTTGAAATGATTTTCTATGCTTGAAAATTGGAGTCTAAGAGAAACAAGTGATGCTCTCACGTATATTTATTATTTGGTGTGATAAATAAAGTTTCCATCGTTGAGTCCATTTATTATTTGTATTATAAATTATAACTTGCTTTCTCCCAAGTCCATTTCCTATACAAGAAATAATATTGCAAAAAGTTGACATATAAATCTTTCGACGTGTTTATATGGTGATGGATCAAGACCATAACAATTCATTTTGCACTATGAGGATTATGCTGTGAAAATGTTTAAAAACTATTCAAGATAGATGTTTGTATGATAATGTGTCAATAAGTTAACTACTTCATCTACTATGAATATTATGTTTTGCAAGTGTTGTGAAGATTATATATCCTTTGTTTAATTGAGTTGTTCCAATCAAAGGATTAAATATATTAGAATATTTTTATGAAACATTTCATGGAATACCAATTGAAAATGTGTTTTTTGCTTTTAGATAAAGCATTTCATGGAACTGTTACCCGATTTTCACCTGCGGGCTCATTCAGGCAGGGCAATCCATGCTTTCAAGTGTTCTCGAAGACCAAATGGAGGAACATTCACATCAAGGTTACATATTTTCTAACTTGTTTGCTTCTTGTGCAGCTACAGGGGGAAAATTATGTTTTTTATTCGGCACGTGGATTTAATGAGGCTCCCATAAGGGTTGAGCCCAGCGTGCATGTGTTCGATTTTTATTAAGGGTCTTCATCTTATGTCCTTGCCTGGTTTTTCCATTTTTCTGTTTTGTTTTCTTTGTGCCCCTTTTCTTTTGTTTTGTCGGGGGTGGAACCGGAACCAAACTGAACTCTAGAACTTTTCTAAAGTTCCAGGTTCAGCAACCGTCTCGGTCCCGGTTCCGCTGGGCTTGTTTGTTTGTCTTACCTTTGTTCTTTGTTCTTTGGCCGTGGGGTGTTTTCTCCTCTTCTTTTCTTCCTTTTTCGTTATCTTTGTATGGTGTCGGGGGCGGGTTCGCAACGAAATCCAAACTTGAAACTTCGGGGAAAGTTTCAATGTCAGATTTGTTTCCGCCCTCGCCCCCGCTGTGTTTTGCCCGAGATCGGTTTTGGTTCCGATCCCGCCTTGCTTTCCTTTTGTTTGGGCATTTCCTTTGTTTTGGCAGACCCGGGACGTGGACCAAAACTGAGCGATGGAACTTTTCCAAAAGTTCCAGTTTCTGTTTCTGTTCCGGCCCCGGCCCCGATTTCGGCCGTTCTTCTTCTCTTTTCTTCGTGGCCTGTGATCGAGGGATGTATCCTCCTCTTTGATCTTCCTTGTGTTTTTCTTTCTTCCTTCTTACTTTGTGCTGCTGGGGGCGGGATCAGAACAAAATACAAACTTGAAACTTTAGAAAAGTTTTAGGTCCGTATTTGGTTCCGATTTCAGTTTTGCCGACTCTTTGGTTTTGCCCCCGTTCCAACTCCGGTCCTGTTTTGGTTTTCATCTCGACTCTGACTCCGCTGAAGGGTTCAAGCTTGGGAAATATTGAAGGGGCTCACTGAGAGGTCTTGCCGACCTGATAGGGTCTTTCCAAAGTGAAGGGAGCTCAGAGCGAAAGAAAGGAGTTCGACGGGATGTCTCAGCGAACGAAGGTGGTCTTGCCGAGAGAGTTTTCCCACGGCATGAAGTCTGGCCGACTGAGAGAGTCTTGCCAATAGCAATGGATTTGCTAATAGAAGGGAATATCGGTATGACCAATAGAAACTCACTATGAACTCTTGCCGACGGTCATGAGCTATGCCGATAACTGCTGAAGGGCATAATCGCATCAGGGAAACACGATTAGTGTCTCACCGACATGTGATTCTGATGAAGTGACCTTTGACCATCTAGGAATCTACGTGGCACAAATTCAACCAATCAAAAGGAGCAAAAGATGAACCACAGGTAGTTTGACTGATTGACTCCCCCTGTAAAGAAAGATCGATAGAATGTGTGTGGCATAGGTCGGCTTGGTGAAGCAATGGCGTTTGAATCTAATAAGGTAAATTTGATGCTGCTTCTCAAAGGGGGTCAACTTGCAGAAAGATCTAGAGTAGGAGAGCCGAAGGGGAAGATGCCGCGAGTCACAATAATAGTTGGGATGTCGGCTGACAAAAGTGGGTCGACATTAATGACCATGCCGTAGAACATTCAAAGCAGCTTTGATGAAGTCTCGAGGGTGGACATGAGGGCTGCGAGTTAATGCAGACGTTGTAAAAAATCCGAAGGCCATGCCTAGGAGTGAGCTTTCACCGACATGAGCAGGGTACACACATTTAATGCCTCATTAACTTCATTCCAAAACGCTTCTAGGGCCGACGTGTCCTGGCACCGACTCATTTTTGTAAACCCTAAGGCAGGGGCCGACACCTTTTGGTTTTTTGTTTTGTATATATGGCATTTTTGCCTCTTTGTAAAGTAGTTCTTGGTTAGGAGATTGCTGAAAGAGCATTATTCAGACTTTGTAACTCATTTTCATGAATACTACAGATCTGTAACACAAAGACTCCTCATTTTCTCAATAGAAAGTCATTTCCTTTCACTGATTTTCTTTGTTGTTTTAGTATTGGTTGTGAGTTGCCTAATAAAATTATGTGTAATCCTTTATTTTATCAGATTCCTTCAGTACTGGATGCAAAGAATATTATGTCATAGTGTAGGTTTATGTTAGTGATCTCTTTCTATTGCGTTTATATTTGTGAAAACATCTTGCTTTCCTTGTGTTAAGCATTAGAACAGTCAGAACCTTATATAGACTTGCTTTTATAAACATAAATCTCGGTGTTGTGAGATTGTTTAGCTCTATTGATATTTTTTGTGGGTTTTCTACAGTATTGTCATATTTTTATCTTTGGTGTATCACCTATTAGTGATAGGTTTTAAATTTCAAGTATATCATTCTTACTCTTTTCCTTTTCGCTCTTTAGTTTTTCTCAAATTATCTTAAGGGGAACTAGCCCGTAACCTGGAGGTCCACTTCATTCCCAAGTCACCCACAACCTCGAAGTGTTCCCATGTGTCAATAGGTTGCTACAGTTAATAGCTTAGCAAGGGTGCAAACTTTATTTGACAACAGTTTTTGGCACGCCCGGTGGGACTGAGAACTGTTTTCAGTCTTAAACCAAAATTATCATACTGCTGTTTGGTATGTGCAGCAGAAATTGTGGCCTTTAAGAGACAAATTTTAGCATACTTGGTGACTCTGAGCTCAGATTTAGCAATTCCAGTGCATTACTGCTCATGAGAAGAGTGCAGAGTAGGAGTAACTCGCCTGTTTTTGAGTATTTGCAGTTGTCCCCGCCTAGAAGAAGGGGAAGGGAAATTCATAAGGTTTAAAAGGTAGTTGTTTATTTTAGAAGATGCAATTCGAATCCTTCTGTGAGAAGCCATACTGCTGTTTTTGTTGTTATTGCTAAGAATATCCCAGTGACAATGATTCCAACAGTGAGAAATTAGCCATTTGTTGCTTTTAACCAAGGCAACCCGCTGAATTGGACTCAGCACGATGAAATTCCTATCGCTGCCTTAAAAATTCTGCCATATTTTCATGGCGAGGATCATACCAACCCAACAGAGCATATAAAAGACGTTGCTAACCTGTGTGCAGTTCATCATCTTACTGAAGAAAAAGTTGCACTCAGATTGTTGGCAGCATCATTCAAAGGTAAAGCCTTACAATGGTTCAGAGGCCTGCCTGTCAACTCCATAGCAACATGGGATGAGTTAGGCAACCAGTTATGCAAGTTTTTTGAAGATAAATCAGACCACTTGTCATTGGTGGAGCAGCTGTCTACAATCAAAAGAGATCCACATGAAGTTATGTTAGATCTCAATCACCGTTTCTAGAGGACGTGGGATAGAATTCCACAAACGGTAAGGCCTACTGCTAATTATGCATTTTTATACTTTTAAGAGCTTTAAATAGTGATATTTCTGTAATGATTCAATCAATGGGAGGGGATACACTTCCTGCAGCATATAGTGTAGCTGTTAGAGCTGAAAACGGCCTCATACAGGCTAGTAAAATTGCCCCAAGACCACCTATGCCAATATTTCCTGCTCTTCAACCTCCAATCCCTATGCAGTTACCTCCTTTGGCTGTCATTCCAAGTACACCAGCATTTCCAGCGCCTGATACCCATCCTAACGGCCAAGTGAATGCACTTCCAGCTTAGTCTAATGAACTGCAAGAGATTAAAGGCCTTCTAACGACCTTTGGCAATGAGATGGTTAATCTAAAAAAATAGAAAAATCAAGGTTTTAAGTCTCATTAGCCCTCATTTCAGTCTAATTACCAGCAAAATCAGACCAATAGACCACCTTATCAGCCTTATAATCAAGGCCAAAAGTTTGCTCCTAACCCAAGGCCACATCAAACTTATGACTCTAACACTGCAAGCACTTCCAAAGAGCTTGCACCTGTCCAAAATAACTTAGTTCAAGATTATGAGTGGTGCTTTCTGTGTAGTCAACCCCATAATCAGGGTACCTATGTAAATGGGCTGCTTAACCAAGCCTTGATGGTTCAGAACAGTTCAACAACTGAAGTACAACAACAAGAGCAATAGACACATGAGTCTACATTCCTAAACTGGCAAGGGAAAGAATTTTGTGGAGTGATCCACGCTGATTCTTCAATTGCAGACAATACACACAGTAAGAAGAGGGCAATAGATGAAGGACATCAACCTAATACAATTCAGACTCAATCGAAACAAGGGTTGAACCAGAATCAGGATGCTCCTAGCTTGTCAAAAGCCGACCAGATTCGAATGCTACCAAGGGGCCAGCCTTTGGTAGGAAAGCAACAGTCTGATTCATTAGCCCAGGCGCCTTCAATTAAAGGTGATGTTATTCCTCCCAAAGGTCAAGTTAAACCTGCTACATCTTTCAACATATTGGAGCATATGAAGAAAATTAATGTACCCATGTCAATATGGGATTCTCTAATTATTCCGGGTCAAAAGGACCTGCTTCAATTTGCTTTATTAGGTTTAAGTGTCTCAGATGAGCCTAGTGTAGAAAAGGAGAAGGTTGCATTGGCTAATACTACCGTTGGTGATAAAGAACAACAAGCTGCTAATGCCAAGCCACCCCCTTTTTATTTGTCATTGATCATAGGAGATCATCTGGTTCACAATTGTATGGTTGACTCAGGGGCTAGTAGTTCAGTTATGCCCAAACAAATTGTCGATAAGTTGGGAATTGAATATAAGCCACTAGAAAAGGGGGAACTACAATTGGATGGTACTGTTGTTGACACAGTAGGGGTCATTAAAAATTTGAGCTTAACTTTACATGCCTATCCAAATTTTGCAATACCACAGGATATCTACATTATTGAGTCACCCCCTTACTTTTCCCTTTGTTTATCTAGGGATTTTACGGCCAAGATAGGTGGTTACCTATCCTCTGATTAGTTTCATATGCTGTTAAGAACTAGATATGGTACTAGAGTCATTATTAAATTAGAACCCATAGCTAAAGTTCATATTGAACCTTATGATTCGTCTCCTATCAATACCAACTTGTTTGCAAGTGTACAAGTGGAGCAGCCTGCTGTTCAAAAGGTTGAGATTCAAACAGAAAGAACATTAGATATTCTTCCTAAAGAGTGGGCACCTCAAGCTCATGAAGTTGGTACAGGTGAGCAATTGGAGGAGGTTGACATTGGTGTTTATATGATGCGTGAGACTGACTCCTTTATGCCTAAAATTGAAAAGGACAAGGAACGACATAGTGAACGACATGAAAATGATCTGTGGGAGTTGTATTTTGATGGCTCAATGAGTAGGGTAGGTGCTGGTGGTGGCTGTATGCTGGTATCACCAGAAGGTCAGAAGTACTATTTATCTTTCAAATTCTGTTTTAGCTGCTCTAATAACTCTGCTGAATATGAAGCTCTAGTCCAAGGCTTGGAATGGGCAAGACAGAGAGGTATTAGCTGTCTAAAGGTTTATGGTGACAACGAGTTGGTTGTCAATCAGGTGAGAAAGCTTAATGTTGTGAGAAATGATACGCTCAAGTCTTATAGGAATAGAGTATGGGACCTCTTAGAGGGATTCAAGGCATTTAATCTAATTTCCATTCCTAGAGTTCAGAATAAACATGCTGATAGATTAGCTGTTGTAGGAGCTGAACATGATATTCCAAAGGAGATTTGCAATGATAAAACTAATTAGCATATTAAGATTATAGTTAGGCCTGATGTGCCTGATGATAATATACACTGGCAAGTATTTGATAGTGACCAACAAATTGTCAATTTTTTAAGAGAAGAAGCTGAGTTCTCACATACCAATCAAGAAAAGTTACAACACCAGTACAGTGACCAGGTTATTCAGCTAAGAAACAACAAGTTTCCAAAAGGCTTGGTCACTCTAGAATCTATTTTTAATACAGATGATGAAGCTAGAAAACCCAAGGGCAGTATTCAAGTTCAACAAGATCACTACGAAGAAGTTGAAGTTTTCAAAGAAAAGCTTCTTAAATTAGGCAAGGTATGTTCAACTGAAGAGAAGCATGTTTTTGTTCAGCTTTGTCAAGAATTTAATGATATATTTTCCTGGCAATATACTGATTTAAAGGGATTTAATCCCTAGCTTGATCAACATACCATTGAACTTGAGCCTAATGTCAAACCTGTTAGGCAAAAGCAGAGGCCCTTGAATCCCAAGCTAGAACCTTTGATGAAAAAGGAGCTAGATAAGTTGATTGAAAGCAGCATTATTTTCCCCATCAAGCATACCTCATGGGTTTCAAACCTAGTACCAGTAAGGAAGAAAAATGGTGAAATAAGACTTTGTGTAGATTTTTGTGATTTAAATAGGGCCTCCTTAAAGGACCGTCATCCTCTGCCTTCTATGGAGCAGATACTTCAGGTAGTTTCAGGGTCTGAAAGGTTTTCCTTATTAGATGGCTATTCTGGTTACAACTAGATACTAGTGAAAAAAGAGGATCAGTACAAGACAACCTTCACCACAAAATGGGGAACTGTAACCTATCAGAAAATGCCCTTTGGTTTATCTAATGCTGGGGCAACCTTTCAAAAGGAAATGGAGATGGCCTTTCAGGGTTTAATGTACAAGATAGTTTTAGTATATCTTGATTATATCATTATTTTTTCTAAGGAGGCTAAGGATCATCTGAGTCATTTGAGGCAGATTTTTGAAAAATGCAGAGAATTTGGAATATCACTTAACCCCAAAAAGTGTGTGTTTGCTGTTCACAAAGGAAGATTGCTTGGTTATGTGGTGTCTAAACAGGGTATTACTATTGACTCTGAAAGAATAAGTGCTATCTTAACTCTTCCTTTACCAGCGCACAAGAAAGGTTTGTAGAGTTTTATTGGTAGGATTAACTTTGTTAGGAGGTTTATCCCTGACATTGCTGATTTATTAAGTCCACTAACTCACATGCTGAGAAAGAGTGTACCTTTCAGCTGGACTAAGGATGGGAAAAAAAGTTTTGAGCTTATAAAAGAGGCATTAGCAACTGCACCTACACTTCTGAATCCTGACTTTTCTAAAGATTTCGTTTTATATGCCTATGGAAATATTGATTCACTTTCAGCCATGCTTGTACAACGAAATGATGAAAGATCTGAACAACCCGTGGCATTCTTCAGTCAGGGACCCAAAGATTACGAGATCAAGTATACTTTTGTAGAGAAACATGTTCTCGCTATCATAAGAAGCTTAAAGAAGTTTAGGCACATGCTTTCCAATAACAAAATTATACTGATGGTTGCTCATCCAAGTGTGAAAGAGTTTTTATTAAACAAAGATTTGAGCGATAGAAGAGCTGGTTGGATCACTAAGGTGATGGAGTATGACCTTGAAATAAAGGTTACCAGACTAATAAGAGGGAGAGGTCTCTGCGAACAGCTTATTGAGGACAACAACAACAATATAAAGGAGGAGGAAAGTTCTATTTTAGCACTCCAAGATGGATTAAAAACTGTTAGACTTGCTCCTACAGGGTGGATTGCGGAAATGACACATTTTTTATTGATTGGTGAGTGCCCTCCTGATCTAACTAAATCCAAAAGAAGGTATTATCGACTGCAATCCATACCTTATGTTCTTTTAAATGGTTTTCTATTTAGAAGAAATTTTCATGGTGTCCTATTAAGATGTATTGAAGTTGATCGGGTTGATAGAGTATTGCATGAATTCCATCAAGGGTCAGCTAGCAGACACTTTTCTCCAAGAGCCACAACTCTTAAAATAATGAAAGGAGGTTATTACTGGCCTACCTTATTCAACGATGCTCATTTGTGGGTAAGAAAGTGCAAAGAGTGTGCTATTTTTGCTGGAAAAGAAAGGCTGGCAGCCCTCCTGCTGCAACCGATTCAAATTGATTATCCCTTCATGAAATGGGGTTTAGATTTCATTGGGGTTATAAACCCGCCATCAAGTGCAGGCCACAAATGGATACTCACAGCCACTGATTATTTTTCAAAATGGAATGAAGTTGTAGCACTCAAAGAGGCTAATGAATCTGTTGTCTTGAATTTCTATGAAGAGTTAGTTACCAGATTTGGTATCCCAGATTCTATTGTGTCAGACAATGCCCTTGCTTTTATGAATGTTAAAATTTCTGACTGGGCTATCAAGAATGGTATATATCTGAGTACATCCTCTAATTATTATCCGCAGGGCAATGGACAGGTTGAGTCCACTAACAAGAATCTCATGAGGATCATTAAGAGAACTATGGAGGACAATCAAAAAGCCTGGCACACCAAGTTGAAATCAGCCTTGTGGGCTAATAGGATTATGTCAAAAAGGTCTACATGACTTTCTCCATACATGTTAGTGTACGAAAAAGAGGCGAGACTGCCTATTTTAGTTGAACTCCCAGCCCTCGATCTGGTAAACCAGCTTGATATGATTGAGGAGGAGCCTATGACAGCAAGGTTAGCTTAGTTAATTGAACTTGAAGAACTCCGAGCTGAAGCAGTGAAGAAGATTGAGCAATATCAGGCTCAAATGAAAAGTTCATTCGATAAAAAGGCATCTCCCAGAGTGTTCCAAGAAGGTGACATAGTGCTAAAGTGGGATGAATTAAAAAGTAGGCTTGGAAAGCACTCCAAATTTGATGCATTTTGGACAGGGCCATATATCATTACTGAGAAGAAACAACATAATGCTTTCCAGCTATCTAGGTTGGATGGTATAGTGGAACCAATCCCAGTGAATGGGATTCACCTCAAACGTTGCTTCTCAGGTATGGACCTAAATCTGTACATAGCTGTTAAAATTCTAGAGATCAATAAGTGCTTCCGCACATTAGATTAGGTGCAGTTCTCATTCCCTGAGTGCTGTCTCAGCACAAATGAACAGTTCTCCTCTTACTGTTTTGTCTTGGATGGGCCAAGGCCTTGTATGTGTCAGTCTTCTGAGTCACCTAGGAGTCTTGGGTGAGTTTTCTGAGGATGGATCTAGGTTGCCAATGACTCCGTGCCCAATGGATAGGTCTAGGCTACTGGTTGCATGTTTACCAGGCAAACATCCAGCTGAGGTTGCCAAAAATGTTACCCGATTTTCACCTGCGGGCTCAATCAGGCAGGGCAATCCATGCTTTCAAGTGTTCTCGAAGACCAAATGGAGGAACATTCGCATCAAGGTTACATATTTTCTAACTTGTTTGCTTCTTGTGCAACTGCAGGGGGAAAATTATGTTTTTTATTTGGCACGTGGATTTAATGAAGCTCCCATAAGGGTTGAGCCTAGCGTGTAGGTGTTCGATTTTTATTAAGGGTCTTCATCTTATGTCCTTGCCTGGTTTTTCCCCTTTTCTATTTTGTTTTATTTGTGCCCCTTTTCTTTTGTTCTGTCGGGGGTAGAACCGGAACCAAACTAAACTCTAGAACTTTTCTAAAGTTCCAGGTTCAGGTCCCGTCCTGGTCCCGGTTCCACCGGGTTTGTTTGTTTGTCTTACCTTTTTTCTTTATTCTTTGGCCATGTGGTGTTTTCTCCCCTTCTTTTCTTCCTTTTTCGTTATCTTTGTATGGTGTCGGAGGCGGGTTCGAAACGAAATTCGAACTTGAAACTTCGGGGAAAGTTTCAATGTCGGATTTGTTTTCGGCCCCGCCCCTGCTGTGTTTTACCCGGGATCGGTTTTGGTTTCGATCCCGCCTTGCTTTCCTTTTGTTTGGGCGTTTCCTTTGTTTTGGCGGACCCAAGACGCAGACCGAAACTGAGTGATGGAACTTTTCCAAAAGTTCCAGTTCATGTTTCTATTCCGGCCTTGGCCCTGGTTCCGCTCGTTCTTCTTCTCTTTTCTTCATGGCCTGTGATCGAGGGATGTCTCCTCCTCTTTGATCTTCCTTGTGTTTTTCTTTCTTCCTTCTTACTTTGTGCTACCGAGGGCGGGATTGGAAAAAAATTTGAACTTGAAACTTCATAAAAGTTTCAGGTTCCGGATTTGGTTCCAGTTCCGGTTCCACCAACTCTTTGGTTTTGCCTCCATTCCAACTTCGGTCCCGTTTTGGTTTTCATCCCGACTCCGACTCCGCCGAAGGGTTCAAGCTTGGGAAATATTGAAGGGGCTCGCTGAGAGGTCTTGCCGACCCGATAGGGTCTTGCCGAAGTGAAGGGAGCTTAGAGCGAAAGAAAGGAGTTCGATGGGATGTCTCAGCGAACGAAGGTGGTCTCGCCGAGAGAGTTTTTCCGTGGCATGAAGTCTAGCCAACTGAAAGAGTCTTGCCGATAGCGATGGATTTTCTAATAGAAGGGAATATCGGTATGACCAATAGAAACTCGCTATGAACTCTTGCCGACGGTTGTGAGCTATGTTGATAACTGCTGAAGGGCATAATTGCATCGGGGAGACACGGCTAGTGTCTCACCGACATGGGATTATGATGAAGCGACCTTTGACCATCTGGGAATCTACGTGGCACAAATTCAACCAATCAGAAGGAGCCAAAGATGGACCACAGGTAGTTTGACTGATTAAATCCCCTTGTAAAGAAAGATTGATAGAATGTGCGTGGCATAGGTCGGCTCGGTGAAGTAATGGCGTTTGAATCTAATAGGGTAAATATGATGCTGCTTCTCGAAGGGGGTCAACTTGCAGAAAGATCTAGAGCAGGAGGAGAGCCGAAGGGGAAGAGGCCGCGAGTCACAATAACAGCTAGGATGTCGACTGGGAAAAGTGGGTCGACATTAATGACCATGCCACAGAACATTCAAAGTGGCTCTGATGAAGTCTCGAGGGTGGACACGAGGGCTGCGAGTTAATGCAGACGTTGTAAAAAATTCGAAGGCCATGCCTAGGAGCGAGCTTTCACCGACATGAGTAGGGTACACACATTTAATGCCTCATTAACTTCATTCCAAAATGCTTCTAGGGCCGAAGTGTCCTGGCACCGACTCATTTTTGTAAACCCTAAGGCAGGGGCCGACACCTTTTGGTTTTTTGTTTTGTATATATGGCATTTTTTCCTCTTTGTAAAGTAGTTCTTGGTTAGGAGATTGCTGAAAGAGCATTATTCAGACTTTGTAACTCATTTTCATGAATACTACAGATCTGTAACACAAAGACTCCTCATTTTCTCAATAGAAAGTCATTTCCTTTCACCGATTTTCTTTGTTGTTTTAGTATTGGTTGTGAGTTGCCTAATAAAATTATGTGTAATCCTTTATTTTATCAGATTCCTTCAGTACTGGATGCAAAGAATATTATGTCATAGTGCAGGTTTGTGTTAGTGATCTCTTTCTATTGAGTTTATATTTGTGAAAACATCTTGTTTTCCTTGTGTTAAGCATTAGAACAGTCAAAACCTTATATAGACTTGCTTTTATAAACATAAATCTCGATGTTGTGAGATTGTTTAGCTCTATTGAGATTTTCTGTGGGTTTTCTACAGTATTGTCATATTTTTATCTTTGGAGTATCACCTGTTAGTGATAGGTTTTAAATTTCAAGTATATCCTTCTTACTCTTTTCCTTTTCGCTCTTTAGTTTTTCTCAAATTATCTTAAAGGGAACCAGCCCGTAACCTGGAGGTCCACTTCATTCCCAGGTCACCCACAACCTTGAAGTGTAAATAACATCTATAACAACGAATGTAAATTGAAATTTAGTAATTTGCCTCATACCTCCCCTGTAAGAGCCATCAAGGATTCTATAGTAGATGAAACACCGATCTCCATTGCCCTCTGAACATTCAGAGGTGTTTCCGCTTGCAACATCTAAAAATAAAACAACAAATTATTCAATCATGAAAACTACAATAGCAATCCACGTCATGACTTATAATGTATGAGATAATGATTTTTTTTTTGAGTACTTATTAAACTATATATTTCTGACTATCATGCTTACTATTTTCCCTATCCATATCTTGTTTGAAAGTACATGTTTTTAGGCTTTTACCCATAATAGCAAGCCGGTGAACTGTTTGATAAAATGCTTTCATAGACATGTACAATAATTGTGGTGGCATAAAGAAGGCAGTGAACTATTTGAAAAAAATGCCTTAAAGAAATGGGGTCTCATGGTGATGTAATGCCATTACAAACAAATGCACGTCATGGCATTCCATCACCATAAGACCACATTTCTTTCAGGCATTTTTTCAAATAGTTCATTGCCTTCTCTATGGTATTATGATGGGATGGGGTGGATGGTATAGTGTGGCCTTGGCTATGAGATGGAGGGCGATCATGGAATGAAGAGGGAGGAGTGGGGACATGAAAAAGTGGAATAAAGGGTGGAAGGTTCCATGGATTGGAAAATTGAGGATGAGGACCTTGAAAATAATTTGGAGGGGAATTTTGGCTAATGGGTTGGTTTCTATTCTTCAAGCAGTGAGCTGTTTGAAAAAATGCCTCAGAGAAATGTGGTCTCATGGTGATGGAATGGAATTCCATCACCATGAACCACACTTCAAGCATTTCATACTACTCCTTGCCTTGACTATGATATTGCTTACTATTATGCTTTGATAGAATTTTTTCCAAGCATCCATAGTTTTTGGAAAGCACCTATTTTAGGCTTTTAGCCATAGCAGCAAGGAAGTGAGTAGTTTGATAAAATGATTTGGTAGAAATGTATGAAAATGTGGTATCATAGAAAGGTGGTGAAATTTGTTTGAAGAAATGCCTCAAAGAAATGTGGTCTCATGGTGATGGAATGACATTCCATCACCATGAGACTCCCCTTTTTGACATAAACTCTCCTGCCTTGTCTATGCTATTTCTTACTATTATGCTTTGATTTTTCCAAGCATCCATAGTTTGTTGGAAAACACCTTTTTTAACTTTTAGCCATAGCAATGAGGAAATGAACTATTTGATAAAATGCTTTGGTAGACATGTATGGAAAATGTGGTAGCATAGAAAAGGTAGTGAGCTATTTGAAAAAGTGCTTGAAAAAAATTGGGTCTCATGGTGATGGAAATTACCATGAGATCGCATTTCTTTGAGGCATTTTTTCAAACAACTCATTGCCTTGTCTATGCTATTGCCTACTATTTTTCTTTCATATATTCCTTCCAAGCATCCATAGCATAGACAAGGCAGTGAACTATTTGAAAAGACGCCTCAGTAAAAAGTGGTCTCATGGAATGCCATGACAAGCAAATGCAATTGGAAGCTACTCCTACTTATTACTTATGCTATGTGAAGTAATTGCATCACTGCTTATATTGAATTGCTAAACAACTATATTGTAGTTGAAATTTTGTCATCTATCAACATCTAGTTATTAGTTATGGAATGTGAAGTAATGCTTTGAGTTTGAAAGATGTGAAATGCAACGTAATCAATGATAATATGAATATAAACTATAGAAATATATTAAGTACAATTCATTAGTTAAAATCTTTATTCTACTACCTGTGTGTAGATTTGACTAAATCCACTGGCACTGGGAGGTGTTCCCTCAAAACCTCCAATATTAGCCTATTCAACATCCAAAATCACATATTAAAATACCATTCATAAAAAATGATATTGACATGTAATAAATTTATAATTGTTTACTAGTTACATACCTCAACGGTAGATGCAGTGGATAAATAAGCAGGTGTAGGGCCGGTGTATCCAGTATCAACACTGTGACCCTGCAGTTTTATTAAAATAATAAAACTAAATTAGTTAATCTTCAATTTCAAAATCAAAATTTAATAAATTAAATTCAATGAACATGGTAACTTTTACTTGAGTATCAATTCCATAGGCCTCATTCAAAATGTTAGCTTCCCTTGCCATCTCCATAGCTACAGACGAATCCTACATAGCAGCCTCCTAAGTGTCGGTGGGGTCATCTGAAAAAGTCGCCCGTAAGACTAACACAAATGGGATCGAAGCCCACCACTTGAAGACTCCCCAGATGGAATTGTAGAATAGGGATGGCATGCTGGATGACACTCTGGGTCAAAGAGTTGATGGCCTGCAAAGTCTCTATGTCGACACTCTCCTTCACAATGGAAGGGATAACGATGTGCTCATGAGTCGACCTAGTGAGAGGTTGTCTCCCTTGCCACATAGGATCCTGCTATGCACCGAGTCTATCTTGAGATGACCCCCACCTCTCCCTTGGAAGTCCCTCATATAAAAATAATTCAAGATTTTGTTCAAGATGAACTCACAGTATAGTTTCCTAAGGAAATACTGCAAGACTTCACAATTGTTGCATGGTGGGTAATCAAATACCATGTACCACCTATCCCAAAAAAAGTTCCTAATTTGTTGGTGGTGGCACCAATGGATAGAAAACCTCTTCGCATTGAGGGTAAGATTTACATTTGTGAGTGGGTCAGTGAATAATGAGCACAAATCAAATTTTGTAATTTTTAGATCTTTTACATCTTTCTATGATAATTTATCTTGGTAATAAGCCCTAGCCGCCTGCCTCCTATCTTGCCAACTAGTTAATTGTTTGTTGATTAAATCTACATGTTTTAACATTTCTTTGAGTGAAGTTGCTAGGGTCATTCTTTCCATGGTTGAATCATTTGGATTGTTCAACCTCTTGATTAACTCCTCAATTGGTTTTTTATTGTTCTCAATTTCACCCATTAAGTTTTCCTGAGTGCCAGGAGGATGTTGAGGGATTGATGGAGAAGATTGTTGTTGTGGTTGATTAACTTGAGGATTTTGTTGTTGTTGTGCTTGTTGAGGATTTTGTTCTTCTTATTGTTGATGTGCTTGTTGAGGATTTTGAGGAGGGTTTGTAGGTTGATTAACATCTACAAATTAAAAAAATAAAAAATAAAATAAAACCTAAAACTAACAAATTCAAAACAAAAAACAAACAATCCTTAGCTCTCAGACCTCCCCGTCAACGTGGTGTCATCCTGGTGATGAAACAACAAGATTTTGATGAAGAATCTTGCAAAATGACTCCTCCTAGAATGCAGGCACGGAAATGAGAGGTTTTGGCCGCGAGCAAAAAATAATATAGTCACAAATGAGAATGATTTTGATTTCTTTTTTTTGCTTTTAATAGCTCATAACGCGAGTGCATTATAACACGCTCGCGTTATGGGCTCGTTGTGGCCAAGCCTCTGACTCGTCACACCAAGCCATAACTTGTGTGCATTATAACGCGCTCGGGTTATGAGATTTCAAAACTTTTTAAAAAATTTGACCACAAATTGGCTACCCATCTATTTGCACCCGCCCCTACTCCATAAGGATGTTTCCTTTAAGTGGGATGAGAAATGTTAGCAATATTTTCAAAAAATTAAGGAATATTTGGAAACACCTCCTATTTTTATGCCTCCTCTACAAGATAAACCAATGATCATATACATATCAACAACATCAACAACTCTAGGAGCCTTATTAGCGCAACATGATGAGAACAATAAAGAAAGAGCGGTGTATTATATGAGTCACACACTGTTGGGCTATGAACTAAAATACACACCTATGGAGGGAGCTTGTCTAGCTGTTGTCTTTGCATCACAAAAGTTTAGACATTATATGCCAAACTAACAAATCAAGCTCATCTCTAAAGTGGACCCATTGAAATATCTATTGTCTAAGGTAGCTTAACTAGTCAAATGGTGAAATGGGTACTGATCCTTAGCAAATTTGACATAGAACATGTTGATAGAAAAGTAATCAAGGGACAAGAGATAGAAAATAAGTTAGTTGAAGCACCTATTGATGACCACCATCCTTTGATATCAGAATTTCCTGATAAAGAAATCCTTATGACAACTCAAGCAAGTTGATGGAAACTGTACTTTTATGGATCTCACACTCAACATGGATTAAGAGCCAAAATTCTCTTTGTTATACCTTAAGGAGATAGTATACCAAAATCATACAAGATAGCCTTCCCTTGTACTAACAATATAGCAGAGTATAAAGCATTGATCACTAGATTAAGAATGGTGATTGAATGCCAAATAAAAGAACTACAAGTCTATGGTGACTCACAACTAGTAATCAAACAAGTGAATGAAGAATACTAGACCAAACACAATAAATTACTTCCTTACAAAAGGATGGTAGATAGTTTCAAGAAATAATTCTTAGTCATTCTCTTTGTGATCAAGGATCAATAACAAAGCTATCGATTCAATGGATAATATTAGTTATCTTCTTAATATGCTACAAAACAGTCACAAATATGAGTTTCTTGTGGAGTAGTTGCTTATACCTACATTCAATGTCCCATAATCTAAACTTGTGTATGATGTTGTTGGTCCCAACTCACCTTGGTATTAAGACATTTATACCTATCTTTAACATGAAACCATACCCCTTATCCTTACTAGTAATCAAAATAAAACCTTTATCTGATGAACCTCACAATTTACCATCCTTGGTGATACATTATACCGACAAAGTCTCAATCAAACATTTCTTAGATGTCTTAACCCTGAAGAGGCATTGACCACCTTATAGGAAGTACATGATGGTGTTTGTGGGTCACATTCTAGCATACATAATCTAGTCAAGAAGCTATTAAAGATGGGATATTAATCGCCTTCGATGGAACAAGAAAGTAATCAGTTTGAAAAGAAATATCTTCAATCCATTTAATAACCAATACGTACATGAACTTTATGCTAAATTCCATATCCAAGACCACTTTCTATCCCATATTACCCTAGGGAAATGGTCAAGTAGAAGCGTCAAATAGAACTATCTTGAAAATCCTCAAGAATAATTTTAATGACACCTATCATGACTAGCACCTCTAGATAAATATAGATTTGTGGGCCTATCAGACAAGCATTCACACATCCATTGGTACCTTTCCCTTGTATACAGAACCAAAGCTCTTTCTTATTGAGGTCAAAATTCCTTCCTTCAGGGTATTGTTGTAGAACCTTGTCAACAATGAAGAATATTGAGTATCTAGATTCCATGAGCTTGAATTATTGGTTGAAAGGAGTTTGAGTGCTCTAAAAAATATTCAAGCATATCAAAATTATCTCAAGCATAGTTACAATAAGAGAATCAAGAACAAAATCTTCCAATTGGGTGACTTAGTCCTGAAAGAAAATCAAAATATTTAGCTTAATCAAGAGGGAAAACACAAATTTGAACTGAATTGGTTGGGACCCTTTGTGATCATATAAAATAATGGCTTTGGCATATATCAGTTGGCTACCCCTGAAGGAGAACATTTGGCGGAACCTATCATTAGTAGCCATCTTAAAAAGTTCTACACCTAGCCTATTAGAATATCCTAGCATAAAATAAAAAAAGAAAGAAAATGAAATAAATAATATCAAAAATAGTAAAGAGAAATAAATAATCCTTTAAGTGAAAACTAATTTTGTGGCACTTCTAGGATAGGTATCATGGTGAAAACTTGGCAAATAGGTGCAACATTTGAATATGGTCCACCTCATCCTCTATGAAAACTCCTATCAATCCACCCCATCCATTTGTTATCATAATCATGCTTTCATCCATTTTGCATCCATCCATCTCATGATAAACATGCATCCAACCATGGCTTGATCACTTGTTAAGTGTCTAACCTTGCCACACTATCACTATCTTCCATTTGTAACATCCCACTCTATTCATAATAAATTAAATCCTATACCTAACTGGGGGTATCCTCCTAAACCTGGTAGAAAAATTGGGTCCTTGTTCATATCTCAAGTCATGTATAATACTCAAGATAAAAAACATCCAAATAATATTCTAAATCCAAAAACATCCAAATAATTTTTAAAATCCAGAAACATTCTAATAATCCTCAAAATCCAAAAAAATAGTCATAAAATATGGAGTCTCTATGAAGTTATGTAGGAAAGTCCATCATCAAAGAGCCCTTGAGGCATTAGGTTAGTCCACTAGGTATGTTTCTCTTGGTCTCTATATCCTCAAAACACAAAAAAATCAAAATAGCTCAAAAATACCAAAAAAAACCCTCAAAATAACCTCAAAAATACAAAAACATTCAAAAAATCTTAAAAATCTCATCTCCTTGATCACTTGTTCGCAATAAACTATTCATCCATAATAAATTTATCATCACCATCATCCTTTGACAATGCAATCAAACCAAACATAACAACTATCAAAATATAAAGCATTCAAGAAAAAGTCGTAAAGACTTGATCACTATCAGACTAGAAAACACCTAAATATCAATTGCCTATCAATCATTATCATCACCATCAACATCCTAGTGTGATTTAACAGATATATCATTCCTATAATAGGCATCATCAACGGATAACATCTCAAAACTTAAACATCTCTAGCAAGTGATATGACAACTTTGTTCATCTATTTTGGTCTTTTCTTTTGATTTATCTTATTTTCTTATTCTGAAAACCTCTAAAGGATGTCTACAAAAAGATTTAGAGAGGAAGGAATGGGGCATGATCATTGATTTTTTATGTCATGTTTGTTGGATATTATTGTAATATGACCATGGAAAATACTTTCCTTGTGTGTGTGGAAGTCATTTTAGGTAAAATAAAGTGACCGTGCATGTTAGGTTCCTTATACATCTTTGTGCACTGGTCCAACATGTTCTAAACTTCTCAACCATACACTCATAACAAAGTTTTCATATCTTTGGTATGAACATGAATACTCCTCTTGTTTGCAGAATCAAAGTCCACGCAATAGATACAAAGCTACCTTAGTTCTTCATACCTCATTGCATCGTGTCTATTTGCTACATTAATAAGGTTTTCTATGATGAAATTATGAAGTTTTCCCTAAAATAAAAACCATACTCACCATATTTTTCATACATCGTCAAATATCAAATCATCACTATCATTCACAACCACATTCATAACAAATGAATTTTCAACAATTGGATCAACATCATCTATTTCTTCTATCATCTAATCTTGCTCTAACAATTCTTCTAACTAACATCTCCATCTTGCATCATAATATCATTAGTGTCACATGCATCCTACATCATAACATCATTACTATCGTATACATCCTACATCCACAAGATCATTAGCTCCATATCATCTATATCATATAACATCATATAAAATCACCCATATTATATAACATCCATACATCATGCATATCATCAAAATATCAGAAAACCAAAAAAAAACCATATCCACATATCATAACATAAGCATCACATCCTACATCAACGAAACATTAGCACCATTCTTATCACATCATAAATCATGCATTGCATATCATAAATATTAGTGCATCTAATAATCAAAATATAATTGACATCATGCATAACATCAATAATCAACATCATGCACATCATTAGTTGCATCAAAATCATGTCATCTTATATAAATATCATCAAAAGATGAAAAGGTCGTGATACATCATAAACTATCACATGTGTGATACATCATAAATACATATATATGAGGCTCAAAAGGTTGATGAATGTATATACATCATAAAAGATTCATTTCTACATAATATAAATTTCATCAAGATAAATATCAAAATTTGTACAAATTTCTATCCCTCCCTCTACTCCTCTTTATCAGGAGCAGGTTGGTCGAAAGGTGGCCTCCTCTGCTCATCATCTCTATGTCTTGGAGATCTATGTGTGTGCTCACTATGATGAGGTGAATTATGTGGCCGTAAAATATGCTCATGAGGCTACCAAGAGGTCCAGTTGACTGAACAACTGCCTTATCTTCTAGACTTGGTCCTTGTGGTAACACTCCAAGCTGCAAACTTTGGAAACCTCCACTCTCACAGGATTGCTGCCTCATAGAGAGTCTTGTAATATCATAACCTCATGTATTATGTGTTCTCTCTCTCTCTCTCTCATGTGGTGATCCATGGTCACTGTAGATGCATGTGCATTCTCTAGTTGAATGCACCTACTACACTCAATATCCCTCTCTATAATAGCTGCATCTCATTCAATTCGAGCCTAGTCCCTCTTGACCATGATTTGTATAACCTACTCCTCTGCTACCTATCATTAGGTGATCTCTATGTATCTCTCTATATCTTAGACATCCCTATTTGCAAGAGCTTGATCTAAATCTGCCACGTTCTTGAAGAGCCTGATTCCTCTCTGCTATAACAACATCCAGTCTAGCATCACCATCTTTGTCTCCATCCCTCCTAGCCTTGTACTATTGATCTTGATACTGTGGAGAAAACTATGGAGGTGGTCCCTGGTGATCCTTCCGAGGAGGTGCCTGCTACTGCTATCCATCCTATTGATCCTATCGGTGAGGATCCTACCATGCAACCTATACTAGCTACTAGTGCTCAACAACTACCCTCTATCTCTATTTGAACTCCTTGCTAGGGTCAACTCCATCTCTCCTCTTATGAGCCCCAATGGATCCCAGTGCAACAACTCCCAAAAAATGTGTAAATATCAATGGACGTTGTGAATCTCACCAAGCATCATAATCTCGGGCAGTCCTTGGATCATCGAGACCACTCAAACATCCCCATGCTAGGACAACCATACAATCAAACTATTCTTAAGCTATCTGTGATGATGCTATATGATCCCATGTAGGAACTTTCCTAGTAGTGCGAGCATAAGTGGCATGGTAGTCCTGATTGAAAATAGTTTATCTCTCTCCAAACTATCTTTGGAAATTGTATAGAAGATATCTCTCTAGTATATGCTTTGTCTGTTCGATTAGCCATGAGGTCTATCTACAATATGTCATGTGGAGGTGGTTATACCTCCATGCCTCAGATTAGATCCATGAGCACCATAGGAATTGGGTCATATCATTGAATTGATCCCTCTAGTAGTGAATCTTCCTAGGTCACGTATATGTCAAAAATTTAAAGTACTTGTAGGAGTAAGGGTCTCCAACATCTCACTCTCCAACTCCTAGAGGATGAGTAATTGCTATCCTCTCACATGCCCAGACATGAAGCAAGCTAAAAAATGTTGATATGTTTGTAGCCCCTTTGTATCATACCTGGTGCATATCATGGTGTAAATGTACAAAAACACATGGCCCCCATCCATATGTGATGCCCTCTAGCATCATGCCCTTGATCATCACTCCCCATCTCACAAGAAACTGTAGAGATCGTCAGTAGGGCATCAAAGGCCCCATGATCAATCTAGCAAGAATAATAGTGATGTTGTGCACCTCCCTGACATAGGGTTGTAAATCAATCCATCCATCTACAACTACAAGCTGATCCCCCCTAAAGAATCTCGCCATAGTCACTGCTCCTCCATCCACATCATACTCAACCTGAGCACCATGAATAGGAATCCTAAGGATGCACCATACATCCTCTATGGTCACTGTACACTCTCTAGTTGGTAAGTGAAAGGTAGCAGTATCTAACCTCCACTGCTCCATGAGCATGGTCATAATAGCCTGATGTTCTTGGATCTCAAGCATATAAGAAATGTGAAATAATCTGACAACAACAAGAAATTGACTCTTGAAATATCCAATATAAGCCAACCTATCCAAAATATTGGGTCTCTGCTCTCTTTCATAGAGGGGATGAAGCATTGAGTGCAAGCATATCACCAACGATGTCAAAATTGCACAGATCAGAAAAAAAATTCTAAGTGTACTAGCTAAAAAAGCAAACATGAGCTTTCTTGCAAACATGTCAAAGTATAACAGTCAATAGCATGCTTTTTCGCAAATGTGTTGAACCCTTAAATGCAATTGTGCAAAATCAAATGCAAACACTTTTTCAAAGCGTCACTACATATGCGCTACCCTATGGCATATACGATACAGTTTTGCATATGTGCCACCCTTTGGAAAGGATGACCTTTCATGATTACAAATGCGGTAATGTCATGAGTGGACGTGTCAATCCAAGGATCGATGTATTTGCAAGCTTACCTTTAGCTATGAATTTGAAAGCCTAAATATATGTGTAGGAAAAAACTAAAGTTATATGTACCATAGGCTTGCTCCAGCAGGCCTCTAGTGTTGTCGAACAAGGTCTGTGTGGTGTGGTGCTTGAGATACAAAGGCCATTTCCAATGCACGTCTGTAGAATTTGGAAGTTGAGAGCTCTGGTGAGGTAACAAGCTCTAAAAGCTAAATATACAAATGAGGATTATTTGAGCCTAATTGCCTATTTATATCCCCCCAAAACCTAAGGTTTTGCCTGTGGCTACCCTGCTAAATCATTTTCAAGCCTTGTCGTCTATCTTGAATATTTTTTGGGACCCCTAGGGCCTCATTTTTCATCCTCTTCTCATCCAAATTGGCCCTAAAATCTTGTCATTAGCTTGACCCAAATATTAGGTTTTTTTTGGCCAACCTCCCAAGGGGGCAACCTAGCATCCTATCATCCTTCCATCATTCACTCAGGCATAGTGGGGCATCTTTTATTTTATTTTTTAAATTCAAGCAGTGGATGTCTTTGAAATAATGCATCATGTACATTGTGTCAAAGAGAGGCAAAATGTAGACAAGCAAAATTGCCTAATTCATATCACACATTTGCATTTTTGCATCATTTTAATCATTTTCATCATTATTAGTGCATTTTCATCATTTTCAATATCTGCATCATTAATTCCCCCTTTAACATCATTTTCCATCATTTTCACCTTGTTTCCTCTACTAATTAAATAATTTTGAATTATTTAATTAATTCATCATTGTTATTAATTTTTCACTTTATCACCCCTAATTGAATAATTTAAAACTATTTACTTACGATCATCTAATATTCTTCTAATATCCCATGATTAAATAATTTTAATTATTTAATTATCTAACTTCCCATCCCACTTGCATGGAATATTCCTTTTTAATAAAGGATATACTAATCTTCCATAATTAAATAATCTTGAATTGTTTGATTACCCTGATTTCCCTCTCAAAGGCATATTCCCATGAAATATTATTTTTCAAAATATCCTAACTAATTCAATCTTCTCATTCATCTTACACCCTTGATTTTCTTGATCTAATCTTCACCCTTCATTTCAAAATATCTTAACCAGTTTTCCTTAAATTGTGGAGATATTTTGAGTTCAAATCAATTTCAACCCTCCATCCTCCTTGATCTCATCTCATGCATTGATTTCAAGATCTAATCTCAACAATTGATCTTATTCTTGGAAATCTATAAAACGACCATCCATCTTCACTACAATCACCTTAGGTTTTGTGAGAAAGATAATGCCATTGTGATTCTTGAGAACATTCATTTGAGCATTTTGAGCAATTATCATTCATCTAGGGTCATCATTTCATTCTTTTGCAATCATGGGAGCTTCTTGATTGAGCTATCCAACACACCATCAACCATTAAAATGGAATAATAGGTTTCCACTTGGTTTTTTTTCATTGTTTTTCATTGTTTTTCATTACTATATGTTGATTTCCGACCATGTTTGCATTCAATTTCATTTTTTTAAAAGTGGGATTTGATCATTTTCTTGATTTGGGTATTGTGAATTCTAACCCTTATTTGATATTCATGTTTCATTTCCATTTTCCACTAACCCCACTTTGCACTCACACATCTTTTTGTGCCTTTTGTACTTACACTATGTTATAAAGTGCCACGGGATGGTTGTGTAGTACCTTTTTTTTTCCATCACACCTTTGTCAAGTGAGTGTTCTTTCCACGACAACATTGAATCCCAATGAATCTTGCCTCATGCGTGTGTGCCTTGTTTGCACACCCTTTTTGTTTGTAGGTACTCTTTTGTGTATATTCAAATATTACTTGTTCTCCTTCATTCACTTCTTGGTAACACACAATTTTAGTGGACCTGTCTTGTCTCTCCCTTTCCATATTATGCAAGGTTTTACTATTAGTTCTAATGCTTCATTGGTTTGTTTTTAAGAGTGATCTATGTATCTAGTTCTTGTTCCTATGTACTAGGCATATACATCGATTGGTTGCCCATGCATTTTTATGAGATGGAGCATTTACCATATGGACATTATTGAGTTCCTATTTCTTAAGGCGACCTTCTATTTTCACTTGATCAGTGTCCTTTAGACTATTGGTACCTGTGTTATTTGTATCTTTGAGTTCCAAATGTTTGCCTTTATTTTCTATCTGATTCGAGTAATATCATTAGGGGAATTTATGTGGATTCTTATCTTCTTGAACCTAATCATAATCTATTTAGAGGAGGTTCTTCATTTCAACACTATATCAATCATTATTCGACAGTTGTCTACAACTTCTTCACATTCCTATTCTTTTATGGGGCATTTATTTTGGAGGCTTCTTAGTCCTTCATTTGACTTTCTCTCTTTTGGAGAGGAGTTTTTCCCATGAGGTTTCCTCCTTTTCTCTAGTTGTGAGAGATTAGATTTTTTATACATAGGCACCTCATTAGGTCTTGTTTGTCAAGACCCATCATGCATTCTTTTTTTTTTATGAATTGGATTTTTAGGGTTTTTAGCTACTCCCTAAGTTAATCTTAAGGGGGTGTTAGAGTAATCATGAAATAATAATAATTAATTAATATTTGATTGACTACTAGTCTAATTCATTTCATGCACCTAAACTAAACTTAGGAGTGCCTTTTTTTGTTAACTAAAGTGAGCTATTATTAGATCATTCTGTCTCATCACATAGGATGAAGATGCTTGTCATAATATAATCCATTTATCATTTGGGGTTTCTTCTATAAAGCACTCACCCTCATTGTATTAATATGTGAAATGTGGGGAAAGGTATCCCCAAAGTTCTAAATATGTGTATAGAACCTATAGGAATCTTAATGGTGACCTTTCCTTATGGATTTCATTAGGAAAAAATTCACAAGGTGTAAAGATTGACTTTCAACCTTAATGGTGAGTCAATTAGCCCTGGATCTCAATCCTTAGGACAATAGGAAAGATCTAGAAATAAATGGAAATAATTTGAAGCACTCAAACTAATTGAACAAAAATACCTAATACATAAAATGCAAATTCTAAAATGTACAAAAATAGAAATGATAATTTACAAGAAAATTTGAGAAAAGTATGATGGTATGCACCTATCACCAAAAGCTATTTTTAAGGCCTACTAAGGGACTAGTTTTCTTATGGATGAATGGGTCTTAGTTAGGGCTTCCAAAATAACTTTTGATAGTCCTTTGATTTTGGATCTTAGCTTCTATTTGACACATGTCACACTATAAGAGTGACAAAAATAAATTCTACAACTTAGTTTCCATGACTTGACAACAATAATGACAATTTGTGCAATAATGAAAAATTGATCCTTTAAGATCTCTTCAATTCTTCTTCAACTTGTAATTTACACATACACAAAGAGGGATTTTTTTGGTTTTTATGGGGGTTTTCCTTTGTCAAACCCTAGTTCGGTGATTAAACCTTGATAGAAAGATAATGAAAAAGAGAAGGAAATGATGAATGGACAATGCTTGCTACAACTCAATGCTTGCTACAACTCATCACCCTTCAATGGCTTCCCTTAGAGGACCAAATACAAAAAATATCTCCAAAGGAATTTGATCTTGCTTTGCTTAATTGATTTGGATACTTGAAATGCTTGGATGTTTTAGGATCAACCATGCATATAGCCTTCAAAAAATGACATGAACACACATAAAATTGGACATGATGTTAGGATCTTGATTGTTGCTTCTCATAGGAATATGTGATCACACGTTTTAGATTTGAATGGATAAAAAGACTATGTATTTATAGGTATTTATCTAATTTCCTGAAAAATTAGATTCCAAGAGCTGACACTTCCAACTTGAATTTGAATCATTAAAATTCCACCAAAAGCATATTTTAAAATAGTTCTTGGAACTTAAAGAGGACCCATTCACCCATGGGCGAATGGGTCCTAGCCTATAAGTCCAAGACACTCATATTCCATGGTGATTTAATTATTGATTGCATTTATTTAATGTCGGTTCATTTTTCAGAAAATGGAAAGAATAAGGCTTTACAATGCATAATTTGGAAAATTAGAAGCTTAATTAAGTCCAATAAATTAAGGGACCCAAACATAGTGTGAAATTGTAAAGGTATGCAATTTCCTACACTACATTTAACACCCACTTTAGTGAGACTGTGAGCTTACTCTTAGATTCACAATAAAATAGACAAATATGTCAAGAGGAGTCCAATTACATAAATGTTAATGAGATAGGATGAAAAATATCAAGGAGGGTGATCAAGCTTGTCACAACCCTCCCTTTTAAACCAAAAAAATAGTATTTATTAATTAATTTGATAAGTTATTATATATATATATACATTATTTTTGCTAATTTATAATGATTAAATCCTTTGGAAATGTATTCATTTATAATATTTTGGTGGATAATAAATATTGTCTTAACCCCTCAAATTATGATTGGTTAATAATATTATTTCGAAGTGAATAAATTCAAGACATAATTATTGACATTTCACATTTTATTTAATTACCTTCAAAACATTTTAATGATTATTATGGAATTGCATCTTATAAGCAATTTAACAATTTCAATGATTTATTATTATGCTTTTTTATAAATCCAATGTTGATAATACATTAATGGTATTGTGTTAAATAAATCAAATACGATAAATACTATGATTAACATTTAACCTAAGGGGATTATAAGGCACTAAGTACCAGCAAAAGGCTCTTGAACGGTTACATTAATAGATTAAGGAAACCATGCAAGCATGCAATTAGTACCTCCAAAATAACACAGGAAAACGCTGAAAAAGATCATCTTTTTTTTTATTCTAAATAAAGGGAGACAACGAAGTATGAAAGGAGAGAAGAAGAAGGCAAGAAGATAACCTTGAGGAGAAGTTCTTGAGGAACATGTGTACATTTTGGAGATCGATTATATGGACCCCCTCGTCATTGATTTGATTATATACACAATCTAGCCATGTATTACAATCTCAATCTCTCCAACAAGGATGTTGCAAGTTAAGTACAAATTCAAGGATTGGGGAGTTTGAAGATGTTTCCCAGGACATTTCTTCTCACATAGTGCAATAAGATGCACCAATTGGCGCAGATAGAGGGGATGTTGCATAGAATTGCGGAATTTGGTTTTATATCTGTCAATTGCATTTGCATCAACATCGACATTAATCCAAGGTATGGCTTGTGTTGTTTGCATCATTTTTTTTCCAATTTTTTTTTTTTTACAAATGATCATTTCAAGTAAATAGTTTGGAGTCGATACTATCTAAGATAAGAGTAGAATCACTTTCTTTTGTCCAAAATGTGATGACTTCATTTATAAAAATAGTGTGCTTTCAACTCTGTGATCAGTTGGGTCTAAAGCTTCAATTTAAGCCTCTCCCAAAATTATTCAAATGTGAACATAACTTAAATATCTTCCCAATATTATCCCCATACAATTTATTTACACCAATGTTAAATGTTATAGAAAATGTGAGCTTCTTGGCATTCTATTCACAATTTTCTCAAAGGGCATATTTTAATTACAATAATCATAATCACCATCATCGAATTTTACCAATATTTAGAATATTATACTAAGTTGTTTGTAAAGACAAAATCACATTTTGTTCCAATAAATTTTGATAATGGTTAAAAGCCTATGCTCATAAGAAAATATTTATCACCTTTTTATTTCCTTGTAAGATACCAAATTAGTAGAATACTTAGCATGCTCATCAAGAAATCTGATAATTGGATTACTGAAAGTGTGTTATAACATTGGTTTCAATTGAACGTCATTGTGCGTATGAATAATAAAAAAACCTCTTCTTATGTCTAACACCACCTTTTATATCTCTTTGAGTTCTTCTTTAGAGAAGTATCATTATCAACATCTCATGGAACTTTAAATCTCCTGTCAAGTAGAGTATAGTCTATGTGTATCTAGAAATCATTGCACTTCCATAAAATTCCATACTATTACAACATTATGTCAAACAAATCATGTAACTTCTATATGTTTACACATTCTGCATATGTGTTTGCATGTGTCTGTATTTATAGTCATTTTCCTACAATGTAATGGATGTCAACGCCCAGTTCTAGCACACCATTTTGGTGCTAATGTGAAGGATGTTGGAGAATATTACATAATCTAGCTTTATCACTACCAAATGCATTTTTATCGATAGCTTCTAGGGGAGAGGGCCCAATAGTCATGTGGGGTCTAATAGTCGTGCACCCAATCGTGAATATAATACCCAACAGTCGTTTATATAATGTCCAATAGTTGTGATTTGACTACCCATAATTAAACACAAAGTATGCTTTTGATCTAAAAAGCAACCAATCATGTGATACCACATCAGCGCTCAACTACTCATGATGTAATGCACGAGAATTGGTCTCACTATTTTTTGGGGCCTTTTTGGACACCTTGACAAAAATGCATGCTGATGTGGCATCATATTTGATGATGTGGCCTTGAAACCTTAGTTATAAGCAGAGAACTTGCCAAGTAAGCTGCTGTAAAAAATTGGAAGTGATTTGAAATTTCGACGTAGGATAATTAGAAGCGCGAAGTTAGGGTGCACGACTACTGGGCCCTCTCCCCTAAATCCCTTTCAACAAATTCATTTTGTCAATATCTATAATTCCCTGCATTCCATGAGACTCTTTGCCAGGTTAGTTCCCTTACTATTGGTAGAAATAAATTAATAATGAGAGAAGACTGTCGGCACAGATCAACTGACAAGTCTAGAACCATCCAACACCTTCTAGAGCCATCTCTAGCCATCCAACGCCGTTCTTAGCTGCCCATGTTGCTCACGCTGAACCAACCCATCATAAATGTTGCATCTAACAATTTGTTACAATGAGCATAGAATTCAATACATTTCTTTCTATAAATATAAGGGACGAACTTGAATTCATCATCTGTCTAATATAATAAAGATATTAATGTGAATTATCAAGGAAGATCTAATTCTCAAGTAATGCCAACTAGATTTTTTAAGTGATTGGTAACAAGTAAAAGAAATTATGATGTAGAAGATCATATTAACATTATTACTAATATTATCAATTGATAATAATATTATTAAATATAGATGATTTTAATATTAAATAGTATTTCAAAAGGATAATGATAAGGAGATTCACATTGAGTTAAACCTTAAAACGTTATGATTGAAGCATTGAAACCTCGTTATCATAAGAAGGTTGCTTAGTTTAAAAGTTTTACCTTGGGTACGTATATCAATTAGTATTTAGTAGAATTGGCTCATCTTCTATTTGTATTTAATAAATTTTACAAGTTCAACTAAGAAGTAAGCAAGTAAAATGAAATCCCATTAATTCATGATTATATCAAAAATAGATTAGAATTATAATATATGGTTACTTTTGAAGTAATCATGATGCATGTCCACAATCTTATAGCTTGATTATCTTAGATAGGATTCAAGATAAATCACTTCAAAAAGTATTGTATATATTATTTGCAAATTAGGTATTAAAGATTGAACAAGATAATAAATGCTTTAAATTCCACAATGTGTTATATTCCATCATCTACAATTATGTTCTACATACATTATGACTCTATAATTTTCTATAAAATTTATGTCATGGTAATTCGATAGAGAAGTCATTATGATTTGATTAACTTGCAAAAAGGGTAATTGGAGATTCACTATTCAATTCACATGATGATTAAGAATTATGTTTAGTAATACTACAAGTGTAATATTTCTTTTCAAAAACTTGAACTAATGGTGACTTGGTCTAGATACAAAAGGGGATGATAGTAACATATCATTAACCTTCATTAGTAAATACTAGCGATACCCAATGGCCATTGCATGGAGGATTGAAAGAGGTATGAGTTATATTTAAATTCTTCTTGGTAATGAATATTTCGTTCTATAATCATTACATATGAACCATTATATTTTGGATTTCTATTATGGCTTACTAATCATTTGCAAAACTTAAACTATTGTTGAAATTACTAATCAATGGTAAGTTTGGTGACTTGATTATATAGTCGTCATGTCACAGTAGAAATAATATTTGCAAATAATAGAATTATTTTGATAGGTACTTATTTTACCATATTGTTTCTATCTTACCATTAAATTACTAATTATTTAATTAGTAAATAATATTCAAAATTTTAGGCAATTAATATTTTTGTTAGAAGAAACATTCATTAGAAGAGTTCCAATTCCTTTTAGAATCAATGTGTTGCTCTTATCATCACATTCCTAGTATTAATTAATTGTATCCTTATATGAAGCTTTTGTATCAAGTAGAGCAAGTGAAATTGTTTATTGAGTTAGTGAGTAATCTTGAGTTTCTTAAGAATCATGAAATATTAATGGCGAGTTGAGGAATTTCAAGGAATTCAAGTGACAAGGCATGAAATATCTTTTAGATAATTGGCATCCAACTAGGACATATTGGAAGGAAAGTAAATATGTAACATTATATTATGTCAATCAATTATCTTAGGAGAAGGAAAATATAATATGATTAATTGATATCACGATTGTAAACTTTCTAAGTCAGTTATTTTTATTCCTATCAAGTTAACATGTACAACTAGTAAAGTATAGTCATGGATATTGAATATCACACATTATCTATTGTACTTATGATCAAATAACTTAAAAGGAGGTTACAAACCTTAGGGGAATCCTATACTTTTACATTTCCTTTTCTTAATCGGATGAGTAGATTGGGAATTACTTATGATTGTTAATCCTATACTTTTACTTTTACTTATGATTGTTAATCCTCATTTGAGGTTAATTTAGACTTCCCATCTAATGTGATTAAGTAGTGAACTATGTTATTATAAACTTATAGATTAATTATGCTATTGGAGTGTATGGTCTAAGGAATCCCTTTCAGTTTCACCTAAGTGGGTGGCAACCAACGAAGTACTGCCTAGGAAAAATTGAGTCCTAGAAAGGGTTGCATACCCACTATTATAGTACTTAGATTTTTTTAACTATCTATAATTAACTAAGTCTATTTGTAGTCTATTTCTTGCTTGAGGGTTTGGCTAGAGTCCACACGGCTTCATGATGCTAATACGGTTGGGTTGTGAGCAAGCCTTACTCGATGTATACATCATTGTAAATGTTTGGACCTTGACGTTGTTATTCATTTTTATCAAGGTTGCAGTTAAAGTGTTATGTATTTATATTGGAAAGGTAGTACTTATATAAAAAAATATTTCACAAAAAATAAAATTGTAGAATCTTTCAAGCTATTTGACTTGGTTGTTACAAAGTCACTAGGATCCAATATTGCATGGAAAATCGACATAAGCACAAAGAGACACACATGAATGTAAGATATGTGTAGCAAGACAAGATACAAAAGTATACAATGTCAAAATTAATGCAGAAAGAAAAAAAAGATGGATCAAGCCTCAACTATTTGTCTAAAAGGATGGATCAAGCCTAAGTTTTTTGTCCATAAAATATGCTCACAAGGGCTAGTGTAGTCTGCTATACACTAGGTGATCCCCACTTGACAAATTGAGAAACACACTTAAGTCATTGGAAGGTGTGTACCCATAAAAAGGGTTGTAGATGAGAAAATACACACTTAAGTCATCTGAAGGTGTGTACCTATATGTCAACCATACAAAAAAGTTATACTCCTTGATAACTTTGATAAGTTTCCACAAAATGATCAATGTGATATGCTAGTGCTACACTAAGTTCAAATCCTATTAACAAAGTGAAGAAAAATGTCAAAATGAAAATGAAACTCACCTCAGGGGGTGCAAATAAATAATGCCAAAATGAAATAATGCCTATGTATGCCCCAAATTTAAAGAAATTGCTATACACCCTACTATGATCAATTACTTTAAAGTAAAAAAAATAGTAGATGCCAATTGATAAAAGGAAAATGAGAGCTTATTTGGAAAGCCCTATGCCAATGATATATTTCCAAATAAATATACTTCATGAATAAGGGTTTCCTCCACATGCAATCTCAAAATATAACACATAAGGGATCCACAAATTTGGGTCCAATGTATGTCTTTTCTATAGTGATATAATAGAGCTCAGAACCATCAGATCATTCCCCAAATACTTTATGGAATAATGAACACAAAGGAATAATGACACATAGGGAGAGAAAGAAAAGAAAAGCCTTTGGGTCAACATGGAAGAGACCTAAATGTCTCAACGCCTTGTATCATCCCCAAAAGGAAAACACAAGACAAAAGAAAAGACATGTTTACGACAGATAGAATAATGGAGATACAAATAGAAGAATGTCACAAAAAATTCACTTCCTTTGTATCCTTGCACCAATGAAGTAACAAGGTCCATCCAAAGAAATCCCACAAACATAAAGACATGCCGAGAAACACGATACAAGAGATCACATTGCATACATGCAATCAAAAATAATATAGAAAGAAAATAAAGTATGTCACATATGAGCCAACCTAAAGTAGGTCGTTTGCATTCCAATCTTTCTCATCATATACAAAAGGTAGATAAATAGCCAAAGGGGCAATAAAAAGTTCCATACTAGGAAAATCACTAGGTTCAACATGGGGTGGGTCATTATCATCAAGAGGATCATCATGGTTTCCCCCATCTAAATTCATAGAAGTGGAAAATAATAAATTCAACTTATTATGCACTTCATCAATCTTAGCAATATCATCATCATCATCATCATCCAAGTTAATCACAACAGGAGGTCTAATGACAATTCCTATTGTATGTTCTTGTTTTTGGTTTGGCTGAGATAGAGAAGTCTCATTGCTATGGAGAAGGTGCCTTATCATAATATTTTGTTTGAGTTAGTTGTTGATCTTGGATTGTTGGTTTATTCTTTTCTTCTAATTTATGAGCAATAGAATGACATCTGCAGCTGGACTCTTTAGCATTTCAATTTCTTCTTGCATGGTTTTCAAGTTTTGATGGTGTAGGGGTGGGTTTTTCAACCATTAGTCTCTTTTCTTCGTTAAGGGAAGGAATGGAAGGGACCTTTGAGGGTTGGGAAATCACTTTCTCTTTAGTTTTATAAACTTTTTTAGATTTAGGAGGCACAAATGGAATTGTATGGTAATCTCTTGGTCTCTTGTAGGACATAGGTGGTGGAATAGCATAATACTCAATTTATTTTGCTTCAAGCATAGGTTCATCCACAACAATTAGAGTGGGAGGAACAACTATATATTTTTCAGTTTCAAGTGGATGTTGGCAAGGGATAACTCTGCTATACACTTTGCTTTGAACTTTTGATATGATTTAAAGAATAAATCCTCATAGGGTGTAATAGGTTCCATAGGTTCAGGCCAAAATAAATCCAATGAAAAGTTCCCATGGGAAGACAAAGGATTAAATCCACTATAAAAATTTGGTTATCAAATGGAAATTTCAAGCATTTGTGAATGATTGATAGGACAACATTCATGAAACATAGCCATGGATAGCCTAACTTCACACAGAATTGATCCAATGTTCGGATGATGGAGAATGATACATTTAATTATTTTGGTCCAAATTTTAATGGAAGAGTGATTGAGCCTATTGAAGGGCGAGAAAAAGCGTCATGTGTTTCGATCCATGATTTCAATTGTTCATAAGAATCTTGGTAAAGTTCAAGCAAAAATAAGAATTCCTTAGTGATCACATTCTCTACACACACAAGATCAATTAATATCCCATTTGTATGTTTGTCATTGATTATTTTAGCTATGTAAAGAGGACCATGGGTGCATGTTTAATTATATCACTATGTGAGAAATCAATGTCAAGGGACAAGTTGGTTTGTCCCTTACGAGGTTGAACCAATGGGTCAAATTATTGAATGTAGATCATCCTCATTATCACTCTTATCACCACCAATTATGTCTTATATCTTGTCAACATTCATCACATCATTCTTGTTATCACTAGCTTTTACAAATGATAGAATGGTGGGTAAAGATTTTCAAATTTTGGTTGGGTGGGGCAACAATCTTATTTCCTTGATCATTAACACCACCCAAATAGATGTTTTTGGAATCAATGAGATCTTGCACTATATGTTTAAGACGCATGTATCATTATGTATCATACATCCACTTTATTGATGATATCAACAAAAGATATTTGGGTTATAGTGTGGAGGTAAAGGATTGGTGGTATCAAGAGGTCTAATGGGAGGTAAGGTGATCAAGTTCTTGCTCAAAAGTTACAACATAATTGAATGGCAAGTATCAGATTGTGGGGTGAATTGCTTATTCCTATCCCTAATTTGTATGTAGTGGTTATTTTTATGGAAACCAATTGAGCTTCAACATGGTGGGTTTTTTGATGTTGATTTATCTATATAAATCCCTTGTTTTATTTCTTGAATGTTTGAAAATTGTTACGAGGCATAGTTTTGGATTTTTAAGGATGGGTTGAAGCACTTTTTCCTATGCGTTGATTAAGTGAGTTTTGATAATCACAGAGAGCCATGCATAAGCATGTAAAGGAGGGAAATTTCATCATCTCAAGCTTATCTTGGATATTGGCTTGTAAGTTGTCAATGAACATTTTTTGAAGATCAACATCAGGAAACTCAATATTGATTTGAGAGTAAAGCTGTTGATAACATGCTATAAAATCAATGATTTTTTCATTTTCATTTTGTGTACATTGTATTAAATAAGGTAGGGCCATATTAGGACCAATGTGCACTTGAAAATAGTTGAGAAAAGAATAAAAATCTCATTAAATGAGCAGATTGAGTTATTTGGTAAGGAAAAAAACCATTCCAAGGCTGTACCTTTCATGGACCTAGGAAAAAGCTTATCTTAAAAAATGAAGTTACTACATAAGGTTGTATATGCTAACACATGGTCGCTATGATCTCCTTTACCATTGTATTTCTCAATCTAGGTATATCTATGCCCTATGGAATTTGTGCTTTCAATACCTCCAATGATTTAATGGGTTTCTTTTGACATATTGTGAAGGTTGTCCATTTTGACTTTGGTTCAATGTTGCTATTTTCTATTGAAGGGATGTGACATTTTGCAAGAGTTGGTTTATGATGAAATTATTGGTTGTGTTTTGAGATGGAGGGGGATATGGTGGAGGTGTATATGTGTTTGGTGGACAACTAAATTGTAATTTTGTGAGAGGTGGGGGGTTTGGAGATATGATGCTTGAATTCATAAAGCTAAAAGGATTCCTAGTGGAAATACCCAAAGTTGGAGTGATATTTCTGGTTGGTTCCATTATTGTAGTAACAATTGGAGGACTATATGTAGGAATAGAGGTTATGGTTGTAGGGGGAGGAATTCGATTTTTTCCTTGACTTTGAGTGTATCCCAAAGCTTGAGCACAACTATCCATTGTAGGAACATGATTATAAATAGTGTGAGCTATGCTACTCACAATCTATATTCTTAGATCATTATCAAGTATTCTCCTCATGTTATCTATGATAGGAATCATAGTGCTAGCAACATATTCTATACTCACAAAATCTTGAAGTTTTTCTAAGGATTTATCCATTTGTTTCAACTTCTCTTGAGGGACATGAAAATCCAAGGTTTCAACATCAATGGAAATGGTTGATGGTAATGTAGTCATAGGATATATGACATCAGGTATGTGGTTAAAAATGGGTTGATTAATGTCAACACTATATGTGAAAGAGTTAGAAAACTCAAGATCCATAGCAGATGTACTGGCATAGGATGTCATGAGTCTCGAACTATGTCTCATTGAAGTATTGGTAGTAGGAAAATAGGTTACATGATACTCATACAAGTTTCACCAAACCAAAATTACACCCAAAATGGACAAAAGACACTAAATAAAGATAGTGAACACCCAAAAATAGGAAGCACAATGCAAGTATTTAAGTAGATTTGCAATTTTTAGATCTGAAACATGATAATTGACTGATTCTAAGATGCAAAAAAATTGAAAAAGATTAATTTTTAATGCAAAATTTGATCTTAAACAATGCACTTTATTTCACTAATTGAACTAAATGCAAATATTTATAGAAATATGTAATATATGAAACTGAAATAAAGATCTACAAGTATAGGAAAATAAAGAAGATAGAGACAAATATATGTGATTTTTTTTGCAAAATCACCTATAAAAGAATAGGTTCACCCAAGGGTGAATGGGTCTTTGCACAAGGTTTTGAAAAATTAAAATCTGAGTGTTTGACTTGATATTTAAGCTCATTGTTCCTAATTGTAAATAGATTCATCAATGAATTTTTTTCTAGATTTTTTTGATGAAATGTAAATGCAATTGTATGATAAAAAATGAACAAAATGATAAATTTTTAACGTAATTTTGATCTAAATGATTGAAACACACCTTCATGCAAACTATTATGCAAAATGTATGCAATATTTTTGGATTTTTATGAGTTTAAATGATGTAAAGATGCAATATGTAACCCTAAATGAAATGCAAAATAAGATGATGCAAAGCCTAGATCTAAGGTTTTAAGGACCTCCAAATAAGAAAAGTATGATGGAAAATGTCGGGTTCACCAAAATGAAATGTGGGGAAAGGGATCCCCAAAGTTCTAAATATGTGTATAAAACCTATAGGAATCTTAATGACAGTCTTTCCCTAGGGATTTCATTAGGAAATAGATCACAAGGTGTAAAGATTGACTTTCAACCTTAATGTTGAGTCAATCAAATGTAGATCTCAGTCCTTATGACAATAGGAGATAACTTGAAACAAATGGAAATGATTTGAAGAACTCAAACTAATTAAACAATAAGACATTTAACACATAAAATGCAAATTCTAGAATGTACAGAAACAAAAATAAAAATTTGTAGGTAGATTTGAGAAGAGTCTGATGGCATGCACCTATCACCAAAAGTCATTTTTAAGGCTTTCCAAGGGATTGGTTTTCCCATGGGCGAATGGACCTCAGTTAGGGCTTCCAAAATAGATTTTGACAGTCCTCTGGTGTTGGACCTTAGCTTTTGTTTGACACAAGTCCCACAGTAGGAGTGATGGAAATAAATTTTACAACTTAGTTTCCATGACTTGACAACAATGATGACAACTTGTGCAACAATTGAAAATGTCTTCTTTAAGATCTCTTCAATTCTTCTTCAACCTATAATTTTCACATACACAAAGAGGGAAAAATTGTTTTGTTTGTATTGGGTTTTCCTTGGTCAAACCCCAGTTTGGTAAGTAAAGCTTGATAGAAAGTTAATGGAAAAGAGAAGGAAATGATGAATGAACAATTCTTGCTAAAAATCACCACCCTTCAATGGATTCCCTTAGAGGACTAAAGATAAACACATCTCTCCAAAGGAATTTGATCTTGCTTTGCTTGATTGATTTGGATAACTGAAATTCTTTGATGCTTTAGGATCAACAACACATATTAGCCTTCACAAGATGACATGAACACATAAACTTGGACATGATGTTAGGATCTTGATTGCTGCTATAAATGATTGATAAGTCAACTCTTCAATGCTCTTGATAATAACATTTTCTCATAGGAATATTTGATCATGTGTGTTACATTTGAATTGATAAAAGACTGTATTTATAGGTGTTTATCCAATTTACCAAAAAATAGATTCTAAAAGCTAACACTTCCAACTTGAATTTGAACACTTCCAACTTGAATTTGAATCATTAAAATTCCACCAAAAACATATTTAAAAATGGGTCTTGGCACTTAAAGGGGATGGGTGAATGGGTCCTGACCTATAAGTCTAGGACACTCATATTCCATGGTGATTTAATTATTGATTTAATTTATTTAATGTTGATTCCCCTTTTGGAAAATGAGAAGAATAAGGCTTTGAAATGCATAATTTGGAAAATTAGAAGCTTAATTAAGTCCAATAAATTAAGGGACTCAAACATAGTGTGAAAATTTAAAGGTATGCAATTTCCTGCAGTACAATATGAAGATCTCCATTGGAGACTCTTGAGGTTCATTATGTAATTTTTTCTCATTGATGATATGAGCACATTATTGTTTGCATCTCTTTTACATGGAAGGTGTTTTTGTTCATTTTTTGATCCAGTGTCTTGTGTTTATTCATAATTCTAACAATCATGGAGCGCAAAATTCCTTTTAAACTATTGATATCCCTCAATTGAACAATTATTATTACTTTCTAGGAGCTACAATGTAATCACACTTTCAAATTTTCATTGGTCCCAAAATTCCTTTTGGACTATTGATCTCCCATTGAGATCAATTGTCCAAAAATAATTTTGGTCCCAACGAACATTTTAAAGTGTGGTAACAACATTTTAGCTCCTAAAAAGAAATTAGAACCATTAGATTAGAGACAAAATCATTGATGGGAAATCAATATTGGTGACACAACCTTAAAATAAGTGAGAAGTATGTAATATTACTAAAAAATCAATTTATATTTTTAATATCACTTATACAACTTAGGTGAATTAAATATAATCATACATCAAATAATGTGTCAAAATAATTGAATTAAAAGTTTAATAAAATAAATTCTCAAGGGATTTAACTAGCACTATACTAAAATTTCATAAAAATGTGTGATTTAGGTCACCTTACAACTTGTACTATTTTACAAAATTTCAATCCACAATTTTAACTATTCACCATTTGGAAAAATAATCTACTAAAAAATCAACAGATCTATGTGACATAATATTCCCTATCTTAGAGGTTTTTCTTCAAGTTTTTGTCCCTAGGTGGATTGATCCAATAATTGTATGGTTAGAATCCTACACTTTTAGCAAATGAGTTGTATGATTCACATTATCCTCTTTATGCGCATATAAACTAAAAAGGAACATATACATCACATTTTATAAAGTAAAGAGGAATATATATAAGATGCTAAGTATATATCATACATAGACAACATTGCATACATTTACTACTAAACACATCTCTTGTATAGAATTATTTTAGATTATGTGGTTTCATGTTCCAAATTCCTAAGCATTTCATTCTTATAGCCTACTATTCTTTCTCTAGAAATATGATTGATTCTAGTCTATCCTTGAATTATATATGATATTCCTAACTAGATATTTGAAGTCTAAAATCCATCCTGGAAGGTAAAAAAAGATTTCACTTTTTATAACATGAGATAAGTAGAGTCCCAAAGAGTTAGCCTAATTATAAGTTGAGTTAACAAAATGATCACCACTAAAATCCATTCAAAAAATAAATCCATTATTAAAGACATGCCCACCTAGTCTTGGTGTTTAGTAACGAGTCCTCATAGCTACCTAGTTGTGTGAAATGTACACTAGGGGCATCATATCATCTTTCTTACACACTTCCCCTCATCCCACCTTACTTAGCCTTTGGTGTAGAGACCTTGCATCTACCATAATCTTGGATGCTATAGGATCAAGTATTTCTTATTTTCATACTTGTCTAGTTATTAAATGTTATAAGGAAATGGAGATTCAAAATTAGGTTTTCTATCCATATATCTCTCTCCCTCAAAATTTTGTATTTTTTTGAAACATGGTTAGATCAAGATTAGATTAAAGAATAATTGGGAATTAGGATACATTGAACATCTTAAGTTTGTTAATACTTGTCACAACTTCAAGTTGTAAATATTAAAGGAAATAATATTGCTAAGGTTAGATTTGCATCAAGTTCTTTGAGCCAATATAAAATTTAAAAGTAAGTTACAATGAACTGACAAGTTATATAAGCCCTTGAATGAACAACATTATAATGAATAAGTTATCTTGTATGACCAAAACGAATTTACTAAGACCTTGGGATAAATGATCTTTGTTTGGGGAGATTGATTCCAATCAATAGAGATAGGATACTAAGTTTTTCATCTAAGTTGATTAGTATGTAAAAATACCCATAAATAGATTAGCACTAGAAGGAGGGCCCAATATAATAAGATGTGACATAGAAGGATCATTAAAATATTAAGATCTATTGAGGAAGACTTTAAGATTCTTTTTTTTTTCAAACAATATCAAATAACTATAGAAGATAGAGGATGACTAAGAGAAAACTATCCAAGGTTAGTTGGGACATTTAGTAGAATTGTGATCCTTATTCCTAAACATCAAAATCCTTTCATGTTATGGTTTGGTCAAATTTATTCTCCCCTTAATTTCCCTATAGGGATAAGTCTAACACCTAAAAATATAGATATTATCCCATTCAAAATTTATTCCCCATGAGCCAAGCAAGAACACTAATGAGCATATCCAAGATTGTAAGGATTCCTACATTGTGACCCAAATTTGAGATGAGGATGTAGTATATGTAGTATGTAGATTGTTTCCCTATACCCTTGGGGATGATTTGTAATTAAAAGGTTTACAACATACTTGCACTTAACCCCAATCATGGATTTTCCCCAATCATAAAACAAAATTGCATTTTTATGTTTATTTAACCATTGGAATTACAACATTGAGTTCACTTAATCCTTTACACAACCTATTGATATTAACTAATTACTTAAATATCATAATTAAAATTCAAAGAAGGAATTAAATACTAAAATAAATAAGAGAGAATAGAGACAATAGAATTTGTTAACGGAGTTCACCCATATGTTTAGGCTATCTCTGGGTTCGCTTCTCAATGTAGGACTGCTTTATTAATGATGCAAAGCTTTAATTGCCTTTGTACATCATCTAAGCTTCAAACCTGTATTACAATTTCTCTCACAATCTCTCTCAACACCTAAAGACACTTTTGTACTCTCCTTCTCTTGCATTCAAGGGTTAGGCTTCAAATTCCTTCAAAAAACCAATTACATTGAAAGGAAATACAATTTACAATACCTTTGTGCTTGCATTAATCTCCAAAACTCCAAGATTCCTCCTAGGAAAATTCTAATTCCTCCTCCAAAATTAAATTGATTTCCCACAAGAGCGAAAGTCCCCCTTTTATACAATTTCACATACTATATCAGGGTTACAACAACAATATTTGCAAATATTTTCTATACCTCCAATTTTAACCCTTAGCCAATTTAAAACCCCTAAATCAAGCCCTTATATATTTTAAATATTTCCTTAATCTTTAAACCCATGGTTTATATTTTTAAAACAAATAAAATCATTTAAAAAAAAATATCGGGCTCCTAGGTTTTGTTTTAACCACCAATACCAAGGGCTCTCCTTATTTCTATTCCCCTTATCATTATCCTCTAAGAAAATTGCGCTGTAATGGTTGTTTTTTTCCTTTATTATTGCCTTTTATGGATTTGAAATCCTCGTGGGTGTAGTGGCCATGAGAGAAGAGTGAAGGTTTTGGGAAATGGGAGGTCGGGGTTCTTCCCACTGAATCTCCTTTTCCCTTTATTTTGCCGACTATTATACTTTAAATACTAGTTAGGCTCTATATATGTTGCAAAAATGGTGGATGGCCTAACGATAGGAGTTATTATTGGAATGGGGGAGGTCAAGTGTTTGAACCTCTCCCACATATTTTGAACAAACGAATTGCACAAACCAACCCTCTTGGAGCTCCACACAAGAGCCACATGGCACCTATCCATTGGGCCACGTGGCACCATTTTATTCACTTTCGCCTTGACACATGACATCATCCGATTGGTCCATGTCTCTTGTGCGAGCCACCTCAACATTTTGCCACGTGTCATCACCTAGTTGGTCCATGTCACTTGTGTCTACCATCTCAACATCCTGCTATGTGTCATCACCTGGTTGGTCAATGTCACCTGTGTCTGCCACCTCAACATCCTGCCACATGTCATCACTTGGTTGGTCCATGTTAGCACCAACTCATTGCTCCTGCCACCTCATCCACCACATGTCTTGCCATGTGTCAAGCTTTGGTGATGCCATGTTAGCATGCTGATGTCATCATTTGTACCTAGTCAAACCATTTTTCTTCACAACTTTGATCAGCCATAACTTTCATTTTCGAACTCTAATTGACATGATTCAAGCAACATTAGAATCGTCTCAACGAGCTCTTTGACTTGACACTATTTCAGATTGATTTGAAGACAATCAATTTTTTGGCCTTGAGTCAACATTTATAATCTCTAGCCCCCAAAACTTTGACTGAGCATTAATTTTGTGTATGGTCTCCTTTTGATGCGATTCAAGTTGCGTCAAGATCGTGTTGGCGAGCTCTATCCAATGATGCTAGTTTCATTAGATTATGAGACTATGATTTTTTTAGGTCTTTTGGGTCCTCCTGGATCATTCCTCCCAATTGAGAAGCTTTTGGACCACTAAAAGTTTATTTTTATGTATAATTTAAGTGAGGGAATTGTTGCCTTATTTACCTAGTATCATCTATCCACCCTACTAGAATTATGACCATTTGACCCATCACAAACAAGATGAAGAATGAGATAGCATTACTAATACCATCAATAGTGTACTCATCAATATTCATTGTCGCATCCACCAACCACATAGAACTAACTGGTCGAATAACAAGCAACAATACTGAATAAATTGATGTGAAAGAAAAAGTATCATCATGCTGGATCTCTTGAACAAGAACATTATGAAAAAATGAATCATTCAAACCCTCTTTTACCAATTTTGGTTGAAGGCTTAAATGTGCTGGTGATTGATCCTGACACTGTGTTGTCTATGACATTTTATCATGACTAGAATATTCATGCTTAATATCACTAACTATTACAAACATAAGGGTTAAAGTATTGCTTGCATTTACAATAATCTTCAAATTCCTTGTGTTTACAACAAATCTATTATTCTTCATGTGATGAGCTTTCATAGTGAATTCAATTCTATCCTTAAAAAAATGATACCTATTATGTTCCCTATAGAAAATGGCCTTTCTGTCATAAAAGTAAGGACCTCTTAAAGCCATCCCACAAATGTCAATTGGAATTACATCTAACTCTACCTCATCTACAAACTTGGATGTGATTACAAATGAGAGTTTATATTGTCTCGACACATGTAACTAAGCATTATCATGCACACAACCCAATATTGGATATGGTTTTGGATGAGGTGTTGTTTTTAATCCCAATTGCTTAACAACTTGTTCAGAGAGTAAGTTCACTTGTGATCCACTATCTATGAGTGTATAAATTTTACTTTGTTTTGCAATAGTCCTTATATGAAACAATTCATTCCTTTTACTTTCAATAGGGATCTCATTACACTTTAAAGAAGAATCATGGGAACTAGTACTAGCAATAGGAATGATACCTTTTATACCCACAATTGTTATCTTGTTTTCATCATCAAAACTTGATCTGAGGTCCTGCACAATAGTTGCGGTATTTTGCTTACCCTTTTGATCCTTGAACCACTTTGGTTTCTGATTAAGATGCAATTTCCAACACTTTGAATCTTTGTGCCCTTTCTTTTTGTATTGTGAGCAATAAGGATTTCCTCCTCTTTCTTCATGGAAGCTGTCTGTTGTATTTCCTTCTTGCCTTTCTTGCTTCCTTTTTGCTTATCGGATTCCATTAAGAAACTGCCATGGCTATTCTTCATGCCTATTTCAAGATGAATTTCTTGCACACTAACTTCATCAAGGTTAGTTGGATTGAACATAAGTATTGTATGCCTCAAATTTTCACGTAATCCACCTATAGACTTCAATAAAGTTTCTTGCGTGTATAATGGAATGCTCAAAATTAAAGCTCTTTTCCTAAATTCAAGTGTATATTCCTGTACACTTTGTCCTTTCTCTTGCATTAATGACTTCCAATTCATTATTGCTTGTTGCATGTGACCTAATGGATAAAACTGTTTCTTAAGTGCAACTATAAAATCAAACCAAGAAGAAATAATTTTACCATATCGACTAAGATCTTGAGTTTTTATCTCCCACTAGATTAAGGATTAAGGATGTACCTCTTAGACGAAGAGTGGCTAATTAGATCTTTGAAGTATCATCAATAAACTTTTGAATCCTGCAATAAGCTTTAATTTGAGTAGACACTTTATCCAATTATCAAGTTTCCGCATCTAGTTCTCCATTATAAATCAGCAATTCAAATTTAACATCAAGCTTTAACAAAGGTGTATTAGATTCAGGTTGCATAGGTTGTTTCTTCTTTGAAGATGTAGTAGATGAGAAGATGAACAAGGTGAAGATAGAGGTTTAGGAGGTTTAGTAAAGTGTTCTTCATTCTCAAATATTTCAGGACTAGGAGATTTTCCTTCCTCCGGTTGTTCCATGGTTTGTCTTCGAGTAACTTTCCTTGATTTGATCTTTGGATTAATCTCCTCAAGTGCACCTTCTCCTCGCTTTAATTTCAACCTGGTTAACATCCACCACTTGTAATTTTTCCTGTTAAATTTCTCTAATACCAACTTAATCTATTATTAAAAGGTTTACAACATACTTGCACTTAACCCCAATCATAGAGGGTGATCCCACAATAGTGGTTTACAATTTTTGGCCAAACTAGACACTGGAATAATTTTTTTAAACTAAATCTTCACTTTCGGGCACCTATAGCGGCTAAACCGTGAGGAATTTGAAGATGATGAAAACTAGAGTTTTGTGACATTTTGTCTATAGATTCTAAATATATTTTTTTCAAAATTTTTGGAATCAGATTGCACTTCTTTTTCCATCTCCCTCGAAAACAAGTTTTTTTCAGAAAACATTTTTAAAAAGTAACGCTCACCGTATAACGCATAATTTTTTTTCCAAGAAGGATAAAATTCTAATTCTTTCGAATTTAGATTCATAACTCTGATATCTAGTGCTTCCACTTAGTTAGATAGTTTTTTATGGAATATTTTTTCTTTAATCAAGTTTCAAATTCAAACCAATTATAATTTAGACATAGTGCGACCGTATAACACATAAATTTTTTTGTATGTATCAAAATTCAATTTTTTTTTCTTTGTTGAATGAAGGAATTTAATATCTGGTGCACTAATTTTTTTATTTTTTTTAGTAATCTGCTATTTTTCCACATGTGCAGCAGAGAGCTTGATTTTCGGTGAAAAACCTACATTCACGAGAAATAAAAAATAAATATAATAATAAAATTAAAATTTTTGGGAAGCTTATAATAAGGACTACATACTTGAAAAAAATAAATTTTAAATGAATTCATTTGATCCCCAAAAGGTAAATCAAAAGTGGTTTTTTATCGGCATTTTGATAGGTGTAAAGGAGACTGTTATAGGTATGGTTTAAAACTAGCGGGGTTCTATCCAAGGGGGTTTGATTTAAGGTGGTTTGATCAAACCCTCTTCAATTGGAATTATTTAAATGGAACCTTTTAAGGCTTAAATCATTATATTTTCTAAAAATATGTGATTTTAGCAAAAATCAATTCCTCCCAGAAATTGTAAACCAGCTTTGTGGGATCACCCTAGATTTTCCCCAATTGTAAAGCAAAATTGTGTGGTGTTTATTTAACCATTGAAATTACAACATTGAGTTCACTTAATCCTTTACACAACCTATTAATATTAACTAATTACTTAAATGTCATAATTAAAATTCAAAGAAGGAATTAAATACTTAAAGAAATAAGAGAGAATAAAGAGACAATAGAAAATTTGTTAAAGAAGTTCACCCATATGTTCGAGCTACGTCTCCAAGCCCATTTCTCAATGTAGGACTACTTTATTGATGGTGCCAAGCTTTAATTTCCTTTGTACATCATCCAAGCTTCAAACCTGCATTACAATTTCTCTCACAGTATCTATCAACACCTAAAGACACTTTCATACTCTCCTTCTCTTGCATTCAAGGGTTAGGTTTCAAATGCCTTCAAAAAATAAATTACACTGAAAGGAAATATGATTTACAATGCCTTTGTGCTTGCATTAATCTCTAAAACTCCAAGATTCCTCCTAAGAAGATTCTAATTCCTTCTCCAAAATTAAATTGATTTCCTACAAGAGAAAAAGTTCCCCTTTTATACAATTTCACATACTATATTGAGGTTACAACAATAATATTTGCAAATATTTTCTATATCTGCAATTTTAACTTTTAGCCTATTTAAAAACCCCTAAATTGAGCCCTTATATCTTTTAAATATTTCCTTAATATTTAAACCCATGGTTTAATATTTTTAAAACAAATAAAAATCCTTTAAAAAAAAACATTGGGCTGCTAGGTTTTGTTATAACCACCAATACCACTTGGGCTCTCCTTATTTTGAGCCCCCTTATCATTATCTTCTAAGAAAATTGGCTCTAATGGTTGTTTTTTAATTTATTATTGCCTTCTATAGCTTTGAAATCCATGGGGGTAGCGCCCATGAGAGAAGAGTGGAGGTTTTGAGAAATGGGAGGTCGGGGGTTCAAAGCTGCCGAACCTCCTTTTCCCTTTATTTCATTGACTATTATACTTTAAATATTAGTTAGGCCCTATATGTGTTGCAAGAATGGTGGATGGCCTAATGTTAGGAGCTATTATTAGAATGGGGGAGGTCAATTGTTTGAACCTCCCCCACATATTTTGAACAAACAAATTTCACAAACCAACCCGCTTGGAGCTCTGCACGAGTACCACATGGAACCTATCCATTGGGCCATGTGGCACCATCTACTTAGTCCATGTCACATGTGCCTGCCACCTCAACATTCTACCACATGTCATCACTTGGTTGGTCCATGTCACTTGTGTCTACCACCTCAACATCTTGCCATGTGTAATCACCTGGTAATTGGTCCATGTCACTTGTGTCTGCCACCTAAACATCTTGCCACGTGTCATAACTTGGTTGGTCCATGTTAGCACCAACTCACTTCCCCTACCATATCATCCGCCACGTGTCCTACCACGTGTCAAGCTCTGGCGATGCCACATCAACATGCTGACATCATCATTTGTACCTAGTCAATCCATTTTTCTTCACAACTTTGACTAGCCATAACTTTCATGTATGAACTTCGATTGACGCGATTCAAGCAATGTCAAAATCCTCTCAACAATGTCTTCAACTTGGAACTATTTTGGACTGATTTGGAGATAACCAATTTTTCGGCCTTGAGTCAACATTTGGAATCTCTAGCCCCATTGAACTTTGACTGAGCATAACTTTCATGTACGGTCTCCTTTTCATGCAATTCAATTTGCATCAGGATCGTGTCGGTGAGCTCTATCTAATGATGCTAGTTTCATCAAATTTTGAGACTGAATTTTTTAAGTCTTTTGGATCCTCCTAGATTAGGAGAGGAGGCCTACAATTGGTATATCATTTTATCTACAAATTTAATAAGTACATTGAGTTATAATATTTTTTTCTCACTTGATTTAGAATCTCCATTGATCTAGATACTTTATTCCATAAATTTTCTCCACTAGATAGAGGGGACATGAACCTATTAGTCACTTCAATAAAAGGTTTAACAATCTCTATACCCATCTTCATAATATGTATATTATAGATCAAGTAGTTGTTGTATAGGTTAAATTTTCCAACCTTGATTGTGAATTTTTATATTTGTGAGGACTCTTGTATCTCCTAAAACCCTAATAAATTCACATATAATCCTTGGTGATAAAGAATGATATTGAATCATGTGAAAGTATAGAGAATGATGTTGGATGGTGGCATTAGTGACACCCTCACCATTTATCTCAACCTAGCCAACCCTCTCCAAAGTGGCATTAGTTTTCTTGTGCAACTAGCCCATCTATATCTAACTCTAACTATTATTACCATCCTTATGATCCTAGTTTCATGCTCATTGATTTGACTACAAGAACTAGATCACAACAAATTCACAATCATGTAGGTAAAAATCAATAACAATTGAACATGTGAGTTAACCCCTTTTAATAGTTTGTCTATGCATGATCAAATTTAGGTATATATTGAAACCTTGTACAAATGGTAAAGTCCTTTTGTATGCTAATTTTTTATAATTTTTTTAAATATCAATTATTTTCTTTTATTTGAATCCATTTTTTTATTATATGGGACAATAATGGAGTGAAATGAGCCTTGCACCAGTGATTTATATAACTTAAAAAATAATAGTTACACTCACCATCATAATGCATCTATTACAAGCAAACAAAATGTATGTACCCCTTTTTGTACATCCTTGAATGGGTTAAAATTGTGAGTCCAACAATGACTAATATAACCTATAGTGTCATTATGGTATAAAATTAATGATTAGATATGATTATTGGAGCCTCACTCTCTTGTTCTTACCTTTTTTCATGTGTAACCCAATCCTTTTTAACCTAGCTTTCTATTTCCATTTGATCTACCCTTCAAATTTCTCGTTTTTCTTACTTTAGAAAAAGTGTTGGTGTTGACTAGTTGGTGGTTTTAAAATTACTACATTTGGTGATTTATATAATCACTAAAATGGTTGCATAACCATATAAATCACTAAAATGGCTGCATAACCACCCTAAATTTATTTAAATTATTGTGTTAATCATGTAACCTTCATAATAGTTTTGTAGTTGTAATCGATAATTTCAAGATTTCTTATTAGCATAATTATAGTTTCACCTAAGTTGTTAGAAATGTGTATTTTGAGTGTTTTGTGACCTTATGAAACAATGAAAATGGGGTGATCCACCTCTTAGAAGATGGAACACAAGGGTAGGAACCTATTTCACTTAGTTTCACTCAAGGAAACCTTAGAGATCTCAATTTACTTGGATAGGATGAAGGAAAGAGATTTGCTAAAGGTTGTCATAGGGTATGATCAATGACTAAAAGGGGGTTCACCACCAAGATAGGGCTTGGAAAGACTAGTAACATGCAAAATCTAATGACAAAATGTAATGATGTGCAAAACTTAAGTAAATGACCTAGAAATGAATGCAAAACATAACAATAAACTGAGAAATAAGAGAGGTGCACCTGGAGACCTGTAGCAACTTGAATGAAGATTTGAAATGCTGAAAGTTCTGAATTTCTAGGCAGGAACAAAAATCTAGTAGTGACAAGTCTGGAACTCTTGAAATCTAGAAAATTGATTGTACTGGGACTCATACGCCAGAAGTGGCGTATCAGTTGTGCTTGGCTTCTTCAGAGGATCAAGATATGAATGTACTCTTCAATCTCTACTCTTTCTTCTCAACCTGATTTTCGGATTTGAAATGCTCAATTATGCTCTATAGGTGTCTTTTGATGATCTTGTAAACAAGGTGACAACTTTGAAAACTTTGCAAACTTGATGACTTCTTCCAATCTTGCTCTTCAATGTATCTTCAACCTAGGTCTGCAAATCACACACTAAAGAGAGGGAAAAATATTTTTTTGTTAGTGGATATGGGTTTTCCTTGGTCAAACCCCATTTTGGTAATAAAACCTTGAAATGAAATGAAATAGAAAGGAGGAATGATGAATGAACAAAATGATATGTTACAACTCAACAAACCCTAGGAACAAAAGGATACAATCTTGTATATTTAATGGCTACAATGGATGTAGATCTTGAATCTTGCTTGAATGATATGGATCTTGATTTGAATGCTTGCTTAAATCATAAAACCCTACATCACAAACATTAGCTAAAAAACAAACATGATGCATGATGACTTTGAAATGATGCTTGATACTTGAATAATTCTCCAAAATGCTTGATAATCAAATCTTGAATGTTCTTGTAAACACTTGTAATCATTATTTTCTAGAATGCATGAATACTTGAAAGGTTAGATCTTGTTAGGAGAAAATATGTGAAATAACCTTGTATTTATACTTGTTTATGCCAAATTTCCTGAAATTACAATACTACAAGCCGACATTAGATCTAGGAGAATAAATTCTTGCCAAGAATTTAAATTTAATTTAGGTCTAAGCTAAGTGGGACTCATACACCAGTTGTGGCGTATGAGTTCCATTAGGCTAATATTGGGACACATTTTTCAAGAAATGCTTAGGTTCATGTGAAATCCAGATTGAGACCTTGAAACTTAGGTGGGACCCATATGCCCAAGGTGGGTTATGAGTCCCAGATCACTAAATATGGCCCATACAATCCAAAAACACATGAATTATGATTGGATGTTGGTAGATATTGGGACTATCTAAAAAAGATGCATTAATTAAGGATTGTGGATGCAAAATAAGCTCAATTAAAGCATAAAGAAGGCCAATTAATTAATAAAAAACCCTAGATTAGTGTGAAAGTGCAAGAAAACACTTTACAACACCCTGAATAAGGCACAATTAAGTCCATTTAGTTCATAAGGGCCCAAACAAGTGTGAAAAGGAAAAGGGATCATTTTTCTACACTACACTTTATATATTCATTTTTCTCATCCCTTGGCCTTCCCTTTGTCCCCATATCATATAGAACCTTCCCCATGTTTTTTTTTAAAATGTAGAAATACATTCCTTTACAATAGATATAAATTGATCCCAAACTATTTTCTCAAGAATATATCTATGCACACTCTACTTCCCCACGTGAAACCAATCTACTATACAATAGTAAGCTCATTTAGTTTCATTTTCATTCAATTAAATTCCTATACTATTATTTTTCTTCATTTATAGCATTGGCCTCTACATTGTTGATTATAATTTCATTATGTAGCCACTATTCAACTTGTTCGTCCAATCCTATCATATTTGTGATCACTTTCAATAATTATTCCATTAGGTATCTTCCTCAAATGCTTCATCTTTGTTAAAATTTTAAATGAGCGAACATTGAATTCTTTTAAGGATAAAGTTAGTCCCAATTTTAACTTATGTTTTTTCTAGTTTGCTCTTGTCTAGTGACTTCTATTGAAAGGTTAAGATTTTATTGATTTTATTTAAGATTTAGTTTAGCTTCAATTCATTGGTTAGTTTGTAGAATAAATTGGTTAGTTAGTTAGATTGCTATATTGGTTAATAGTTATATTAATTATACGTAATCAATTTATTTTTCATTTTTGTGTTTTCTTTTATAAAAATTAATTTGAGACATAGAACCAACTCTTTTATTAATTCATCGAAACATATTCAATACTCAAGCTAATAATTCATTTCAAGCAAGCAAACTTCAAAAGAGCAAAATTCAACTCAAATCAACATCAAATATCATCCCCTTTTCAATATTATGACTAAATTTTCCATTACAAATATGAATATTATAAAAATTCAACTTCTATAAATTTATAACATTCAAATGAGTTCCATTGTTCAACTTGATACTTTTTATAAAACACATAAACTTGGTCAAGACAGTGAGGAAACTTTTAATAAACAATTATAGTTAACATTACAACATTTACACAAATCATCAAATCATTGTCGAATTTGAATAAACTTCATTAAATCAACCTAATATTTTTCCAAGCAAATCCTTGTTCATCACAAAGTCCCATTAAAAGTTCCTATTTTAGAATATCTCCTATGTACCCTATGAGATTTGATCTTGGGTCTCTTGTTTGAGATTTTGAGGTTTGATCTTGGGCCTCTTGTTTGATATTTCAAGTAAAACCTTTATAGCTTTCTTTGTCTTGAATTTAAGAAGCCACATGCTCCCACTTTAGTGTACAATGTGCCTATTTCAATGCATATATTTTAATTTTTTAATTCTTGTAAAATAAACAAGGAAAATAGCTTTTCATTTTATGAAGATCCCCTTAGGTTGTGTTATCCTCAAATTATTGGAAGGGCACTAGAGATTTATTTTCTCAATGTTTGAGTTCCAAATCCTTACTCATTGATTCTTGACTACTTGTAGTAAATCCATATATAGTATTTATATGTTTCACACATACAAAACATAGACACCGAAATTTGTCCATACCTAACCACACTTGACTTTACCCCATTCTAGCAATTAATTAAATAAATAATAACTATTTATTTAATTAATTCATATTTAACCCTCACATTTAGTTAAATAAATTTACATTTATGTAATTAAGTTCAACCTTATCCACAAATCCTCCAACTAAATCAATTAACTTATATCTACTTAATTAATTGAATTAGGTTAATTAACCTTGATTAAAAATTCACCTAATATTTAATTCCAACTCACTCTCGATCCTTGTTCATTAAATTCTAGCCTTTGAATCCATCTACATGGATCAAAGATCATCTAAACTTGTGATTACTTGACAAGTGTTCTAACCTACCTACCGTACCAATTTCTCATACATGTGTGAGCATATCTCTCACACATGTGAAGCCGCCCTAACTCTTACATGCCATAAGGTAGCCACCCCTATTTCTTACAAATTTCATAAATTAGCCACCCTACTTCCTTCACTTGTCCCTTTCATGAGCTTCCATATGTGTGCTCACACCTAGCTTTTACACTTCCACTCCTCTTGTGACACTTGTCACAACACTAAGCCCTCAATCCTTATCCCCACTCTCATTTAATCCCAACCATCTAATCCATTAGACATGGCATCTTGACCCTCCATTTTCACCATAAAAATTCTATAAATGAAGACCTTTGCTCTCATTTTAGAATCCACCTTGACCATATTCTTGTTCTATTATTTTTATCTATTAATCCTAATCTTATTATCATGTTGTTGGTCTAAAAAACCACATTCCCCCGATAACATAAAAAATAGCTTAGATATTATTTGTTTGAAAAAACGTTTCCATTAATTTGTTGGAAAATGAAAAACAATCAAATACCAAAATAACACAAAAGATGGTTACAAAAAAATGATTCAAATATGGTGGTTACTAAGAAGCTGAATTAGATGAGAAATAACTGACCATGCATTGGGATCCATTAATTTGTTTTGAAGAGGTGTGATTGAACTCAGGGTAAAGTTGTTAAATGTTGTTTTCTATTTGTTGGATGATTTAACTCCAAACCAGTAGGTGGTGGTTCTTTTGAAATCCATGTCTGCTCTGGTTTGTACTTTGTAGCTTTTAAGTCGCAATTTCTAGACCATAACGATACATTTAATATAGTTCTAAATTGTAGCTTTTGTTAAATGTTGTTTTCTATTTGTTTTTTGCAATATTAGCAATGGAACCTAATCGATTGATTCAAAGGAGAAAGTTTCAAGGTATTGCTTCATTTATTAGAAAACAAATTTACAGGTTTGAAAAATAACTAAGATACATAAAAAAGAGAAAATCAAGTGAAGGAGGGTGCATTCAATTTATCTCAATCCATGAGATGAGAAGGTAAAAGGAAAGGTAACTTGTGTGTTCATTTTATCTATTTGTGTCTTTTACATATTTTATCATCTTCACAAAGTATCCCAATTAATTATGTGGGTTAAATATAATATATCACATAAGAAGAGACATATGGAAGATGTTATGAATGTTGCCTAGAGATGGTGGTAGAGTTGGTTGATATTCCAAGTGATTGATCTTTTCTACAATTCAAAAGACCTCACAAAATATGGACAATTTTTTTCAAACTATTTAACATGAATTTTTTTTCATTAATAACAAGTTGCCTTGGTGTTTTTCCTTTATTATCATTAATTTTGATTTGGTTAGTTGCTTCCTTTAGCCTTTCCCTATTAACTTAACCAACTATTTAATCTCCTTTAAAATTTCTAGTCTTATAAATACTTTGTCTTCTAATCAATACCATCTTAAGGATGTTCTACATTTATTCTCATACGCTTCAAATAAAATCATGCTTATTGAAAAATGATAATAATTGTTATAAACAACCTCCACTAATGAAATATATTGTTGCCTTTTATATTGTTGATCCATGAAACATGCATACAAAATATCTTTGACAACCTAGTTGACTCTTTCTATTTGGTTATTTAACTCTAGATAGTATGCAATATTAAAGTTCATGGTTATTCATACATTCATCTAAAAAGTGGTCCAAACTTGTGAAGTCATTCTAGAATATACCATGAATCTTATACATTTCCTTCTCGAACCATCCGATGAATATAGGTGATTCATTTTTAAGTTACTAGGTATGAAATGCACTAATTTTGTTGGCTCATCAACCACCATTAGATTGTAACATGCTTATATGATATCAAAGGTAGTCCTTAGGTAAAATATCTATTGTTTATTCTCCACTTATACTCAAGTATTTAGTGAAGATATATTATCCGATAGGATGGACACGTTCAACCTTAACTCATTGGCACTCCACACGTATAGAAAAATATAGTAACAATTCTTTCTTGCAGGGGGTAAGGTATGTACACCTTGTATTGTGGAGCACGAGTTAGGTGCCTCCCTCATATTCGGAGTACGAGGAGTCCCATATACTGTAAGCCATCTGTAAACCCAAAAACAGACCGCCTGGTATCGTGGACTATAAAAGGACCTTTCCTTTCCTTTCTTTCAACTGGGCTAAATATATACATGGCGCGGATGCAGGAAAACAAATAGAATAACTAGGCGGTGGCAATCTTTCAATCTGCACCGTTGTAAGGCAGTTTATGCTTGCATTGAGTCGTTTGAGAGATTTGTTGTTTTTTCTTTTGGAAAGGTAAGAGCGGGGAGGGACCCACATTGAGGCTTTGAAGTCAAACAAAGCCGTTTGAACATCGATGTTAAAGGGGAGCTTGACTTTTAACGGCTAGTTTTATTTATTTTTGGAATGTTGAACATATCCTTTTGCTTTTGTAATGTTTACGAGGAACGCAATGGGTACTCGAGGGCAGCTGACAGTAAAGTGAGAGTTTATTGTTATGTTAAATAAATTGCACTCAATTTTTTGTAGGTCTATCTATATTAACAATGCAATTACGAAAATACTTTTCCCTTACATATGCCACGAGTATTTTATAATGAAAGCATCAGTAATGAGAGAAAACTTGACATAAACATAGATACTATCTCATATTGAAGTAACTTACATTCTTATCATAATAAAATAATGATATTAGCCGTCAAAGGACTTTATGATTTACAATCGATTATAAAGTTTATTGCAGCTAAAGTTTACAACACAGTCCAATCGGAGGTTAAAAAAAGTATAGTTTTTTTTCTTTCTTTACAACTTCTCAATTCCCCGAGGAATGTTTCCATCTCCAAACCAGGGCCATTGAGTAAAACCCAAAGAATTTGAAGTAGTACCAGAAAAGAATGAAGGAATGAAAGAATATTCATAAGTCGAAGAAATTAAAATTTAAGCTGAATAAACATGCGAAATTGAACCCTTCTCATCGTCCTCCTTGTCGTTAGAAACCCACCATACTTTAACGGTGCTGTCCACACTGCCGGCATACACAAGAAACCCGGCGGCCACGTCAGTAGATCCAGCAATGCACTTGACGGGACCTTGCTGCCCTTTCAGAACCGCAACCTGAGAATGCTTAAAGCTCCCTTGGGAAAACCCTTCCGTTCTCCATACGCGCACGGTCTTATCAGCAGACCCACTGCATAGAAATTCCCCCACAGTGCACAGGCAAAGAATGGGCCCACCATGATGGTCCCTCATTTCACAAACCATATCAAACGGGGCAGCACCAATTTCCGTCTGCCAAACCACGATGGCCCGGTCGGAGCCCCCAGAGTAAATCACGGTCCTGTCGGCGGCCACAGCGAGAGCATTGACAGAGGCGTGGTGCCCCTCCAGCGTGGCCACCAAGCGGTGGGACTTGGAGCCACGTGGCTTGCACCAGACTTTTACTTTACAGTCAGCAGAGGCGGTGTAGAGGTGGCCGGTGGGGCCCACAGCGAGGGCATTGATTGCGTCATCATGTGCTCGCGTGGAATCCAAGCACTTGAAGTCAGAGAGCCTCCATAGCTTAAAACTGCGGTCCCATGAACCAGAGTAGAGAACATCATAAGCTTCGCATTTCCGTTCCCCTTAAACATCAAACCATTCAATAAACAAACAGTCAATAACAATTTTAGATCTTAAAAATATGAATCCATAAAAACTGATCTAAAACTGTACAAATAAATTTTCAAAAAATTATCATATACCACGTAAATATACAAAAACATAAACAATTGTTCTATTTTATCCAACATTCACTAAAACAACTCTATGTTTTTGTTCTATTTTATCCGACATTCACTAAAACAACTCTGATAACCAGACAATATAAGATGGAGAGGAGATTCTTTCATAGAATTTCAGAGAAATTATGTAAACATTTTAAACATTTTTTTATTTTATTTATAATAAAACTTACCTTTAACTATTGAACCGTTTGATGTCCTCTTTCTTCCGCGCCTAACCGCCACGCCAACGGCCAGGCAGCTGATGGTGTCCACATGTTCTATCCACAGCCGCCGGTGGTGCCGCCGCGTCTGTACGTAGTTACTCTTCCTCACGGCGTTAATCAAATACTCCTTCACGGTGGGCATCGCCGTTACCAATTTATATTTTCCGTTGCTCCGGTTCCAAACGCGTATCTTTTGATCCTGGTGTGCAGTAACGACTCTGTCGCCAACGGCAACGATGGCTTTGACGGCTCCGTCGCCGGCGCCGAAGCGCGCGCAATGGTGGAGGTCGGGATGGCGCCACACCCTCACGTCGTGTGCTTGGGAGGCGCTTAGCAGGAGGTCGCCCGACGTTGCTACACACGACACAATGCCCACGTGTCCCGAGAGCGTAGCCACGCAGCGGTTGAATCTCCTCTTCTCGCCTTCCCACACCACGGTTTCGCCGCTCTCTTCAGACACAGCAACGCTACTGCAACTGCTACTGCTTCTCGAGTGACTGTTGCTTGAGTCTGTAAAGTCTGTTACTCCTTCTCCGTCACTTTCAGTTAAGGTTTCTGTTTCAGGGCGCTTCGATAGATCTGCCATGGTAGCACCGATTTCCAATACTGTAACAACTCTTTGCTACTGGGGTGAATATATATGTATCATTCTACATGGCGCGGACACAGGGAAACGAATAGAATAACTAGACGGTGGCAATCTTTCAATCTGCACAGTTGTAAGGCAGTTTATGCTTGCATTGAGCCGTTTGAGAAATTTCTTGTTTTTTCTTTTGGGAAGGTAAGAGGGCGGGACCCACATTGGGGCTTTGAAGTCGAAACAAAGCCGTTTGAACATTGATGTCAAAAGGGGATCGCCAACTGACCTAGCGTAATCTTACAACTGTAAAGTCAAACGCATGGAACTTGACTTTTAACGGCTAGTTTTATTTTTTATTGGAATGTTGAACATAGTTTATTGCTTTTGTAATGTTTACGAGGAGCGGGCGAGTAACTGGAGGGCAGCTGACAGTAAAGTGAGATTTTGTGCCTTTCTTCTCTGGTACTCAAACGAATATAAAAATACCAAATCCTTAAAGCCAATGGAGATTCTAAGCCAAGAAGCAGATAGGAAATTCCTTAGTGGGTATGTTGAAGGATTATGCCCCACAATCCTTCATGATTGCATCTATTCAAAAGGATGAAAACTTGTTTACACTTCACCTTCACTAAAAGCTTTTCGTGCTTATCACGAAATTTTAGTGGGGAGACTGTACTTCACTAAGTCACACATTATGTACCTACAACATACATAATATCAAAGCAATGTACAATCATGGAATGGATACAATATCACATATAACATATAGACAATAATTCAATACTAAAACATATCATTTAAATATAAAAATACAATAAATAACAATGATAAATATTGAGAATACTAACATAGTATTAATAACATTTATTTATGCAAAAACACACACATATATATCTAGAGGTAAAATAAAGTAGTAGTATTATCAACTCTCAACATAAAAGTATCAACTATATCACACACTATACACTTAGAATCTAGATGTCAATATAAAATCACATCAAGAACACCATGATGGTAAAAATAATAGTATAAATAATAATCATTAGCAGGACTAAATCTATAAGCGTAAAGATAATTTGGAGAAAATATTAGAGACATTACATCCTCTCTTGCTAGGTTTAGGCTTACTCTTAGAAGCCTTTGAAAAGGTGGGGATAAAGAGCCCAATTGTATTGCATCCTCCCAAGTAGTTGAAGTATCATCTAGTAGATACCACTAGATCCTTCCTTGTTTTAGTTGTCATCCCCAAAGTACTTGCATCTAATGCCATAATATACATATGGGCTCCAAAGAATGTTGTATGCCCTCCTGTGCCTACAAGGTGACCCAATCAAGAACATGTACCACATATGTTAGGAAAATCATACATGATGATAATCCATTTCCTACATAACCCCTTGAGAGAAAAACATGCATGTGCAAGTCTACAAAATAATCATATACAAAAATCAAATACATAACATAGGATATACCTTGGGAAAACCCTTATAAAGGAAAAATCCAACCTCCAAAAGCATCCACATACAATGTATTCTTCAACAATGAAACATTACAATACATTTAAAGAGTCTCCATGAATAACCCTGAAATATCAAACCTCTCTAATGCATCTTGTACATGTCCAAGCATGTATCTGCACATCCCATGCCATGCTTCACATATGCATTCCTCAAAAAAAGACAATATATTGACAATCAAGCCAAAACCCCAACTAGCCAACGTCAATCACTAACATGTGCCTGCTTTTATAGAATCAAGCTCACACAAATATAACTAAGTGGTAAGGTAAAGCCACATGACTCAAAATCATAAGTACACAAAGTTCCATTGACCCCACATTTACTTTTTGTTATTAATTTTCTCAACATTAAATATTTTTCCACGTGCAACCCACATATAAAATATCTAACCCAATGCTACATACAACTTTAGGGTAACTACATAGATATGAGGGACCAAAAAGGGGTCATAAGTGGCCTTTTTTTCTCTAAAATCAGAAAAGATTGACCTTGGACGAGAAATTAAACATATTCACACTCAAAATTTGGAGACACAATAAGAACAAGAGTCATAGTGCTCTAAACTACTTTGTAAACTACTACTATTTTTAAAAATGGTGGTGATTAAGGGGTTAAAAAGGGGGAGCACACAAAGTGCTCTTGTTTCTATTAAAAAAACTTAACATAGCATATGGTGTGCTACTCCTAAAGGGTAAGTGCACAAAGATGAGGGACAAAAAAGGGTCTTAAGTGGCCACTTCTTTTTTTGAAATAATGAAAGAATAACCTTGGAAAAGAAATTGAAGACACACACACTCAACATTTGTAGATGCAACGAAAAAAGAGTCATAGTCCTCCAAATCTTCTTTCTAAACTACTATTTAAAAAAAATGGTAAAGATTAAGGGGTTCAAAAAGGGGGGCCACACAAAATGGTTCTATTTTTTTTAAAACATAATATAGCGTTTGTGTCCAAAATGTTGTACTTTTTTTGAGTACTTCAAAAATTGCTTCAACGAGAAATTAGCTAACACCATGTAGTTTATGCCCCTTTTTTTTGCTAATTTTTAAATGAATATATGATTATTTTACCAATTTTTAAAGTGGACACATTGTGAAACAAACAATTGAGCATGCTCCTCTATAATGTTTTGAAAATTGATCGATTTCTTTTTTGAATATGTATATAATGGACTCTAGTTTCTAAAAACGTAATTTATTTGAAATTTTGATGAATAGCTAAAAAATACAATAAAAAATACCAAACATTGGTTTTTGACAAAAATAGATATGTACCCTAACAAAATAAATTAAAGATAAAAACCTTAACATACTCAAAATATGAAAAAAATGGTTAGAAAGGTAAGAGAGAGCTTGACATTATCATGGTGTTTTTCTATTTAACATTGAAACACGTGTAAACCTGATGGGGGAACGCTCGATATTATGTAATTTTTTTTTACTATTTGTAGAAAGACATCTTTGTACATTTAAAATTCACTCCAATTATTTGGGTTGGAATCCCAAGGAAAATCCAAGACAAAGGCTTATAAATTTCTAAAGCAGAACATAGCGTAAGTGCGTTATAACATGTTTGTATTCTGTCAAAGCTAATCATAACATTCTTGCATTATGTGAAATCACATAATGTGATCACGTTATGTTTTTCTTTGAATATTCATCTCCCTCACATTCTCTATCTCTCCCACTCTTTATCAATCCTTCCCTCTCTCCATCCCTCTATTCTCTCTAGCTCTCCCCTCCTTAGGTCTCTCCCTCTCTACGTTTGCCTTCCTCCTTACCCCTTTCTCTTTTTTCTTTTGTCCCCATCTCTTCTCTCTCTCTCTCTCCCCCTCTCTAGGTTGTTCTCTCTTGCTTTCTTAATTAAGGGTATAGGATTTTAGGATTGGGGATATAAGGTTTAGGGTTGAGGGTATAGAATTAAGGGTTGAGGGTATAAAGTTTAGGAAATTGAGGGTATAAGGTTTAGGGTTGAGGGAGTGTAGGGTTGAGGGTTTAGTGTATAAGCTTTAGGGTGTAGGTAGGGTTGAGGGATAGTGTTTAGGAAAGTTAGGGTATAGGGTATAGGGTATTGGGTATAGGGTTGAGGGTATAGGGTTTATGGTGGAGGGTATAAGGTATAAGGTTGAGAGTGTAGGGTTTAGGGTTGAGGGTATGGGTTTAAGGTTGAGGGTATAACCTGTGCATGGTTTAGGTATATGGTATAGGGTATTGGGTATAGGTTCAAGGGTATAGAGTTTACGGGTTAGGGTATAAGGTATAATGGTAGAGGGCATAGGGTTTAGAGTTTCAGGTTGAGGATATGGAGTTTATAGTTGAGGGTTTATAATATAGGATTTAGGACCTATGGTTGAGAATTTTTTCTTAGTGCTGAGGGTATAGGGTTGAGTGTATAGGGTTTAAGGTTGAGGGTATTAGTTATAGGGTCAAGGCTATAAGGTTTATGGTGGAGGGTATAAGGTTGAGTGTGTATCTATAGGGACATATATGTGCATTATATGATAGAGTCCATTTTATATTACATACAATAATGTAAGAGAGGGGGACCGACCACATTCAAGGCCCCAGGTCACAGAGGGCCAAAAGCAAAAGGCTGCCCTAACTTACCTTCAGCTTAATGGGGTGTTAGGAAATGCAAGACGAGAATGATGAGGACTATAAAGTCCTTCAATCACTCTATAGACTTGAAATATAGGACAGGAATAGGCAAACCAATTTTTGGGTTCAACACTACATCTCAGGAAGCTCTCTGCCCGAGGATGGAAGCATGGTCTCAGGATGACAATGTGACACACTGGCGTCTCTCAAGTGCGTTGGCGTTCCTATGACCAAACAACTAAAGAGACAAGGTTGAGCTTTGGAAAATAAGCTAACGACCCAGCTAGCTACTACTAAAGGGCCAAAACAATGCTATGAAGTAAATAAAATATGCTCTAATATGATAAGGTAAATATACAAGAGTTAGGGTGGAAAGAATAATCTCACAAATGAATTCATTCACCAGCTAGCTCCTAGAAGCACGCCTGCTTGTACACACAACAGAGAGGGAAATTGTTGGGTGGTTGTATAGGGGATTTCCTCAGTCAGACCCCCATGTAGGTGTTTCCACCTCCACAAATAGCCAAGAAAGTGATAAGAGAGAAATAGTATGATAAAGAAAGCAATACAATAAAGAACACTAAAACACTACAAAGTAGTAAATGTGCTTACTCAACCAAGTAATAGAGGAGAGGAGTGGGAAACTTACTACCTCCACTAAGAGCACTCAAGGCTAATGGAGGAGAGAATAAGAGTACTTGAGCCTTTTCTACAATGGTGTTGTCCCACACTTGCTCTACTGAAGTGATGGAGTGAAGTTGTTGTTGCTATGGAGTGCAAAAGTGCTGCTAGAATGCTTGGGAATGCAAGAAGTGAGTGCAAGAGAGTGTGTAGCAATTGAGTTGAAAGCTTGGAAGATTTGAAATTCATGTAGGAGGGAATTTGAAGGGGAGATGAAGAAAATTGCCATATTCGGGTCGGTCGGCTAAAGAGGGCATTACAAGCCAAGTACCAATGAGAAGTGTAACACCTCTATAGGCTCTAGTCGTAGGAATTTGCTAGGGACGTAAGTGCACTGCACAAATGTCTATGTGTCGCGCAGGCATCCCCGACAAAAAATCCCCCACCAATGCTCAAAACAGGCGCCAAGTGGAACAAAGGCAGTGGGATTAGGTGTAATTAAGCCTCTGAACTTGGTTTTGTAAAGTGGAGAAGGTAAAAAGGGAAATTTGCATAAGGGGTGCAAATTCACTCCTATACATTTTTCCCCCACTTTAGTGAGCATGAATACTAATGAGTGCTTAAAGTAGATCAAAGAATGAATAAGGTTAGAAATGTATACCTGAACCATCGATGAAGCAGACCATGATCTGATGAACCTATTGGTGTAGGGTAAGTAAAAGACTTCATAGCTTCTCAAAACTATGAAGTTGAAGAAAGAAAGTGTCTTATAGGCCTATGGACCTGCAAGGAGGCAACCCCCAAGATCTCTCACATGGAGGAAGCCCAGTGAAGTAAGTGCCTTATAGGCCCGCAGACTTGCAAAGAAGGTGTCCCCCAAGAACTCTCACATGGAGGATACCTGGGAAGTGTCCCCCAAGATCTCTCACATGGAGGAAGTTAGGAAAGAGTCTTATAGACCTGAAGACCTGGAAGGAAGGTATTCTCCAAGATCTCTCGCATGAAGAATACACAAGGAAGTGCCCTATAGACCTACAAACCTACAGGGAAGGTGTCCTTCAAGATCTCTCACATGAAGGAAACCGAAAAAAGTTCCCTATAGACCTGCACACCTACAGGGGAGCCACCCCCAAGTTCTCTCGCATGGAGGAAGCTCAAAGGAAGTGCCCTATAGGCTCTCAATCCTATAGGGAGGTATCCCCCAAGATCTCTCACATGGAGGAAACCTAGGAAAGTGGACTCCACAAAGTTAGGAAGTGGCCATGTAGGCAAGAAAGTGGATAGTCATGTAGATTGTCGATAATTTGGAAGAATTTCAAAGGGGTCCCTCAGGAACCTGTCGTGAAGAAGGGGTCCACTCAAGGGACACACAGTTTGAAAGTAGATGCTTTCTTTCTTGAATTGATCCATCATCAAGGGATCCTTTTGAAAGATGTTTACTTCATCAAGGAATTCAAAAGGAAGAATATGCCCCCACATGAGGGGAAGTTCAAAGCTATTCCCACTTTAGAGGAAGGGTTTCAAGTCCTTTCTTTACAAAACCATTATGAGGGAAACAAGTTCCATTAGGGTTCCAAGTTGAGAATGTGATTCTGAAGAAAGATTTGGAAAGATTTTCAAGAAAAGATTCGTTGGCAACGAATGAATTTTTCCAAAAATTGAAATGTTGAAGAAGAGGCATTGTCACACATGAGAGGGACAACTCAAGCAAAGAAGAGAGAAAGATAAAGAGAAAGAAAAAGAGAAAAACAAAAACAAAGGGCATAGGGGTAGCCTGATATTTCAAGGTCAAAATTGCTCACATATATATAGTAAAAGTATATAAATGAACTGTCATCAACCCCCTACTATATCGGACCATGTGAAGAATGCACGAGAAAACAAAGTTAAAATAAAAAATTGGGTCAACATGGAAGGGGAGCCTAAATTTGCCCAACGCTTTGCATTGTCCCCAACTTATCGAAAATCATGCACAAACATGGAAGAACAATGATACAAATAGAGGAAGGTTTACGACACAAAAACCATGCCTGTATCCAAACACCAATAGGGGCGATGAGGGTCATCCAGGCACACAACATAATCAAGGGGGAACACATCACAAAACACACACACACAAAAGATCAAGAAGAGGCCTCCTCCTAACATTGATCGACCAAGGGGTCATTTGCTTCCCACTCTAGATCATCATAGGGGGAAGGAGGATGAGCCTAAAGTGGTGGGATGTTAAGAGGAGGGGCATCCAACCCTCCCACAACAAGGGCTAAGGAAGAAGGCCCCGCAAGGTCTTCTTCATCAAGCTCTTGTGGAGCTAGGGTTATCAATTTTGTGAAGATTACTGACAAGGCCGAAACTTCATCCACAAAGTTAAACATGCACCCAATAGGAGCATCTGTTTAACTTTAGTGGATGGGGCAGGATTCACCTAAGATTCACCGCTAGGCTTTCTGAATGACTCAGGAGTGGTGATGAACTCAGGGGAAGTCGGGACTAGTTTTGTCACTAGGATGAAACAAGTTAGCACTGGACCACCTTGTGAAGAAGGGGGGATCCTCTTATGTCCTTCACTGCTAGAAGGACCACACTCCACCTTTTGCTTCGTTGAAGGAGATGAACTTCCCATAGAAAAGGCTAGAGGTGCGGAGGAAGAGGAGGAAAGAAAC
>VDFB02000007.1:193886364-194237151 GCA_007258455.2 Sequoia sempervirens
TTCACTTCTTGGTAACACACAATTTTAGTGGACCTGTCTTGTCTCTCCCTTTCCATATTATGCAAGGTTTTACTATTAGTTCTAATGCTTCATTGGTTTGTTTTTAAGAGTGATCTATGTATCTAGTTCTTGTTCCTATGTACTAGGCATATACATCGATTGGTTACCCATGCATTTTTATGAGATGGAGCATTTACCATATGGACATTATTGAGTTCCTATTTCTTAAGGCGACCTTCTATTTTCACTTGATCAGTGTCCTTTAGACTATTGGTACCTGTGTTATTTGTATCTTTGAGTTCCAAATGTTTGCCTTTATTTTCTATCTGATTCGAGTAATATCATTAGGGGAATTTATGTGGATTCTTATCTTCTTGATCCTAATCATAATCTATTTAGAGGAGGTTCTTCATTTCAACACTATAGCAATCATTATTCGACAGTTGTCTACAACTTCTTCACATTCCTATTCTTTTATGGGGCATTTATTTTGGAGGCTTCTTAGTCCTTCATTTGACTTTCTCTCTTTTGGAGAGGAGTTTTTCCCATGAGGTTTCCTCCTTTTCTCTAGTTGTGAGAGATTAGATTTTTTATACATAGGCACCTCATTAGGTCTTGTTTGTCAAGACCCATCATGCATTCTTTTTTTTTTATGAATTGGATTTTTAGGGTTTTTAGCTACTCCCTAAGTTAATCTTAAGGGGGTGTTAGAGTAATCATGAAATAATAATAATTAATTAATATTTGATTGACTACTAGTCTAATTCATTTCATGCACCTAAACTAAACTTAGGAGTGCCTTTTTTTGTTAACTAAAGTGAGCTATTATTAGATCATTCTGTCTCATCACATAGGATGAAGATGCTTGTCATAATATAATCCATTTATCATTTGGGGTTTCTTCTATAAAGCACTCACCCTCATTGTATTAATATGTGAAATGTGGGGAAAGGTATCCCCAAAGTTCTAAATATGTGTATAGAACCTATAGGAATCTTAATGGTGACCTTTCCTTATGGATTTCATTAGGAAAAAATTCACAAGGTGTAAAGATTGACTTTCAACCTTAATGGTGAGTCAATTAGCCCTGGATCTCAATCCTTAGGACAATAGGAAAGATCTAGAAATAAATGGAAATAATTTGAAGCACTCAAACTAATTGAACAAAAATACCTAATACATAAAATGCAAATTCTAAAATGTACAAAAATAGAAACGATAATTTATAGGAAAATTTGAGAAAAGTCTAATGGTATGCACCTATCACCAAAAGCTATTTTTAAGGCCTACTAAGGGACTAGTTTGCTTATGGATGAATGGGTCTTAGTTAAGGCTTCCAAAATAACTTTTGATAGTCCTTTGATTTTGGATCTTAGCTTCTATTTGACACATGTCACACTATAAGAGTGACGAAAATAAATTCTACAACTTAGTTTCCATGACTTGACAACAATAATGACAATTTGTGCAATAATGAAAAATTGCTCCTTTAAGATCTCTTCAATTCTTCTTCAACTTGTAATTTACACATACACAAAGAGGGATTTTTTTGGTTTGTATGGGGGTTTTCCTTTGTCAAACCCTAGTTCGGTGATTAAACATTGATAGAAAGATAATGAAAAAGAGAAGGAAATGATGAATGAACAATGCTTGCTACAACTCATCACCCTTCAATGGCTTCCCTTAGAGGACCAAATACAAAAAATATCTCCAAAGGAATTTGATCTTGCTTTGCTTAATTGATTTGGATACTTGAAATGCTTGGATTTTTTAGGATCAACCATGCATATAGCCTTCAAAAAATGACATGAACACACATAAAATTGGACATGATGTTAGGATCTTGATTGTTGCTTCTCATAGGAATATTTGATCACACGTGTTAGATTTGAATGGATAAAAAGACTATGTATTTATAGGTATTTATCTAATTTCCTAAAAAAATAGATTCCAAGAGCCGACACTTCCAACTTGAATTTGAATCATTAAAATTCCACCAAAAGCATATTTTAAAATAGGTCTTGGAACTTAAAGAGGACCCATTCACCCATGGGCGAATGGGTCCTAGCCTATAAGTCCAAGACACTCATATTCCATGGTGATTTAATTATTGATTGCATTTATTTAATGTCGGTTCATTTTTCAGAAAATGGAAAGAATAAGGCTTTACAATGAATAATTTGGAAAATTAGAAGCTTAATTAAGTCCAATAAATTAAAGGACCCAAACATAGTGTGAAATTGTAAAGGTATGCAATTTCCTACACTACATTTAACACCCACTTTAGTGAGACTGTGAGCTTACTCTTAGATTCATAATAAAATAGACATATATGTCAAGAGGAGTCCAATTACATAAATGTTAATGAGATAGGATGAAAAATATCAAGGAGGGTGATCAAGCTTGTCACAACCCTCCCTTTTAAACCAAAAAAATAGTATTTATTAATTAATTTGATAAGTTATTATATATATATACATTATTTTTGCTAATTCATAATGATTAAATCCTTTGGAAATGTATTCATTTATAATATTTTGGTGGATAATAAATATTGTCTTAACCCCTCAAATTATGATTGGTTAATAATATTATTTCAAAGTGAATAAATTCAAGACATAATTATTGACATTTCACATTTTATTTAATTACCTTCAAAACATTTTAATGATTATTATGGAATTGCATCTTATAAGCAATTTAACAATTTCAATGATTTATTATTATGCTTTTTTATAAATCCAATGTTGATAATACAATCAATGGTATTGTGTTAAATAAATCAAATAACATAAATACTATGATTAACATTTAACCTAAGGGGATTATAAGGCACTAAGTACCACCAAAAGGCTCTTGAACAGTTACATTAAAAGATTAAGGAAACCATGCAAGCATGCAATTAGTACCTCCAAAATAACACAGGGAAAACGCTGAAAAATATCATCTTTTTTTTTATTCTAAATAAAGGGAGACAATGAAGTATGAAAGGAGAGAAAAAGAAGGCAAGAAGATAACCTTGAGGAGAAGTTCTTGAGGAACACGTGTACATTTTGGAGATCGATTATATGGACCCCCTCGTCATTGATTTGATTATATACACAATCTAGCCATGTATTACAATCTCAATCTCTCCAACAAGGATGTTGCAAGTTAAATACAAATTCAAGGATTGGGGAGTTTGAAGATGTTTCCAAGGACATTTCTTCTCACATAGTGCAATAAGATGCACCAATTGGCGCTGATAGAGGGGATGTTGGATAGAATTGTGGAATTTGGTTTTATATCTGTCAATTGCATTTGCATCAACATCGACATTAGTCCAAGGTATGGCTTGTGTTGCTTGCATCATTTTTTTTCCAATTTTTTTTTTTTTACAAATGATCATTTCAAGTAAATAGTTTGGAGTCGATACTATCTAAGATAAGAGTAGAATCACTTTCTTTTGTCCAAAATGTGATGACTTCATTTATAAAAATAGTGTGCTTTCAACTCTGTGATCAGTTGGGTCTAAAGCTTCGATTTAAGCCTCTCCCAAAATTATTCAAATGTGAACATAACTTAAATATCTTCCCAATATTATCCCCATGCAATTGATTTACACCAATGTTAAATGTTATAGAAAATGTGAGCTTCTTGACATTCTATTCACAATTTTCTCAAAGAACATATTTTAATTACAATAATCATAATCACCATCATCGAATTTTACCAATATTTAGAATATTATATACTAAGTTGTTTGTAAAGACAAAATCACATTTTGTTCCAATAAATTTTGATAATGGTTAAAAGCCTATGCTCATAAGAAAATATTTATCACCTTTTTATTTCCTTGTAAGATACCAAATTAGTAGAATACTTAGCATGCTCATCAAGAAATCTGATAATTGGATTACTGAAAGTGTGTTATAACGTTGGTTTCAATTCAACGTCATTGTGCGTATGAATAATAAAAAAACCTCTTCTTATGTCTAACACCACCTTTTATATCTCTTTGAGTTCTTCTTTACAGAAGTATCATTATCAACATCTCATGGAACTTTAAATATCCTGTCAAGTAGAATATAGTCTATGTGTATCTAGAAATCATTGCACTTCCATAAAATGCCATACTATTACAACATTATGTCAAACAAATCATGTACCTTCTATATGTTTACACATTCTGCATATGTGTTTGCATGTGTCTGTATTTATAGTCATTTTCCTACAATGTAATGGATGTCAACGCTCAGTTCTAGTGCACCATTTTGGTGCTAATGTGAAGGATGTTGGAGAATATTACATAATCTAGCTTTATCACTACCAAATGCATTTTTATCGATAGCTTCTAAAGCCCTTTCAACAAATTCATTTTGTCAATATCTATAATTCCCTGCATTCCATGAGACTCTTTGCCAGGTTAATTCCCTTACTATTGGTAGAAGTAAATTAATAATGAGAGAAGACTGTCGACACAGACCAACTGACAAGTCTAGAACCATCCAACACCTTCTAGAGCCATCTCTAGCCATCCAACGCCGTTCTTAGCTGCCCACGTTGCTCATGCTGGACCAGCCCATCATAAATGTTGCATCTAACGATTTGTTACAATGAGCATAGAATTCAATACATTTCTTTCTATAAATATAAGGGACGAACTTGAATTCATCATCTGTCTAATATAATAATAAAGATATTAGTGTGAATTATCAAGGAAGATCTAATTCTCAAGTAATGTCAATTAGATTTTTTAAGTGATTGGTAACACGTAAAAGAAATTATGATGTAGAAGATCATATTAACATTATTACTAATATTATCAATTGAAAATAATATTGTTAAATATAGATGATTTTAATATTAAATAGTATTTCGAAAGGATAATGATAAGGAGATTCACTTTGAGTTAAACCTTAAAACGTTATGATTGAAGCATTGAAACCTCGTTATCATAAGAAGGTTACTTAGTTTAAAAGTTTGACCTTGGGTACGTATATCAATTAGTATTTAGTAGAATTGGCTCATCTTCTATTTGTATTTAATAAATTTTACAAGCTCGACTAAGAAGTAAGCAAGTAAAATGAAATCCCATTAATTCATGATTATATCAAAAATAGATTAGATTTATAATATATGGTTACTTTTGAAGTAATCATGATGCATGCCCACAATCTTATAGCTTGATTATCTTAGATAGGATTCAAGATAGATCACTTCAAAAAGTATTATATATATTATTTGCAAATTAGGTATTAAAGATTGAACAAGATAATAAATGCTTTAAATTCCACAATGTGTTATATTCCATCATCTACAGTTATGTTCTACATACATTATAACTCTATAATTTTCTATAAAATTTATGTCATGGTAATTTGATAGAGAAGTCATTATGATTTGATTAACTTGCAAAAAAGGTAATTGGAGATTCACTATTGAATTCACATGATGATCAAGAATTATGTTTAGTAATACTACAATTGTAATATTTCTTTTCGAAAACTTGAACTAATGGTGACTTGGTCTAGATACAGAAGGGGATGATAGTAACATATCATTAACCTTCATTAGTAAATACCAGCGATACCCAATGGCCATTGCATGGAGGATTGAAAGAGGTATGAGTTATATTTAAATTCTTCTTGGTAATGAATATTTCGTTCTATAATAATTACATATGAACCTTTATATTTTGGATTTCTAATATGGCTTACTAATCATTTGCAAAACTTAAACTATTGTTGAAATTACTAATCAATGGTAAGTTTGGTGACTTGATTATATAGTCGTCATGTCAGAGTAGAAATAATCTTTGCAAAGAATAGAATTATTTCGATAGGTACTTATTTTACCATATTGTTTCTATCTTACCATTAAATTACTAATTATTTAATTAGAAAATAATATTCAAAATTTTAGGCAATTAATATTTTTGTTAGAAGAAACATTCATTACAAGAGTTCCAATTCCTTTTAGAATCAATGTGTTGCTCTTATCATCACATTCCTAGTAGTAATTAATTGTATCCTTATATGAAGCTTTTGTATCAAGTAGAGAAAGTGAAATTGTTTATTGAGTTAGTGAGTAACCTTGAGTTTCTTAAGAATCATGAAATATTAATGGCGAGTCGAGGAATTTCAAGGAATTCAAGTGACAAGGCATGGAATATCTTCTAGATAATTGGCATCCAACTAGGACATATTGGAAGGAAAGTAAATACGTAACATTATATTATGTCAATCAATTATCTTAGGAGAAGGAAAATATAATATGATTAATTAATATCACGATTGTAAACTTTCCAAGTCAGTTATTTTTATGCCTATCAAGTTAACATGCACAACTAGTAAAGTATAGTAATGGATTTTGAATATCACACATTATCTATTGTACTTATGATCAAATAACTTAAAAGGAGGTTACAAACCTTAGGGGAATCCTATACTTTTACATTTCCTTTCTTAATCGGATGAGTAGATTGGGAATTACTTATGATTGTTAGATTTTTTCCTCATTTGAGGTTAATTTAGACTTCCCATTTAATGTGACTGAGTAGTGAACTATGTTATTATAAACTTATAGATTAATTATGCTATTGGAGTGTATGGTCTAAGGAATCCCTTTCGGTTTCACCTAAGTGGGTGGCAACCGACGAAGTACTGCCTAGGAAAAATTGAGTCCTAGAAAGGGTTGCATACCCGCTATTACAATACTTAAATTTTTTTAACTATCTATAATTAACTAAGTCCATTTGTAGTCTATTTCTTGCTCGAGGGTTTGGCTAGAGTCCACGTGGCTTCATGATGCTAATACGGTTGGGTTGTGAGCAATCCTTACTCGATGTATACATCATTGTAAACGTTTGGACCTTGACGTTGTTATTCATTTTTATCGAGGTTGCAGTTAAAGTGTTATGTATTTATATTGGAAAGGTAGTACTTATATAAAAAATTATTTCACAAAAAAAAATTGTAGAAGTTTTCAAGCTATCTGACTTGGTTGTTACAAAGCCCCTAGGATCCAAGATTGCATGGAAAACCAACATAAGCACAAAGAGACACACATGAATGTAAGATATGTGTAGCAAGACAAGATACAAAAGTATATAATGTGAAAATTAATGCAGAAAGAAAAAAAAGATGGATCAAGCCTCAACTATTTGTCTAAAAGGATGGATCAAGCCTAAGTTGTTTGTCCATAAAATATGCTCACAAGGGCTAGTGCAGTCTGCTATACACTAGGTGAGCCCCACTTGACAAAATGAGAAACACACACTTAAGTCATTGGAAGGTGTGTACCCATAAAAAGGGTTGTATATGAGAAAATACACACTTAAGTCATCTGAAGGTGTGTACCTATACGTCAACCATACCAAAAAGTTATACTCCTTGATAACTTTGATAAGTTTCCACAAAATGATCAATGTGATATGCCAGTGCTACACTAAGTTCAAATCCTATTAACAAAGTGAAGCTATAATGCCCAAAATCACATTAGAGCAAAAACACAACAAATTTTTTTTTTATTTAAAAAAAAAATCAATATCATGAAGCACTATCATTTAGCAACCATATGTGTGCAAGGTATAAATAACGAGCATCAAATTACATTGCTTGTGCAACATCATCCATGACACAGGGCAGTGTTGGATGATGGAAAGAAAATGCATTCATATTTCCTCCAAACATAAGGTTTACTAGTTTCATAACTACCAAATGAAAGTTGATGTTGCTCTTGCATGAATGTTAATGTCTTTAGAAGACCTCCATAATATGGGTTCTCTCATGGGTAAAACATATGTTTATCAACTTGATTTACTATTAATATTAAAGATCAATTCACTGAATTTTTATTAACATCAAGTCTTGAATATCAAATATGTAAACATTTATAATTTACTCTAATTATAAAATTATTTTATTTAATTATTATTTATTTAGCTATTTTCTTACCACTAGAAAATTAGAAATAAATAAATATATAGAAATAAATTATATATATATATAATTATATTTTTTCTAAAAAGTAAATTTAATAATTGTAAGAATGAGAGGTAGCTTATTAAAAAAAAAATACATTAAATCCCATACATACTAGATATTATTAATTTCCTTAATGGGAAGGGAGGAGGAATTTAAATAAAGAGGTAATATCTTTAAAGAGTTCCTAGTATTACGTGATCTATACCTCTTAAGTATATCCTTATTTAAATTAAGAGAATCTTTTCTTAAGATATGGGGATATATTCCTTCCTCCTTTTACCATATATTTATTGGGATTCCCTAAATTTCCCATGGCAAGGGTATGATTTATAACACTTAACATCAAAACTTTTATTTTAAATCATTAGTGGAGCTAGTTTTACCCCCATTGACTTATACACTATTATCACTAATACCATAGCATGCATTGGCATCAATAATTATTGCTTACATTATATTAATGTTCCTCTCCTTTCCAAAGAATGAAGGTTAGATAAAGTGTTTACTGATATAAAATCAATAAAGGGAACAAAATATAATTAAGATGAGGTTTTAGATCCTCATGTAGGAAGTCCACGATAGCACATCCCACCACTTTATTTTTATTGACTGATTTTTTTCTTTAGGAAAAATGTGAGCATTTCAAGTGACTGCTCTCAATGGAACTTAGGAAGCAAAAAAATAACTATTACCAACAGATTGTTTCTCCATTGATCATGGACATGTGGCAATGGGTCACATAATGCAGTAGTTTTACTAGGGTTTTATTTACATTTAGGAAATATCTAACCTTTATTTTATTCTAACCTAAATAGTATACAGATAAAAAAAAAAACTCCATCAGATAAACCGGTCACATCCATTTTGAAATCTGAAGATATACTGAAGGAACCCTAATAATCTTTCTCCAACGTTTATATGAACCTACCCTATTTTGTTTTATCTGAGGGATGGAGCTCAGATTTGAGGTGCACAACTATTACAACCAGGAGAATAAAAACAATCAAGGCTCCCAAGTGTACACCATGGAGGTTTTTGAAATACACTATAAGTAATATGCTTGATCTCCTGCTCTCTATTTCATAGCTTGAGGGGACACTCAGAGATAGTAGTGGTCTACTAAGTAAGAGAGAAGGAACTTTGCAGGTTGAGCCTAAGGAGACTAGTCATTTTCTTAGACAGTTAGTGCCTCCTCCCTCAAATTTCATAGTATAATATTCTTTTCTTTCCCTCTATTTTTTTTTGAGTCATTATTTTACTCTCTTATTGCTTATAGGGAGGCAACCAGACTATGGCATATAATTATTATTTTTAATTGTCTAGCTACAAGGAAAATGTAGGGGTACTACTTTGAAAAAAAGAAGAAAAAAATACCTATTTTCCCCACCAAAGGTTAGAGAAAAATAAAAATAAAAATAAAGAAAACACAATGCCATATCAGGGTCTCCTAGTTTAAAGTCTAAGATAGCCTTAATTAGCTATTTTACCCAATTTATTTACATTACAGTGGGTCACGGTGTGGGTCCTATTAAATTTTGTTAACAGATGCGGGTAGGGTACATCCCACTCTGGATACGTGTTTTTCATACATAATATTCTATCTACAAATAATATATATATTTTCATTCTAAACAAGGAATATAAATTTTCTATAGGTCATATCTTCAAGAAAAATGTAGTCATGAAAGAATTTTATACAGGGTTTTTACTCTCTATAATGACCATCCTTTTCTGTGAAACAAATGCAAGGTCAAGGGAGGATATATGTATAAAATGCTTTATTCTTAAATTTTTGGCAATGAACATACATCTACTATAACTGTGAACTATTACTCATGCTTGTAACAAAAATGATGCAACTACAACATAAGGCGCTAGACACAGAGCATGGACTCTCTATATTTCCCTTTTCTTTTTGTTTACTACAAAGTATTTCAGAGTTACGATTTTCAATCTGATATCCCCTAAGGATGTAAATGGTTAAACAACTACTTAAGAGCAGTGCATACATATTTGTAGCTTTACTTACAAATAAATAAAACAAATTATATTTAAAATAGATTAATAATTTCTTCCAATATATAGAGAGAGAAACTGAGTGGATAAAAAAAAATCTAAATACATAACGCATAACCCCCTCCCCCTTTTTTTAATTTCTTTAATAGACCAGCATATACAACTCACACCATCAGATTTTGTTTCTCATTAGAGCAAAAATCTAGTATAATAGGATGAAATGAAATACTACAAATCTTCCCACTAAAGAAAATCTATTTAACCATAGTGTACCCAGTCCTTAAGAGAAATCATTTTATATTCCATTTTGAACTTTAAAATAAAATGAAGAACTAAATAAGATCTTGGTTTTTTTCCAAAATAAACTACTTAATTTTCTTTCCATTCCTGCTAGTTGACTTACACGAGTTTGAAACCTAGTTTGCTTACATTGCAAAGGAAACAATACAATCTTTCTAACTACTACATTCAATGAACTTTACTTAAACTTATTATGCAAAATTGTGTTAAAATGATGTACTTATTTTCCCTACATCATATAGTTACACATTTCTATTTGTTGGTTAGCAACAACACAGTTATAATTTTTTTCTTTTGTTTATTTACAACAACATGGTGATAGAAAATCCAGTTGCCTATTTACAACAACAAGCACCCAATAGGGTGGTTCCACTTGAAATAACAACAATAAAATCCATTCTCCAAGTAACACATGTACTTTCAAATCTGTAACTCCTCAAACCTGCAAAACTAAACAAGGCATAAAACTTCTTCTATGGACCAATGGGGAGCTCACCTCCCAACCTTTGGTTGGAGAACCAACCACCCCCGAGGTAGGAGGCACCTTGGGAACCAGGTACATTCATGCAAGCCAAATACATTAACACATAAGATACACACAAAAATATACACACCCACCCAAAGGGATTTTCACATAACAAAGAGTTCATTATGAACCCAAAATGGGGACTGGAGGAACGTGGACTACGCACTCCATTTTGGGGACCCAAAAGAAATATCAAGAATGAAAATCACCAAGTTTTCAACCCTTCATTTTAAACCCTTCTTCCACATCTTCTTATTCACCCAACCATTCTTCACCTTACACAACACATAGGGGTACTCATACCCATCTTCTAACCTCTCCTTTTAAGGAGGAAAAACATGTCCCCATGGAGGTTTCTACTCCAACCATCCCCAAACTTGGGATGCTCTTCCCAAATTTGGGTGAGCTTATCCCATTACAACCCTTTTCCCCAACAATAGTCACACAAAGAAAATAAAACAAAATAAAACAACACTTAAGGGAAAGAATTTCAAACACACATTTACATGTATATAGCACAAATTTGAAAACATAAGAAGCAAAAAGGGTTTGGTGATCCTACCTTAATCCAAGCTTTGAAAAGGAGTGATGAGGATGAGCACAACTCCACCTCCTCCAAGCTTTCTTTCCAACCTCCCCAAGCCAAATCCAAGATCTCCCCAAAATTCAAGTCCAAAACCAAAGAATGCAAAAGAGAATATCCAAAACCCTTGTTCTTAGCTTTTCTTATAGAATTTCAAGTTTGAATTTCCTTTGAATGGGGAAGTGACACTTGTCACTCACCCATTCACCCTCCCAAGCACATTCACCCATGTGTGCTCTCACATGTGTGAGAACTTGGGGGACTTCCAAGACAACATAGAGAAGTGGGAGTGGAAAGGGACTAGTCCCCATCCCACTTCTCAAAACCTTATTTTCGCCAAACCTCTTTATGGCCTCAAAAAGGGTGCCCAATTATGAAACTAACTCAAAATTATAGGCTGAAAAGGTACCTAACCCATAGGTACTTGACCTAGAGACCTTAAATCAATAAAAACACTTTAAAAACTCAACTTTTCAACCCTCGAAAAGTGCCCTAAAGATCAAATCCGAGTTTGTCCACTTGGGTGGACAACTCACCACTTAAATGGATTGACATAGAAATTGAAACCATTTTACAAACATGCACAAATAACATCAACAAAGAAAATACATTACAAAATGGAACTATAGTGCCTCCATATGGACTATAGCTTGGCTTCACTGGTAAATTTACTCAGGGTTCCCAAAGGTCAACTCCAATTTCCATTGGCCATGGAAAGTGTACTTGCACACTCGATGCACATGTTAATCCATCCAATAAATCATATATCAAAACATTTGAATCACCATTTCATATACACAAGCTTCCATCCAAATAAATAATATATCAAAACAATTGAATCATCATTTCATATAATCAAGTTGCATAATTTCACATAGCATATATATCTCATATCATAACTGGAACAAACACTAATCATATATCATATCCAGTTCTTTTTACCTTAATTTTCAAATTTATCAAATTATAACATGGTTTATTCACAACACCTATTTCATTTGTTCATCATTTCAAAATTCAAATTGAACAACCACAGTAACTAGCATAAATTTAGGTCACCCATCATAGTCATCTAACTAAGCATCTAACATCATAATCAAATCATCATAAGAACACGAAAGTCTAAATACCATAGTCAAATCATCATAAGAACTCAAATGTCTAAGTATCATGTCATCAAGAGTATCTCTAAGGATAATCAATAACCACAACTCAAAATAGTCTAAATACTAGATGTATCATAGGGGTAGGCCTCATAGAAGCAAAATGTCAAAATGAAAATGAAACTCACCTCGGGGGTGCAAATAAATAATGCCAAAATGAAATAATGCCTATGTATGCCCCAAATTTAAAGAAATTGCTATACACCCTACTATGATCAATTACTTTAAAGTAAAAAAAATAATAGATGCCAATTGATAGAAGGGAAATGAGAGCTTATTTGGAAAGTCCTATGCCAATGAGATATTTCCAAATAAAGATACTTCATGAAGAAGGGTTTCCTTCACATGCAATCTCAAAATATAACACATAAGGGATCCACAAATTCGGGTCCAATGTATGTCTTTTCTATAATGATATAATAGAGCTTAGAACCATCATCATTCCTCAAATACTTTATGGAATAATGAACACAAAGGAAGAATGATACATAGAGAGAGAGAAAGAAAAGAAAAGCCTTTGGGTCAACATGGAAGAGACCTAAATGTCTCAACGCCTTGAATCATCCCCAAAAGGAAAACACAAGACAAAAGAAAAGACATGTTTACAACAGATAGAATAATGGAGATACAAATAGAAGAATGTCACGACAAATTCACTTCCTTTGTATCCTTGCACCAATGAAGTAACAAGGGCCATCCAAAGAAATCCCACAAACATAAAGACATGCCGAGAAACACGATACAAGAGATCACATTACATACATGCAATCACAAATAATATAGAAAGAAAAGAAAGTATGTCACATATGAGCCAACCTAAAGCATGTCGTCTGCATCCCAATCTTTCTCATCATATACAAAAGGTAGATAAATAGCCAAAGGGGCAATAAAAAGTTCCATACTAGGAAAATCACTAGGTTCAACATGGGGTGGGTCATTATCATGAGGAGAATCATAATGGTTTCCTCCATCTAAATTCATAGAAGCGGAAAATAATAAATTTAACTCATTATGCACTTCATCAATGTTAGCAATATCATCATCATCATCATCATCCAAGTTAATCACAACAGGAGGTCTAATGACAATGCCCATTGTATGTTCTTGTTTTTGGTTTGGTTGAGATAGAGAAGTCTCATTGTTGTGGAGAAGGTGCCTTATCATAATATTTTGTTTGAGTTAGTTGTTGATCTTGGATTGTTGGTTTATTCTTTTCTTCTAATTTATGAGCAATAGAATGACATCTGCGCCTACACTCTTTAGCATTTCAATTTATTCTTGCATGGTTTTCAAGTTTTGATCGTGTAGGGGTGGGTTTGTCAACATTAGTCTCTTTTCTTCCTTAAGGGGAGGAATGGAAGGGACCTTTGAGGGTTGGGAAATCACTCTCTTTAGGTTTATAATTTTTTTTGGTTTTAGGAGGCACAAATGGAATTGTATGGTAATCTCTTGGTCTCTTGTAGGACATAGGTGGTGGAATAGCATAATACTTAGTTTCTTTTGCTTCAAGCATAGGTTCATCCACAACAATTAGAGTGGGAGGAACAACTATATATTTTTCAGTTTCAAGTGGATGTTGGCAAGGGATAACTCTGCTATACACTTTGCTTTGAAATTTTGATATGATTTAAAGAATAAATCCTCATAGGGTGTAATAGGTTCCATAGGTTCGGGCCAAAATAAACCCAATGAAAAGTTCCCACAGGAAGACAAAGGATTAAATCCACTATGATGCACTGTAAAAATTTGGTTATCAAATGGAAATTTCAAGCATTTGTGAATGAATGATAGGACAACATTCATGAAACATAGCCATGGACAGCCTAACTTCACATGGAATCGATCCAATGTTCAGATGATGGAGAATTATACATTTAATTATTTTGGTCCAAATTTTAATGGAAGAGTGATTGAGCCTATTGAAGGGTGAGAAAAACCGTCATGTGTTTTGATCCATGATTTCAATTGTTCATAAGAATCTTGGTAAAGTTCATGCACAAATAAGAATTCCTTAGTGATCACATTCTCTACACACACGATATCAATTAATATCCCATTTGTAGGTTTGTCATTGATTCTTTTAGCTATGTAAAGAGGATCATCGGGTGCATGTTTAATTATATCACTATGTGAGAAATCAATGTCAAGGGACAAGTTGGTTTGTCCCTTACGAGGTTGAACCAATGGATCAAATTATTGAATGTATATCATACTCATTATCACTCTTATCACCACCAATTATGTCTTATATCTTGTCAACATTCATCACATCATTCTTGTTATCACTAGCTTTTACAAATGATAGAATGGTTTTGCATTAGATTGGTAAAGATTTTCAAATTTTGGTTGGGTGGGGAAACAAGCTTATTTCCTTGATCAACACCACCCAACTAGATGTGATTGGAGTCAATGAGGTCTTGCACTATATGTTTAAGACACATTTATAATTCTATATCATACATCCACTTTATTGATGATATCAACAAAAGATATTTGGGTTATAGTGTGGAGGTAAAGGATTGGTGGTATCAAGAGGTCTAATGGGAGGTAAGGTGATCGAGTTCTTGCCCAAAATTTACAACATAATTGAATGGCAGGTATCAGATTGTGGGGTGAATTGCTTATTCCTATCCCTAATTTGGTATGGAGTGGTTATTTTTATGGAAACTGGTTGAGCTTCAACATGGTGGGTTGTTTGATGTTGATTTATCTATATAAATCCCTTGTTTTATTTCTTGAATGTTTGAAAATTATTACGAGGCATAGTTTTGGATTTTTTAGGATGGGTTGAAGCACTTTTTCCTATGCGTTGATTAAGTGAGTTTTGATAATCACGGAGAGCCATGCATAAGCATGCAAAGGAGGGAAATTTCATCATCTCAAGCTTATCTTGGATATTGGCTTGTAAGTTTTCAATGAACATTGTTTGAAGATCGACATCGGGAAGCTTAATATTGATTTGAGAGTAAAGTAGTTGATAACGTGCTATGAAATCAATGATTTTTTCATTTTCATTTTGTGTACATTGTATTAAATAAGGTAGGGCCATATTAGGACCGATGTGCACTTGAAAATGGTTGAGAAAAGAATAAAAAATCTCATTAAATGAGCAGATTGAGTTATTTGGTAAGGAAAAATACCATTCCAAGGCCGTATCTTTCACGAACCTAGGAAAAAGCTTATCTTCAAAAATGAAGTCACTACATAAGGTTGTATATGCTGGCACATGGTCGCTAGGATCTCCTTTACCATTGTATTTCTCAAATCTAGGTATCTCTATGCCCTATGGCATTTGTGCTTTCAATACCTCCAATGATTTAATGGGTTTCTTTTGACATATTGTGAAGGTTGTCCATTTTGACTTTGGTTCAGTGTTGCTATTTTTTGTTGAAGGGATGTGACATTTTGTAAGAGTTGGTTTATGATGAAATCATTGGTTGTGTTTTGAGATGGAGGGGAATATGGTGGAGGTGTATATGTGTTTGGTGGACAACTAAATTGTAAGTTTGTGAGAGGTGGGGGGTTTGGAGATATGATGCTTGAATTCATAAAGCTAAAAAGATTCCTAGTGGAAATACCCAAAGTTGGAGTGATATTGCTGGTTGGTTCCATTGTTGTAGTAACAAATGGAGGACTATATGTAGGAATATAGGTTATGGTTGTAGGGGGAGGAATTTGATTTTGTCCTTGACTTTGAGTGTATCCCAAAGCTTGAGCACAACTATCCATTGTAGGAACATGATTATAAATAGTGTGAGCTATGCTACACACAATCTCTATTCTTAGATCATTATCAAGTATTCTCCTCATGTTATCTATGACAGGAATCATAGTGCTAGCAATATATTCTATACTCACAAAATCTTGAAGTTTTTCTAAGGATTTATCCATTTGTTTCAACTTCTCTTGAGGGACATGAAAATCCAATGTTTCAACATCAATGGAAATGGTTGATGGTAATGTAGTCATAGGATATATGACATTAGGGATGTGGTAAAAAATGGGTTGATTAATGTCAACACTATACGTGAAAGAGTTACAAAACTCAAGATCCATAACAAATGTACTAGCATAGGATGTCATGAGTCTCGAACTATGTCTCATTGAAGTATTGGTAGTAGGAAAATAGGTTTTGATACTCATACAAGTTTCACCAAACCAAAATTACACCCAAAATGGACAAAAGACACTAAATAAAGATAGTGAACACCCAAAAATAGGAAGCACAATGAAAGTATTGAAGTAGATTTGCAATTTTTAGATCTGAAACATGATAATTGACTGATCATAAGATGCAAAAAATTGAAAATGATTAATTTTTACTGCAAATTTTGATCTTAAACAATGCACTTTCTTTCACTAATTGAACTAAATGCAAATATTTATAGAAATATGTAATATATGAAACTAAAATAAAGATCTACAATTATAGGAAAATAAAGCAGACAAAGACAAATATATGTGCAAAATTTTGCAAAATCACCTGTAAAAGAATAGGTTCACCCAAGGGTGAATGAGTCTTTGCACAAGGTTTTGAAAAATTAAATCTGAGTGTTTGACTTGATATTTAAGCTCGCTGTTCCTAATTGTAAATATATTCTTCAATGAAAATTTTTCTAGATTTTTTTTGATGAAATGTAAATGCAATTGTATGATAAAAAATGAACAAAATGATAAATTTTTAACATAATTTTGATCTAAATGATTGAAACACACCTTAATGCAAGCTATTATGCAAAATGTGTGCAATATTTTTGGATTTTTATGAGTTTAAATGATGTAAAGATGCAATATGTAACCCTAAATGAAATTCAAAATAAGATGATGCAAAACCTAGATCTAAGGTTTTAAGGACCTCCAAATAAGAAAATTATGATGGAAAATGTCGGGTTCACCAAAATGAAATGTGGGGAAAGGGATCCCCAAAGTTCTAAATATGTGTCTAAAACTTATAGGAATCTTAATGACAGTCTTTCCCTAGGGATTTCATTAGGAAAGAGATCACAAGGTGTAAAGATTGACTTTCAACCTTAATGGCGAGTCAATCAAACGTAGATCTCAATCCTTATGACAATAGGAGATAACTTGAAACAAATGGAAATGATTTGAAGAACTCAAACTAATTAAACAATAAGATGCAACACATAAAATGCAAATTCTAGAATGTACAGAAACAAAAATGAAAATTTGTAGGTAGATTTGAGAAGAGTCTGATGGCATGCACCTATCACCAAAAGTATTTTTTAAGGCTTTCCAAGGGATTGGTTTTCCCATGGACGAATGTTCCTCAGTTAGGGCTTCCAAAATAAATTTTGACAATCCTCTAGTGTTTGACCTTAGCTTTTGTTTGACACAAGTCCCACAGTAGGAGTGATGGAAATAAATTTTACAACTTAGTTTCCATGACTTGACAACAATGATGACAACTTGTGCAATAATTAAAAATTTATTCTTTAAGATCTCTTCAATTCTTCTTCAACCTATAATTTTCACATACACAAAGAAGGAAAAATTGTTTTGTTTATATGGGGGTTTTCCTTGGTCAAACCCCAGTTTGGTAAGTAAACCTTGATAGAAAGTTAATGGAAAAGAGAAGGAAATGATGAATGAACAATGCTTGCTAAAAATCGCCACCCTTCAATGGATTCCCTTAGAGGACTAAAGATAAACACATCTCTCCAAAGGAATTTGATCTTGCTTTGCTTGATTGATTTGGATACCTGAAATTCTTTGATGCTTTAGGATCAACAACACATATTAGCCTTCACAAGATGACATGAACACATAAACTTGGACATGATGTTAGGATCTTGATTTCTGCTATAAATGATTGATAAATCAACTCTTCAATGCTCTTTACAATAACATTTTCTCATAGAAATATTTGATCATGTGTGTTAGATTTGAATTGATAAAAGACTATGTATTTATAGGTGTTTATCCAATTTACCAAAAAATAGATTCTAAAAGCTAATACTTCCAACTTGAATTTGAATCATTAAAATTCCACCAAAAACATATTTAAAAATGAGTCTTGGCACTTAAAGGGGATGGGTGAATGGGTCCTGACCTATAAGTCTAGGACACTCATATTCCATGGTGATTTAATTATTGATTTTATTGATTTAATGTTGATTCCCCTTTTGGAAAATGAGAAGAATAAGGCTCTGAAATGCATAATTTGGAAAATTAGAAGCTTAATTAAGTCCAATAAATTAAGGGACTCAAACATAGTTTAAAAATTTAAAGGTATGCAATTTCCTGCACTACAATATGAAGATCTCCATTGGAGACTCTTGAGGTTCATTATGTAAGTTTTTCTCGTTGATGATATATAAGCACATTATTGTTTGCATCTCTTTTACATGGAAGGTGTTTTTGTTCATTGTTTGATCCAGTGTCTTGTGTTTATTCATAATTCTAACAAATCATGGAGCACAAAATTCCTTTTAAACTATTGATATCCCTCAATTGAACAATTATTATTACTTTCTAGGAGCTACAATGTAATCACACTTTCAAATGTTCATTGGTCCCAAAATTCCTTTTGGACTATTGATCTCCCATTGAGATCAATTGTCCAAAAATAATTTTGGTCCCAACGAACATTTTAAAGTGTGGTAACAACATTTTAGCTCCTAAAAAGCAATTAGAACCATTATATTAGAGACAAAATCATTGATGGGAAATCAATATTGGTGACATGGCCTTAAAATAAGTGAGAAGTATGTAATAATACTAAAAAATCAATTTAGATTTTTAATATCACTTATACAACTTAGGTGAATTAAATATAATCATACATCAAATAATGTGTCAAAATAATTGAATTAAAAGTTTAATAAAATAAATTCTTAAGGGATTTAACTAGCACTATACTAATATTTCTTAAAAATGTGTGATTTAGGTCACCTTACAACTTGTACTATTTTACAAAATTTCAATCCACAATTTTAACTATTCACCATTTGGAAAAATAATCTACTAAAAAATCAACAGATCTACGTGACATGACATTCCCTATCTTAGAGGTTTTTCTTCAAGTTTTTGTCCCTAGGTGGATTGATCCAATAATTGTATGGTTAGAATCCAACACTTTTAGCAAATGAGTTGTATGATTCACATTCTCCTCTTTATGCACATATAAAGTAAAAAGGAACATATACATCACATTTTATAAAGTAAAGAGGAATATATATAAGATGTTAAGTATATATCATACATAGACAACATTGCATACATTTACTACTAAACACATCTCTTGTATGGAATTATTTTAGATTATGTGGTTTCATGTTCCAAATTCCTATGCATTTCATTCTTATAGCCTACTATACTTTCTCTAGAAATATGATTGATTCTAGTCTATCCTTGAATTATTTATGATATTCCTAATTGGATATTTGAAGTCTAAAATCCATCCTAGAAGGTAAAAAAATATTTCACTTTTTATACCATGAGATAAGTAGAGTCCCAAAGAGTTAGCCTAATTCTAAGTTGAGATAACAAAATGATCACCACTAAAATCCATTCAAAAAATAAATCCAATATTAAAGACATGCCCACCTAGTCTTGGTGTTTAGTGACGAGTCCTCACATCTACCTAGTTGTGTGAAATGTACACTAGGGGCATCATATCATCTTTCTTACACACTTCCCATCATCCCACCTTACTTAGCCTTTGGTGTAGAGACCTTGTAACTACCATAAGCTTGGATGCTATAGGATCAAGTATTTCTTATTTTCATACCTGTCTAGTTATTAAATGTTATAAGGAAATGGAGATTCAAAATTAGGTTTTCTATCCATATATCTCTCTCCCTCAATTTTTTTTATTTTTTTGAAACATGGTTAGATCAAGATTAGATTAAAGAATAATTGGGCATTAGGATACATTGAAAATCTTAAGTTTGTTAATACTTGTCGCAACTTCAAGTTGTAAATATTAAAGGAAATAATATTGTCAAGGTTAGATTTGCATCAAGTTCTTTGAGCCAATATAAATTTTAAAAGTAAGTTACAATGAATTGACAAGTTATATAAGCCCCTGAATGAACAACATTATAATGAATAAGTTACCTTGTATGACCAAAACGCATTTACTAAGACCTTGGGATAAACGATCTTTGTTTGGGGAGATTGATTCCTTTCAATAGAGATAGGATACTAAGTTTTTCATCTAAGTTGATTAGTATGTAAAAATACCCATAAATAGATTAGCACTAGAAGGAGGGCCCAATATAATAAGATGTGACATAGAAGGATCATTAAAATATTAAGATCTATTGAGGAAGACTTTAAGATTCTTTTTTTTTCAAACAATATCAAATAACTATAGAAGATAGAGGATGACTAAGAGAAAACTATCCAAGGTTAGTTGGTCCATTTAGTAGAATTGTGATCCCTATTCCTAAACATCAACATCCTTTCATGTTGTGGTTTGGTCAAATTTATTCTCCCCTTAATTTCCCTATAGGGATAAGTCTAACACCTAAAAATATAGATCATATTATCCCATTCAAAATTTATTCCCCATGAGCCAAGCAAGAACACTAATGAGCATATCCAAGATTGTAAGGATTCCTACATTACGACCCAAATTTGAGATGAGGATGTAGTATATGTAGTATGCAGATTGTTTCCCTATACCCTTGGGGATGATTTGTAATTAAAAGGTTTACGACATACTTGCACTTAACCCCAATCATGGATTTTCCCCAATCGTAAAACAAAATTGCGTGTTTATGTTTATTTAACCATTGAAATTACAACATTGAGTTCACTTAATCCTTTACACAACCTATTAATATTAACTAATTACTTAAATATCATAATTAAAATTCAAAGAAGGATTTAAATACTAAAAAAAATAAGAGAGAATAGAAACGATATAATTTGTTAACGAAGTTCACCCATATGTTCAGGCTATGTCTCTGGGTTCACTTCTCAATGTAGGACCGCTTTATTAATGATGCCAAGCTTTAATTTCCTTTATACTTCATCTAAGCTTCAAACTTGCATTACAATTTCTCTCACAATCTCTCTCAACACCTAAAGACACTTTCGTACTCTCCTCTTGCATTCAAGGGTTAGGCTTCAAATTCCTTCAAAAACCCAATTACCCTGAAAGGAAATACAATTTACAATACCTTTGTGCTTGCATTAATCTCCAAAACTCCAAGATTCCTCCTAAGAAAATTCTAATTCCTCCAAAATTAAACTGATTACCCACAAGAGCAAAAGTCCCCCTTTTATACAATTTCACATACTATATCAAGGTTACAACAATAATATTTGCAAATATTTTCTATACCTCCAATTTTAACCCTTAGCCAATTAAAAAACCCCTAAATGAAGCCCTTATATCTTTTAAATATTTCCTTAATCTTTAAACCCATGGTTTATATTTTTAAAACAAATAAAATCATTAAAAAAAAAATTGGGCTCCTAGGTTTTGTTTTAGCCACCAATACCAAGGGCTCTCCTTTTTTCTAGCCCCTTTATCATTATCCTCTAAGAAAATTGGGCTCTAATGGTTGTTTTTTTCCTTTATTATTGCCTTTTATGGCTTTGAAATCCTCGTGGGTGTAGTGGCCATGAGAGAAGAGTGAAGGTTTTGGGAAATGGGCGGTCGGGGGTTCTTCCCACCGAATCTCCTTTTCCCTTTATTTTTTTGACTATTATACTTTAAATACTAGTTAGGCCCTATATATGTTGCAAAAATGGTGGATGGCCTAATGATAGGAGTTATTATTGGAATGGGGGAGGTCAAGTGTTTGAACCTCTCCCACATATTTTGAACAAACGAACTGCACAAACCAACCCTCTTGGAGCTCCACACGAGTGCTACATGGCACCTATCCATTGGGCCACGTGGCACCATTTTATTCACTTTCTCCTTGACACATGGCATTGTCTGATTAGTCCATGTCACTTGTGCTTGCCACCTCAAAATTTTTCCACGTGTTATCGCCTAGTTGGTCCATGTCACTTGTGTCTACCACCTCAGCATCCTGCTATGTGTCATCACCTAGTTGGTCAATGTCACCTGTGTCTACCACCTCAACATCCTGCCACATGTCATCACCTAGTTGGTCCATGTTAGCACCAACTCATTGCTCTTGCCACGCCATCCACCACATGTCCCGCCATGTGTCAAGCTCTGGTGATGCCATGTCAGCATGCTGACGTCATCATTTGTACCTAGTCAACCCATTTTTCTTCACAACTTTGATCGGCCATAACTTTCATTTTCGAACTCTAATTGACGTGATTCAAGCAACGTTAGAATCGTCTCGACGAGCTCTTCAACTTGACACTATTTCAGACTGATTTGGAGACAATCAATTTTTTGGCCTTGAGTCAACATCTGTAATCTCTAGCCCCCCTAAACTTTGACTGAGCATAACTTTTGTGTATGGTCTCCTTTCAACACGATTCAAGTTGCATCAAGATCATGTTGGCGAGCTCTATCCAATGATGCTAGTTTCGTCAGATTATGAGACTTATTTTTTTAGGTCTTTTGGGTCCTCCTAGATCATTCCTCCCAATTGAGAAGCTTTTGGACCACCAAAATTTTATTTTTATGTGTAATTTAAGTGAGGGAATTGTTTCCTCATTTACCTGGTATCATCTATCCACCCTACTAGAATTATGACCATTTGACCCATCACAAACAAGATGAAGAATGAGATAGCATTGCTGATACCATCAATAGTGTAATCATCAATATTCATTGTCGCATCCACCAGCCACATGGAACTAACTAGTAGAATAACAAGCAACAATACTGAATAAATTGATGTGAAAGAAAAAGTATCATCATGCTGGATCTCTTGAACAAGAACATTATCAAAAAATGAATCATTCAAACCCTCTTTACCACTTTTGGCTAAAGGATTAAATGTGCTGGTGATTGATCCTCACACTGTGTTGCTAATAACATTTTATCATGATTAGAATATTCATGCTTAATATCACTAGCTATTACAAACACGAGGGTTAAAACACGAGGGTTAAAGTATTGCTTGCATTTACAATAATCTTCAAATTCCCTGTGAAATACAACAAATCTATTATTCTTCATGCGATGAGCTTTCACAATGAATTCAATTCTATCCTTAAAAAAATGATACCTATTATGTTCCCTATAGAAAATGGCCTTTCTGTCATAAAAGTAAGGACTTCTTAAAGCCATCCCACATATGTCAATTAGAATTACATCTAACTCTACCTTATCTACAAACTTGGATGTGATTACAAATCAGAGTTTATATTGTCTCGACACATGTAACTGAGCATTATCATGCACACAACCCAATATTGGATATGGTTTTGGATGAGGTGTTGTTTTTAATCCCAATTGCTTAACAACTTGTTCAGAGATTATGTTCACTTGTGATCCACTATCCATGAGTTTATAGATTTTACTTTGTTTTGCAATAGTTCTTATATGAAACAATTCATTCCTTTTACTTTCAACAGGGATCTCATTACACTTTAAAGAAGAAGCATGGGAACTAGTACTAGCAACAAGAATGATACCTTTTATACCCACAATTGTTATCTTGTTTTCATCATCAGAACCTAATTTGAGGTCTTGCACAATAGTTGCGGTATTCTGCTTACCCTTTTGATCCTTGAACCACTTTGGTTTCTGATTAAGATGCAATTTCCAACACTTTGCATCTTTTTTCCCTTTCTTTTTGCATTGTGAGCAATAAGGCTTTCCTCCTCTTTCTTCATGGAATTGTCTGTGTATTTCCTTCTTCCCTTTCTTGCTTTCTTGCTACTTATCGGATTCCATTAAGAAACTGTCATGGCTATTCTTCGTGCCTATTTCAAGATGAATTTCTTGCACACTAACTTCATCAAGGTGAGTTGGATTGAACATAAGTATTGTATGCCTCAAATTTTCACATAATCCACATATAGACTTCAATAAAGTTTCTTGCGTGTGTAATGGAATGCCCAAAATTAAAGCTCTTTTCCTAAATTCAAGTGTATATTCCTGTACACTTTGTCCTTTCTCTTGCATTAATGATTGCCAATTCATTACTGCTTGTTGCATGTGACCTAATGGATAAAACTGTTTCTTAAGTGCAGCTATAAAATCAAACCAAGAAGAAATAATTTTACCATATCGACTAAGATCTTGAGTTTTTCTCTCCCACTAGATTAAGGATTAAGGATGTACCTCCTAGATGAAGAGTGGCTAATTGGATCTTTGAAGTATCATCAGTAAACTTCTGAATCCTGCAATAAGCTTCAATCTGAGCAGACACTTTATCCAATTATCAAGTTTTTGTATCTAGTTCTCCATTATAAATTAACAATTCAAATTTAACATCAAGCTTTAACAAAGGTGTATTAGATTTAGGTTGCATAGGTTGTTTCTTCTTTGAAGATGTAGTAGACGAGAAGATGAAGGTGAAGACAGAGGTTTAGTAAATTGTTCTTCATTCTCAAATATTTCAGGACTAGGAGATTTTCCTTCCTCTGGTTGTTCCATGGTTTGTCTTCGAGTAACTCGCCTTGATCCGATCTTTGGATTAATCTCCTCAAGTGCACCTTCTCCTCGCTTTAATTTCAACCTGGTTAGCATCCACCACTTGCAATTTTTCCTGTTAAACTGCTCTAATACCAACTTGATCAATAATTAAAAGGTTTACAACATACTTGCACTTAACCCCAATCATAGATTTTCCCCAATTGTAAAGAAAAATTGTGTGGTTGTGTTTATTTAACCATTGAAATTACAACATTGAGTTCACTTAATCCTTTACACAACCTATTAATATTAACTAATTACTTAAATGTCATAATTAAAATTCAAAGAAGGAATTAAATACTTGAAGAAATAAGAGAGAATAAAGAGACAATAGAGAATTTGTTAACAGAGTTCACCCATATGTTCGAGCTACGTCTCCAGGCCCATTTCTCAATGTAGGATTGCTTTATTAATGATGCCAAGCTTTAATTGCCTTTGTACATCATCCAAGCTTCAAACCTGCATTACAATTTCTCTCACAGTATCTCTCAACACCTAAAGACACTTTCATACTCTCCTTCTGTTGCATTCAAGGAATAGGTTTCAAATGCCTTCAAAAACCCAATTACACTGAAAGGAAATACAATTTACAATGCCTTTGTGCTTGCATTAATCTCTAAAACTTTAAGATTCCTCCTAAGAAAATTCTAATTCCTCCTCCAAAATTAAATTGATTTCCCAAAAGAGAAAAAGTCCCCCTTTTATACAATTTCACATACTATATCGGGGTTACAACAATAATATTTGCAAATATTTTCTATATCTCCAATTTTAACTTTTAGCCTATTTAAAAACCCCTAAATTGAGCCCTTATATCTTTTAAATATTTCCTTAATATTTAAACCCATGGTTTAATATTTTTAAAACAAATAAAAATCCTTTAAAAAAAAACATTGGGCTGCTAGGTTTTGTTATAACCACCAATACCACTTGGGCTCTCCTTATTTCGAGCCCCCTTATCATTATCTTCTAAGAAAATCGGCTCTAATGGTTGTTTTTTAATTTATTATTTCCTTCTATAGCTTTGAAATCCATGGGGGTAGCGCCCATGACAGAAGAGTGGAGGTTTTGAGAAATGGGAGGTTGGGGGTTCAAAGCCGCTGAACCTCCTTTTCCCTTTATTTCGCTGACTATTATACTTTAAATATTAGTTAGGCCCTATATGTGTTGTGAGAATGGTGGATGGCCTAATGGTAGGAGCTATTATTAGAATGGGGGAGGTCAATTGTTTGAACCTACCCCACATATTTTGAACAAAAAAACTGTACAAACCAACCCGCTTGGAGCTCTGCACGAGTACCACATGGAACCTATCCATTGGGCCACATGGTACCATTTTATTCACTTCCACCTTGACACGTGGCACTGTCTAATTAGTCCATGTCACATGTTCCTGCCACCTCAACATTCTACCACATGTCATCACTTGGTTGGTCCATGTCACTTGTGTCTACCACCTCAGCATCTTGCCACATGTCATCACCTGGTAATTGGTCCATGTCACCTATGTTTGCCACCTAAACATCTTGCACGTATCATAACTTGGTTGGTCCATGTTAGAACCAACTCACTTCCCCTACCATATCATCCGCCACGTGTCAAGCTTTGGTGATGCCACATCAGCATGCTGACATCATCATTTGTACCTAGTCAATCCATTTTTCTTCACAACTTTGACTAGCCATAACTTTCACGTACGAACTTCGATTGACACGATTCAAGCGATGTCAAAATTGTCTCAACAATGTCTTCAACTTGGCACTATTTTGGACTGATATGGAGATAACCAATTTTTTGGCCTTGAGTCAACATCTAGAATCTCTGGCCCCAATGAACTTTGACTGAGCATAACTTTCGTGTACGGTCTCCTTTTGACGCAATTCAAGTTGCATCAGGATCGTGTCGGTGAGCTCTATCTAATGATGCTAGTTTCATCAAATTCTGAGACTGAATTTTTTAAGTCTTTTGGATCCTCCTAGATTAGGAGAGGAGGCCTACAATTGGTATATAATTTTACCTACAAATTTAATAAGTACATTGAGTTATAATATGTTTTTATCACTTGATTTAGAATCTCCATGGATCTAGATACTTTATTCCATAAATTTTCTACACTAGATAGAGGGGACATGAACCTATTAGTCACTTCAATAAAATGTTTAACAATCTCTATACCCATATTCATAATATGTATATTATAGATCAAGTAGTTGTTGTATAGGTTAGAATTTCTAACCTTGATTGTGAATTTTTATATTTGTGAGGACTCTTGTATCTCCTAAAACCCTAATAAATTCACATATAATCCTTGGTGATAAAGAATGATATTGAATCGTGTGAAAGTGTTCAAGTTAGGATCCCAATATGTGAGAATATTATAGAGAATGATGTTGGATGGTGGCATTAGTGACACCCTCACCATTTATCTCAACCTAGCCAACCCTCTCCAAAGTGGCATTAGTTTTCTTGTGCAACTAGTCCATCTATATCTAACTCTAACTATTATTACCATCCTTATGATCCTAGTTTCATGCTCATTGATTTGACTACAAGAACTAGATCACAACAAATTCACAATCATGTACGTAAAAATCAATAACAATTGAACATGTGAGTTAACCCCTTTTAATAGGTTGTCTATGCATGATCAAATTTAGGTATATATTGAAACCTTGCACAAATGGTAAAGTCCTTTTGTATGCTAATTTTTTATAATTTTTTTAAATATCAATTATTTTCTTTTACTTGAATCCATTTTTTTATTATATGGGACAATAATGGAGTGAAATGGGCCTTGCACCAGTGATTTATATAACTTAAAAAATAATACTTACACTCACCATCATAATGCATCTATTCCAAGCAAATAAAATGTATGTACCCCTTTTTGTACATCCTTGAATGGGTTAAAATTGAGAGTCCAACAATGACTAATATAACTTATAGTGTTATTATGGTATAAAATTAAAGATTAGATATGATTATTGGAGCCCCACTCTCTTGTTCTTACCTTTTTTCATGTGTAACCCAATTATTTTTTACCTAGCTTTCTATTTCCATTTGATCTACCCTTCAAATTTTCTCATTTTTCTTACTTTAGAAAAAGTGTTGGTGTTGTCTAGTTGGTGGTTTTAAAATTACTACATATGGTGATTTATATAATCACTAAAATGGTTGCATAACCATATAAATCACTAAAATGGCTGCATAACCACCCTAAATGTATTTAAATTACCGTGTTAATCATGTAACCTTCATAATAGTTTTGTAGTTGTAATCGATAATTTCAAGATTTCTTATTAGCATAATTATAGTTTCACCTAAGTATTTAGAAATGTGTATTTTGATTGTTTTGTGACCTTATGAAATGATGAAAATGGGGTGCTCCACCTCTTAAAAGATGGAACACAAGGGTAGGGACCTATTTCACTTAGTTTCACTCAAGGCAACCTTAGAGATCTCAATCTACTTGGATAGGATGAAGGAAAGAGATCTGCTAAAGGTTGTCATAGGATATTATCAATGACTAAAAGGGGGTTCACCACCAAGATAGGGCTTGGAAAGACTAGTAACATGCAAGATCTAATGACAAAATGTAATGATGTGTAAAACCTAAGTAAATGACCTAGAAATGAATGCAAAACATAATAGTAAACTGATAAATAAGAGAGGTGCACCTAGAGACCTGTAGCAGCCTGAATGAAGATCTGAAATGTTGAAAATTTTGAATTTAATGCATATTGGGACTCATATGTAAAGCTGGGCGATTTAGTCCCAGATTAGGGTTTCTAGGTAGGAACAAAAAATTGGTAGTGACAAGTGTGGAACTCCTGAAATCTGGAAAAATGATTGTACTGGGATTCATACGCAAGAAGTGGCATATCAGTCCTACTTAGCTTCTTTAGAGGATCAAGATATGATTCTACTCTTTCTTCTCAACCTGATTTTTGGATCTAAAATGCTCAATTCTGCTCTATAGGTGTCTTTTGATGATCTTGTAAACAAGGTGACAACTTTGAAAACTTTGCAAACTTGATGACTTCTTCCAATCTTTCTCTTCAATGTATCTTCAACCTAGGTTTGCAAATCACACACTAAAGAGAGGGAAAAATGTTGTTTTGTTAGTGGATAGGGGTTTGCCTTGGTCAAACCCCGTTTTGGTAATAAAACCTTGAAATGAAATGAAATAGAAAGGATGAATGATGAATGAACAAAATGATATGTTACAACTCACCAAACCCTAGGAACAAAAGGATACAATCTTGTATATTTAATGGCTACAATGGATGTAGATCTTGAATCTTGCTTGAATGATCTGGATCTTGATTTGAATGCTTGCTTAAATCATAAAACCCTACATCACAAATGTTAGCTAAAAAAAACATGATGCATGATGACTTTGACATGATGCTTGATACTTGAATAATTCTCCAAAATGCTTGATAATCAAATCTTGAATGCTCTTGTAAACACTTGTAATCATAAATTTCTAGAATGCATGAATGCTTGAAAGCTTAGATCTTGTTAGGAGAAAATATGTGAAATAACCTTGTATTTATACTTGTTTATGCCAAATTTCCTGAAATTACAACACTACAAGCCGACATTAGATCTAGGAGAATAAAATCCTACCAAGAATTTGAATTTAATTTAGGTCTAAGCTAAGTGGGACTCATACACCAGTTGTGGCATATGAGTCCCATTAGGCTAATCTTGGGACACATTTTTCAAGAAATGCTTAGGTTCATGTGAAATCCAGATTGGGGCCCCGAAACTTAGGTGGGACCCATATGCCCAAGGTGGGTTATGAGTCCCAGATCACTAAATTTGGGCCATACAATCCAAAAACACATGAATTATGATTGGATGTTGGTAGATATTGGGACTATCTCAAAAAGATGCACTAATTAAGGATTGTGGATGCAAAATAAGCCCAATTAAAGCATAAAGAAGGCCAATTAATTAATAAAAAACCCTAGATTAGTGTGAAAGTGAAAGAAAACACTTTACAACACCTTGAATAAGGCACAATAAAGTCCATTTAGTTCATAAGTGCCCAAACAAGTGTGAAAAGGTAAAGGGATACATTTTTCTACACTACACCTTAAATATTCATTTTTCTCATCCCTTGGCCTTCCCTTTATCCCCATATCATATATAACCTTCCTTTTTTTTTTAAAATGTAGAAATACATGCCTTTACAATAGATATAAATTGATCCCAAACTATTTTCTTCAAGAATATATCTATGCACACTCTACTTCCCCACTTGAAACCAATCTATTATGCAATAGTAAGCTCATTTAGTTTCATTTTCATTTAATTAAATTCCTATACTATCATTTTTCTTCATTTATAGCATTGGCCTCTACATCCTTGATTATAATTCCATTATGTAGCCACTATTCAACTTGTTCGTCCAATCCTATCATATTTGCAATCACTTTCAATAATTATTCCATTGGGTATCTTCCTCAAATGCTTCATCTTTGTTAAAATTTTAAATGAGCGAACATTGAATTCTTTTAAGGATAAAGTTAGTCCCAATTTTAGCTTATGTTTTTTCTAGTTTTCTCTTGTCTAGTGACTTCTATTGAAAGGTCAAGATTTTATTGATTTTATTTAAGATTTAGTTTAGCTTCAATTCATTGGTTAGTTTGTAGAATAAATTGGTTAGTTAGTTAGATTGCTATATTGGTTAATAGTTATATTAATTTATACGTAATCATTTTATTTTTCATTTTTGTGTTTTCTTTTATGGAAATTAATTTGAGACATAAAACCAACTCTTTTATTTTTTCATCGAAACATATTCAATACTCAAGCTTCAAAATAATTCATTTCAAGCAAGCAAACTTCAAAAGAGCAAAATTCAACTCAAATCAACATCAAGTATCATCCCCTTTTCAATATTATGACTAAATTTTCCATTACAAATATGAATATTATAAAAAATCAACTTCTATAAATTTATAACATTCAAATGAGTTCCATTGTTCAACTTGATACTTTTTATAAAACACATAAACTTGGTCAAGACGGTAAGGAAACTTTTAATAAACAATTATAGTTAACATTACAACATTTACACAAATCATCAAATCATTGTCGAATTTGACTAAACTTCATTAAATCAACCTAATATTTTTCCAAGCAAATCCTTGTTCATCACAAAGTCCCATTAAAAGTTCCTATTTTAGAATATCTCCTATGTACCCTATGAGATTTGATCTTGGGTCTCTTGTTTGAGATTTTGAGGTTTGATCTTGGGCCTCTTGTTTGATATTTCAAGTAAAACCTTTATAGCTTTCTTTGTCTTGAATTTAAGAAGCCACATGCTCCCACTTTAGTGTACAATGTGCCTATTTCAATGCATATATTTTAATTTTTTAATTCTTGTAAAATAAACAAGGAAAATAGCTTTTCATTTTATGAAGATCCCCTTAGGTTGTGTTATCCTCAAATTATTGGAAGGGCACTAGAGATTTATTTTCTCAATGTTTGAGTTCCAAATCCTTACTCATTGATTCTTGACTACTTGTAGTAAATCCATATATAGTATTTATATGTTTCACACATACAAAACATAGACACCGAAATTTGTCCATACCTAACCACACTTGACTTTACCCCATTCTAGCAATTAATTAAATAAATAATAACTATTTATTTAATTAATTCATATTTAACCCTCACATTTAGTTAAATAAATTTACATTTATGTAATTAAGTTCAACCTTATCCACAAATCCTCCAACTAAATCAATTAACTTATATCTACTTAATTAATTGAATTAGGTTAATTAACCTTGATTAAAAATTCACCTAATATTTAATTCCAACTCACTCTCGATCCTTGTTCATTAAATTCTAGCCTTTGAATCCATCTACATGGATCAAAGATCATCTAAACTTGTGATTACTTGACAAGTGTTCTAACCTACCTACCGTACCAATTTCTCATACATGTGTGAGCATATCTCTCACACATGTGAAGCCGCCCTAACTCTTACATGCCATAAGGTAGCCACCCCTATTTCTTACAAATTTCATAAATTAGCCACCCTACTTCCTTCACTTGTCCCTTTCATGAGCTTCCATATGTGTGCTCACACCTAGCTTTTACACTTCCACTCCTCTTGTGACACTTGTCACAACACTAAGCCCTCAATCCTTATCCCCACTCTCATTTAATCCCAACCATCTAATCCATTAGACATGGCATCTTGACCCTCCATTTTCACCATAAAAATTCTATAAATGAAGACCTTTGCTCTCATTTTAGAATCCACCTTGACCATATTCTTGTTCTATTATTTTTATCTATTAATCCTAATCTTATTATCATGTTGTTGGTCTAAAAAACCACATTCCCCCGATAACATAAAAAATAGCTTAGATATTATTTGTTTGAAAAAACGTTTCCATTAATTTGTTGGAAAATGAAAAACAATCAAATACCAAAATAACACAAAAGATGGTTACAAAAAAATGATTCAAATATGGTGGTTACTAAGAAGCTGAATTAGATGAGAAATAACTGACCATGCATTGGGATCCATTAATTTGTTTTGAAGAGGTGTGATTGAACTCAGGGTAAAGTTATTAAATGTTGTTTTCTATTTGTTGGATGATTTAACTCCAAACCAGTAGGTGGTGGTTCTTTTGAAATCCATGTCTGCTCTGGTTTGTACTTTGTAGCTTTTAAGTCGCAATTTCTAGACCATAACGATACATTTAATATAGTTCTAAATTGTAGCTTTTGTTAAATGTTGTTTTCTATTTGTTTTTTGCAATATTAGCAATGGAACCTAATCGATTGATTCAAAGGAGAAAGTTTCAAGGTATTGCTTCATTTATTAGAAAACAAATTTACAGGTTTGAAAAATAACTAAGATACATAAAAAAGAGAAAATCAAGTGAAGGAGGGTGCATTCAATTTATCTCAATCCATGAGATGAGAAGGTAAAAGGAAAGGTAACTTGTGTGTTCATTTTATCTATTTGTGTCTTTTACATATTTTATCATCTTCACAATGTATCCCAATTAATTATGTGGGTTAAATATAATATATCACATAAGAAGAGACATATGGAAGATGTTATGAATGTTGCCTAGAGATGGTGGTAGAGTTGGTTGATATTCCAAGTGATTGATCTTTTCTACAATTCAAAAGACCTCACAAAATATGGACAATTTTTTTCAAACTATTTAACATGAATTTTTTTTCATTAATAACAAGTTGCCTTGGTGTTTTTCCTTTATTATCATTAATTTTGATTTGGTTAGTTGCTTCCTTTAGCCTTTCCCTATTAACTTAACCAACTATTTAATCTCCTTTAAAATTTCTAGTCTTATAAATACTTTGTCTTCTAATCAATACCATCTTAAGGATGTTCTACATTTATTCTCATACGCTTCAAATAAAATCATGCTTATTGAAAAATGATAATAATTGTTATAAACAACCTCCACTAATGAAATATATTGTTGCCTTTTATATTGTTGATCCATGAAACATGCATACAAAATATCTTTGACAACCTAGTTGACTCTTTCTATTTGGTTATTTAACTCTAGATAGTATGCAATATTAAAGTTCATGGTTATTCATACATTCATCTAAAAAGTGGTCCAAACTTGTGAAGTCATTCTAGAATATACCATGAATCTTATACATTTCCTTCTCGAACCATCCGATGAATATAGGTGATTCATTTTTAAGTTACTAGGTATGAAATGCACTAATTTTGTTGGCTCATCAACCACCATTAGATTGTAACATGCTTATATGATATCAAAGGTAGTCCTTAGGTAAAATATCTATTGTTTATTCTCCACTTATACTCAAGTATTTAGTGAAGATATATTATCCGATAGGATGGACACGTTCAACCTTAACTCATTGGCACTCCACACGTATAGAAAAATATAGTAACAATTCTTTCTTGCAGGGGGTAAGGTATGTACACCTTGTATTGTGGAGCACGAGTTAGGTGCCTCCCTCATATTCGGAGTACGAGGAGTCCCATATACTGTAAGCCATCTGTAAACCCAAAAACAGACCGCCTGGTATCGTGGACTATAAAAGGACCTTTCCTTTCCTTTCTTTCAACTGGGCTAAATATATACATGGCGCGGATGCAGGAAAACAAATAGAATAACTAGGCGGTGGCAATCTTTCAATCTGCACCGTTGTAAGGCAGTTTATGCTTGCATTGAGTCGTTTGAGAGATTTGTTGTTTTTTCTTTTGGAAAGGTAAGAGCGGGGAGGGACCCACATTGAGGCTTTGAAGTCAAACAAAGCCGTTTGAACATCGATGTTAAAGGGGAGCTTGACTTTTAACGGCTAGTTTTATTTATTTTTGGAATGTTGAACATATCCTTTTGCTTTTGTAATGTTTACGAGGAACGCAATGGGTACTCGAGGGCAGCTGACAGTAAAGTGAGAGTTTATTGTTATGTTAAATAAATTGCACTCAATTTTTTGTAGGTCTATCTATATTAACAATGCAATTACGAAAATACTTTTCCCTTACATATGCCACGAGTATTTTATAATGAAAGCATCAGTAATTAGAGAAAACTTGCCATAAACATAGATACTATCTCATATTGAAGTAACTTACATTCTTATCATAATACAATAATGATATTAGCCGTCAAAGGACTTTATGATTTACAATCGATTATAAAGTTTATTGCTGCTATAGTTTACAACGCAGTCCAATCGGAGGTTAAAAAAAGTATAGTTTTTTTTCTTTCTTTACAACTTCTCAATTCCCCGAGGAATGTTTCCATCTCCAAACCAGGACCATTGAGTAAAACCCAAAGAATTTGAAGTAGTACCAGAAAAGAATGAAGGAATGAAAGAATATTCTTAAGTGGAAGAAATTAAAATTTAAGCTGAATAAACATGCGAAATCGAACCCTTCTCATCGTCCTCCTTGTCGGTAGAAACCCACCATACTTTAACGCTGCCGTCCACACTGCCGGCATACACAAGAAACCCGGCGGCCACGTCAGTAGATCCAGCAATGCACTTGACGGGACCTTGCTGCCCTTTCAGAACCGCAACCTGAGAATGCTTAAAGCTCCCTTGGGAAAACCCTTCCCTTCTCCATACGCGCACGGTCTTATCAGCAGACCCACTGCATAGAAATTCCCCCACAGTGCACAGGCAAAGAATGGGCCCACCATGATGGTCCCTCATTTGACAAACCATATCAAACGGGGAAGCACCAATTTCCGTCTGCCAAACCACGATGGCCCGGTCGGAGCCCCCAGAGTAAATCACGGTCCTGTCGGCGGCCACAGCGAGAGCATTGACAGAGGCGTGGTGCCCCTCCAGCGTGGCCACCAAGCGGTGGGACTTGGAGCCACGTGGCTTGCACCAAACTTTTACTTTACAGTCAGCAGAGGCGGTGTAGAGGTGGCCGGTGGGGCCCACAGCGAGGGCATTGATTGCGTCATCATGTGCTCGCGTGGAATCCAAGCACTTGAAGTCAGAGAGCCTCCATAGCTTAAAACTGCGGTCCCATGAGCCCGAATAGAGAACATCATAGGCTTCACATTTCCTTTCCCCTTAAACATCAAACCATTCAATAAACAAACAGTCAATAATAATTTTAGATTTAAAAAATATGAATCCATAAAAACTGATCTACTGCACAAATAAAAATTTCCAAACAATTATCATATATTAGGTAAATGTAAATTTACTCATCATCTACATCTACATATACAAAGACGGGTTTAAGAAAATTCACTGCCAACAATTTATGATGGTGAATTTGTGATGGCAGTGAATGCAAATTCACCTAAAGCCTACAAAAACATAAACAATTGTTGTATTTTATCCAACATTCACTAAAACAACTCTGATAACCAGACAATATAAGGTGAGAGGAGATTCTTTCATAAAATTTTCAGAGAAATTATATAACCTTTTTAAAGATTTTTTTAATTTGATTTACCTTTAACTATTGAACCATTTGATGTTCTCTTTCTTCCGCGCCTAACCGCCACGCCAACGGCCAGGCAGCTGATGGTGTCTACATGTTCTATCCACAGCCGCCGGTGGTGCCGCCGCGTCTGTACGTAGTTGCTCTTCCTCACGGCATTAATCAAATACTCCTTCACTGTGGGCATCGCTGTTACCAATTTATATTTTCCGTTGCTCCGCTTCCAAACGCGTATCTTTTGATCCTGGTGTGCAGTAACGACTCTGTCGCCAACGGCAACGATGGCTTTGACGGCTCCATCGCCGGCGCCGAAGCGCGCACAGTGGTGGAGGTCGGGATGGCGCCACACCCTCACGTCGTGTGCTTGGGAGGCACTTAGCAGGAGGTCGCCCGACGTTGCTACACACGACACAATGCCCACGTGTCCCGAGAGCGTAGCCACGCAGCGGTTGAATCTCCTCTTCTCGCCTTTCCACACCACGGTTTCGCCGCTCTCTTCAGACACAGCAACGCTACTGCAACTGCTACTGCTTCTCGAGTGACTGTTGCTCGAGTCTGTAAAGTCTGTTACTCCTTCTCCGTCACTTTCAGTTAAGGTTTCTGTTTCAGGGCGCTTCAATAGATCTGCCATGGTAGCACCGATTTCCAATACTGTAACAACTCTTTGCTACTTGGGTGAATATATATATGTATCCTTCTGTATGGCGCGGACGCGGGGAAACGAATAGAATAACTAGACGGTGGCAATCTTTCAATCTGCACCGTTGTAAGGCAGTTTATGCTTGCAATGAGCCGTTTGAGAGATTTCTTGCTTTTTGCCTTTTGGGTAAGTAAGAGGGAGGGACCCACATTGAGGCTTTGAAGTCGAAACAAAGCCGTTAAAGGGATCGCCAACCGACCAAGCGTAATCTTACAACCGTAAAGTCAAACGCATGGAACTTGACTTTTAACGGCTAGTTTTATTTTTTTATTGGAATGTTGAACATAGCTTTTTGCTTTTGTAATGTTTACGAGGAGCGGGCTAGGAACTCGAGGGCAGCTGACAGTAAAGTGAGAGTTTGTGCCTTTCTTCTCTGGTACTCAAACGAGTATAAAGATGATGGATGAGAACCTTGGTGTTTGTGCTATAACCCAAGAAACAGATAGGAAATTCCTTAGTGGGTATGTTCAAGGATTATGCCCCACAATCCTTAAGAGTGAAACACAGCGTGCACGATTACATCTATTCAAAAGGATGAAAAGTTGTTTACACTTCACCTTAAGTAAAAGGTTTTCGTGCTTGTCAAGGAAATTTTAGTGGGGAAACTATACTTCACTAAGTCACATACCTACACCATGCATAATATAAAGCAATGCACAATCATCCAATGGGTGCAACATCACATATAACACATAATTATTACATATATAATAATTCAATATTAATACATATCATTCAAACATAAAGTTGCAATAATTAACAATGACAATACATATCATCGAGAGGTAAAATAAAGAATGAGTATTATCAATTCTAAACATAAAAGTATTAACTATATCACACAATATACACTTAGAATCTAGATGCTGATACAAAATCACATCAAGAACACTCTGTTGGTAAAACTAATAAAGTATAAATAATAATCAGTAGCAAGACTAAATCCACAAGCATAATGGTAATTGGGAGCACATACTAGTGACATTACATCCTCTTGCGCTAAGTTTAGGCTTACTCTTAGAAGCCTTTGAAAAGGTGGGGATAGAGAACCCTAATTGCATAACATCCTCCCAAGTAGTTGAAGTATCATCAAGTAGGTACCACTAGACCCTTACCTGTTCTAGTTCTTTTCCCCAAAGTACTTGCATCTAATGCTATAATATACATATGGTCTCCAAAGAATGTTGTCTACCCTCCTCTACCTACAAGGTAGCTTGTTCAAGAACATGTGTCACATATGTTAGGAAAATCATATAGATGATAATCTATGTCCTACATGAGTCTATGAGAGAAAAACATGCATGCAAGTTTCCAAAATAACCATATGCAAAAATCAAAGATATAGCACAAGATAATACAAGATATACCCTGGGAAACCCTCATAAAGGGAAAACCTCGACCTCCAAAAGCACCCACATTCAATGTATTATTCAACAATAAAACATTACACTTACATAGTCTCCATGAATACCATTGGGATATCAAACCTCTCCAATGCATCCTACATGTGTCCAAGCATGTATTTGCATATCTCATGCCATGCTTCACATATGCACTCCTCAAAAGAAGAATCAATCTAATGGAAACCAAGCCAAAACCCCAACTAGCCAACCTCAACCACTAAACATGTGCTTGTTTTTATAGAATCAAGCTCACAGAAATACAACCAAGTGGTAAGTTAAAACCATATGACTCAAAATCATGAGCACACTAATCCATTGATCCCACATTTACTTTTTGGTACTAAGTTTCTCAACATTAAATATTTTCTCATGTGCAACTCACATAGAAAATATCTAACCCAATGTTACATACAATTTTAGGGTAAGTGCATAGAAATGGGGGACCCAAAAGGGGTCTTAAGTGGCTACTTTTCTTCTAAAATAAAAAAGATTGATCTTGGATGAGAAATTGAATATAGTTATGCTCAAAATTTGGAGAGGCAACGAGAACAAGAGTTGTAGTGCTTTGACTCTACTTTCTAAACTACCATTTTTTTTAAATGATGGAAATTAAGGGGTTAAAAAAGGGGTAGCACACAAAGTGCTCCTATTTCTATAAAAAAAAATGTGTTCAACGTATGGTGTGCTACTCCTAAAACATTAACTTTTTTTAGTATTTAAAAAAATATTTTAGTGAGAAATTAGCTAACACTATGTAGTTTATGCCCAATGTTTTTGCTAATTGTTTAATGAATATATGATTTTTACTAATTTTTAAAGTGGAAACATACTCAAAAATGAAAAATTGAGTGTGCTTCCCTCAAATTTTAAAGGAATCATTTTTTATTTTTTAAAGAGGGGTAAAGGCTTTTGACCCGAAGCTATGAACTGGGAAGGTCACAAACGGGGGACCTCATCCCCAAGATAAAATCTCAACAATTTCCACCCCAATGGGCTTTGAATCTTGATGGCAAGAATAAAAGCACAACTCAACCATCACACCATGCCACTATTGGTGAAAATCTTTCTTTTTGTGTATGTATAAAATAAAGTCTAGTTCCAAAAATATAATTTATATAAAATTTCAACAAATGACTAAAAAATGAAGCCAAAAATATCATACATAGTTTTTTGACAAAAAATAGAGACATTCGAAAAATAAATTAAAGATCAAAACCTTAACATATTCAAAATGTGAAAAAAAATACATTGTTAAAAAGCTAAGAGAGCTCAAAGTTACTATGTCATTTTTTTCACTTGACATTGAAACATGTTCAAACCTGATGGACAACACACTCGAGATTGTGTCAATTTTGCTTATAAATTGAAAAAATAATCTTTAGGTGTTGAAATGTCAATTCAACCCTTTGCATTGGATGTCCAAGGAAAATCCAACCCTAAGGGTTAAAAATTACCAAGGCAGACAATAACACACTAACATTGTTGTTTGTCTTAGATTTTAATAATGTGAGTATGTTATAACTAATGCACTTGCATTCTTCTGAAGGAAAACTTATCTCCTCTTTCCTTCACCTTCTCTCTCCCTCTCTCTACCCTCTCCCTCCTTCCCTCTCTCTCTCCCACACTCTACCCTTTCCCTCCTTCCCTCTCTCTTTTCCTCCCCTAAGCTTTAGACCTATCTTTCTAACTCCCCCCTTCTCTCTCTATTCCTCTTAAAAACTCCATATCTCTATAGATATCGCTCTCTCTCTACCCCTCCTTCCCTCACCCCTCCCCACTCTCTCCCTCTCCCTCTCCCTCCACCCTCCACCCTCTCCCCCACCTCTCTCTCTCTCTCACACACAAACACCTCCCTCCCTCCCTCCCTCTCTCTCTCTCTCACCTCTATACCTCCTACCCTCTCTAATACACACACACAAAACTCTACCTCTCCCTCCCACCCTCCTCTCTCTCTCTCCCCCTCCTACAATCTCTTTCTCTACCTCACTCCATCCCTCCCTCCCTCTCTCTTGACTTCTACATCCTCCCCCTCTCTCACCCCTCTACCTCCCTCCTCTCTCTGTCTCTCTCACCTCTCTACCTCTCCCTCTCTCTCACCTCTCTACCTTCCTCCCCCCTCTCTCTCTTACACACACACCTCTCTAACTCCCTCCTCTCTCTCTCTCTCTCTCTCTCTCACTTCTCTACCTCCCTCCCCCCTCTCTCTCACCTATCTAGCTCCCTCACCTCTCTACCCCCTTCTCTACCTCTCCCTCCCACCCTCCTTGCTCTCTCCCCATCCTATCATCCTCTCCCTTTCACCTCTCTATCTACCTCCCATCTCTACCTCTCCCTCCCACCCTCATTCTCTCCCCTTTCAACTCTCATTTTTCTCTCACCTCTCTCACCTCTCTACCTCATACCCTCTCTCTCTCACCTCTTGACCTCCCTCACCTATCTACCTCCATCCCCCCTCTCTCACCTCCATACCTCCTTCCCCTTTCTACCTCATACCCTTTCTCTCCCTCCCTCCTCTACTTCTCTCTCTCTATCCCTACTTGCCTCTTTCCCCCCCTCTGTCTCTACCTCTTCCTCCCTCGATCACTCTCTCTCACTCCCTCCTCTCCCTCTCTATCTCCCTCTCTCTCTAAATTATTCATTATTTAGGGTTTATGGTTTAAGATGGAAGGTTGAGAGATTTTTTTTTAGGTTTTAGTGTTGATTAGATTTTAGCATTTATGACTTAGGGTTTAGGGTTTGTGATTGAGGGTTCAACTTTGAGGGTTTATGGAATAAATTTAGTTTTTAAGGTTTTAGTGTTAAAAATGATTAATGGTAGAGTTTATGATTTAGGGTTTAGTGTTTAGGACTTAAGGCCTAGGGTTTAGGGTTTAACATATAGTGTTTAAAGTTTAATTCTTAAGGTTTAGGGTTTAGAGCCTAGGTTTTAGGGTTTATGGTTTATGATGAATGGTTGAGGGTCTACCTAAATCTCTCTAACCTCTCTATCTACCCTATCTACCTCTCCCTCCCTTACTCATTCTCTCTCCACCTCTCCCTCCCTCCATCACTACCCCCCTCTCTCTCTCTCCCCCTACTTCTCACTATCTCCCCTATCCCTCTTCTACCTACCTCTCCCTCCCTCTCTTCCTCCCTCTCTTTCTCTTTACCTACTTCTCACTATCTACACTGTAACTCTCTCTACCTATCTCTCCTCTCCCTCTCTCTAACTACCTCTCCCTCCCTCCCTACATCTTTGTCTCTCTAAATAACTTTCCCTCCCTCCCTCTATCCCTCTCTCTCTATCCTTCTCTCTCACTCCTTCCTTTTCTAATATCTGTCCTATAATTTCCATACATGAAAGCACATGAATTTCTATCATGCTCTCGTTCTCCATCAAGATATGTGCAACAAAATCTATGATGTTTACCATATCAATCAATAAATACTATCATCCTCCAGCATGCCACCTATGGAAGAAAAGGAACAAGAAACTTGGTGAAAATGCACTAATCTAAAGAACAAAAGCATCAAATCCAAGTGATTTAAAAGAGGCTCCAAGTTGCTATCATAAAGAAGAAAGCTTGCATTATTGGAAATAGAAAGCATAAGAGATGTTAATCATACAATCATCCATACCTCTAAGGTACAAAAAAATCAATACGACTCGTGCCAACATCATATCCAACCCATAAACTATAATCACAAGCTCCAAGTGTCAAACCTGTCAATGAAGAACATACACATCTAGTAATTCCCACTACATGGGTAATGTCAAATCCAAAAATGATCAAGGCATCCAAAGTCTATAAATAGAATCAAATAGATGGTGTAACCAATATCATGTAGTAGCAAGGAACATCCACAAAAATATGAAAAATATGTAAACAAGTCTACTACAATACAAATATCATCACAAGTATCCATAGCTCTCCCAAGTTTTCCACACTCAACAAATTGAAAAGATCAAGGAACCCCCATGTTGTCACTAAAGAGAAATGAACACCACATGACCAAAAACATAGTGATCACCAATGTTCTAAAAAACCTCAAATCGAATATCATGTGAATACAAACATCTAGGAAGAAGAACACGACTAAAGAAAGAACTTTCAAATAAAAGCATGTAGCATGTCCTTCTACACACACCTATAAATGCTAAATTTTTCAAGTATGATATCCTTCACAATGCCAAATGAAAAGCCTCAATAACACCCAATTTCAATCTCCAATATCAAACAAAACATATGCATCTCATGAAACCAACATGGATGTATTCCTTTGTAACCAAGGAAGACAAACTCAAATCTATTCCCATATTAGGAAATCGGCCCAATAAAATCTCCTAAAACTCCTCACCGATGAATGAAATCATAAATGAACTCATATAAAAAAGGATACAAACATGCCAATGCTCTTGAAATGAAACCTCTAAAACTAGAAAATAATAGCTCAAAATCCATATCCATGAGAAGACAAAGTGAAACATTGGGAAAGGGAAACCTTAGAGCTTTCACTTTAGAGTTTGGACACCTTTCATTGATTTCATTGAAATGTATGGAATGTGTGATGGGGGGTTTGATTGGATTTAGATAAGGTATATGATTGACTTACAACCTGAAAGGTGAGCCAACCCGCCCTTGACCAAATTTGAAAGTGACCTAAGGATGAAATTCAGTGATCCAATTGACCTAATGATGAAAATGGTTGTTGTGATGCAAATACATCAGATCTAAGAAATCACAAACAAAAATAGACTATAAAAATGGACTAAGCATGACACTGTGCACCTATTATATAAATTTGAAGCTGAAAATGGTGGACATGGGCACCCCAAGTTCGACTATCTTTGTAGGGATGATTGAGATATATTTTTGTAGTCCTCTGGTGTTAGGTCAAAGCTTCCATTTCTTGCTTGTCACACTGTTAGATCATAGTCAAATAATTTTGTAATTGATTTTCCACACTTGTCAAGGTGTAGGGTTTTGATTGCAACAACAAATAATTGATCTTCAAACTTCCTTGAATCCTCTTCAAACTTGAAACTTGCACATTCAAAGAGAGAAGAAAGGTTGTGCCATTTAGGGGCTTCCCTTGGTCAAACCCCATGTTAGTGTTTCCAATTCCACAATGGCAATGCCAATGATAAATGGATAAATGATAAGAGGGAACGATGAATCCACAAAGTGCTACAAATCACCACCCTTCAATGGCTTCCTTGAAGGACTAAAGTCATGCACATATCCTCAATGCTTGGATCTTGCTTGCTTGAATTACTTGGGGACCTACAAGGGTTAGTATTTACAAAAAAATGATAACATAAACATGAACAAAATTCACATACACTTTGACATGATGCTTCGATCTTGAATTGCTACAATAAATCATATAATGGTTGCTCTTGACTTTCTCGATAATGCTTTTGATCACAAAATTTTCCAATAGTTTCTAGATATCTCTTGTTAGTTTTCAAATGATACAATAAATAGGTATTTATATGTAATTATTCTAATTTACCAAAAAATAAATCTTGACAACTGACTTTAGATATTTGAATTTTAAATAATAAAATGGTGACATTGACATATTTGAATTTGGAGCCAAAATAGGGGGACATAGGTGGCCGAGGTGCCAGTGTCCTAGGTCTATTTTCTAAAACTTAAGGAGTTGGGGGAAAAGTATTAAATGAGAACATTTTTTTTATGCTTGCAAATTGTTAGTAAATATTTAAAATGGGTTGTGGAATGCATAATTTAGGAAATTAAGTGTTCAATTAGGTTCAATAACTTAAGAGGGAGAAAAACATAGTGTAAAATTATTAAGGGTGGTGTTGGAGCTATTTAATTCTGATGTTTTTTGAACATTTTTATGTCTCTTGAGTCTTCACATGAGTCTTCCCTTATGCATATTTCCTGCATTTCATAGTTATTTGCTCACATTTTGGCTTATGTTCGGCCCTTGGACCATCCACCCTTGCATTTTTCACCCTTTTGTCCATGTTGGCATAGGTCTCTAAATGTCTCCCCGACCTGTGTATGTTTCACTATTTCTTGTTGCAGGTTATTGGCATAGGTTCCAAGTTGTTTCAGCGACAGTGGAGGCTCCTATCGACATATCTTATGACTATCGGGGTGGTCTCTCATCGAGTTCATCTTGTCTCGCCGACCGGAGAACAGAATACAACATATCAATAGGAGTTAAATGCTTTCGGTGCAAGGTCATAGCGATTTTAATAAGTCTCATCAAATGACAACTAATGGATCACTTCGGTATAGCTTATGTTGCTTCGGCAGAATGTCTTTGCGATGTTTTCGGTCTTGCCGGTAAAGTGGAATATGTGGTCTTTGGCGAGAGGTATCCTATGTCTCAACGATAGGGAAAAGCATATCGGAAAAGGTTTTGGGTCTTCGTTGTGGGGTCTTGGCGATGTGTGCGTGTTTTACCAACGGAGCGTAGGGTTCTTTCAATCACTTTCGGTGTAGGTGTTGTTTTGTCTCGGCGACCCGAATGTGTGATGGGCTTTCGGTGAAGCAGGATGGAGTCTACGTGAGGTCTCCCCGATTGTTGGATGCCATGGCAATGTACTTGTGGGAACTCATCGGTAGGAGAAACTTATTGTCACGACAACATGTGAAGAATGAGGAGGCTTCTCGGTAAAACATAGAATGGTCTATGTAATGTTTCACCGACATCACAGAACTATAGCGAAACGCAAAAGGAGCAAAAGGCTACTTCTTGTCTTTGGGGTAACATACAAAATGTCACGGCGAACACGAGCACAGTGAACACGGGATGATTAACGTTTGAATTGCCTTTGGCATAGCTTGTGACGTGTCTCGCTGACTGTCTCACTAGTGAATAATAGAATTACAAATCACTGTGGCCGACATGAATCTATTTGAATGACCATTGTAGGCCGACTTGATTGGAGCCCGAATTTCATGCTGGGCCGACATGTGATTTCAATTTGATATTTTTTTCATATGCTTGTGTATAAATAAGCATTTTTGCAATTGTAGAAGGACAAATTTTTTCATGAGCTTTTAATTATTTGATATATAATAGGAAATTTCTAATGGATACAGTATTGTAGATTCATCAGATCAGAGACTATGATGCATATTTTCAAATTGGAGGTAGTTATGAAAATCAATTGATGTTGTTGCACATCTTGGTGTCAATTATCTGTTGATATTAATGGAAGTATTGCTAAGCTGTCTCCAAAATGGATTCTTTCTGGTTGTTTAGGTTGATGTAACAAGTTTTACATTCAATTTATCAGTGCACATTTGTTGTTCTTGTGTGATCAATTGATTGGTTCTTTCAAGTAAAGAATAAATCCTTTTAGTTAATCATAGTAATCAGAGAGATTCGATTGGATTATTCAAGTAGAGCTTAGTGATCACATTGTTGCATGCTTATACAAGGTGTAAACATAACATATGCCAGATGATTTGAATTTTCTCAATGATGTGTTGCTCATCTTGATCTCATTTGACTCTGCATACCCAACAAAGCATTGGTCTCTGCAATTTCATTAGTTGAATTCACTCAGTTTCTTTACATCTGCTTATTGATCATTGTAGGATTTAGATTAGAAAACTACTTTACTATTGTTGTCAAGTTTGGTTTCATTCGTTCACTATCATTTTCCATTGTGAAATTTTTTTTATGAGAGGGTAGTCACAAGTTAAGTCTACACTATTCAGAGAGGTATACCTGCCTAGGTCTAGCAACACCTGAAGAGTAGAAGGTTAATTGTTTCGAACCTTGTTCTGTTACCCTGAAACACTATGAAAGCTTGGCAACCTTTCGTGGTTCAAACTTGCATTTTTGAGAGCTAACAAATTAGCGACTCTGCTGGGGAACAATCAGAATCAAAGCCTTACTTATAGAGTCAAAATTCTTACACAGACTCCGTTGGGAACTAGAAGTGTTAAACATTTTCTCACTTTCAGAAAAGTGAGTGGCGACTCTGATAGAATTTTTCGCACAATTTCACTATGAATGGAAGAAGATCTCAGTTTAGGGGAGGTCATACTAGAGCTCCTGCTGGTAGTAGCAAGTGGACACATAAAAATGACAGAGCTGATAAGGGAAAAAGGATCAATGAGGACATGTGTATGACTGACAAAGGAAAAGCACCAAGAGCACATTGTGAAACATACAATTGCTATGATACGTGGAGAGATGACTCAAGTGCAGAACCTTGTCCCCCTGAAGAGCAAAGGAATCCATTTTATAATCCTCATGATCAACCCGAGTTTGAAGACAACATTGAAGCAAGTGTGCTCAGACTTAGACAGGAACGTGAACAAAGAGGTGAAGGCAACTAGAATGTGTCTACTGATCATGAAATTCCTGATGAAATAAAAGCACAACTTGAGCTACATAAGAAAAGGATTGAGGAACTTGAGGCTAAATTACAGAAAGCCCAAGTTAATGATCAAACAGCTAGTGGCCCAAAGTATGTCCCACCTCACAAGCAGGGTGATCATGGTGCAGGATCCTCCAATCAACAAAATACTCCTCACAATCAGGGTGGGAATCATTACAAACAGCCAAACCATCCACCTCATATTCCCACACAGCACACAAGGTTCCATCTATGTCCTTACCCTATGGATAGTAGCTGGAGAGGTATGGTTCCCAAGTTTACAGGGAGCAATGTAGTCACTGCTGAAGAACATCTAAGGAATTTCAATCTGTTCATTCAAGATATAGGTATGCCATATGAAGACTTGCACATGAGGCTGTTTATGATGTCACTTAGTGAAGATTCCAGGAATTGGTTTAACAGCTTGCCAACATATTCAATTAATTCTCTTCAAGTATTCCAAGATCGATTCCTAGAGCAGTATGGAAATCTAAATGCACTAGATGCAGCTCTTCATGAACTGATGAGGATTCAGAAAAATCAAAATGACTCAGTTTATGATTTCAATCGAAGATTCAACAAATTGCAAAACTAAGGTACCTCTTGGATCAAGGTTGCCAGATTCTGTAGCTTTAAGTGTTTATTTAAATGCATTTGATCCCAAAATAGGGTACAAGCTGAGAAATAGATTTCCAAGAGATTTGGCTAAAACACAGAAGATTGCATTGATAATTGAAAATAATAGGAAGGCTGCTGGTATAATTAATAAAGGAGACAACCCAAGGCCTCCTCAGCAAAACAATAATTATCAGCACAGACAAGAGAATACATATAGAAGTGAGAACAAAAATGAAAGACCAAGGCTGCATGATATGCCTTACAATACAAACTGGAAAGATGGGAAACCTGTAATAGCCAGGCCTAGAGGTAAGGAGACTCCTGATCCATTGAACAAAAGAGGGACTTATATGGTGAATAATAATTACTTTTGTGAAGTTTGTAGTCAGCCACACTCTCCAGACTATTGTGTTGTAGCTCAAAAGATGCAAGAAGAGGGAACGCTGATGGAGAATAATGGAGAAGATCATAAGATCTACCTAACTTCAAATACCTTTTACCATGCTGAGAAGGAGTATTCATCTTCTGAGGATGAAGGTTATGAATATGATGTTTCAAATCAGAAGTACAATGTCCACATGGCTGAACAACAGATCTTCTATGACTCTGAAGAGGATTGTGAAAAGGAGTATATTGAGCCACATTCTGATGAGGCGCTTGCTCAAGGTAATATTAGAAGACTCACTGAAGATGAAATAAAAAAAATAACTGTTGCTGTAGTGGAGCAAGAAAGAAGTAAATACTGGTTGAGAAACATAAAAGTAAGTGAGCTAGAAGGCGTGCCTGGGGGAATTTTTGTGAAAAATCAAAAGACAACACAAGAAACTGTAAAGAAGCCAGAAAATAAGCAGCATGATAAAATCAAAAAGAATCCTGTCCAAAAGCAAGAAGTTGCAGAAAAACACAAAGAAATGAAAGGGTTTGATCAGCCTGGTAAAAAAGAGAAAGAAGGAAACAAAGGAGAAGCGCCAGAACCGAAAAGGACTGTTAAAATAGAGAGCTCCTCTTTTGACTTCACACAGGCGTTATCCCAGGTAAAAATGTCTGTTCCACTACTTGAATTGATGAAAATTAAGGAGTACAAAGATAATGCTATTCAATTGATTACAAATGGGAATGAAAAACATGTGAATTATGAGGTAATCAATAAGCAGGAAAAGATAAATAATTCAGAAGTCTGTCTGGGTGATGTTTTGACAACCTCCCCACAAGTGGATCCATTCTTCACCACATTGCTTATAAATAATAAATTACTGAGGAACTGCATGATAGATTTTGGTGTTGCTATAAATATCATACCAGTAGGTGTTATGAAGCAGCTGGGCTTGTGTGTTGATACATATGAAGGGAAATGCTATGCAATGGATAATCGACCTGTTCCTGTGGTTGGTATTATAAAAGATGTTGAAGTCAAATTAGCTACATATCCGCAGGCAACATATAATATAGACATAACAGTCATTGATACTCCTCAATTTGGGATGCTTTTGTCAAGACAATGGACTTCAGCTATAGGTGGGAATGTCCAGTTTGATCTGTCTTATGCCACGATACCAGTGAATGGTCAGGAAGTCAAATTATATAGAGAGCCAAGAATGAACCAAATTGTTGACTATGTGCCTCAAGATTAGATTAATTATTTTTGTGATGCTGATCTTGGAAGTTTTAAAATTGAACCAGCTCAACTAGAATTAACCAATAGTGTTCCAATCAAAAAGCATGTGGCACAAGGTTGCAACGAAGTCTGGAAGATGTATTTTGATGGAGCCTGCAACCAAGAGGGAAATGGAGCTGGGATTGTTTTTGTTTCCCCTAAAGGTACTACTTTTAAATATTCATTCTTGTTGGCATTTGAATGTACAAACAATGTGGTAGAGTATGAAGCTTTATTGATAGGTTTGAACATGGCTGTGAAACACAAGATTAAGTTGCTAACTGTTTTTGGTGATTCTGAGTTGGTTGTTTCACAAATTAAATCAAAATACGTAGTGAAGCACAAAAGATTAAAACAATACAGGAATGCTGTGTGGGACACAATTGAATTATTTGATGCATTTTCAATTGAGTGGATTAACAGGTCAAAAAACATAATGGCTGATTTTTTAGCAAATGTAGCACTGAAAAGAGATGATATCACACTGGCTGGTGTATCACAGATTGAGTTCAAGATGAGGCCTGCTGTTCCTGATAACATTCATAGCTGACAAGTTTTTAATGATGATACTAATCATTTGAAATTTTTGCACTGTATAGATTAGTATGAAGCACAGGAAATTGACTTCAACGCTTTTGTTGAAGAAGTAGATGGAAAGCAAACAGTGTTCGGAAAAGAAATATTGTAGCTCAAAACAAATAAATTACCCAAAGGTCTGGTGGCATTGGAAAGGCTGTATGATGGAAGTGATAGGTCTTTCATGAAGCAAACGCCAGTCAGAAGAGAAGATGTTGAAGAAATTAATTTGGGGACTGAAATTTTACCAAGAAAGGTGTACATTGGGAAGAAAATAAGCCCAACAATTAGGAGAATGCTGATTGAGCTGTTGAGAAAATACAAACATGTATTTGTTTGGTCATATGAAGATCTGAAGGCATACAAGGAAGATTTATTTCAACATGAAATACCATTGAAACCAGACGCTAGGGCTTTTAGACAGAAGCAAAGGCCAATAAGTCCAACATTGGAGCCTAAGATGTAGGAGGAATTAACTAAGCTCAGGGATGGAGGAATTATTAAACCAATTAGACATTCAACCTGGGTTTCAAATCTGGTTCCTGTGAGAAAAAAGAATGGTGACATCAGGTTGTGTGTGGACTTTAGAAATCTAAACATGGCATCTCTCAAGGATAATTATCCTTTACTCAATATGGAAGCTATTTTGCATAAGGTGACAGGGTGTGAATTATTATCTATGATGGATGGATTTTCTGGATACAATCAGGTTAAAGTCAAGGAATCTGAGCAATACAAAACAACATTCACAACTCCTTGGGGAACATATGTATACGTAAGAATGCCATTTGGTCTCACCAATACTAGAGCAACTTTCCAAAGAGCCATGGATGTTGCATTTGCTGATTTGATTAACATTATCATGGTGGTGTACCAAGATGACTTGACTACTTATTCGAAGAAGGTTGAAGATCATGTGCAACATCTTGAAAAGGTATTTATTAAAGCTCTTGAATTTGGTATTAGTTTAAATCCAAAGAAATGTCATTTTGTAGTCACAAAAGGAAAACTCTTGGGTCATATTGTTTCAAAAGAGGGAATTAGAATAGATCCTAAGAGAGTTGAAGCTATTGATAAAATTTCTATTCCCAAAACTGTTAAGGCAATACAGTCTTTCTTTGGACAAATTAATTTTGTCAGAAGATTCATTTCTAATTTTGCTGAGATTGTCAAGCCCATATCTAAAATGTTGAAGAAAGGAAAAAAGATTGATTGGACTATTGAAGCTTTGGATGCTTTTATATCCATTAAAAAGGCTATCAAAGAGGCTCCTGTTCTTAAATCTCCAGATTTTACAAAGCCTTTTCAAATTTTTTCATTTGCCTCAATGCATACTATTGCTGCTGTGATGTTACAAAAAAATGATGATGGCCATGAGCAACTTGTGTCTTTCTTTAGTAAATCATTGCAGGGGTCTGAATTGAAGTATGACATAATGGAAAAGAAAGCATTTGCACTAGTAAAGGCTGTTAAAGTATTCAGACCATATCTTGTTGGAGCAAAAGTCATTGCTTATGTCCCTCATGCTGCTGTCAAAGACATTTTAACACAATCTGAAGTCACAGGGAAAAGATGCAAATGGATCAACAAGATTCAAGAAAGCAATTTGGAAATACAGATTACTAAGCTGGTAAGAGGCCTAGGTTTGGCAAGACTGATGCCATAAACTAATATTGAGGCAAATCAGATCTGCAATGTTGAAGAAGGGGCTACAGTTGCAAGCATTGAACAAACTCCTTGGTATACTGATGTTATGCATTATCTTAAATATATGAAGTGTCCAGATGGATTGAGTGATAGTCAAAAGAGAACTTTGAAGTTGCAGGCATCAAAGTATGTCTTCATGAATGGAGATTTGTTTTGGAAAAACAGAGATGGTGTATTATTATTATGTCTGGATGAATCACAGGCCAAGCATGTTTTGAAAGAAATGCATGAAGGAGTATGTGGAGGTCATTACTCAACAAAAACAACTGCACACAAGATTCTCAGGGCTGGGTATTATTGGCCAAAGTTTTTCAATGATTCCTTTACACATGTGAGAAAATGTGAGGCTTGCCAAAAGTTTTCTGGAAAATTGAAATATCAGGGTGCTTTGCCACTTCGACCTCTGCAGGTTGATGCCCCTTTTCACCAATGGGGAATTGATTTCATTGGAGAGATACAGGAGAAGTCAAGTGGAGGACATAGATGGATACTAGTTGCCATTGATTATTTTACAAAGTGGGTGGAGGCAGTCCCAACCAAGCAAGCTACAAGTAAGGTAGTGATTAATTTCTTGATGGACAATATTATTACCAGATTTGGTGCACCATTGAGGATAATCACAGACAATGGGATGTGTTTCAGATCAGATGAATTCAAAAGCTTTTGTGATAGGTATGGCATTACTATTTCTTATGTAGCTCCTTATCATCCACAGGCCAATGGTCAAGTAGAGTCCAGTAATAAGAGTCTTTTGAAGATTATAAAAAGGATGCTGGGACATAACAAGAAGGCTTGGGATTCAAAGTTAAAACTGGCTGTGTGGGCTGATAGGATCATTGTGAAGAAGGCAATTGGAAAATCACCATTTGAGTTAGTGTATGGAGCACAAGCTAGGATGCCTCTACAGAATTGGTTGCCAGTATATAAGTTTATTCTTCAGGAAGATCTAGATGTCCCTGAGCCTATGGAAGACAGAATGGAACAACTTGCTAAACTTGATGAGGTAAGGAGAGAGGCCCAAAGTCAAAACATGAAGTTACAGGCACAAATGAAATATCTATTTGACAAGAAGGTAAAGAACAATTTTTTTGAAGAGAATGACTTGGTGTTAATGTGGAATGCAAGGTGTCAGGAGAAAGGCAAGCATGGTAAATTTGAAGCTCTTTGGCTGGGACCATTTGTTGTTATTGGAAAAGGGGGTGAAGATTCGTACTATTTGCAAAACATGGTTGGTGAAGATCAAGAATTGCCTATTTATGGGCAATTCTTGAATCTTTTCTTCTCTTAAGCATCACAGAGGATTAAGGGTTGCCAGTGCATGGACAACTCTTGTGTATCCTCTATAAAATTATTTTCCATGCACAATAGTCTAGGATTTTCTCCATCTCCATTTCACTGCCATTTCTCATTCTCATCCATCTTGCATTCATTTTGCATTCATTCATGCTTCATTTCCATCATTGATCATTCCATTGTTGCTCACTAGTTCATCATTTTCTGTCTGGTCTGTGAAACACAAAGATTCTGGATCCTTGCAATGATCTGACTATCATTCATCCCTAGACGAAGCCACTATTGGAGCTATTTAATTCTGATGTTTTTTGAACATTTTTATGTCTCTTGAGTCTTCACATGAGTCTTCCCTTATGCATATTTCCTGGATTTCATAGTTATTTGCTCACATTTTGGCTTATGTTCGGCCCTTGGACCATCCACCCTTGCATTTTTCACCCTTTTGTCCATGTCAGCATAGGTCTCTAAATGTCTCCCCGACCTGTGTATGTTTCACTATTTCTTGTTGCAGGTTATTGGCATAGGTTCTAAGTTGTTTCGGTGACAGTGGAGGCTCCTATCGACATATCTTATGACTATCGGGGTGGTCTCTCATCGAGTTCATCTTGTCTCACCGACCGGAGAATAGAATACAACATATCGGCAGGAGTTAAATGCTTTCGGTGCAAGGTCATAGCGATTTTAATAAGTCTCACTGACTGGCAACTAATGGACCACTTCGGTATAGCTTATGTTGCTTCGGCAGAATGTCTTCATGATGTTTTCGGTCTTGCCGGTAAAGTGGAATATGTGGTCTTCGGCGAGAGGTATCCTATGTCTCAGCAATAGGGAAAAGGATATCGACAAAGGTTTTGGGTCTTCGCTGTGGGGTCTTGGCGATGTGTGCATGTTTTATCGACAGAGCGTAGGGTTCTTTCAATCGCTTTTGGTGTAGGTGTTGTTTTGTCTCGGTGACCTGAATGTGCGATGGGATTTCGGTGAAGCAGGATGGAGTCTACGTGAGGTCTCGTCGATTGTTGGATGCTATGGCGATGTACTTGTGGGAACTCATCGGTAGGAGAAACTTATTGTCATAGCAACATGTGAAGAATGAGGAGGGTTCTCGGTAAAACATAGAATGGTCTATGTAACGTTTCACCGACATCACAGAACTATAGCAAAACGCAAAAGGAGCAAAAGGCTGCTTCTTGTCTTCGGGGTAACATACAAAATGTCACGGCGAACATGAGCACAGTGAACACGGGATGATTAATGTTTGAATTGCCTTTGACATAGCTTGCGATGTGTCTCACCGACTGTCTCACTGGTGAATAACAAAATTACAAATCACTGTGGCTGACATGAATCTATTTGAATGACCATTGCAGGCCGACTTGATTGGAGCCTGAATTTCATGCTGGGCCAACATGTGATTTCAATTTGATATTTTCTTCATATGCTTGTTTATAAATAAGCATTTTTGCAATTGTAGAAGGACAAATTTTTTCATGAGCTTTTAATTATTTGATATATAATAGGAAATTTCTGATGGATACAGTATTGTAGATTCATCAGATCAGAGACTATGATGCATATTTTCAAATTGGAGGTAATTATGAAAATCAATTGATGTTGCTGCACATCTTGGTGTCAATTATTTGTTGATATTAATGGAAGTATTGCTAAGCTGTCTCCAAAATGGATTCTTTCTGGTTGTTTAGGTTGATGTAACAAGTTTTACATTCAATTTATCAGTGCACATTTGTTGTTCTTGTGTGAACAATTGATTGGTTCTTTCAAGTAAAGAATAAATCCTTTTAGTTAATCACAGTAATCAGAGAGATTCAATTGGATTATTCAAGTAGAGCTTAGTGATCACATTGTTGCATGTTTATACAAGGTGTAAACATAACATATTCCAAATGATTTGAATTTTCTCAGTGATGTGTTGCTCATCTTGATCTCATTTGACTCCACATACCCAACAAAGCACTGGTCTCTGCAATTTCATTATTTGAATTCACTCAATTTCTTTACATATGCTTATTGATCATTGTAGGATTTAGATTAGAAAACTGCTTTACTAATGCTGTCAAGTTTGGTTTCATTCGTTCACTATCATTTGCCATTGTGAAAAAATTGTTATGAGAGGGTAGTCACAAGTTAAGTCTACACTATTCAGAGAGGTATACCTGCCTAGGTCTAGTAGCACCTTAAGAGTAGAAGGTTCAATTATTTCGAACCTTGTTCTATTACCCTGCAACACTGTGAAAGCTTGGCAACCTTTCGTGGTTCAAACCTGCATTTTTGAGAGCTAACAGGTGGCAATTTACAATTCTACACAAAGCATAAAACATAATGCATCTAAAAATAATAATGATCAAACACCTATCATATGATAAATGATTGAGTAGAACATGAGCAGGGAACGAGAATGCTCCTCCAAGATAACCAATTCATCAAGAATATCTCCAAGAATAATGATCCTTGAAGTTTCTTGTTGAAATATCCAAAGAGTAACTGTCTCAACAAATGTCTCTAATCATAAGAGAAATATAGCCTCGCCCAATTCTCCAAGTATCCATGAGAACCTACAATTGATCAATCCAGGATAATCTCCAAATACGAATAACACCATAATGAGGCTCTTAAAAATGATTAATATAGTTAATACCAAGAGAACGAACAAGAGAAATGCCAAAGATCCAAATGTGAAATCAAGAACACAATCATGAAATCATGATGTAACATCTCCTCTAAAGAAGATCATATGCTCCAATGAATGTGTCTTGGTCTCAAGAGAAACTCTATCATGCTAAAACTCTAATCTAGAATCAAGAGTGAATAATGACATAATGACAACCATACTCTAAACCAAGGACCACCTATCAAAATATCATTAAATGATACCTCAACCAAAGAGTCCTCCATGGCTAACCAAGATGTTAACATCTCCAAATCACATGAAGATAATGATCTCATGTCAATAAAATTGAACATGTCAAATAACTCGAGATCACTATAGCAATAGGATCCAAGAGCTCCTCCATGACACCAAAAACTACTATAGAAGATCATCCATCATTAAAACATGAATTCACATCAATATAAAATATCTCACTAAACCATGATACCAAGTTCTCCAAGCATCATGATAACCATCTCCTAAATGAATATCATCCATGGTCCCAACACAATCAAAGAAATCAACAACAAGAGATACCAAAGAGTAAATTAAAACCACGATATTCAATGAAAGAAGATGCAACCATCATCAAAACATCAAAAATCAATTCCACATCTCCAGACCGTCACTATCAAAATCTACCACTAAAATGTGTAACCGAGATATCGTAACATCATGGCAATCAACATGCTACAAGTCCCAATAGTTGACTATCCAAGCACTCTAACCATCATCCATCCTCTCATCTCAATGCACACATACCAATGAATAAATGACCCAATAAAAGGTCAACTAACTAAATTTTTATCAACACTAAATTTATATTAGAAATTGAGACAACCACAACAATCTTGAAATCTAATTTGACTTACAAATCTGAAAACCAAACTATATAATATCAATGGAGGTGATTTTAACAACAAAGAAATTAACACAACTCAAGATCCATAGACAACACATAGATTTACATAGAGAAAAATATTTTGGGTAAAAATCCACCAATAAAAGAGGGAAAATGTATATTATTCTTCAAAGAGATTACAATTCATAGAACTTCCTCAATATTACATCCAATCCAACAAAATATGTGTGTAAGGAAACTAACATAGTGGAACAACTTCCTACACTAATCTTGAGAGGAGGATAATGCAAAACTTTATAGATCTTTACAACAGTTATAAAAATTTAAACATAAATAAACATAAATATCACGCATACCATAGCACAATGATTTACATATGAATGCCCTTTCGGGAGAAAAACCCCACACTCCAAAATCCATCCAATATATTATTCAAAAATCACAAAGATTACAATATACTTGCAAAGCAATCATCTCATAGGAGTATCACCAACCAAAGATCCAAAGGCAACATGACCGCTATCAGATTCTTAGAATACATCACAATATACAGTTGCAATACAACACCCTCATAAAATAGGGTTACCTTCTAGGGAAAGCAAGCCAAAAAAATCTACTATTATATCTAAGACCTAATGATGAATGGTCCAGATTTGTAATAATAAAATATACATAAAATGTGGCTTTCGAGGGCGTTGCCCCCAAACCCTCGCTGAGGTGCGCGATCTCAGAATCCTTGCCAAGGGGATGAGCCCCTCAGACACTGTAGGGAGGGTACCCCCTGCACCCCCTCCCACTCACCTATCAATAGTAAAACTTAAATGTAATTTCAAGGTTGAGACACATTTTCCCAACAAAATGTACTTGTAAAATATTTCATAATGTCTGCATCTCAACCCATCAATATATAGACTCATGGGGGATCAAAATACCACCATAAAACTTTACCATGGGTGAAAACAAGGTTTGGAAATACTATGGTAAAAATCTATATGACACTTACATGCTAAAATGGTCTCTTACATGACTTTACACCCTCTTATAGGTTGTGATAAAAAAAACCCTATAAAATAGGATATGCTTTTACATGCATCATAAACCATCAATAACTTATTTAAAGATTATATTATGCATGCCATAACTGATTTTCACATCCAAAATTATCTTCCCTACTTTTATCCCTTATAATTGTCATAAAATCTATCATTACATCCTTAAAGTAGGATTTCCATGTTAGACCACTAAATAGGCATCTTTTGACAACTAATAGCTTATTTTTCAAGGAACCAACATGTGGTAAAAGTACTGACTCAAAATCTCACACCCTTTTGGAAGAAGACAAATATTTGATAATATAAATATGAAATAATCATACTTGAAAATATAAAATAATAATAAATAAATAACTTAGGAATTTCCAAGGTTGAGACACCTTATTTCCCAACATTCTCTCACTTTTCAAATACATTGCAAGAGCTAGGGGAATCACAACATCATGGAATTAACTAAGTAGAAGAATCAAGGCCCATGGCCTCATTGCACCAAATGAACTTTTTTATGCTCACATGTTTGGTAAGATATATGTAACATTCACCTAAGTGTCAATTTTCTTTAACTCAATTTTTCCATTAGCAATAATTTCATGAAAAAAATGGTATTAAAAATATACATGCTTAGTCCAAGAATGATACATAGGATTCTTGGCTAAATGAATCACACTTTGTTTATCACAATCAATCTAAACTGTCTTGCAATTAATACAAATATTTGCACACAATCACTATAACCAAACTACCTCCTTATAAGTATGGGTAGAAGACATATACTCTAATTTAGTAGTGGATAAATCAATCATGGGATGCCTCTTACTCATCCAACTTAGAGCTCCTCCAAACAAAGTAAACACATACCCACTTGTGGAACTTCAACTATTCAAGTTACCTTCCCAATTTGCATCAACAAAACCTTGTATGTCCAATGTCTTATCCACATTGTTAGTACCAAAAAAAACCAAAAAAAAAAAAAACTACCACGTAAATATCTTAACACCCTCTTTGCATAATTCCAATTCTCTCTAGTACCTGGTTAGACATAAACCTTCTCAAAACTCCCATTGCTTAGGCAATATAAGGTCTAGTGGAAACCATTGCATAAATCAAGCTTCCTCCAACACTAGCATATGACACATTAGACATATCCTCAAAATCATCTTTAGATTTAGGAAAAATATCTAAATTAATCTTATTTGCTAATTGGTAAAGGAATCATAACTAGTTTGCAATCCTCCATACTAAATTAGTGCAAGATAGTGCTCACTAGGGCTTAAATTTGACAGTCAACCCTGGCTGTCAAGCAATTTTTTTGTGATGGTCATTTATTTGAAGTTTCCTTTCAAATATTAAACGTTATTTATTTTAAGAAAAATATATGTAGATTGAAAAACATATATAGGAATAATTACATAGAAATTTTGATAGTTTAACTAAATTTTTTCCTTTCAAGTGATATAGTCTTCCTAAAATTTTAATTGTATTTTATAGCTAAAATGACTAAATACAACCATACGGCCATCAAATTTAAGCCCTAATGCTCACATACTTACTTTGTGACAACCAAAGCTTTCTATTACCTTAATCTCTTTTGATTTCCATTCCCAATGTGTATCTCATTGACCCTAGACCCTTCATCTCAAATGCACCTGAAAGTTGAGCTTTTAGGTTGCTAATCATATCTTTTGTGTTATTAAAAAGTCAAATCATCCACATACAAGACAGCAATTAGTAATTGATCATTAATACATCTATTATAAACATAGTGATTCTCTTCGCTTCTATCAAAGCCCAATTTCAATCCAAGAGAGTAAAATGTTTGATGCCACATCCAAGGTGATTGTTTTAAACCATAAAGATACCGTTTCAATCTACAAACCAAGTGTTCTTTCCATTTTACCTCAAATCCTTTTGGTTGTTACATATAAATTTACTCTTCTAGTTATCCATGCAAAAAAATAGTCTTAACATCCATTTGCACAATTTCATAATCATAAGCAACACCTATGGATAAAATAAATCTCATAGATGATAATTTAGCAATATTAGAGAAAATTTCACTAAAATCACAACTCCCTCTCTCTAGGAGTAGCCCTTAGCTACTAGTCTAGCTTTGTACTTCTCTAATGAATTGTTTTCTCTAAATTTCCTTTTGTAGACCCACTTACAACCAATGGTGTTACATTGGTGGTTGCCATTACACCAAAAGATTGACCTATCAATGACCAATACAACCACTAGATTTGTGTAAGATCCACAGGAGGCGATTAAGCCATGTCACAAACCCAAGCATAGTGCTGGAAAAGGAAGACCAAGGGACAAACCATCTTGCAAAAATTCCCTCCTAGTGCAAGTAAGGGGTTTGAACCTATGACCTGGGCTCTGATACCAATTGTTACATTGGTGGTTGTCGTTGTACCAAAGGATTGACCTGTTAATGCCCGATACAACTGCCAAATTTATGTAAGATCCACAGGAGATGGTTAAGCCATGTCACAAACCCAATCCATGTGTTGGACAAGGAAGACCAAGGGACACACCATCTTGCAACAAATGGATTTCCTTTATTTGGGAAAATGAACATGATCCTAAGTAATAAAACTGTCTAAAGCCATCATCTCCTCTTGCATGGCTAGTTGTAACAAGATTCATTATCACCTACAAGAATAAATTCCCCATAGGATATAGGCTCATGATCAATACTTAATAAAAAAAAATAATGAAAATATGGTGGGGTATACTTGTCAATTTGATTTTCGTTGTCTAATGGATCTTCTCAAGGGTGGAGTAAGAGATTCTTCTCTAAATTCTTTAGTATGCTCAACTTATTTGTCACAACATAGTCTTCCTTTTTAGAACTTTTAGTTGAAATCTCTTCTTCTCCATCCTCATTATTATGTTCTTCTTGATGTGCATCTTCTTGCTACAAATCAAAATTCACTATCTTTTTCCTTTCCTTCTCTTCTAGTTGTATAGGATCAGAAATAGCTCTAAGTTCTTTGTAAATAATATCTCTAGAATAAACAATTTTTCTAGTTAGAGGATTCCATAGCTTATAACCTTTTACATTTTCACCATATCCAGTGAAGATGCATATATCTATTTTTAAATCCAACTTAGAATAGGGTTACCCACAATACTAGTGTGTCAAAAAATGTTGCCAGGGATTTTTCATGCTGTTTTGGGCCCCTTGTGAAATTGAGCCTAATAATGCCTTGACTTAGTGTTGTAATGTGTTTAACACACTCACATTAGGTCTTAGGCCTTTGTGAACTAATGAATTTAAATGGTGCCTTGTTAAAGTGTTGTGAAGTGTTGTAACACACTTTCATACTTTTCTAAGGTTCTATCAATTAAATAAACCTATAAACCTATTTTTAATCAAAATAAACCTTTAATCTTTCCTTATCTAAAGTGTTGTAAATTTTTGTAACACACTTTCACAATTTTCTAGGGTTTCCATAAATAATTGGGCTTCTTTATGCTTTAATTGGTCTTATTTTAAATCCAAAAGCCTCATTTAATGCATCTTTTCGAGGATAATCTCGACAAAAATCAATACCCAATCATAATTCAGGTGTTTCAGGTTGAATGAACCTAGATTTAGTGATTTGGGACTCATTCACCACCTTGGGTGAATGAATCCCACCTAGGCTTTTGGGTCCCAAACTTGGTTTCACACAATTTTAAGAATTTTAAAAAATGGTCCCATAAATTATGCCTAATGGGACTCATTCACCACTTTGGGTGAATGAGTCCCATGTGGCCCAAAATCAAAATTAATTCAAATTTTTAGTAGGATTTTATCCTCCTAGATCTAATGTCGGCTTGTAGTGTTGTAATTTTGGGAATTCTTGCATAATTAAGTATAAATACAAGGTTCTTTCACTCATTTTCACCCAAGCATTCAAGAGATCACCTAAGACTTTTGTGCTCGAGCATTCATAATAGCAAGTTTGAGTTCACAAGAGCATTCAAGGATTCATAAGAGCATTCAAGAGTCTTCAGGGGAAGATTATCAAGTATTCTAGAGCATTGTTCAAGCATCAATCATCATGTCAAGGACTTCATGCATCATGTTTGTTTTTTAGCTAACAATTGTGATGCAGGGTTTATGATTTAAGCTAGCATTTCAAATCAAGATCTATCCTATTCAAGAAAGAGTCAAGATCTACATCCATTGGAGCCATCTCATACATGTTTGCAACACTTCATTGCTAGGATTTGGTGAGTTGCGATATCATATTTTTTTCATTCATCATTCTCCATTTCTCTTTCATTCTATTTCAAGGTTTGATTACCAAAATGGGGTTTGACCAAGGAAAACCCCTATCCACTAACAAAACAACATTTTTCCCTCTCTTTAGTGTGTGATTTGCAGGTTTAGATGGAAGAAACATTAAAGAGAAAGGTTGGAGAAAGTTGTCTGAGTGCCTAAAGCTGTCAAAGTTGTCATTAATCATTGGAGAACATTGGAAAACACCTACAGGTTGATTTACAAGGATTCAGATCCAGAAACCTGAAGAAGTAGATTGAGAAAACTAAGAAGAGAAAATTCAAACTTTGAAGTTCCAAAAAACCCTAACTGGATTGATTCACCACTTTTGGTGAATAAGTCCCAATTTTTTTTAGAAATCAAGTTTTTTTGCATATTCAGATACCCATTTGGCAGATTCCTATTCTCGCACAGAAACCCAAATTTTGGATTGATTCTCCCAGCTTGGAAAATGAGTCCCAGTCAGCATTAAAGACACATTTTCTAGTTTTTCAAACCTCCTTCCAGTCATCTCCAAATTCCTAGGTGCACACATTCTATTATGTAGCTTTCTGTTTTGTCTCATTTGCATTTCTAGGCCATTTAGAGTTTGCATCATATTAGGATTAATCATTACACCTTGCATTGCATTTGTATTTCCAAGTCTCAACTTGATGGTGAACCCCTTGTTAGTTTACATTCATCCCCTAGGACAACCCTATTGCAAGGTCTCTTTCTCCTTTGCATTGAGATCTCAAGGGTTTGTTCTTGAATGCGAGAGAGTGAAGATTGTCATTCTAGGTCCTAAACCCTAGAAGAGCATACAATTTTACACCTTTCATTTTGGTGAACTTGCATTTAGAACACATCATAATTCTGATTTGGATTGCATTATCATCCTAGATCTTGCTTGCATTAGGGTTTACACTAGTTAATTGGCATTCTAGGGTTTCTAATTTTGCATTAGTGAAAGTTCATATAGCTTGCATTGTTGCATCTCATTTCATTAAAAATCAAACAAAATCTACAATTTCACTTAGATTTCAGATCATACAACATAAAAATCATAAAAATAAATTAATTTTTTTTGAAAATTTTGAAAAAAATCCCTACTGGGACTCATTTGCCACCTTGGGAAAATCAATCCATTTCTAGATTTTGCACTGTGGCACATTTTCTAGCATTCAAAGCTCTATTCCTAAGCTTTTGTTTATTGTTATTACCTTTCTATTCCAGTTTTAAAATCTTTTGTTTCATTCAATTCATTACATCTTTTCTAAATTCATTCATCTTGTGCATTGCTTAAATTCAAAATTGCATATAGAGCATTTCATTCCACATTGTTGCATATTTTAGAATCTGAAATCTACATCATGGATATGTGCGTTGGTAAGCTTCGAATGTCCTTGAAGTCCTTAGTGGATGTGTCAAGTTGTGCCTTTGGAAATGACCCTAGTGAAATTAAACTCACTTATGCTCACTCAACTCCTAATGCATTTCCTCCTTGCGATGTTGATATCATTGGAGAAGATGATGACAACATGAATAAGTTCCTAAATGATTGTATTAACAACCTTGAAGCTAATGCATCCTTTTATCCATCAATGAAATAACCAACATCCCCTACAATACCACCTCTTGAGATGTTTTTTTATTTACATCTCGAAGTTGAGACAAAAGTTGAACCTAAGTTCCCTACAATAGGTGAACCTAATTCCTCTAAGAAAGAAAAAACTCAACCATTTTATGTTAACAAAGTGACCAACACTCACATCAACCTGGAAGAAACATATGAAAAAGGATTCACAATCTTGAGTAAACAAGGATGTGATACAACAAGTGAACATGAAATTCATCAACTCTTAGAGAAAATTCCAATTGAAAATACAAAAGGGTTAGGATATCAAGATCCTCCTCCTGATATGAGTATCCTTCTTCCTAAAGAGGAACTAGTGCTTCTCAAGGAAGAAGAGATCATCTTCAGTTTTCTTCCTTAACCTTCAACCTGAGAAATTGGTGAATCTAGCAAACACAAAAGACCCTACAAATTAAAGAAATTAAAATTCCCTTGTCCACCACCTAAAAGTGAAAGAAATCACAAATAATTCTAAACCAAGGACTTATACTATTTCCACCTATGAAAGAAAAGATAAGACTATATCCTAAAGGTGTAGATGTTCCAAATTGTTGATACCACATAAGTCTTGGACATAGTACTAATGAGTGTCATGCATTCAAAATCATCTTGAGTAAATATCACTTTGATAATGATAATTGTTATCCAATGATTGCATAACATACCCTTTTCACCCCTCGACATGTAGTGGTTGAAGAATCTTCAATTCTCACCATTACATGATCTCTCCCATCACCTACCTCAGGTCATTCTTGTCCTACACATAGTGGGGGAAAGAAATAGATAGCCTTGTCCTAGTAATGCATTTGTCCTTGTCCCTTTAGCTAGGTTGACTCACATGTGCCTTACTAGTCTTTTGCATTATTTCTTTTTCATTTTTCTTTTTATGATTGCATGTGTGTAATGTGATCCCCTGTAATTTTTTATTTGATGTCTCTCTCTCTTTGTGACATTCCTCTATTTGTACCTTCATTCTTATCTATGTTGTAAATCTTTTATCTTTTCACCTTTTATCTTTTTCATTTGTCTTGTGTTTTCCTTTTGGGGATGATGCAAGGTGTCGAGAAATTCATGTATATTCCATGTTGACCAAAAGGATTTTCCTTTATCTTTTTCATTTGTCTTGTGTTTTCCTTTTGGGGATGACACAAGGCACTGAGACATTCATGTATCTTCCATGTTGACCCAAAAGCTTTTCCTTTATATTTTTCATTTATCTTGTGTTTTCCTTTTGGGGATGATGCAAGGCGTCGAGGCATTAATGTCTCTTCCATGTTGAACCAAAAGGTTTTTCTTTGTTTTCGCTCTATTTGTGTCATTCTTCTAGTTCCATGTGTATTTGAGGAATGATGATAGTTCCAAGCTCTCTAAAAACATTGTAGCAAGAACATACTAACCCCAAATCCATAGATCCATTATGTGCATTTGGAGTTTCATTTTGGGGGCAACCCCTTTCTTTTCCTTTGCATGACGTAGCTTTACTTGGAAACATATGACTTGGCATAGGGCTTTTCAAGTTGGCTTTCATGTCTTCTTTATTGTTAAAATTTATCATTTGCTACTTTAAAGTAATTGCTCATAGTATGGTATCTAGCAATTTCTTTAAAGTGGGGGCATACATTGGTATTATTCTTTTGCATTTTAATTTTTCATGGTTCATGGTGCAGTCTTCTTACTTTATATTACAATGTGTTTTTCACTTTGTGGATGACATTGGGTATGATTTCCTTCAAGAGTGTGATCTCTCTTAGCATAGTATATTCCTCTTAGCGACTTGATGTGACACATTGCATCCCCTAAGTCGTGGATCTTCTATTTTTTGATTGGTCCTCTCTTGGAGACATTAGGCACAATGTTCCCTAACTTAAGACCTCGTATGAATTAAGCAAGACTCCTTTGAATGTTCCTTATTGTTGCATTTGAATTTTCTATTATATGGCCATCTTGCATAACACATCTTACATGCCTATAGAGCCATCTTGTTTGTTCATGAGTTCCAAGCATACAAAGTTTTGCTTGCCTCATGAAGCTCGAAAATCATTTTGTGTGACACCTTATTAAAGTTATTAGGAGGTATAACTTTGGTATGGTTTTTGACGGGAAGTCTGACGAAGGCATGAATTTCCCTTAGCCACTTGTGTGTGAGTGTGAGTGCATATTGGCTATGTGTGTATGTGTCTCACCTTTTTCGGATCCTCACCCAGTGGGCAACCTAGAGTTTCATTGCCTCAAAGTGAGCTTGCATTTTTCGGACAAACAACCTAGATCTGATCCACATCGCGATGGAAAAATAGTCAAAGCTTGATCCAATCCTTTTATTTTATTTTACTTTTCTTTTCATCTTTGACAATGCATGCTTGTGCCTTTATGATTCTCTTTATATCATTTTCACATGTCTTCTTTTGCACCTATGTTGGTTTTCCATGAGATCTTGATCCTGGGGGCTTGGTCACCCCTCTCAATCATTGTCATGTCATGTTATCAAAATTGGTACATTTGGACCCCTCTTGAAGTAAGTTTTTCTACTTTAGTGAGAGTTTGAAGCAAGTTCATCCTCTCACTAAAGTGGGGGCTAAATATAACGTTAAAAAAAATTGTCAAGGACATTTTCATGCTTGTTTGGGCCCTCCTTGTGAAATTGAGCCTAAGAATGCCTTGACTTAGTGTTGTAATGTGTTTAACACACTCACATTAGGTCTTGGGCCCTTGTGAACTAATGAATTTAAATGACATCTTTCTAAATTGTTGTGAAGTGTTGTAACACACTTTCACACTTTCTAAGGTTATATTAATTAATTAAACCTAATAAACCTCTTTTTAATCAAAATAAACCTTTAATATTGCCTTATCTAAAGTGTGGTAACACACTTTCACACTTTTCTAGGGTTGTCATGAATAATTGGGCTTCTTTATGCATTAGTTGGCCTTATTTTGCATCCACGGGCCTCATTTAATGCATCTTTTTTAGGACAATCTTGACAAATATCAATACCCAATCATAATTCAAGTGTTTCAGGTTGAATGAACCCAAATTTAGTGATATGGGACTCATTCATCACCTTGGGTGAATGAGTCCCACCTAGTTTTTTGGGTCCCAAACTTGGTTTCACACCTTTCTAAGCATTTTTTAAAATGGCCCCATAAGTTATGCCTAATGGGACTCATTCACCACTTTGGGCGAATGAGTCCTTTGTGACCCAAAATTAAAATTAATTCAAATGTTTGGCAGAATTTTATCCTCCTAGATCTGATGTTGGCTTGTAGTGTTGTAATTTTGGGAATTCTTGCATAATTAAGTATAAATACAAGGTTCTTTCACTCATTTTCACCCAAGCATTCAAGAGATCACCTAAGACTTTTGTGAGAGCATTCATAATAGCAAGTTTGAGTTCGAAAGAGCATTCAAGCATTCAAAAGAGCATTCAAGAGTCTTGAAGAGTAGATTATCAAGTATTATAGAGCATTATTCAAGCATCATGCCAAAGACTTCATGCATAATGTTTGTTTTGGATCTAACAATTGTGATGTAGGTTTTATGATTCAAGCTAGCATTTCAAATCAAGATCTATCCTATTCAAGCAAGAGTCAAGATATACATCCATTGGAGCCATCTCATACATGTTTGCAACACTTCATTGCTAGGGTATGGTGAGTTACAACACCATATTTTGTTCATTCATCATTCTCCATTCCTCTTTCATTCTATTGCAAGGTTTGATTACCAAAACGAGGTTTGACCAAGGCAAACCTCTATTCACTAACAAAACAACATTTTCCCCTCTCTTTAGTGTGTGATTTGCAGGTTTAGATTGAAGAAACATTGAAGAGAAAGGTTGGATAAAGTTTTCTAAGTGCCCTAAGTTCTCAAAGTTGTCATTAAGCATTGGAGAACATTGGAGAACACCTACAGGTTGATTTATAGAGATTTGGGTCCATAAACTTGGAGAAGCATATTGAGTAGACTAAGAAGAGAAAATTTAGAATTTGAAGTTCTAGAAAACCCTAACTGGACTAATTCACCACTTCTGGTGAATAAGTCCTAGTTTTGGTGAACAATTAAGTTTTTTTCAAATTCGGATACCCATTTGACAAATTCTTGTTCTCGCACAAAAACCTAGATTTTGAACTAATTCACCCAACTTGGCGAATGAGTCCCAATACACATTAACGATAGAATTTCCAGTGTTTCAAACCTCCTTCTAGTCATCTCCATTTTTATAGGTGCACACATTTCATTATGTAGGTTTCTATTTTGTCTCATTTGCATTTCTAGGTTATTTAGTGTTTGCATGATATTAGGATTCATCATTACACCTTGCATTGCATTTGTCTTTCGAAGTCTGTTACACCCCAATTATGTAATTACTATTTACTATTACTATGTAGGGTAAATGTGGATGTAATTTGTATTCTGATGGTGAATAAAATGTGCTTTCACTTTGTTATTGATGCAATATGAATGAATATTATTTCATGTTATATGAAGAAATGCATAAATGTTAAATGGATGGTTATTGAATTGATATTCTAACCTTGGATATGTATTACATATATTGCATATTTTGTGAACAACTCACTATCGCAGGCATGTGTTAGTGGTTGCAAGTAAATGTTCATTCCTCTAGGTGGAGGGGAAGTATCACTCAAGAGAATATCTTGGTCGGGTAACCAGTAACGTAACCTATCTGAGCTTACACACATCATAGTAGAAAAGTCAGGTTATTATGTGGGAAGTAGGTAAGTCATCCTTAGCATAATGTGCTGACATTAGTATGGGTTTTGTTTACTATCGAGTGCATTATTGGGTGATCATTATTTGTTTGAGCTAGTGAGTTCCTTCCTTATATCACTATGCTTGATTTTGTGGTTGATGAGTGTTTATATATATATATATACATATACATATATACACGTGAGCATTCCTACTTGGAAATAATATATATATGTATATATAAATATATATACACAACATCTATGTGTGTTTGACTACCAAAACAATGGTCTATACATGATTATTGAATAAGTTATGGCTTTGTACGATATGAGTATTATGTGCCTAGATATACACAAACAAACATAAGCATTTATGTTTGTATAGAGGAGTGTATATATGTATGTAAATATAAATATATATATATATATATGTATGTATGTATATATGAGAATGTTTACTCTCTTGTGTTCCTTAGTATATTGAATGAATACATACTTAATTGACTTAGGGATATAAATATATAGATATTTATATATATATACATGAGAGATAGCGTTATGATACTCATCGATATACATATAAATATGTGTATATGTACATATAGAAATGTATATATTTATAATTATATGTAATGCTTTAAAAGCAATTTATATATAAAAGCATAGGCCGAATTACATGAGATAGGTAAGTATTTAAAGGCAATCTTATATGCATATCAAGTAAAGAATAGGGGTCGACACACCTATGTAAATGCTTTGGTTGATTCAAGTGAAATACAACGCAATAGTGATTGCTAACCTATGAGTTTAAGTTGTACCATAAAGAAATATCCAAACTTAGCATTTTCTATAAGTTGCGCAACAGGTATAGAAGGGCTACACACTATGCGAGGAGGAATAGGTAATTGCAAAGTGTTGTTTTAAATATGAATAAAGGGCAATGCCTAAGTCATATTGGAGGTCGACTATCATTAACCATCATAGAGGTCAATTATTAGAGGCCAAATATAAGTTGCTTATGACTGTATCTTGAGAGGCTGAGTTTTACTCTTGCTGCCAAGCTTTGTGGAACATGTATGTTTCATAATAGCTTGTTGCAAAAAGTTGATACATGGTGAAGACTTAGTCGATGCCTATTATGGAGTCTTCTTGACTTGGTAAACTTAAACTACCATTTTTTTATACTTGAACTAACATCTGTTAAAACATGAGAGAGTCGACGACTTTATCAAAGAGAATAAATATCTAAATCGACTCATCTCCAGACTAAGTCGATGAATGCATGGTGTTGCAAATTGGTAATTGACTATTTCTAATTGCATGGAAATCGCACCAACATTGAGAGGAGTGTGGAAGCATTGGTGCCACCTCTGGAAACTTGTTTGTTGTAGATATCTATTGCTGGAGATAATTCAAATTATCCATGTGCAGATTTGAATAAGTCTCTATTTTCTATCTAAACAATAGGAAAATGGGTGCTTTATAACCTAGGTCATAGAACACCACTATTCTCTTATTATCATTCAATAATGTCCTAGGAACCCTAATTAAATTGACTAAAAACCTCACAAGATGAGTCAATTGTCAACAAGGACCTAGGAGGGGGTTCTTTGAGCTTTTAGGGGTTCACCACCAAGAAAATGCTTGGAAAAGACAAATGAATATTCAACTCACAAAATCAAGCAATGTTAGCCAAATAAAGAGATCAAATGACAAAATTAAACCACAACAAGTTAGTGGGTATGTACCTGGGAAGTCTGGAACTATGATGAGGTTTCTCAAAATGAAAAAATGCTATCAAAACATGCTATGAAAGACCAAGAGGCCCTTACTATTGTCTTAGTCCCACTGCTATTTTTTGGGGAAAATGTAGAATCTTTGGATTTCAAAATAGGATCCGAAAGAATCTCTACAAAATTCCACTTGGAGGACTAAGATTCCCTTACTGTTGTCTTAGTCTTGGTCTAAATTTCTCAATTTTCTAAGTGTGGTCCTAAGCTCCAAGGTTTGCACTTGCCTCTTCTCAGATCTGAGGCCCTAAATCTTCTAGATCTAGCCTATAGGTGAGTTTTCGTGAAGATGTCAACTTTGCAATGCAAATTTGCAAATTTACAACTTTACACTTCAAATGATCTTCAAGTCTTCAACCTAGATCTGCAATCACAAATATGCAAGAGAGGGGAAAAACTTTTTGATTGTTAGTGAATGGGGGTTTTCCTTGGTCAAACCCCTTGTTGGTAATTAAACCTTGAAATGAAATGGAGCATGAAATATGAAATATATAAATGATGTCACCTTGTATGATGTCTTGTGAAGAAAATATACAATCTACCATGTATTGGCCATGAATATTGTAGATCTTGGATCCTTGGATTTGATGTGAACAATGGTTGTAAATAAATCTTCAATGCTACATCCACAATCTTGGCTCAACAACATGAATGGATGAACTAAACCCTTGACATGATGCTTGTGTCTTGATGATGACTCCAAGTGTTTGATGAATTACTCTTAAATGCATAAACTTTCCTTAGGAACGAATAATTGAATGCTTGTTATGAAAATGAGTGGAGGAACCTTGTATTTATACTTATTCATGCTTAATATCCCAAAATTACAACACAACAAGCCGACATAGGAATTCATTAAATAAAGGAGGCTATATCACATGAGAATTTGAAATTAAATCCCAAAAATAAGCCAAGGAGGACTAAGACACCCTAAGTGGCATCTTAGTTCCAAGGCTCAAATCTTAAGGCACAAACTCCAAAAAGGGACCTTTTCAAGTACATTCAAAATTAGGGTCCCAAGACCCAAGGACAAAGACATGCTAGGTGGCGTTTTAGTCCCAGTCCACAAATCAGGGACACACAGATATAATCATTAAATGATCATTTATCTTTTGATGTTTGTCAGGACTTTCCATAAAAATATATAGTTTATTAGTCTTGTGGATGCAAAATAGGACCAATTAAGCCATAAAGAAGCATAAATAAAGAAAGATGGGCCCAAGCAAGTGTGAGAATGCAAGGGTATGCATTTTACTGCACTACATTTAGCCCCCACTTTAGTGAGAGGATGAAATTGGTTCAAAATCACACTAAAGAAGCCAACCACACTTGATCAAGGGGGGTTACAATGTATGAATTCTAGTAAGATAGGATGACAATAATCAAGAGGGTGGCCAAGCCCCCAAGATAAAGATCCTATGGAAAGCTAACATAGGCACAAAGGAACACACATGTAGATGATATATGAAGCCATAACTAGATCAAAAACATACACCATCAAAGATAGAATAAAAAAGGAAAAGGAAAAATGCAACAGATCAAGCTTTGACTGGCCATCCAACATGGTGGATCGGGTCTAGGTTGTTTGTCCAAAAAGTTTACAAGTGGAATACACTATCCACTATGCAAACAAAACACATGCTCACAAGGGCTAGTTAAGCTAGTTGTCCACTAGGTGAGCCCCAAGAGGTCCATATCAAAGTCATACCCCCATGAATATGAGAAGGACAAAAAAAAAATGCATGCTCACAATGGCTAGTGAAGCTAGGTGTTCACTAGGTGAGCCTAAGGGGACCATATAAAATCCATACCTCCATGACTTTAATAAGGTACAAAAATGCAATGTAACAAAAAAGAGAGAGGTTCAAAGGGATTTTTCTTAGTTCATGCAAAGTCTCATCTTAGGGAACATTGTGCTTAATGTTTCCAAGAGAGGACAAGTCAAAGAAATATCACACTCTTGGAGGAAATCAAACCCAATGACACCACCAAGAAAAGGACGCATAGCAAGAAGAAAGAAAATTGCACAATGAAACATGAGTGTCAATGTATGCCCCCACTTTAAAGTGGCTGCTAACACCATTGTTGTGAGAAATTACTTTAAAGTAGAAGAAGACTTGAGAGCTTATTTAGAAAGCCCTATGCCAAGTCATATATTTCCAATAAGCTACTTCATGCAATAGGATGGAAGGGTTGCACACTACGTCACATGCAAGCCAACTTAAGGCATGTCGTCCACATCCCAAGCTTGCTCTTATATGTACATGAAAGGTGGTCAACTAGCCAAAAGAGACAATGACAAGTGACATATGAGGACAAGGCTATCTATCCCCTTTCCCCCAATTAGTGTAGGACAAGGGTGAGCCAAATAGGTTGAAAATGAGTATCAGTTAGAGGAATTAGGTGCTTAAACACAAGGAAGAGCACTGCATTCCTTGAGATGGTGAATTTTGTTACTTAAAACCTTACAAACATTAGTAGCATGACCATGAACTCTATGATATGTGCAAAATGAACTCTTGTAGTAGAATTTATTTCATGTTCTTGGAGGTGGAAAAATTAGACAATTTTGGAGGAGTCTCATCAAGATACTCTCTTGGTCTAAAGTGGAGGATGTTGCTTTATTTTGCGACAAATATATCTCTTGCTTAGTACAAGATGTCATACTTACACAAGGCTCTTTAGATTGCAAGATTTTGTTCTCTCCTTTATTGGAGGGTGTAAAATCTAACAAATTCGAATCATAAGTGTTTTGTGTGATGACATTTACATTAAGCGAGGATTTCTTTGTTTGTTTCATTTCTTGCAAAGGATAACAATCAAGACCACTAGTGTTTATCAGTTTAGGATGCACCACTATTAAAGTCAGCTTAGAAGGATGTTTTGTGATAGTGCTGATATTAAGTGAAGGCTTGTTTGTGTCTTTTGAGGGACAATAACCAAGACCACTAGTCTTTTCTTGCATGTGAGGTTCTATAGGGACACATATACCTTGTTCTCTAGCACCACATCCTTTTCCACTATATCCAAGTTGTCTCATAAGCTTATAACCTTTTCCATAAATTTTTTTCATCTCTTTTGGATTAGGTGGTTGTTGATAATCAGTGTCATCAAATTTTGTTGTATAATTTTCTTCTTTGTCTTTAGTGGTTGAGGTGGATGCTTTTGAAGGGTCTTTCGAGTTTTGTGTTGACATTACTACTTTTTCTATTTCACGCTTCTTTATTATGATCTTCAGTTGCCCATCAAAGCTAGGTGTGAAATCCAGGGAACCCCAATCATCGTCTAATAGCTTTGTGACTTGTTGAATGTGTTTTTCTTTGTCTTTTTGTTGTGCAGTGATGAGCCTAGTTTTTGGTCTAGTTTTGGGTAAAATCTATAGTCTATTTTCTCATAGATGTCATGGACTTTAATGCTTAAGAATTGGTATTGGCTTAATGTTTCCCTCAAACCATTGACATTTGACATTATCCTATCTCTACAAGCTTTAATGGTATGTGGCATAGTATATGGGTCATCTATATTGATTTTGTATATGATTAATGAATGTTTCTTTAAGTGGTTATTGATGTGCAGTTATTATGCATACTAACCTTGGCTTGCAGATTTAATACACCAAGTTAAGGAAGACACCACCAACTGGGCATGCACCATAACATCTAGCTGAGAAATGACTCTAAGTCAAAGGTAGCCATTAGCAAATATTCTTCATGCAATTAAACATAACCGCCTTGTAGTGGACCTTAATGATCGAGCATGCATGGGCATTACTATTGTGCTGGATCTACGCTTGACTTGCATGTATGATCAGATTCCATGTGTGCGTAACCGCCGTCGCTCCACTTTCCCCTGCTTTTCCTAAATGGAGTCCTCCCAGTCATGGAGTTGACTGCCTTATTTAGCTATAGTATAAATAATGATTTGACGCTCCTTCCTCAGAAGGTTGTGCAATTTGACATTGTACTCTCATTCTCCATTTTCAGTAATATAGACAGACACATTACTCTTTGTATGCATGATTTATAGTGAATAAAATAATGTTATGAGTTCAAGCATTTGAGTTTTTGTTATTTTAGAGGATACTTATCCAAGGGGGCCCACTTGGTGACTAATTCATTCTCTTAGTTTAGCATTAGATTAGTATTACTTGCTGTTTGATACTTAGTTATAAATCTGGCATTGACTGTTCTTGTAGCCACTAGAATTCCATTCTATGACTTTTCCTACAGCCAAAGCAGACAAAGTAGTTCCTATTTGTCGCACAAATTTTCATTCTTGCTCTGCATTTCAATTTGTTGGTTGATATTCAACATTTTCTTTATTTCCTTTCAACAATTTACCTTCATTATTGTGTTTCTTAGCTGTAGAATGCAATGACTACTTGAGCCCCTAGTGCACATACAATGCTAATCCATTTCAAGTTCACATCCCTGGGTTGACAAGTTAAATGCACCTTCGTGATGATTGAATGTCTATTCAAGTTAGATGTCCAATGTTTGAATCAAGGCTATAAAAGCTTAGTTATGAGATCATTGTAGGAGGCCAACATGCGGGTTCCACTTGTGTAGTTGGTGTCAATGTTTTCAAAAGATTCTCTTTACCTTTATCAATGTTCAAACAATTGTATGGTTTAGGATCGGCTTTTATTGTATAAAATTTGTTGTTATAGACATATTTCATGATACAATGAAGGGTAGAGGGCACAACATGCATCTCATGAATCTATGGTCTTCCTAAAAGGAGATTATATGAAAGATCATGAGGTATAACATGGATCAGTGTTTGTAATGTGGCCTTTCCAACTTTAATAGGTAAAGTGATTACACCAAATGGTTGTTTTTGCACGTTAACAAAGCCATTAATAGATAAAGAGGTAGGTAGGATTTTTGATTTATCAACACCAAGCTTATCCAAAAGGTTCACACTACACACATTTAAGGATGAGCCATTGTCAATAAGGGTTCACTTTATCCCCATGCTATTGTATTAAGCTATTATCATGAAAGCATTACATTGTTTTTGCACTTCCAAAGTGGGGAGTTCACTTTGGTGGAAAACAATGTTAGCATTCATTCCTTGAATCATGACTGCTATGTCATTCGATTGCACATTAGAAGGGATAAGAACTTGTTGTAAGGCCTTTTGAATCATGTTATGGTACTGAGGGGAGGCTTGAATAAGGTCCCATAATGATATCTTAGTAGGAGTATTCTTTAGTTGTTTGACAAGATCATACTCCTTTCCACTTTGTGAATTTAAATGAGGGGGAACTAGTAAGATAGGATTAGGAAATGGGAGGGATGTTGAAGGTGTTTGTCTTGGTGGAGGATTGTTCCTAGTGTTGTATGTATGAGCAATAGTATTGTAACTCGGTTTCTGCGAAACATTGTTCTTAGGTGGTTTGAGGATAAGGATGAGTTTGTTTTGAACTTGTGGTTTTTGAGAGGGTGGATACATGATAAGTTTAGGCTCATGAGAGTACTCCAAGGGGTATCTAATGTGCATAACCTTAGAAGATTTATCCTTATTTTCATGATCTCTTAGTGAAGGGGAGTCTAATGTTACTTCATCATCTTCATCTAAGGAATTAATATTGTCAATTTTCTCATTTTCTTCCACTATTATATCTTCCCTTGTAGGAGAGTTTGTAAGATGTTCATCACATTCCATGGTTAGATTTTTTAAAGTAGCTTCATCACAAGTAAGGGAGGCATCAATAGAAGGACAACTGTGATTACCAAATAGATCATTCCAAATAGTAGGAGCATTAGGGAAGAGAGGAACAAGATTCTCATGACTCTTGATAGGTGCATCTTCTAATACCAACCTATCCTCTTTGTATCAAAGGGGGATATTAGGAGAAGGAAAATTTTGGTTTTCATGGCTATCCTCTTTCACTTAAAAAATTTCACAAGCAAGGGATGAATGTAAACTAGGTAAGGTGATGTTTAGAAATGTTTCTATGATCTCATCTTCTTGTTTTCTAATATCTTCCAAAGGGGGAGGAGGATAGGCACTATCAAAACTCTCAATGCTTGTATCTTCTTTCACCAAGATACCTTCATCACTAATAGGAGAGTTATTGGGAGAAGAACAAGTATGACTATTATGATTGTCTACACTACCATCCTCACCAATAGGTAATCTAATTTTAAGGATTGTGTCAATGATTTGATCCCATTTCTCTAACATGTTCTCATAACTATGAAAGATAGTAGAAGGATGACTAACATGTTTCTTAATGACCTCATTGGTGTAATCTAAATTGAAATCATAAGAGGGGATTTTGTACTTATGCAACCCATTTTAAACCATACCAAATCCACATCTTTTGAAAGAAGACATGCTATTATGTAAAAGTAAAGAAAGCGTAATGAAATGATCTAAAGTAAAATGCAATTTTCAGATTGGAAACAAGGTAATTTGCTAATTCCACTATCCAACAACCTAAAAGATGAAATGTTGTAAATGAAAATTTGGAATTGAGAAATGCATAAAATGAAGCATTTTAAACTAGATTTACTGAAATGCATGTAACAAAAAGTCAACCCACTGAAACAGATAACCAATGACAACAAACAAAAATGTAGTAAAGCAAATTTAAACCCTAGAAATTGTAGCTTCAAACTCAATGGGGACTAAGACACCAACAAGGGCATCTTGGTCTTACTAGTGGAATTTTGAGGTTCTAGGAAGTGGAATAGAAAACACACAACTCAAATACTATTTTGAGCCAAAAACCTTAAGAGAGACTAAGATGCCAAGAAGAGTGTTTTTGTTCCAATGGAGGTTTTTTTCAGAAAGACAACAAAATTTGAGTTGATAATAGTGTTCCTAGGTTTCCTACCTAGGGACCTAATGTTTGAGAATAGAAAAATGTGCAAATGAATGCACGAAAAAGTAACGAGTGATAAGCAATTGGATGCAAAAGAGAATGAATTTTTTTTAAATTTTGAATGTAATAATAATGTTCCTAAATGCAATTAGGATGATGAAAAATGCACTTTTCAATTTTTAAATGAGATAAAATGATGTAAGAAAGTAAAAATGCAACCTATATGCACTTTTACTAATGCAAACATGAGAAACCCTAGATGTACTTTCACTAAATATGACAAACCCTATATGCACTTTCACTAATGCAAGATGTAATGCAAGAATGAATGCGACCTAGATCTAGGGCCTTTATGGAATCCAAATCAGAAAATGAACACTCAAGAAGTCGGGTTCACCAAAATGAACAATAGGGAAATGGGTGCTTTATAACCTAGGTCATAGAACACCACTATTCTCCTATTATCATTCAATAATGTCGTAAGAACCCTAATTGGATTGACTATTAACCTCACAAGGTGAGTGAATTCTCAACATGGAGGACCTAGGAGGAGGTTCTTTAAGATTTTAGGGGTTCACCACCAAGCAAATGCTTGGAAAAGACAAGTGAATATTCAACTCACAAAATCAAGCAATGCAAGCCAAACAAAGAGATCAAATGGCAAAATTAAACCATAGCAAGTTAGGGGGTATGTACCTAGGAAGTCTGGAAATGTGATAAGGTTTCTAGAAATACAATTTTTTTGAAAAAACATGCTATGGAGGACTAATATTCCCTTACTATTGTCTTAGTCCTGTTGCTATTTTTTGGGGTAGATACAAAATCTTCAGATGCTAGAACAGGATCCAAAAGAATCTCTACAAAATTCCACATCAAGGACTAAGACGCCCTTACTGTTGTCTTAGTCCCAATCTAAATTTCTAAATTTGTTGAGTGTGGTCCTGATCTCCAAGGTTTGCACTTGCCTCTTCTTAGATCTGAGGTCCTAAATCTCAAAGATTTGGCTTGTAAGTGACTTTCAATGAAGATGACAACTTTGCAATGCAACTTTGCAGCTTTACAACTTTACACTTCAAATGATCTTCAAGTCTTCAACCTAGATTTACAACCACAAATATGCAAGAGAGGGGAAAAACTTGTTGATTGTTAGTGAATAGAGGTTTGCCTTGGTCAAACCCCTTGTTGGTAATTAAACCTTGAAATGAAATTAATGAAATGGAGCATGCAATATGAAATATATAAATGGTATCACCTTGTATGATGTCTTATGAAGCAAATCTGCAATCTACCATGTAGTTTCCATGAAGAATGCAGATCTTGGATCCTTAGATATGACGTGAACAATGGTTGCAAATAGATCTTCAATGCTACATCCACAATCTTGGCTCAACAACATGAATGGATGCACTAAACCCTTGACATGATGCTTGAATCTTGATGATGGATCCAAATGCTTGATGAATTACCCTTGAATGCATAAACTTTCCTTAGGAATGAATACTTGAATGCTTGTTATGAAAATGAGTGGAGGAACCTTGTATTTATACTTATTCATGCTTAATATCCCAAAATTACACCACAAAAAGACAACATAGGAATTCATTAAATAAAGGAGGCTAAATCCCACTAGAATTTGAAATTAAATCTTGAAAATAAGTCGAGGAATAAGACACCCTAGGTGGCATCTTAGTCCAAAGGCTCAAATCTTAGGGCATATAATCCAAAAAGGATCTTTTCAAGTACATTCAAAATTATGGTCCCAAGACCCATGGAGGACAAAGATGCCCTAGGTGGAATTTTAGTCCCAATCCACAAATCAGGGACACATAGATAGAATCATTAAATGATCATTTATCTTTTGATGTTTCTCAAGATTTTCCATAAAAATATATAATTTATTAGGCTTTTGGATGAAAAAGAGGACCAATTAAGCCATAAAGAAGTATAAATAAAGCAAGGCAGGTCCAAACAAGTGTGAAAATGCAAGGGTATGCATTTTACTACACTACACTATCGATTTAGCAAGGTCGATCTGTAGATGTTTTGCTGAGTAAGAGCTTGCATATTCACCACCTTTTTGTTGTGATATATGTGTTGCTGTGCATGCTTGCTGCTGTCAGAACTCATGCCTAAACTATAGACTAAGTAGTTACCAAATAGTTGTATAAATAGCAGGCTTAATCACTTGTTGAGGACACATATGGCTGCAAGCCTTTTTCTCTGCATTTTTATCAGTTTATTTGTGTGTGTGTGTGAGAGTTATGTTATATTGAGAGAGAGTAGTGTTTGAGAGAAGTATTGTATCAACTTGAGTACTGAGGTTATTGTGAAGTCTCTTGAGAAGCTATAATCAAGCTTATTGATGTTTAGAGAAGCTATATTTCTATCGATTGATTGGATAGCGATAATAGGCATGGGGATATTCTTCTTTGTTATTTTATTTATGAAAGAATGCTCTCCATGAATGTTTGAATTGTCTTTTATGAGTACTTGCATTTAGGGAAGCTAGAGTGTCTTTGAAAAGAGAATATAAGCTTTTTTGTTATTTTTATGATGTGCTAGTATGTACTCCATAATAGGAGGTTGGTGTTTATCATAGGTATTACATACTAGATATGATTAAACATGAGTGGAATATGAATTACTCTAAGCTAGGTTATTGATTTAACTAGGATAGCCATTTTGGTTGAGTATATCACTTGAGCCTATGAGGTACTATATGGATAGAGACATATGAAAGATTACTTATTGAGTAAGAGTTGCCACTAGGGTAGCTACTTTGTACTCTCACTATGAAGTCATAATGTTGATGAGATTGAACTCTTGAATCATCCCTTTTAATTCAAGGGAATGCACTCTCAATTGGAATCATCCATTGATATGATTAACCTTCAATTGGGATTGATCATTGGTATGAATCACCTATTGACATGATATAATAGTGAAAGGAGTCAGTTATATATATATTTAATCTATGATTATGTTAAGGCTTATGTAGCTATACTCTAGATTATAAAGTTTCACTTGTGATTAGATTGTCCTTTGTAATGAATGGCTTGTCTATGTTAAGTTATCTCGTGGACTAGGAAAGCTTATACCAAGGATGGGAATATCCATAAGATATCATAGAGTTTTTGGAAAGGGAAATATGTTATTTATGAGGTTAAAAATTACCTAGGAAAGGAAATTACCTAAGCATAGTATATGAATGGTCATGATCCAAACTGAGATGTAGAGGTGTATGTGAATAATATGATCTGCATTTGAAGTATTGAATGAGAATACTTTGGCCAAAGTAGTGTAAAGAGCCACTGTTTACACTGTCCAGATTCACTGTGTTCCTTGTTTGTATTCTAGATCAAAATTTTCATACTTGTAGGAGTAGCTACCATATGATTAGGTAATAGTTTGTGGGACACAACATTAAGTTTAGATAGGCTATTGATACGAGGTTTACCAACCAATATCTTCATCAAAGGGAAGGGAAAAATCTATCATTGATAGATGTGCGGGTGACTGCATATGAGTCTATGGTTGATGGAAAAGTGCTTGAGTGATGCTTCTCCTTATTAGTTGGAAACCAAGGTTTGTGGATGTGTACGCCAGTATTGGGGACAACTAGACTTTTTTCACAAGTGAGCAAGGACATTCAAAATGTATGCACTGATGCAAGGACATCAAGACTAGTTTGTATAGATTTTTCCAGATGAAGCTCAGAGGAGCTATGTACATATCATGTACCCACTTATATGGAAGGATGTAATTATGAATATTAAGCTTGAGTTTATTCAATATGATATCTATGTATTGGAATATTTGTGAAATTACTATGAAATGCAATGGAAGTTTGGAAATAGTGTCATTTCATTTATGCATGTAATTTACATTATGGGAAGATGTTTTTTTTGCTATGTTATGACTTCATAGAATATTCACTTAGCGTGAAATGATGGAAATTTTATCGAGTAGAACACTGGGGTTGTTACAAAGTATCAACTTGGTGGTGAACCCCTCGTTAGTTTAAATTCAACCCTTAGGACAACCCTATTGCAAGGTCTCTTTCTCCTTTGCATTGAGATCTCAAGGGTTTGTTCTTGAATGAGAGAGAGTGAAGATTGTCATTCTAGGTCCTAAACCCTAGAAGAGCGTACAATTTTTCACCTTTCAAATACTATCTCCCACTTTTTTGCCAAAGTAGGACATTGAAATCTATAATTTTCACCAAATTTTCACTTTATGAAACCTATAACAACTAAAACATTAATGATTTGGAGATGATGTGGACTAGATATTTGTGAGGATTTGTATGAAGATTCTACGTATATATATTTTTTAAAGTAGAAATAAATTGTGAATTTTTGTACGTAACTTTTAATAACTTATTTTTTATAGTAAACAATATTTTTTAAAAAGTGATGTTTATTTCATAACACATATTTTTTTTATAGAAAGGACTAAAATTATTATTTTTTAAATATAGATTTTTAACATCAATATCTAGTGCATGGATATTTTTTCATTTTTTTGCATATATTTCTTAATTAATATTTGAAGTCAAAGTAATTATAATTTGGAAATAGGTGTATTTCATAACACATAACTTGTTTCGTATGTATCAAATTTTAATTTTTTTTACTAAAACAAGGACATCAATATCTAGGGCACAAATATTTTTTAGATTTTTTCTATATTTTTCTATCACGTGTTTGAAATAAATACTCTGATGTTTGGTGAAAAACCTACATTCACAAGAAATAAAAAACAAATATAATAAAAATATTCAAAATATTGAAAATTATACTTTTTGGAAAGCTTGTAATAAGGGCTACATAAAAAACATAATTTTTAAATGACTTTATTTGATCTCTCAAAAGGTAAATCTAAAAAGTGGTTTTTTGTTAGCATTTTGATAGGTATGAAAGAGACTCCATTGTGAGTATGATTTAAGACTACAGAGGTTCTATCCAAATGGGTTTGATCTAAGCGGGTCTTATCTAACTCTCTTCTCAATTAAATCCATTTAGATGGAACTCCTTAAGGCTTAAATCATTAATTTTTTTAAAAAATATGTAATTTCAAGAAAAAATTGTTGCATATGTTGTTATTGATGTCAATAGAGTTGCATTGTTATGGTGATCAAAGATGTCAAAAGTACAAGAGTTCAGAGGATCAAGAAAAGGAGTAATGATCAAAAGAATTGAGAGGTGAAGGGTATGGTGATGAATGCCATGAGCATGTTGTACATAGTTGTACCATATTCTTGGTTGTTCATGAATAGGTGAAAGTTGACAGGTTGAAGTATATGCTGATATGAAGAAGCTGTGGTTTCTTGAATTTGATGAAAAGACTTATAATTATTGTCTATGGTAGTGTGAATGTTGTATTCTCTATCCGTTGATGTAAAGCATTGATGAAAGAAATTATGTAAGGCTTAAAATAGTCGAAGGAATGGAAAGTTGTACTGAAGAAGCTTGGGAGAATGCTTTGCATTCCTTTGCTTTGAAGATATGGCATTGCAGTTTGGAAGTTAGATAGAGAAAAGTGTGAAGTATGCATTTTCCTAATTTTAGAGTATATAAGTTACCACGAAAGCTTCCAAAGCTAATAGAGTACAGACAATAGTGAAACCTCAAAAATGGTAGTTATATGTAATGTCTTGATTTTGGAGATACAACCACTGATTTTCTGCAAGTTTCACACAATGAAACCTTATAGATCTCAATCCAAGGATGGAATGGGGGAAAGGGGTTTGCAATAAGGTGTCCTAGTGTGTTATTAAAGATTAAAAGAGGGGTTCACCACCAAGTTAGGGATTGGAAAGACAAGAAATGTAAATGAGATGCAAGAATTAAACAAATGACCTTAAAAAGAACTCAAATCAGTACAATAAATTGAGAAAGTATAAAGGTGTACTTGGAAATTTGAATGTGCTCGGGACAAGGTCTGGAATCTTGAAAATATAGTTTTCAAAGCACATTCGGACTCATACGCTAGGTTGGGTGATTTAGTCCCACTTTAAGGTTTACAGGAAGAAATTGGAATCTAGTAGTGACAAGTCTGAATCCTTCAAAACTTAGAAAAAGGGATATATTAGGACTCATACGCGACAAGTGGTGTATCGATCCCATTCTTATTTTTCAAGAAGTTAAGATCTAAATTTTCTCTTCTATCTCTGCTCTTTCTTCCAAACCTGATTTCTAGATCTGAACCTGTTACAAGACTTGTAAAATAGAATATTGTTTTGATTTGCTTATGGGGGGTTTACCTTGGTCAAACCCCTAGTTTGGTAATTAAACCTTGATAGAAATGATAGATCTTGAAAGTAAATGTGAGTACAAGCCTTAATCTTAAGTGCATATAAGATTAGGAGATCTAAAATGCAATGAAACCTTATTCTAATGTGCTAGAATAAGATGCATGAATGAAACATAGAGATGATGACACACTTTGGGAGATCTCTAATCACCCTAATAAGTCATAATAATGCATGTTCCTTCCTTTAGGAAGAAAGAAGAGCAATAATGGAGGATGGAATCACTTAGGAAACAAGTCATTAGGCTTGGATTGATGGCTTGTTGCATCTCCCCAACCTAGAATCCATCATGATTCGCCATAAGCAACCATCATCAATCCTTAAAAATGCTAGATATTGAATGAAAGTGAGCTTGAAGACCTGGAAAAACACTATAATGCTACTCCAAGACTTCAACTTTGCTTGCTCCTTGTTCTTGAATGCTCTTGTAAAAGAATACTTGAGTGCTTGTGAATGCTTAGACCTTGAATGGATCTCTCTAGATGAAAATAATGATTTGAAACCTTGTTTATATAGGCACTTAATCTAATTTAACATTTATTAGATCCCAAATGCCGACATCAACCAAAAATTTGAATTAAAGACCTTGATTTCCTGCTCAAACCCTAAAAAGGGGCCACATGGGACTCATACGCCACTTGTGGCATATGGGTCCCAACTAGGGGGATTCACATGCCCAAGGTGGCATATGGGTCCCAACTAGGGGGATTCATATTCCCAAGGTGGCATGAGTCCCATCCTAGCTTTCTAGGGTGGGCCAATGTTGGGTTGTTAGAAAATTGAATGCTTTTGTTGATTTTGTTTGGATTTCAACTAAAATAAGCCTTGGGATCCAAAATAAATGGTCTTAGGGGCATATTAATGATGGTTTAAAGGGTCATTAAAGCAAGGGTACTAAAATAGGTCCAAATTAAGTGTGAAATTTTACCATCTCCAAGAAGAGTGTACAATTTTCTACACTACAAGTAGTAGAGTGTGTTTGAATTAAGGATCAAACAAATGCTCTGTATTTATCCACACTTGATGATGTGATCTTGTGGCTTGGAGGATAAGTTCATACTTTTTGTGCATTTTCTCATGTTAAATTTTAGGTGTTGAGGTGTACCACAAGTCTAGTTTTCAATGTTCTACTTCAAGACTATGTTTTTATGGTTTGCAAGTAATGTTGAGTTCAATATCTATTTATTTGCACCAACATGAAGTAGCATGAAGTTGTGAAATGGGTGTATGAAAATGTTCTTGCATGTCATAAAATGTTTTTAAAGTGATCCACATTATGTTATTTGGTCTCTCTAGTACCACTTTAGGTTTAGAGCTAATGCATGGAAGGTCAAGTGTTTGTTGGGCTGACTTGGTATGTTGAGATGATTGCACTAGGTGTTTGGATGTGTATGCCAGTGTGGAGATGTGTGCTAAGGTAAAATAGGTCTTGATTATCTCTTGTTTTGAACCAAATTTGATTTCTAATCATCATAGATGTCTTGGGAGCCAACTTGTTGTGGTTGTTGCACATTTCATATTGGTGGACTAAGGAGGAAATTTTTGAAGATTGTGGAGGATATAAATAAAAGATAAAATTTCTTGGAAAATGAGTGTGTGTGCGTGAGCATACGAGGAGGTATGTGCGAGTATAAGTGTAAGGTGAAGTGTTGAATATAGTAGAGGTTGTTGAGTAGAAGAGTTGAAGATGCTACAAAGGTGATTGATCAACAAAATTTTGTCAAGTATGTTGTACAAAGGTTGTAGCCTCTTCCTATAAGTGTTGTATCTTATAGGGAGTTGTAGCTTCCTTTGGTCGAATCCATAAAAACTATGTTTTAGGAAGTTGTAGCTTCCTTTGGGTTGTAGCCCATAAAACTTGTTGTAAATCTTGTTTTTATTTGTGAGGTTGGATTTGGATAATAGATCCAAGCAACTTGCTTACCATGGTTTTTTCCCTTCTAGGGGTTTCCACATAAATTTGGAGTTGTGGTTGTGTTCTTGAACCTTGAATTGTATAGTTTGATTCTTTATCTATTTATGGAAGTATAAATACTTTTTTGATAAATTGGATATACTAATTTAGCCCCCTCTCAGTATTTTAGTATGTTCTAATAATTGGTATCAAAGCTAAGTTCCTTGGTGTAGCATAATAGTTGAAGGTAGACCTTGGAATAGAACACATGGCTCAAAAATATTCCTCTTCTAAAGAACCAATATTTGATGGGAGAAACTATGCCTTCTAGAGTGTAAGAATGGAAGCCTATCTCACCTCACTAGGGTATGATGTTTGTAGAGCTACAAAAAATGATTATACTAAACCTACTCATCCTATTACAAATGTTAATGCTAAGAAGGCCCATTAAAATAATGATAAAGAAAATAATGCTATCTTAAGTTGTTTAACCAATTCAGAATCCATTAAGGTAGTGTAGTGCAAGACAACCAATGAGATATGGGATAAACTCAAAAATATCTATGAAGGAAATGATATTGTAAAGAAAGAAAAATTACAATCTTACAAAACAATGTTTGAGACTCTAAGGATGAAAGAAGATGAAAATATTGCTAGATATTTTCTCTAGGTGGATGAATTTGTCAATGGAGTCATAGGATTAGGTGAAGAAATAATTGATTTAGTGTTTGTGAAGAAAGTTCCGAGAACTCTTCCTCACCAGTTTGATTCAAAATTTTTTGCTATTAAAGAATCTAAAGATCTGAAGAAACTTACCATGGAAGATTTGTTTGGGTCTCTCATTGCCTATGAGATGAGAATTAAGTCCAAGGAACATAAAAAAAGAAGTTTCTTTCAAAGCTATGAAGAAAGAAGGAACATTTGGTTCATACAGTGAATCTGAGGAAGAAGAAGCAAACCTTGTGAGAAAGTTGAAGGGTTCATGCAAGTATAAATGTAAGTTACCTTTAAAATGTTTTAAATGTGAAAGAGTTGGTCATTATGCTTATAAATGTCCTTTTAGAGAGAATGAAAATAGCAACAAGGGTTTCAAAAGGAAATTCAAGAGGAACCTCCTTTCTAAAGAAGAGCAACTTAGAAGAAGTAGATCACTACTCATTAGATGATGAAAGAGGAGAATCCCTATTCATGGCCATGGTGATCTCTGATGGTTCAAAAAAGACTATAGATAAAGAAGAATGTGTAGTTGATTTTGAAGGTGAACTTATTTATGCTCTTGAAGATTTGGAATGTGCAAGGAAAGAGAACAAAGAATAAAAATCCCTAATTGAAGCCAAGACAAATGAATGTACAAAACTTGAGAAAGAAATCCTTAAAGGAATTGGAAAGGGAAAAGTATATAAATCCATTTAACCCTGAAGAAGTTGATCTCATTCTAATCAGGCCTCAAGGAATACCTTTCCAAGCAAGAATATTCTTCAAAAATAGGTTCAATCATGCATTTTTTGGTTATTATGTTTTCTGCAATAAGTATATTCATAAGGTTGTGGATTTTAAGTATGAAGTGTATAGAAGAAATTTTGTTGCTTCATTAGTGGATGTCAATGTGACTTGTCAAATCTACAATAGTGATGGAGATATAGCAAGATATTGCAGAAGTAGATTAGAAAAATCAAAATCTCAAATGGAAGAAGTTATTCAACAAGTCAAGGAGAATGACACTTCCAAAATAAAGGATAAAAACAATGAGGATGAAAATTCAATGGTTATCCAAATGAAATTTCATGCTCAAGGGAAAACAAATATTTGGGTAATAGACAATGGATGTTCAAGTCGTATGGAAGATGACAAAAAAAATCATCAATCATGTTAAGTGGAATGGCAGAACAATCAAGTTTGGAGATAATTCATTTGTAAAGATTTGTGGAAAGGGCACCCTAAGTATTGATGGAAAATCCAAGACAAAATATGTTCTCTATGTATAAGGTCCCAAGGACAATCTTCTTAGTGTAAGTGAGATGTACAACAAAGGATACAATTTTATATTTCATGATCAAGGGTGTGAAATTAGAAGAGAAAATTCTGCTAAATTAATGGTAGAAGGATTTAGGACAAAAAACATCCTATACAACCTAAAGGGTGTTAATGAAAGCATTTGTATTCTAGGATAGAAAAGTGAATGTTGGCTATGGAAAAAGAGGATGGGAAACATCAACTTTGATAATCTTGTGAAGATCAACTTCATACAAGTAGTAAGAGATATGCCAAAGATTATTAAGCCTACAAGTACCTTGTGTAAAGAATGTCATATTGGGAAGCAGACAATGATAATATTCAAGACCAAGGATTATTCTTCTACAAGGCCATTGGAATTGATTCATGCTAATTTGTGCAGACCTACTAGGACAAAGAGTCTCCAAGGTGAAAGGTATTTTATTTTACTCATTGATGAACTCTCTAGAATGCCATGAGTTACATTCTTAAAATAAAAATTAGAAGCTTTGAGTAGGTTTAATATTTTCAAGTCAATGGTTGAAAATTAAATGAATGATGGAATCAAGTGTTTAAGGTCTAATAGAGGTGGTAAGTTCACATCAAATGAGCTTGAAGAATTTTGTGAAGAACATGGAATGAATAGGCATCTATCTCCTACTAGAACTCCTCAACAAAATGGAGTACTGGAAAGAAAGAATATAATTGTTTAAGAGATGACAATAACAATGTTGATCAAAGCCAAGTTACTTGAAGTATATTGGAAAGAAGCAGTCCATACTACTATCTATATTCTTAACAGAGGACAATTAAGAGTGAACATCACCAAGAATCCTTATGAGTTAAAGTATGGAAGACCAACAACTATTAAGTACTTCAAATTTTTTGGAAGAAAATGCTACATCAAAAGAGATGAAGAAGGTTTAGGAAAATTTGACTCAAGATCTAATGAAGGAATATTTCTTGGATATACAACTAGAAGAGAAGCTTACAAGTGCTATAATAAAAGACTAAGGTATATAGTTCAAAGTGAAAATGTTAGAGTTGATGAAGAATCACATCAAATCACATATGAGCAAGAAGACTATGGGTTAGATGAACCTTCCTACACAGAAGGGGAAGAAGAAATTGAAGAAAAGGAAGAAAAACAAGAGAATATCACCAAGACTCCTTGTAACTATGTTCAAAAGAATCACTTAGAAGATTAAATTATTGGAGATGAGAATGAAGGAGTGCAAAGTAGAAGAATATTTGCAAGGGAAAATGAACAAGTACATTTTTCTTTACTGTAGAGAATAGAACCTAAAATTTTTGTTGATGCTAGCAAGGATGAAAGATGTATAAAAGCAATGGAAGAAGAATTAAATTAGATAAAGAAAAAATAAACATGGGAATTGGTGCCAAGGCCAGTAGAAAAAAAATGTGATAGGAACAAAACGGGTGTTCAAAAACAAGTTGAATGAAGATGGAGAGGTGGTGAGAAACAATGCAAGGTTGGTGTTCAAAAGTTATTCACAAGTGGAAGAAATTGAATTTGAGGAGAAATTTGCTCTAGTGGCAAGAATGGAAGCAATAAAAATGTTTCTTACATTTGTAGTTCATAGGGACTTCAAGGTATATCAAATGGATGTAAAATCTACTTTCTTGAATGGTGATCTAAAAGAAGTTTACATAGAGAAACCTGATGGATTATCAAAAGACCCAAACATGGTATGCACACTTAAGAAGGATTTATATGGTCTCAAAAAATCCCCTAGGGCTTAGTATGCAACGTTGGAGAAGTACTTAATCCAACATGGCTTCAAGAAAGGTACCATAAATAAAAATATTTACATTAAAATTGAGGATGAAAAAATTCTAATAGTTGTTTTATATGTTGATGATATAGTATTTGGTGGTGATTATGAAATATGTAATAATTTTGTAGAAGAGATGCAAAAGGAATTTGAAATGTCTATGATAGGTGAGTTATCATTATTTCTTGGACTCCAAATTGATCAATCAAATGATGGTGTTTTTATCTCTCAAGAAAAGTTTGTCAAGGAGATGTTGAAGAAGTTTGGTATGGAAGATTGCAAACTAGTGATTAATCCTATGGTAAAAGGTTGTCATTTGAGAAAAGATGATGAGTCACCTCAGGTTGATTAGACTCTGTATAGGTCTATGATTAGGGGCCTACTGTACTTAACAACATCATGACCTAACATTATTTAAGATGCCTACTTTGTTGCAAGGTTTTAAGCTGATCCAAGAGAAACTCATGTGAAGGTAGTCAAAAAGATTTGTAGATATTTGAAGATAACTATGGATTATGAATTTTTGTATAAAAAGGTGATGATTTTTCCTTGAGTGCATATACTGATGAATATTGGGTTGGTAGTGTTGATGATAAAAAGAAGTACCAGTGGTGGAGCTTTATTTTTGGAAGATAGATTGGTCTCATGGTTTAGTAAGAGGTAGGATTCAATGTCCTTATCAATAAAAGAAGTAGAGTATATAGATGAAGCTTCCTGCTACACTCAAGTGTTGTGGATGAAGCAAACATTAAAGAACATCAACGTAATGTATGATGAGCTCATTCCTATTCTATGTGACAATACAAGTGCCATCAATATTTCAAAGAATCTTGTGATGCATTCTAGAACCAAGCACATATCTATCAAATATCACTCTTTAAGAGAGAAGGTTGAAAACCAAGAAGTAAAATTGGAATATGTACCTAAAAAGGATCAAGTTGTAAGTATCTTTACAAAGGCACTTTCCAAGGACACATTTTAATATCTAAGATTGAAGTTAGGGGTTGTTTCCCCTCTTTCAAACTAGATGCATTAATGGTTCATTTGTCTAGGGGGAACAGTTCAAGACATATATTTATCCCTAGATTGATGAGGCCTACCTCTCAGGGGGATCAAGTAGAAAGTATCCAAGGAGGATGATAAGGTTTGTGCAGATAGGGAGAGCTTGTATGTTGTTGCAGGAACAAAGGAAGACCATTGGCACTTTTCCCTTGATGTCAAAGATGGAGAAACTTCATATCAAGTTAGTGTTGCCATCAATGCCAAAGGGGGAGATTGTTGCATATGTTTTCATTGATGTCAAAAAATTTGTACTTTTTTAGTAATTAGAGATGTCAAAAGTACAAGAGTCCAGATGATTAGACAAAGGAGTGATGATAAGAAGAGTTGAGAGGTGAAGGACATGGTGATGAATTTCATGAGCATGTTGTACATAGTTGTACCTATTGGTTATTTTTTAAGAACCAAACTTAGTCTCACTAGATCCCTATGAATTTTCCATAATTCAATGATCAACAAAGGTAAGGATTGGCCAATGAATAGGTAGAAGCTTACTAGGCTACTACCTCTACACTTTGGGCTTTGTGAGACCCAAGAGGGTAATCCTGACAATGTCTTGATGATACTCATGTGCCATTTTATCATGAACATTGTGATAAATAGATACACTCCTACCAACTACAAATAGACATAATTCTTCAAGAATTTGGCCGATCCTTTAGAAAATTACTATCTAAAGAAAGGAATGGGTGATTTTCATACAACTTTGAAACAATTATAATGTGTAAATAATTTTCAATATGGATTTGTTATTTGACAGGTAAGACCAGATCATTTGACTTCAAAGATGACCAAATTAACATAGCAATGCTTTATCCATGGGTGATAGACACATATTTGTAACAAACTATAATACATAAGAAATTAACCCAAGCATTTAAAGACAATTGTTATATTGATTTACAATAAACAACTCAAGATATCCAAAACACAAACTACTTAGTAATACTTATACTCCATCACATAGATCTATTATTTCATTAAAGAATCTAATTAGTTCTTTGAACTAAAGCAGAAACAAAACCATACATTCAATCGAAGAGATTGAAGACAAATAAAAGATCATTGATCATTTTATTTATAATTTGTGCAACAAAATACATGGGAGAGAAATTGTTCTAGAATTTTCAATTTTCATTCATATGACATTGCTATTGTAAAAATATTATGCCTATTACAAGCTAGAAGTCACACCTAAGACTTAGAACTATTCTACTCCTTTGTGCTTGAATTTACAAAATTTCTCTTACATGAGATCGAATGCTTAACCATCAAAAGACCCGTCTAATTGGCCTTGAATTCCCATTTATAGAAACATGGGAGCAACAAGCTTCGAGACAAATTACAATTTTAGTCACATTTCATATTTGAAATTCATTTGCATTTTAATTTCAAAACACCCCAAGCAGTTATATTTGCATCGTTTGATGAGGGGGAAAACATATAAGACAAAAACCCCTTTTCCATTTGCTGAAGAAGATTTACCTACCTTCCAAAAGGCATCTTTTGTCATTGTAGTAGCATCAAAACCTCTCCTCCACATCAACACTTAAGAAAAAAAATCCAAATTAGGACTCTATTTTTGCAATGGTTCATCATCTTCAGAATCAGAGTATGCATGTCACCTTCATGATTTTATTGAAACCAAAGAATTTATCTCGCCAACATTAGAGTCTTCTAGACTTGCAATTGTAAGAGGATATTGGACATATTCTGGATCATCTCATGCATTATCACTCATATAAATTGCCTCATCCTCCACGGAAACATCAAGTTCCCCCATATGAGAATCATAAGCCTTGTGGTCCTTCTCCTTCTTATTTTTCTTCTTAGAATGACCAAATTTATCATCATTATCATCCCTTATGTACCTATCCAACATGTTTTTCTTGTATCCAACTTTAGCAATACCCTTGGCTTTACCCTCCATGGAAAAAGTTCTCTTCTCTGCCCTTGACTTCATAGATTTCTTAGGTACATCTGGCTTAGGTGCAGATGTAACATCCTAGGTTTTAGGCCTTGTAACCCTCTTCTGTTTGGGTTTCCTCTCTAGCCTAATGCTTGAATTTCTAGTCTCACTCATTTTCATGGTATAATAGGCCTAGGGTTTATGAATTTTCACTTACAAATTTTTTTCACTAGTTTATGCTCTCAGAAACAAACTTGCAAAACAAAAACCCTCCTAGACCATGCACAACTCTTACCAACCCAATAGAATTTGAAAATAACCAAACCCTTGCAAACCCTAAGCATCTAAAACTTACAGGACTTTCAAAAATTCCCCAAACTAGCTAATTTATGCATAGTTGACATAGAGAAGTGTGGATACCTACTTACATGAGAAAATTTTCTTCAATGCCTTTGCAACTCTTCGTCCAATCTCTTCACGCATATTCCTCTAGCTCTATACTAATTATTCAGCTCTTGAAAATTGCAATTGTGAAAGAAAATGGCCTACAACCCTCTTTATGTTGAATGTTGAGGAAAACCCTACATGTCAACCTTTGCGCTTCCTTGTTGGTCTTAACCTGCTTGCCACTTTTAGCAATGGGGAGGTGGAAAAGGGTTGAGATTAAATCTCAAGCCTTCAACATGTGCATGATTTACCATAAGACCACATGCCCATGCACATAACTCTCGAACACAACCAATGACCAAGATTAAAAGATCTCACTTGCATTTAAAACATGTGCAAAAAATGCCATTAGTAGCCCAAGCTTTAATACCTCCAACCCATGACTAAAATATTTCATTTATATTTCCCCTTTTCTAATGTTTCTTTTGCCACTTAGATGACTCCATGTGGTGCTCCCCCACTCCCCCATTGAGAGATGAGAGGCAGAGATGGGTCCCCCATAGGATGGTGGGGAGCAGTCAAGATTGACCCACATCATCTAATATCTTCCATTGATTCAATTCAAATTGTCGCTTATTGACTTTGAGAGACTTCGAACCCACCACTGTAGGAAGACACTTGGCACTCACCTGCTAGCCTGTAAGATTATTTTACTAGGAAATAAAAGTGAGCTAGTGCATGTTGAGCAAACGAGATTTGATCCTCAATATCTAACGACCATCTTAATGCTACATATCTACATGTGCCAATGGTTAGTAACTTAAAAGGTGGCTTGACTAGGCACACAATGGGCAAGGGCATGGAATATTTAAGCTAGGACATTAGGCCGACACTTGAAAATTAAACTTAGACTTAGGACCATAAAGAAAATATTTGAGGATTTGTGACCTACATAACATAAGGCAATATTTTAAATGAAGCAATGGGTAATGATTGGGATTGTTAAGATTAAGGGGCCAGTAACACAATAAGTTAAAAGGCAAATTTCACAACTTGAGTGATCGAGAATTGATGATGAGAGGCCAAGGACAATACATAACATTTGCAAAGGATTCAAACATGATTTTTTTTTGGAAAGGGTTTAGCAACTCAAAACCCTAAGGCATGATAATAAGCGAAACCATAGTGCATCAAATTTTCCATGCTTGACCTTTTCCCGAGCCCTTGCATTCCATATCAACACCATATTTCCAACTTCAAATTTCCTAGGAAAATCTTTCTTTGCATGCAGGTGCTTAACTTGTAATTGCATCTTTGCATTTTTCTCAAGACCTTCTCTTCTAGTCTCATCTAACCGTATGAGATTATCAATCCTTTGCTGCATATCATCATAGATGTTCTCATCATATTCCTACACAAACTTGTACATCTTTAGTAGATTATTTTGAGGAAGTCTAGCATCCAAACCATAAACTAGACCAAATGGTGAATTTCTTGTAGCCTTCTTTACAGTAATCGTGTCAGCCCTTAGTGCAAGCTTTAACTTTGAGTCCCAAGCCTTCTTATTCTTCTCAGTCTCTCTTTTGATGATTTTCATTAAAATCTTGTTGCTAGATTTAGCCTGATCATTCCCTTAAGGATGGTAAGGTGAAGAGTATGAAATTTGTATTCCGTGTTTATCCCAAAAATCCTTGAACTCTTGTGACCTGAAACACATAACATTATAAAAAATGATCTTCTCTGGAACTCCAAATCTAATTAGAATGTTGTTCATCAAGAAGTCTATCACAACTTTACTTGTTGCCTTCTTTGTGGGGATTGCTTCCACCCACTTTGTGAAATAGTCAGTTGCAACAAGTATCCATGAATTCCCCCACTAGATTTTTCTGATATCTCACCAATGAAGTCTATACCCCACTATTGAAAAGGGGCTTGAACAAAAATAAGCCCAAGTGGCAAACTTCCTAAGAACTTCAACTTCCTTGCAAATCTCTGGAAAGCATCACAAGTCTTAAAAAACTTGTGGGAATCTTTAAAAATAGTGGGCCACTAGAATCCTACCCTCAAGATCTTATGAGCAATTGTCTTAGCCATGTAGCGACCAACAAACACTCCATTGTGCATTTCTTGTAAAAGCTCTATCACCTACTTGCCATCCACACATTTGAACAACACACCATCTAGGCTTCTCCACCATAGTTAATTATCAATAATAACATATTTAATGGCATGCAACTTCAATGTTCTCTTCTCATTTTCAGCCATACCTTTTGGGCATTGCATGGTTTTCAGGTATTGAACAATTCTCCTATACCAACCACAAGTCTGCATACCACAAATAGGTGCAATGTCAATACTCTCAACTTGATTTACCTAATTTTTCTCCAAGCCATTAACTTAGCCATAACTTGTCCTCTCACTAACTTGGTAATCTAAACATCAATGTTAAACTCTTGGATCTTGTTGATCCATTTGCACCTCCCGCCTATATTTTCTTGTTGAGTAAAGATGTCCTTCACAACAACACTTGGCACAAAGGCTATGACTGTAGCTCCCATTAAGTAGGTTTTGAAATTATTTACAACCTTGACTAAAGCATATGCTTGCTTCTTAATCATGTCATATTTAAGTTTTGTGGCAAGAGATTTTAACACTGGGGCCTCTTTGATAGCCTGCTTTATACTCTTGAATTCTTGACTAGGCTGCTCCTCACTCCAAACCACATTTTATCCCTTATTTAACATCTTATAGATGGGTCTTGTGATCTTAGCAAAATTAGTGACAAACCTTCTCAATAAATTGATTTGACCAAAAAATGACTAGATACCTTTTGCATTTTTTGGTTGTTCAATCTTATCTATTGCAGCTACTCTCTTAGGATCAATCCTTATCCCATCCTTAGACACAATGTTTCCTAGTATCTTTCCTTCCTTCACTCCAAACACACAATTTTTATGATTTAAAGAAATCCCATACTCAAGTTCTTTCCTGAACACTTTCTCTAGATGCATACAATGATCTTTCTCTTTTTTACTGTATACAGTTAGGTCATCTTGATACACTGCTAGAAATATGTCTATGAAATTAGAAAATGCCACATCCATGGCTCTCTGAAATGTAGCCCCCACATTTGCTAATACAAATGACATCCTAACATAGAAATAAGTTCCCCATGGAGTGGTGAAAGTTGTTTTCTATTGCTTAGATTCTTTGACAACTACTTGATTGTAACCTAAGAATCCATCCATCATAGATAATAGCTCACAACTAGTTACCTTTTGTAACATGGCTTCCATGTTTGGAAAAGGATAATTATCCTTTAATGATGACACATTCAAATTTATGAAGTCAACACAAAGTCTAATGTCACCATTTTTCTTCCTGTCTGGGACCAAATTAGAAACCCAGGAAGAATTCCTAATAGGGTTAATAATCCCAATATCCCTCAACTTAATAAGTTCTTCCTGCATCTTAGGTTGCAAAGTGGGATTAATTGGCATCTGATTTTTCTTAAAGGGCTTAGCATCTAGTTTCAATGGTATCTCATGTTTAAAAATCTCTTCTATGTATGCCTTTAGGTCATCATATGACCATGCAAACACATGTCTATATTTTCTCAATAAGGCAATCAACATTTCTCTAACTTGAGGTTTCATCTTCTTCCTAATGTAGACTTTCTTTGGAGCATTCTCTATTCCAATATTAATTTCTTCCAAATCTTCTTTGTGTATAGATGTTTGCTTTGCATTACTCGTATTAGGGCCATCAAAAACCCTTTCTAATGGAACCAATCCTTTTGGATTTTTTTTGGTCTTCAACTAGATAATTTCATTCCCAAATGTAGTTTCCTTACCATCCAAATCTTCCACAAAGGTAGAAAAATCAATCTCTTGACCCTCATATTCTCCAATGCATTGCAAAAACTTCAAAATGTCATCATCATTGTTAAACACTTGCCAATTCTTTATGTTATTAGGAACTAAAGGTCTAACTTGCACTTCAACCTTTTAAATGCTAGGAAATATCATATCACTTGGTAAGATGGAAATGTTAGCAAGTAAGTCTGCTACCCTATTGTTACCCATGTCAAACAAATCAATGTCAAATGCATCAAACTTTTAAATAGAATCCCAAACAACTTTTTTGTATTGTCTCAATCTAGTATTCTTTGATGCATATTTTCCTCTTACTTGAGAAACAAGTTATAAGTCTCCAATGACTCAATTTATTAATACCATGTTTCTCAACTGACCTCAAGCCTAGTAAAAAGGCTTCATACTTAGCTACATTGTTTGTGCAAGAAAACAATAATTGAAATGAAAACTTGAAGGTCTTACCACTAGGAGAAATTAGGATTACCACTACACTAGCTCCATATTTTGAACAAGATCCATCAAACCTCATGTTCCATAGGTCACCATTGTTAGATTGTTACAACACTTCTTTCTCCAAAGGTGTAGGTTTCTTTTCTTGCTCTTCTTGTAACTCTTCAATTCTAAAATTGTCCATAACAATGTCTACAAAATGAATTCTATCTGCCTCTCACACAAACTCAATGATATGTGGAGCTCTTGGTTCCCTTACAAGTTTTGATGTATTTTCCTTCAATGGGAAAAGTTGCAAAGGACATGTCACATTGCATACTACCTCCCATATATGCACTCCACTTCCTTGACAACAACATGCCTTAGTTTGGTGGGATGTCCACCACAACTATATTCATGAAAAACTCCTTGTCAAGGAAAACAACTAATTTGTATGCAACATCCTAGATGACCCCAATAACTAGAATTTCTCTAGAGTCCATGGAATAAAACTTTGCATAGGAACAATTTACTTTCAGTCCCATTTCTTTCATTATCTCCACATGAATGATATTGGATGATGCACCTGAATCAATAATACAATTCTTCAAGAGCTTGCCATCAACAATAAGAGTTACATAAAATGGATCAATATTATCTAGACATGTTGTAATGGTACTACCCAAATAAATCTAAGGGATCTCACCAATATCTCCCTCCATCATCCCATCACTAACTTGATTTCCACTCACTTCAAGCTGAGTAGTCACCTTCTTTTCTTCATAGGCCTTAGTGGTACCATTGATGAGGGCCACTGCCTTTTGCTTATGTTCATCAATTCTCATCATTTCCATTAAAGGGATAGTCACCTTGACTTGAGAGAAGTTGGAACATATCAACTACATTATACTTTGGTAGTTCATAAAGAATTTTACTCTATTCCTCCACTTGAATCTTTTGTTTCTTTTTTAAATTAGCTCTTGACTTTTGATTTTTAACTTTTACAATTGAAACAACTACTTCATCAAGTTTGTTGGTTGTGGTATCCTTCTTGGCCAAAATCTATTTTCCCTTAATTTATTTAGTCTTAACTTTTCCTTTCTTAGACTTGGCCAATTCTTCCTATTTAGTTCCCTACTTTTTGTACTCTGTTCCTTCATGAAAATACTAGTAGGCTTACCCTGGTTGCAATTAACAACTCTACTTCTAGAGTTGTGAGTATTCTTGGCATGCTCCACTAATGTAGTTGTCATTTGCTTGTACTCTTCATCAAAAGGTCATCTCAAGGACACATCCATGTCATCTGTCTCCATGGCACACATGTTGCCTTCAACCTCTTCATCTTCATCAAGGAAGATTTGCTGATGATGGGAGTTTGATCTTTTTCTTTGATAATAAACATCCACTTTGTGTGATTCTTCATTTGAAGAACAATCATCATCAACAAAATCTGATATGTGCATAAGTGCAAGAACCTCCACTTCATTCACTTCCATTGGCTCATAGTCATCTAATTGAGCTTTCTCTTCCTCAAACTACCTTGCCATAGAACATGTTTGAGAAGCATGAGGCAACCGACAAACAACACACCAAGGTGTTTACTCAGTAAAATTAACTAAATTTTTCTGCAAAGAATCAAGAGGAACTTTATTCTATGTATTCTTTTGACTGTTGGGAATTGGCTTTCCATTATTCCAATTAGTATTGTATGGATGGTCTTGCAACTAAGGAGATCTCTCATTCTTTTGGAAGTTTTGCTTTCCATTAGAGAAACCTTTCTCTTTCCTCACAAGTTTGTAACTTAGTTCCTTCATGGTACTAGCAACATTGTCAATCTTATCCTTAAGTGAGGCTCCCTTAGCGCCAAATTTTTTATCCTCTCTTTGGATTCTTAAGGATTTTCACATCATCTCTTCTCCTGACCTTACCAGTTGCTCTACTGATATTGTCAATGTGAATTTCCACCTTAAAATCTTCTCTCAATGTTTGAGGTTTTTTATCCAGTAGGTGGTAGCTCACCTTTGCATCAAATGTATTACAATAGTTCACTAAAAATACACTACCATTTAGTATTAAATGAGGAGGCAATCTATTCACAACCTTTTGAAATCTTACATTAAAATCAGCTATGGCCTCATTTGAGCCCTTAGAAATATTGTTAAACTTATTTATAAGGAACCTTGAATCAGTCTTGTCACCATACTATTCTCTAAATAGCCTCTTGAACTCTTCCCAAGACCCAATAATATCAGTAGGAACACCTCTATACCATTCTTTGGCATCTTCAATGAGTGATTGCATGAAAATTTTCATCATCACATCCTCAACTTCTACTTCAAAATCATCCATAACATTAGAAAATTATTTTAAGTGATCTTCACCACTTATGACATTATTTCCAAAGAATTTAACTAGATCAAGTCTAATATCTTCAGGGAATTGGTTAGGATAACCAAGGATTCGAGCAAAACAAATTTGTTAGTACCTTTCCACTTGCATTGGCCTCCTAGCAGTTCGGTCCCTATGATTATTTCTAGGCTCATTGTCTTCTTGGTCACCAGATTGATTTCCACCTTTGACATTTCCATCTCCATCATTACCACCACCTCCATTTTTCTTTCCACCACCATTTCTTCCATCTCCTTCTTTAGAATAAGAGTTTTTATTCTTATTATTTCCTCCACCACCACTACCCTGATCTCCACCACCACTCCCATTAGGAGTGTGTTCATTTGAATTGGTCTTAGGGGGTTCAGGATTAGTGTGTCCAGAGCTTGAAGCCACTAGATCAGGTATTGAGATCTTAAGGAGTGATATCTTCCTTTCCATCTTTGCATTTGTAGCCTCAATTTCAATTTTCTTCAATTCTTGTTGCAACTTCTCATTTTCTAGCTCCAATTTCAAGATCTCAGGGTTAGGAGGTGTATTTTTTGGATTAGAAGTAGTTATATAATTTTTGGTGGAAGTATTATTGGATGAAGTATTTGTATTGGTACTGGTATTGGTATTAGGGGTGATTTTCTTATGTTGATCCATGGGTTTGTTCCCATGATCTACAGGCTTGTTAATAGCGGCAAAACGATTAGCGGTTGTTTTAGTAGAAGCTTTAGGAGGAACCTCAAGAGTTGGTTATTCTTTTAATGCTTCCTTTATCTTTTTAATTTTTTCCTTCAAGAATCTCTCTCCAAGGCCTTCACCTTGATCCTCTCTTCCTTTTCTTTTAATTATTTCTCTTGCAACTCCTTTGCCTTCTTTTCCTCCAATTCCTTGATTCTAAGTTCTTCTTCCTCTAAATCTTGCATATCCTTATCAATATCATCTTCATCTTCTAAGATAAGATCTAATTCACTAGGTTAAGGAGTATAATAAGTAATATTTGTTGCTTCTCTCTCAGGAGAATGGTGTTAAGCAATACTACGAGACTTACCCCTTGGTTTAAAATTACCATCATTAAAAATAGATTTATCTCCAGGGGTGGCCCATCTGCCTCAAAATTAATTATCTTTTCCTAGAATTACCACCTTTCTTCTTGTGACATCCCATGATGGACCTCAAAAATTTCATCATTGGGTAAACCTTGCTAATTGGAATTAGGCATATCCAAATGCCTTTTCATTTAAATTTAAATATTATCAACAATTACATCTAAATTAGAAGGTGTACTAGCAAGATGTTCAGTGGACTTACCCGTTTCATCATTCTTCTTTATCTAGGAGCCCTTCTTGCTTTTAGGAAGATCATATTCTAACTTTTTCTCTAGATTCTTCTTCATTATGCTTCTGGTCCCATGCTTACTTTTAGACTTCTCTTCATAATTCTCTTCTAGAAATTCAAACATTGCACTAGCACAGGAGACTTTAGAGTCGCCACCCGCAATGTTGGGGAATATAATTTGGTTATACTTTGGAGATGCACTCACAATTTCAGAGAATACTTTGAACATAAACTAGGATGAAAGGGAAAATGGGACTAGAATGTTATGCAAAAAAATGGATTTGATTGTTTAATGAAAATCTATGCAAATTTTTCTTTAGATAGTGAAGAACAATCAAATACTTGACTCTAACTGTACCAGATCTGACCTAGAGAGTTTGGACTAGCAATGTCCTCAGAAGAGTTTCCATTTTATTGGTTATTTTTTAAGAACCACACATAATCTCACTAGATGCCTATGGATTTTCCATAATTCAATGATCAACAAAGGTAAGGATTGGCCAACGAACAGGTTGAAGCTTTCTAGGCTACTACCTCTGCACTTCAGGCTCTGTGAGACCCAAGAGGGTAATCCTAACAATGTCTAGATGATACTCTTGTGCCATTTTATCATGAACATTGTGATAAACATATACATTCCTACCAATTGAAAATAGACATAATTCTTCAAGAATTTGGCTGATCCTTTAGCAAATTACTATCTAAAGCAAGGAATGGGTGATTTTCATACAACTTTGCAACAAATTATAATATGTAAGCAATTTTCAATATGGATTTGTTCTTTGACAGGTAAGACCAAATCAATTGACTTCAAAGATGACCAAATTAACATAGCAGTGCTTTATCCATGGGTGACAGACTCATATTTGTAACAAACTATAATACATCAACAATTAAACCAAGGATTTAAAGACTTATATTGCTTTACAATAAACAACTCAAGATATTTGGAACATAAATTACTTAGTAATCCTTATCCTTCATCGTACAGATCTATGATTTCATTAAAGCATTTAATTAGTTCTTTGAACTAAAGTAGAAACAAAACCATACATTCAACCAAAGAGATTGAAGACAAATAAAAGATCATTGACCATTTTATTTATAATTTGTGCAAAAAAATACATGGGATAGAAACTGTTCTAGAATTTGCAATTTTTAATCATATGCCATTGCTATTGTAAAACTATTGTGCCCATTACAAGCTAGAATTCACACCTAAGAATCATAACTATTCTATTCCTTTGTGCTTGAATTTAAAAAATTTCTCTTACATGAGCTCAAATGCTTAACCATCAAAAGACCCATGTAATTGGCCTTGAATTCCCATTTATAGAAACATGGGAGCAACAAGCTTTAAGCCAAATTATGATTTCAATCACATTTTACACTTGACATTCATTTGCATTCCAATTTCAAAACACCCCAAGTGGTTATATTTGCATTATTTGATGAGGGGGAAAACATATAAGACAAAAACCCCATTTCCATTCATTGAAGAAGATTTACCTACCTTCCAAAAGACATATTTCATTGTTGTAGCAACATCAAAACCTCTCCTCCACATCAACACTTGAGATAAAAACTCCAAACTAGGACTCTATTTCTACAATGGTTCATCATCTTCAAAATTAGAGTATGCATGTCACCTTTGTGAATTTGTTGAAACCAGAGAATTTATCTTGCCATCATCTGATTATTCTAGACTTGCAATTGTAAGAAGATATTGGGAACATTCTAGACCATCTTGTGCTTTATCACTCATATAATTTTCCTCATCTTCCATGGCAACGTCATGTTCCCCCATATGAGAATCATAAGCCTTGTGGTCCTTATCCTTCTTCTTTTTCTTCTTAGACTGACTAGCCTTATCATCCCTTCTATACCTTGCCAACACATTTTTCTTGTAGCAAACTTCAGTAATACCCTTGACTTCACCCTCCATGGAAATAGTTCTTCTCTGCCCTTGGATTCATAGATTTCTTGGGTACATCTAACTTAGGTGCAAATGCAACATCTTGGGTTTTAGGCCTCTTAACCCTCTTTTGTTTGGGTTTCCTCTATGGCCTAATGATTAACTCACTAGGCTCACTCATTTTCAAGGTAGAACAGGTCTAGGGTTTACGAATTTTCACTTATAGAAAAGTTTCACTGATTTAAGCTCTCAAAAAAAAAACTTGTAGAGCAAAAACCCTCCCAAACTACACACAACTCTTACCAACCCAATAGAATTTTTAAATAACCAAACCCTTGCAAAGCCTAAGCATCTAAAAATTATAGAACTTTCTACAATTCCCCAAACCAGCTAATTTATGCACAATTGACACATAGAGGTGTGGATACTTGCTTACCCGGGAAAATTTTCTTCAATTCCTCTTCAACTATTTTCTCGAGCTCTTCATGCCTTCTCGTCTAGCTCTAGACCAATTATTCAACTCTCCACGATTGAAATAGCAAAAGAAAATGACCGAAAACCCTCTTTATGTTGAATGACTAGAGTTTCCCCACCATTAATGTTCAAATGAAAGCTCACGTGAGTAAATTGACAACCAACCACACAAATTTTGAAACTTGGCCATTGATTGTGTAGTGAGATGGATCGACAAACAATCTATATTGAGTCAACAATGTTTGAAAAAGCTAACTATAAGCAGCCATTTTCTTTTACCCAATTATAATAAATCATGTGGAAGATCCTCCAACCTATCCATGAGGTCCACCATCAATTAAACACTGAGGAAAACCCAACCTCCCCACTTCCCCATTGGTCTTATCTTGCTTGCAACTTTCAAAAATGGGGAGGTAGGGAAGGGTTGAGATTAAATCTCAAGCCTCCAACATGTGCATGATTTACCATAAGACCACCCACCCGTACACATAACTCTTAGAAAAAACTAACAAACAAGATTAAAATATCTCACTTGCATTTAAAACACATGTAGAAAATCCCATTAATAGCCCAAGCTTTAATACGTTTGACCCATGACTGAAATAATTCATTAATATTTCCCCTTTTCTAATGTTTCTTCTACCACTCATATGAATCCACATGGTGCTCCCTCGCTCCCCTACTAAGAGATGAGAGGTAGAGGTGCATCCCCCATGGGATGGCGGGGAGCAGTCAAGATTGACCCACATCATCCAATATCCGTCGTTGATTCACTTCAAATTATTGCTTACTGACTTTGAGAGACTTTGGGCCCGCCACTGTAGGAAGACACTTGGCACTTGCCTACTAGCCCTTAAGATTATTTTAATGGGAAATAAAAATGAGTGGGGGTGTGGGGAGTGATTAGGATTTGATGCTCCATATTTGATGGCTATCTTAACATTGCATATCTACACGTGCCAATGCTTAGTAACTTAAAAGGTGGCCCAACTAGGTACACGATGGGCGGGGGCATGAAATATTTTAAGTTGGGACATTAGGTCAACACTTGAAAAATTAAACTTAGACTTAGGACCATAAATCAAATATTTTAGGATTTGTGACCCACATAACATAAGGCAATATTTTAAATGAAGCGACGGGTAATGATCGGGATTGTTAGGATTAAGGGGCCGATAACACAATGAGTTAAAAGGCATAAGTCACAACTTGAGTGACTGGGAACCAGTGATGAAAGGTCAACAACAAAAAATAACATTTGCAGAGGATTATGACTTAGGATTTTTTTTTTGAAAGGGTTTAGAAACTCAAAAACCCTAATGCATGATAACAAGTGAAACCCTAAGCCATGAGACATGAGAACAACCATTTTTTTTTCAAATTTTTTTAGTGGAACATAAAGCAATTTTAGGGGTTCCACTAGTACCATATCCTCTATTGTCCATTAATAAGTGAAAATTGATAGGTTAAAGTGTATCCTTATATGAAGAAGTTGTGGTTTCTTTCTTTTTTATGAAAAGAGTTGTAATTTTTGTCTATGGTAGTGAGAATTTCGTATTATCCTCCCTTGATGTAAAGCATTGATGAAAGAAAGTATGTAAGGTTTCAAACAGTCAAAGGCACAATAAGTTGTACTGAAGAAGCTCTTGATAATGGTCTGCATTCCTTCGCATTTGAAGATATGACCTTGTAGTTTGGAGGTTAGATATAGATAGGTGTGAAGTGCGTAGATTCTCTTGATTTCAGAGCATAGAAGTTATCACAAAAGTTTCTAGAGCTAGTAGAGTGAAGAGAGTAGTATAGTGTAGTTAGAGTTACGAAGGATCAAAGGAATGCTCCAAATTCTCCACACTTGATGATGTGATCTTATGACTGGGAGGATAAGTTAAGATTGTTTGTATGTTTTCTCATTTCAAGTTTTAGGTGTTGAGGTGTATCGCAAGTCTGGTTTTCAATGCTCTATTTCAAGACTATGTTTTCAAGGTTTGAAAGTGATGTCGAGTTTAGTATTTATTTGTTTGTGCCAACATGAAGTTGTGAAAGGGGTGAATGAGAATATTTTTACATGTCATATAATATTTGTAAAGTTATCTGCATAATTTTATTTGGTCTCTCCAATACAACTTTAGGTTTGGAGCTAATGCATGGAAGGTTAAGTGTTTGTTGGGCCGACTTGGTATGTTTAGATGATTGCACTAGGTGTTTGAAAGTGTGTGCTAGTGTGGAGATGTGTTCTAATGTAAAATAGGTCCTGATTATATCTTGGTTTGAACTGCATTTGATTTCTACTCACAGTACATGTCCTGGGAGTTGACTTGTTGTGGTTGTTGCATACTTTATGTTACACATTTCATCTTGGCCAACTAAGGAGAAAATTTTTGAAGCTTGTGGAGAATATAAATAAAAAATCAAGTTTTTTTCAAAATGAATGAGTGTGTGTGAGCATGTGAGGAGGTATGTGTGAGTATATGTGTATGGTGGAGTGTTGAAGATAATAGAGGTTGTTGAGCAGAGTCTAGTTGAAGATAATAGAGGTTGTTGAGCAGAGTCTAGTTGAAGATAATAGAGGTTGTTGAGTAGAGTTCAAATGAAGATATATGTCAGTGTGAAGGGTGTTGATGTTGTAGAGGTGATTAATTAATAAAATTTTGTCAATTATGTTGTGCAGAGGATGTAACCTTTTCTTGTAATTTTTGTAGTCTGTAGGGAGTTTTAACTTCCTTTGGTTGAAGCCATAAAAACTGTGTTTTAGGGATTTGTAGATTATGTTGGGTTGTAGCCCATAAAACTTATTGTAAATCTTGTTTTTATCTATGAGGTTATATTTGGATAGTAGATCCAATAATCTTGTGCACCATGGTTTTTCTAGGGTTTTCCATGTAAATTTGGAGTTTTGGTTGTGTGCTTGCATCTTGAATTGTATAATTTGATTCTTTATTTGTTTATGGTAGTGGAAATATTTGGTTGATAAAGTTAAATTGTATATACTGATTCACCCCCCCTCAGTATTTCAGTGTGTTCTAACAAAAATCATGATGTCCTAGAAGTGAGACTCATTATTGTGGAATCACCCAATGCTTTTTCTTAGGCACATGAAAAAAGCTTTACAACCAAAAACACTTAAATGTGAAACATAAGTTTTCTAACCTATCCACAGTTCATAAGGTGTTGAATCAAGAGCCTTGCAAGGAGATCTATTAATCAAGTAACAAGAAGTACACACAATTTTTTCCCAATTTTTTTTTATCTAACTATGCATCACTCAACATACTTCAGGCTCTTTCTGTAGTAGTTTAGTACATCCTTTCTATAATACCATTATGTTGTGGTATAAAGAGTTGTATTTTATCTTATGATACTTGCATTCTTACAAAACTCATCAAATTCCTTAGAGAAATATTCCCCTCCATTATCTAATATTAATAATTTTATTTTCAATCTTGATTGGTTTTCTACTAAGGATTTAAATTCCTTAAACTTAGTGAAAACTTCATATCTATTTTCATAAAGAAAATCCATATAAATATAGATATGCCACTAATGAAGTTAACAAGATAATGAGATTTTTCAATAGAATTATTATCCACAAGACCAAATACATCTCTAAGAATAATTTTTGATTTCTCTTTTTCTTATTACTTCCTAAAGGATAAAATGCTTTGCTATGTTTTCTAAACACACAATGCTCATAGAAATAAAAGTTCTCATTAGAATAAGATAAATCATCCAATTTTTTATTCATAATAATTTTTACAACATTTTACTTATGTAGCCCAATTTACGATGTCACAACATATATGTATTCTCAATATTTTCAACCACATAGGTGGACTTCCAAATAGTAGTGGCATCAAGATTAAATCAAGTTCCCACATTATTTTCCCTTGCTACCACCAAGATTCCTCTCACCAATCTATAACCATGCTTATTAAATGTTACATACATTCCCAAATCGTTCAACTTTGAAATTGAAATAATATTTGTAGCTAATCTAGGAATATGCATAACACCAAGGAGAGTTTTAATCCTTATTACTAAAACACAATACATTTCCCTATCCAAAAAAATGTATATGTAGTGTTGTCCCCAAGGTAGACATTACCTCCATCATATTTCTAATATTTGGAAAACCACTCCTTATGAGGAGTCATGTGATAAAAAAGTCCTAAGTCAACCAATCGGGGTTCATTAGAAGTGACTTTACAAGAAAAAATTAAACATTCATCACCTACATCAGAGATGAATCCCATTGTTTCTTTTCATTTTTTCACTCCTTCACATGTCCTCTTTTCCCAAAATTCCAACACTTTACTTTGTTCTTCTTTCTAGGAGTCTTAAAATGACCTTTAGACTTGTCCTTAGGCCCTTGATCTCCCTTTGTACCTCTTTCTTTAGGCATACCCATGACATTGAGAACATCCATTGAGATATCCATAACATTCTTTCTCATTTCCTATGACAACAAAGTTACAACAAGTGCATCAATAAATTGTGATCTTTGAGGTTAGAAGTGATAAAAAGAATGGAAATTTCCCATGACTCAAGTAAAGAACAAAGAAGAATAATGAAAATTTCATCTTCCTCAAGTTTAACATCTATAGATGCTAATTGAATCAAAAGAAAATTAAATAAATTGAAATGCTCTACAATAGATTCACCTTCCTGAATTTTAAGATAAAACAATTTTCTTTTCAAATATAGTTTGTTCACAAGGCTCTTGGCTTGATAAATATCACCCAACCATTTCCAAAATAAAATGCAGTATTTTATTCAAACATATTTAGAAAGAAAAAATATGATGATCCATTAAACTTTATTTGTAGTTAGATCCATTAAACTTTTCAATGTATAACCAAGATGTAGATGCAACCATGATTCTTACAAACATGAATTTTCAAAATGAAACTCCCCCTAGAGCATAAAAAACCTTCACACTTCCACCCAATAGACAAAGTTGGTTAGGCTCTGATACCAAATGTTAGAAATGAAGGTAACCACTACAATATGGAAATATGATTTAACTTGCAAATCTATAAACTAAATTGTATAATATCAATGGAGAAATGATTTTATAAACAAATAAATTAACACAAATCAAGAGCAATACACATAACAGAAGGATTTATGTGGAGAAAACCCTTTCAGGTAAAAAATCCACCAAGAAAAGGGGGAAAATTTGTATTATTCTTCAAAGAGATTACAATACATATAACTTCTTTAATCTTGCATTCAATCCAACAACATATGTGTACTTGTAAAAAATTTCATAATGTTTCCATCTCAATCTCTCAATATGTAGACCCATGGAGGCTCAAAATACCACCATAAAACATTACCATGGGTCAAAACAAGATTTCAAAATACCATGGTAAAAATGCATGAACCCTTACATGCTAAACATGGTCTTTTACATGACTTTACACCCTCTTACAAGTTGTCATAAAAAATATCTATAAAATAGGAGATGCTCTTACATGTGCTATAGAACATCAATAGCTTATGCACATATTCTCTTACATATGTCATAAATGATTCTTACAACCAAAATGATCTCCCCTACCTTTAGCTCTTATAGTTGTCATCGAATTTGTCATAACATCCTTAAAATGGGATTTCCATGTTAAACCACTAAATAGGAATCTTTTGACAACTAATAACTTATTTTTCAAGGCATTGACATGTGACAAAAGTTCCAAATCAAAATATCACATCCCTTTTTTTAGAGAACAAATATTTAATAATATAAATGTGAAATAATCATGAGAAACTATAAAATAATAATAATAAATAACTTAGGAATTTCCAAGGTTGAGACACCTTAATTCCCAATAGAAAAGACATGTGGATATAAACAATCCACATCCAAGTATTCCCACTACAACCAAATGGGTGGTCAACCCACACAACTGCATAAATTGAAGATCCAAAACCAATGAAAATACAAAATCACTATTACATCAGTAACTTGCAAATTGAGATATCAAACAAGATAGAATTGAAGACCAAAAGAATTAAACACCAAATAAACCACAAATATAATTTGCTAAACAAATCCACAAAAAAGTACTATAGTCAAGAAACCAAACAATCATCCAAAAGATAAGAACAACCTCCTCAAATTGAACCACACCACCACCAATTAACCACATACATGACCATGCCATGCTAATACTCAAATGCACATGAAAATCCATGATACCATAATCATCACCATGATTGTACCTGTAACTAGCTCTCACTAAACCAAGGTCTCCACACATGTCAACCATGTCCTCAAACCAAAAGAAAACTTGTGTACCTATCACCATCAAAGTCCAAACTTTGAAAATTCATGTAAACCTATATTAGGAAGTATCAAATCTAATAACTAGATGTACCATCACATATATCTCATGAAACATGTACTACCTCAAGTATGTTCCTCTTGAATCATCCATATGCTCACAAAATCACACCTCAAATCTCAAGATTCTACAAGTGATCAAACAAGTACCAAAATCTCTCTACTTATCCAAGTGAAAAACCATTAGCATCACTATGTAGCAATCTAAAAATTCTCTCCATCATGTATTTAAAATTAAAAAAAATGATTTTGTACATGATAATTATGACAAAAAAATGTCTCAAAGAAACATTTGACTTCATGGCACCAAAATTTGATAAAAATAGTCAAATAAAAAAACCAAACCTATACCACTATGTAGTGCTTGTAGAGATATTTATGTTAATTATTGGAAGTGAAAAATATTACATTGTGGGTGAAATTTATGGTATTCTAAAAAAATTGGTCAATTAGGACTATCTTGGTAGTTGGTGGGTAGCCTAGGGGCAACCTATTCGTAGTGGCAGAACTCCTCTCGTGGTGGTGGTAGAATCCATGGTGGATCTCAAATCACAATTTAAAAAGGTTAAATTTTTTGTCTTATAAAACTCTAACTAGTAGTGCCTAGGGGTTGGTCTCCCATGGGATTAGGGGCTAGGGTCTTGGGGGCTAAAGGTTGCTAGATTGACCACTAGCTTGGGGGTCGATGTCAACTGAGATCATTAGTGATGCTAGGTCGACTAGATTGGCACAACAATGCACTAGTAACTGGCAGGGTATTGGGGGGTCTGTAGATTCCCCCATAAATATTTATTTATTTATTTTTAATTAATTTTTTCATTATGTGTCGATTTTTTAATTTTTTTAAAATCTATTTGCTTTGAAAATGTCTGAACATCCATACGACTATGGAAATGTGGGAATCTTTTTTGTATTTATTTTGTCACGAAACATGTCAATTTTTATATCATTCTTCATCTCTTGAGCCTCCTAGATCAAATGATGAGGTTTATTTTGTCATAAGTGGTCATTTATAAAACTTCCCCTACAAAACCCTCATGGTGAACACCTAGAAAAAATCCTTTTCCAAACTTAGATTCAAACCCCATATTTGCAAAACAACTTACAAAATATGTCTCATACCTTGAAATATTTGAAATCTCTTCTATATTATCATGGATTCAACTTTGTGCATCATATATAATCATCCAAGGGTTATACCAAAACATGGATCTCATAAGCCCCAAAACTACAAACATAGATTTGATACCAAATGTTAGGAAAATCATACAAGATGATCAATCCTTTTCCTATATAACCCCAAGATAGAAAATCATGAATACAAGCTTACAAAATAATCATAAGAAAAAATTAAATATATATTATAAGATAACATAATGTATAATTAAAATGAATAAATATGATAGGAAGAATAACAATGGTTAATCCATAATGTAGCATTAATTTCTAGGAGCAAATGGAAAGTAAGAAGAGTGGGAAGTCGAGCAAGACTAGTTGTTTGAATTCCTCAGAGGGGGAGGAGAATGGAGAGTCGAATTCAGATCTAGATGTTGTTCTTGGGTCCTTGTTACCTATTTTGCTACCTGCAGTTGGTGGTATGGATATTTTCCTTGGCTAGTTCATGGTTGATGATGGTGTTGGTGTTGTAGCTTTGAATTTATGTTGTGCGGGTCTTTTTGACTTTGGGCCTTCTCTTCTAGAAACACTAGTTTGTGAGGAGCTTTGTGGCTAGTCCTTTAGTGGGTCATTTTGGGCTCATAGTGCGGGCCCTTTGGCTCCTTTCTTAGTTGTTTTGTAGCCTTTTTTGAGACCTTTTGTATTTTTGTGTAGGGTGTGTGGCTTCTTGGTTGGGCCTTTAGTGGGGATTGAGATTCTTCGAGTGTCTACTCTTCCTGTTGGTGATGGGACTTGCGGTTGCTTCTTCCTATATTGTTGTTGGTGTGTGAGCTTTGTGTGTCCTGGGGTTTGTTTCCTTCCCCCTTGTTAGTCTTTTTGTGCTTTTCTCAGGCCAATTTGGGTTGAGTTTTTAGATATTTCTTGGTTCAAAGCTAGTTTTTATGCTTTCTTTGTTTTTCTATTGGTTTAGTTTTCCCCTGCATCTATGGCTTCTTGGTTGGGGTCTTTTTTGGTCTTCCTGTGTAGGGGAGGTGTTATTGGGTTGGCTCTTTTGTTGTTTCCTAGTTACTATATAGAGTCATATTTCCTCTTTTGGTTTGCTAATGGCATGATCTTCTTCATTAGTTGTATGGATTCTTTCCATGATGGTGCTTGTTTGTTGGGGGATAGGTTGATCTTATTGTTTTCTCTTTTGACCTAGTTGTTTGTTTTAATCAAAGGGGTGATTTTTTCCTTTCTAGTGTTTTAGCTTCCATCTCCTATTTGGTTGCTCATTTTGAGGTAGTTTTATATTATTTTGAGATGGAGATATAGACCATTAGAGAGGTGGAGGACTTGTTATGCTTAAGCATGCTAGCTGAGGAGTTTTTAGCTTCTTCCTACAAGTTCCAAAATCTCATGTTGTCAAGGGATGTTGTGACAACCCTTCCTACTAAAGCTAATTTTTTCCTAGATCTTCAATTGATGTATTCTATATAGGTGGAGACATCTCCTACTGAGGTGGATCCCTCTCCTAAATATGTGGAGTTGGATGCTACAGAGTTGGCAGGAAGATCTTTTCTCTTATACAAATCTCTATTGAGGTGGAACTTGTATGGGAAGGAGAGATGTAGTTTTGGTGGGAGGGTCCTCACCTCATCCTCTCCTATAGAGGGGATCCCTCTCCTTTAGAGGAAGAGGTTGGGTTGGTTAGCCGAATGGGATGGTATTGTAAGTATGCTAATGCTTCGCAGTGTTCTGTTGTGCTCTCCAAAACCCCTATTGAGGTGGGGTGTGTGGGTTTGTTGGACCTTATGAGATACATGGATTTGTAGCTATTATAATTCATTAAGGTCATTATTTTCATTGGCTCAACATTGGTTGTGTTGAGTGGCTGGTTTATTGATGCTTGGTTGGCATAGGTTGTGTTCAAGTTCAGTTAAGGGTTTAAGGTCCTAGTAAAAACTTGGTTGTAAAGAGTCTAAGGCCCCTTTAAAACCTTTTTTATTGTGTAGCTTGAATTATCTTGTTTCTCTTTTGATGGCTACTACTATTAGGCTATTGTTGGTATGTGTTTTATTTATGTGGCAATGCTCTTTGTTATGACAGGGTTTTGGGTCCCTTCAAAATGTATTTGTATTAGGTTTCAAGTCCCATCAAAACTTGTTTTCCCCATAATCAAAAACATAATATATATTTACCACTCATAGAGAAAAAAAAACTCTCCAAAAGAATCCACACTCAAAGTATTATTCAACAATGAAACATTACATTACACTTACAGAGTCTCCATGAATACTCTTGAAACATTAAGCCTCTCCAATCCATCCTCCATGTGTTTAAGCATGCATGTACACATCCCATTCCATGCTTCACATATGTACTCCTTAAAAGAAGACTCAATACAATGATAGCCAAGCCAAAACCCCAACTATCCAACCTCAACCACTAAACATGTGCTTGTTTTTACAAAATAAAGCTTGCACAAATACAACCAAGTGGCAAGGTAAAACCATGTGACTCAAAACCATGAGTACATGATACCATTGACCCCATTTTTTTTTTTGGTACTAAGTTTCCCAACATTAAATATATTCCTATGTGAAACCCACAAATTAAATATCTAACCCAATGTTACATACAAATTAATACGTGGCCCCAAATAAATATTTAATGTGGCTAAACACATCACTTAGGATGCACCACAAATAAACATATATTTTAAAAATTAAACTAAACCAATGTTTTTTATTATATATATAGGGGAAAGGGCCCCTAACACTTACAAAACATAAGAAAATATCAATAAATAGAGCATTACAACATCCTAGAGAAAATTCTAGCCACTAGACTAGACATCATAACTAAGAAGTAGAGAATAAAATTAAAAAAAAAACACAACAGAGGGGAGCTGGTAAAGAGAACTCCAATCCTTATTTAAGGAACCCATAGCCACATTTGAATAAAAAACTCCCATAGATACATTATTCTTTCTCTCCTTCTTAGTGGCTCCCTCCACCTCAATCTCCTACTTATTATTCCTCTTATTCAACTTTGATTGAATAGTTATCAACACCAACAATAGTTTTCCTCATAAGCCCATTAGTAACTTTAACTAGTTGGCTTATTGCAAACTCTAATATTATATTCCACTTTTGCTTGTAGTTAGGGTAGTTAGAAGGATCTTTTTGGATTTTCTCCATATTTTCAACTCTAACCTACAAATCCTCAATATTTATATAATAAGTCTACAAAGGGTCATGTTTAGAAGCACCATTGATATATTTTTCACTTCTCTCTTTTTCCTCATGAGGAAGTTTGTTAGTATCATTAAAAATATCAAGATCATTCTCACCATAATTAAGATTATCCTTTAGAACAACATCATGAGACATCACATTAGAGGGGAAAGCAATAGGGAATCATCCATATCAGTAAATAAAGAGTGAGAAATATAGGACCACTAGAATAATATTTGTTACTAGAGTATAGCAGGGAATTGGTATCCTCATCATCTTTCTCAATGGCCATTTGTTTAGTGGAATTTCATACACTAGAAAGAAATAGGGAATCATCCATATCAGTAAATAAAGAGTGAGAAATATAGTACCACTAGAATAATCTTTGTTGCTAGAGTATGGCAGGGAATTGGTATCCTCATCATCATCTTTCTCAATGGTCATTTGTTTAGTGGAATGTCATACACTAGAAAACATATAAGCAAGTCTCATTGACCTTCTTTCCCTGGATGAAGCAGCGTTCTCCTCCTTCGTATTTCCCCCATCAAATATTTCAACAAAAATGTCAATAGATTTAGTGGTAGCACCCTTAGTTAAAACATTGGAATGACCTTTCTTCTTTCTGGTATGTTTTCCCTTAGGGGGGAGAGAAACTTTAGCTTTACCCTTATTTTTGAGGGACAAAAAATATTTTTAGGCCTAGGCTCATCATTTTTCTTCCTTTTAGCACCTTCAGGGGACTTCTTCCTTTTGGAGGAAGGAGAAGAGGGAGAAATCATAGGGTTCAAATCACCAAGGCAATTAGAAGTGGAAGGGTTAGAATGCCCCTCAATAAAATATATTTTTTCCTTTATGAATAAGGTAGGTACATTTAATCATTCTCAATAGACACAGTAGGGGTAATGGTGATCGAGTTAGAAACATGGGTAGAGATAATTTTTTTTTACAAAGATAAAAGATTAGGTCATGGTAAAGAGGAGGGTAAGCCCCCTCTCTAATTCACTTTTCTCATGAGGACAACAAGAAATAAGGGAAACTAACCACATTAACATGTCTCAAATGATCTAGAAAGGGGAAATTTTAACTTTAAATGGTACCAAATCAACCCTCTAATGCAAAATAATTGATGAGATGATAAATTACCATAGGAAAAGGCGTAGGTAGAGCCTCTCAATTTTACCCAATATGGTGTCTCGAAAAAGTCTCACCTTTCTCAAGAAATGACACAATAAACTTTAGATAACTAGTTTGGTTGAGTATTTGCAACTTCCCCCTTTCACATAAGATACTAGTAGGATTCATAATGATCTCCTCAGAAACCACACTATTAAACCCACCAACCTTGACATGACCCCGTTTCCAAGAATTAACAAATTGGGAAATCAATTCATCATCGTGCCCTCTCATGGACTAAAAAAGTAAGTTAAATCCCCTTGTTCAAGGTGTAGAACACTTATTCCTAACAACATATATAATATATCATTTAGAAATGGATACATAGAATACATCATGGACTCATGAGAGATAAATAAACAAGGAAAAGTGATAAGAAACTAGATCAATCCTCTCAATAATATTAAAAAGTTCAACAAAATTTGGTGTGAGCTTAATTTTTTTCTAAAACAGATTCAACTCTTATACAATTACACTCTTAAGAACACATATTATCCCACCAAGAAATTCTAAATAAATCTTTGTACAAACTTAACAAGAGTCCTAGGATGTGGTACCAATTTTCTGATACACGTGTGTTGATTTTGGGTTTTGAGCATTCTAATTATGACCGTTATGTTTATTATAAAATTGATGGTGATCATTTCCTAATTATTTTATTGTTTATTGCAAAAGTAAAGGTTTTGATTTTAGATCTTAAATATCAAACTTAAATTTATTTGAAATGAAATACCTAATTGGTGTTATGTGACACATTCTTAAGATGAAGATCATAAGAGAGACAAAATAGAAAGCTATGACATGGCTAGAGTAAGTGTATGGACTCAATATGACAAAGGTTTAACATGTAAGAATATAGACATTATGTGTTCTTTTTTTAGTTGGAATGAAGTTACCTATTTCACAATGTACTACATCCCCATCAAAGATTGAAGAAATGAGTATAACTTACCTTACTAGAGTGCAATTGGAAGTTTAATGCATGCTATGGTCTATATAAGTCTAGAAATTTCCCAAGTAGTTGTAGTTATTTCTTGTTATATGTCTAATTTTTGGTAGAATTCATTAGTATGTGGTTAAAATATTCTTTATATATTTTTGGGGTACCCTACATTATTCCTTGTGTTATCATGGTAATTTTATAAGAGACAAATTCTCTTAAAATCCATGGTTATGTGGAATCAAACTGCGTAAGTGATGCTGATAGAAAAATATCCATCAATTCTTGTTCTTAATTTATTGTATGATGCAATTAGTTGGACAAGTAAGACTTAGGATAGATGCTTTCTTAGCCCACTAATAAGGATAAGTATATGGTAGCTAATCATTCCTATAAGGAAGCCATTTGGATTAATAGATTAAGTTCAAATGTTGGATTAAAATAGGATGCAGTGATAGTTTATTATGACAATTAGAGTGCTATTTTCCTATTGAAAAATATGCCATTTCATGCAAAGACCAAACAAATTGATATATAAAATCATTTTGTGAGACACACAATCAAATATGATAGGGTGAATCTTGTTATGACGGATTTTAATAAATTTTGTAGATTCATTAACTAGGCACATGAACATAGAGAAGTTTAGATGGCGTTGAAAGCCTATGTGCCTCTTAGCCTCTAGTAGAGTTCATGATAGTATAGTTCCCTTGGCTCTTGCAAGGTATTCAATGAGTGGTAAAATGTTGGAAATTAAGGTGTCTCGACCTTGGTAATTTATAAGTTCATTTATTTATTATTCAACATTTTCCTATAATTATTTGAAATAATTTATATTGCATGTTATTAAATAGTTGTGCTCCACCATAAAGGGGCATGAGAGTTTTAGTTTTTATTTTTTCCACATGTTGGTTCCTTAAAAACAAGTTATTAACTATCAAAACATTCTCACTTAGTGGTTATTATGGAAGGCCTATTTTTAAGGATGTTATGAAATATTCTATGATAACTATAAGGGCTAAAAATAAGGTAGGTTAATTTAGACGTGATGAAAAATTGTAAGATAAGTAAGAGCATCTATAAAATCCTTCCTTACTTTAGATTCTTAATTTTAGCAAACATGGATACCCCAATTGGATGGTCAACTATGAATTTATTTTATAAGTTTTAAGAGGATAATTTTAGCATGTAAGGATCATATAGATTTTTACCATGATATTTTGGAACCTTTTTTGGGCCCATATTTATTATTTATAACGGTATTTTAGGCCACCATGAGCCTATATATTAAGGAATTTAAATGGAGACATTATTATGTTGATTTTGTTGGTGTGAATAAGTCTTGTACCTAGTTTATTCCTTTACTAGGGACTTAAGGGACTTAATTCACATGTGTTAAGTTTACTTAGGATATTAGTTGTCTTATCTAGATAAGCATTAGTTGTCTCATCTAGATGTTACACTTTCCTAGGTAGTTATGAGTTAGTTGTCTCATGTGATAGGATTAAGACACTTGTCATGATCTTGTCTTATCCTATCTCTCATCCTTGCCTTTATAAGCAAGGTATCTCTAGCATTGCATAACATAGCATTGTATAGTATTGCATTGATCATATTGTATCATATTGCAATCCTTGTTTGGTGGAATAACATCTTCCATTGTTGCTTCTCTCTATCTCTTGTGGAGGTTCTTTGGTGTTGCATATTAAAGATCTTGGGTTGATCACTTCAACATGGTATAAGAGGTTTGAATATGGCAAGCCCCTTCCATTTCTTTATTAGAGAGTTTCCATCAATTTCTATTGTGATTTGAGTTTCTTGTATCCTATATTGCATGCATGCATTTTGGTGAGATTTGGTGATTTTAGCTCTTTTGGCTATAATGGCAGTATTTTAGGCTGTCCCATTGCATCTAGGAGGCTCGAAAAAGTCAGATTTGGCTTTTGTTTCACTCAATTTTGTCACCATTTGCAACTTTGGAAAAGAAGGGTTTGAAGCTCAGATTTGGTGAACAACTTTTTATAGGGGCATTTTGGACAAAAATTAATCCTGCCATTGCGTCCAGGTGGCCGTTTCTAAGTTTTTTGATATATAATTTTCCTATATTAGGCAAAAATTGTTTCTGCGGCAAATATTTTTTACCTGAGAGGTCGTACGACCTCCCAGGTCAAAGGCACATGTCGTCGTCATTAAAAAAAAAAATTAAATTTTTTTGCAAAATATTTTATTTGGCGGGTTTGTTATTTTTTGTAAAAATTTCAATTTTTTTTTTTTTTTTTTTTAAGCGCTTTAAGCGCTATTGGCTATTTTAAATAGTCACAGAATTTTCAAAAGTCTGCGGACTTTGAGTCCGTGGCTCAAAAACCACTAAGCGGGAAGTTAAGCCCCCTAACTGCCAGTAGTTAGAGGTGACTGCCAATGGTGGGCGCGTCTTCAGACCGCTAGTGCCAGATCACTAGCCCAAACCGCTAGCCACAAACCGCTGCATGTGATTAGCCGAACAATGACCTCTAGTGGTTAAATAGCCCGCCGTATTTTTTCTGCACTGTGTACATAGTGGTCACATGGAGGACTGACGGCTAGCCCTTGGGGCTTAAAATTTGCAGCTGGTTAGTGATAACTTTTGCTCTTGTTTAGCGTTAAAGGTGCCTAAAATAGGCCTTTTTTTCAATTTTGCATAACTTTTCACCACAGTGTCGGATTTTTGAAAACGAGATATCGTCGGAAAGCTAGTTCAACGAACTTCGCAATGGTGTAGGTTATTTTTCTAGATTTTGAATTTTTTGCTAATTTTCCAGCTTGAAGGTACAAGTGCGTTTATTGCTTGTTCTTGGCATAACTTTTGCAAACAAAGTCAAAATTTGGCAAACTTTTTTTTGAAATTGCTTAGAAAATCGCAAGGAATCTGTTTGTAACCTCTATTTTTAGTTTAGGCAAGCTATTTTTTTTGAAAATTGTAAAAATCACCGTGTGTTATAAATGGTTGATTTGAGCTTGTCACTTGTAAAAATTGCAAAATTTCTTCATTGTAATTTGCTGGGGGGGTTGAAAAATCAGTTTTAATACATTCTGGAGGGGTGAAAGGCACAATTTAAGTGCCACATTGTCTTCTTTCTTTTTGTGTTCATGGCGGATCTAATTGAACCACTCACTCCACACAATTATCATACATGGAAGCTAAAAATGACTCAATTGTTAGAATCTAAGGGTCTATGGCCAATGTTAGATGCAAAAAAACTTGAATTTACAAGGGATTATGATTTTTTTTCCATAGATGTAAAATGGATGAAGCAAAAGGGCTCATTGGATTACATGTATCTGATAATTTGTTGTTTCATATTTCAGAATGCAAAACACCTAGGAATGTTTGGGAAAAACTTGAAGAATTGTATGGAAAATCAAATCAGTTCTGAGTCTTGCAACTTCAAGCAGATCTACAATCACTCTCTCCAGATGCATTTCCTTCAATTCAAGATTTCCTTGCACAATTCAAGTTGATTTTGTCATAGTTAAAAGGATGTGGGAAAGATAAATCTAGTGATGAATGTATCTTCTTGATTCTATCTAAGTTAAAGGGCCCTTATCAAGTGTTTTCTTCTACTTTCTATTCAACTATGGATGCAATGGGGAAAAATTACAAAATGCCCTCTTTTGATTTGTTTTGTGAGCATCTTACTAGGGATGAGGCCAAGGTTATTCAATTGGATGCCTTACCTAATTCTAAGAATCATGCTCTAATGGCTCAATCATCCAAGGGTAAAGGAAAGAACAAGAAGAAGCCCAAAGTAGAATCATCTTCCGGTAGTGAGAATCCCTCCAAACTGAAGTCAGAGCACAATTAGAAGTCCACTCCATCTCCTTCTCCTTCCACCTCTGGAGATTCTTCTTTCAAGTCCAAGAAAATGAAAGGAGATCCTTGTTCATTTTGTGGAAAAATTGGGCATGATGCAACTCGTTGCTTTAAGAGATTGGAAGCCTTGGATGAAGCTATGAAGAAGCACAACATTTCAGTGGCTAAGCCTTCTTCCATGGGAAAATGGCAAGCTCTTTCAGCACAGGCCATTCATTCATCTTCAGATAGTTGGATTCTTGATTCAGGTGCTTCACATCACATGACCAATTCACGTGATCTTCTTGATTCCATTGTTCATAATTCTACTTCTCAGATTGCAGTTGGGAACTCTTCACAGATTCCAGTTTTGGGGATAGGATCTATTCAAATGCTAGATGAGTGCATTGAGGATGTTCTTCATGTTCCTGATATTTCAACGAATCTACTTTCCATATATCAGATTTGTCATTCTGGAGATGGGAAGACAGTTGAGTTTACTCCACAGAATGTGACTATTAGATAGTTGTAGGACCCTGAGAAGGTTGTTGCTACATGGATAGTTGATCATGAGAACCATTTATATTGATTTGATGGATTTGAGTCTTCATCAAGTTCATGTTTTTTTGCTCATACTGATTCAATGAGCAGGCTTTGGCATGAAAGATTTGGGCACTTGAACTATAGATATCTTCAGGAGATGCAAGCACATAACTTAGTGGTTGGTCTTCCTAAGATCACTTGCATGAATGGTGTTTGTCAAGGTTGTGTTCTTGGCAAGCAACATCAAGACCCTTTTCCTAAGGGTCAAGCTACTCGTGCAACCACTCCCTTGAGTTGGTCCATAGTGATCTCATGTCATTCACAACTCCTTTTTTAGGGGCTAAGTATGTGCTTACATTCATTGATGATTTTTCCCACCGGACATGGGTTTATTTTCTGAAGCTCAAGAGTGATGTCCTCACCAAATTCAAGACCTTCAAAACATTTGTGGAGAAGTAGCTAGGTTTTTCTCTTCGACAAATACACACAGATAATGGGGTGGAGTATGTCAATCAGGCATTGCAAGATTTTTGCAGTGAGCATTGTATTCTTCATTAGCACACAGTTCCTTACGTGCTCCTCAACAGAATGGTGTGATGGACAGAAAGAACATGACTCTCAGGGAAATGGCCAATTGTATGATTCAGTCTAGGTCCATGGCTTCAACCTTTTGGGCCGATGTTGTCAATTGTGCCAACTATATTTAGAACCATATGCCCCACAAGGTAGTGTGAAATTTGACCCCTGAGGAGGCTTGGTCTCATCACAAGCCTAATGTATCCTTCTTCATAGTATTTGGTAGTGAGGCTTGGGCATTCATTTCGAATGGTCGGTGTAAATCCATGGAGAAGAAGAGTCAACAGTACATCTTTGTTTGCTATTGTGAGGATGTGAAGGCATACAAATTGTTTGATCTTGACACACGAGAGGTTTATTTATGATGTGATGTTCAGTTTGATGAGACCTTCACCCAGTCAGATCCTCCTTTGACTTCTTCTTCATCACAACCTACTCAGTCTTCTTCAATTGATGATGCTTTGTTACTTGAGGAATATTTTGATGATGGTCTTGATGCACCTCCTCCTCAGTTAGCCACTAGGCCACGATGGGCTCAAGTTACTCTTGAGGAGGCTGGTCCTCTTGTTGGTGATACCACAGACACTTGCTGCACTCATTCTCATACTTCAAGAATCAGTCTTTTGAGTCATGCAATTTTAGATGATCCTCATTAGTTTTTAGATGCTTTAGGTATTCTAGAGTGGGACAATTTTATGGCTGATGAGTATTCTTCTTTGATGAAGAATCATACTTGGGATCTTGTGCCTCTTCCTAAGGGAAGAAAGTTGGTTCGGTGCAAGTGGGTGTATCATACCAAGTATGCAACAGATGGTTCCATTGACAAGTACAAGGCTCATCTTGTTGCAAAGGGGTTTTCTTAGGTTGAAGGGATTAACTATTTTGAGACCTTTTCTCCTGTTGCCAAGATGGATTCTATTCACCTTGTCCTTGCTCTAGTTGCATCTTAGAGATGGTCAGTATATCAAATGGATGTGAAGAGTACCTTCTTGCATGGGGATCTTCATGAGGAGATCTATATGGAGCAGCCACCAGGTTTTGTATAGGACTCTTCACTTGTTTGTAGGCTTCGATGTTCATTGTATGGTCTCAAATAGGCTCCTTGGGATTGGTATGAGAAGATGGATAGTTTCTTTCTTGCTTCCGGCTACAATCGCTGCCATTCCAATCCCACAATTTATACTCAGAGACATGGAGATGATCTACTCATTCTTGTGGTCTACGAGGATGATTTGATTCTCATAGGGAGTTCTACTTCCATGATTGGAGTACACAACAAGCATTGGTGGAGCGATTTGATATGACCGACCTTAGTCTTTTGCATTGCTTCCTTGGTCTTCAGGTTCATTAGACTTCTGAGGGGATCTTCATTTTCCAGTAGAAGTATGCTCTAATTTGCTTCTGAGATTTGGCATGGCTGATTGCAAGCCTGTCCCTACTCCATTCTAGTCAGGTGTTGTACTGTCTACCAGTTGCACTACACCTACAGTTGATCCTACCTTGTATCGATAGTTGGTTGGAAGTCTTTTGTACTTGACACATAGTTGTCCGAATATTTCCTTTGCGGTTGGACTTGTCTCTCGCTTCTCACAGGAGCCTCATGAGAGTCATTGGAAGGCTACCAAGAATATCTTGAGATACATTTAGGGCACTACACATTTTGACATTCACTACACTTCAGGTGCATCTCAGATAGTGGGCTTCACTAACTCAGATTGGGCTGGTGATGTCAATGATCGAAAATCTACTTCTGGCTTTGTCTTTTGCCTTGGTTCTGGTCTAATTGCATGGTCATGTAAGAAGTAGGTTGCTATTGCATTATCATCAACAAAGGCTGAGTATCGAGTGCAATTTTGGCTAGTCAGGAGGTTTTGTGGCTTTGTTAGTTGATGACTGAGTTTGGATTCCCATCCACTTAGCCCACTACTCTTTAGTGTGACAATCAGAATTCCATTCATATCTCTCAAAACCCAGTGGAGCATCAACGTACTAAACATATTGAGATCCACACGCATTTCATCAGGCAGCTCATCCAGGATGGTGTTCTCAACTTGGAGTATTTTCCTACAGATCAGCAAGTTGCAGACATCTTCACTAAACCTTTGGCATCGCCTCATTATCTTAAGTTGTGATCGATGCTTGGGGTGAAAGAAGTTGTCCTTGGGGGGTCTTGAGGAGTCCTCCTTCCTTCATTAGTTTTTAGCTTTCTTTGTAGCTTTTTCTCTCTTTTGGAGAGGAATTTTCTCCCATAGGGTTTTTCTCCTTTTCTTCGTTTGTGAGAGATTTTTTATTTTGTACATGGGTACCTCATCAGGCCTAGTTATCGGGACCCATCTTTTTCATTTTACATTGTTTTGTTCCTCCCTAAGTTGCACTTAAGGGGGGTTGTTGGTGTGAATAAGTCTTGTACCTAGTTTATTCCTTTACTAGGGACTTAGGGGACTTAATTCACATGTTAAGTTTACTTAGGATATTAGTTGTCTAATCTAGATAAGCATTAGTTGTCTCATCTATAAGTTACACTTTCCTAGGTAGTTATGAGTTATTTGTCTCATGTGATAGGATTAAGACACTTTCCATGATCTTGTCTTATCCTATCTCTCATCCTTGCCTTTATAAGCAAGGCATCTCTAGCATTGCATAGCATAACATTGTATAGTATTGCATTGATCATATTGTATCATATTGCAATCCTTGTTTGGTGGAATAGCATCTTCCATTATTGCTTCTCTCTATCTCCTGTGGAGGCTCTTTGGTGTTGCAGATTGAAGATCTTGGGTTGATCACTTCAACAGATTTCGTATGTACTAAAACTCTATTGGAATGCTATCAATTTTTTTTTGTATTCTATGTTGGTGAATAATCTTGTGAAGGATTTCTCTACTAGTGTATTATGAGCTTGAATATTATTCATTAATATATTGAGATACTTTAGAGTGTGTATTTTTTATCCCAAAAGGGTTTTCCCCATGTAAATCACTAAGTTGTTGTATATTGCTTAATTTAGTTATATGCGCATTTCTACATTATCTCTATAGCAAGTTAAAATTAGTTATTTGCATATTGTCCCTCAAGGTTTAGTGTAGGAAGTTTTTTCCATAACCTTAGCTTCCTTACAAGAAAAGTAACATGAATGAAACCTCTCTAAAAAGGTCTCTTATGAGAATATGGCAATATCGAGGCGACATATTTTTGAGCCTCATGATACCACTAGTTGGAAGCAAAACTATGTAGGCGCATAATGACATGCCAAGAACCAGTATTTCTACCATAGGGATACATAATTTTTTTATTATCAAGGTTTAAGAGCCAATACTAATCATTTTAACCTCTTTTAGAGCCTTAAAGGTAGGTGAATTCTCTCTAGGAAGATATACCATATATCTTTCCAACACATTATCCTCATCCACTACTTATCTATCCCCTTAACCAAGTAACTCTTGAAGGCTACATCCTCCACCCTAGAATGACGAGGGTATTGGAATTGTATTAAATTTATTGTAAATAGGTTAGATAAAATTATATAATAATAAATAAATAGTTTATAAATAATTAAGTTTGAATGTTAGTTTTGGGAAGTTACATTCTCGCATATTAGTTTAGTTAGTTTCTATGTAAAAATAAAGTATTTATAAGACATTGTAATGTAAAAATTACCAACAATGTGAATGTATTTAAAATACTGAAGAAACAAATATATATACATTTCATTTCATTAATTATTGCAAGGTGTACTCATGTGCATTTTCTCAAAAAAATTCAATATGGTATGAGAGAAAATTCCATCCTTGTTCATGTTCATATTTATAATTACAATAATGATGTCTTTTATAGGTTTGAGGTTATTAATTAATATACAGAGAGGATGAATTCCAATTGAGACTAGTTTGAAGTCTTTTCAAATCTCCATTAGGATTATCAAACATTATAATCTTTGATAGAGGTGTTTTGTTTCTATGTTAGGAATTTAAATCTTTTGGTGGGTATAGAAATAATCAATTGGCTACTAAAATCCATGCTTGGATGTTCCAAGTTGATGTTGAGACATTTAAAATATTGTGTGAGTTTTAAAGTATTGTTGAGCATTTAAAACCTTTTGTTGGGTATTCAAACTCATGTTGGAAGATTCAAAACAAGATATTTTTCTCATTTTACAACAAAATTTAGAAATTTAAGATATTTTAGAAAGCTAATCAAGAGAAGAAAAAATTCAAAAATATTTTGACAATCATACTTGTATTTAAAGAATAGTTTGATGTGAAAAAGAGAGCAGCGATTTGGTGGTGTGAAGCACAAAGACTCTTAAGATAATCAAGATCAAGGTTGAATTGATGTAAAATTTGTGCATAGAATTGCAAGGAGATATAACTGGTTAATTCATTTTGAGAAGGTATAAGTGTATTAATTATATTTGATGGATTCATCTTATTTACCATTAAATATAATAAATAAATAAAATAAGTAGAATAAGTAGAATGCTTTGTTAAAGTCAAAATTGCATGATTTGGAGCAATAATATTTTTAATTAAATAGAAAAATCAATTACTATTGCTAAATTTTAAGGGAACAATTTTTATACATGAAAAATAAATATGTAGTTTTTTCTAATTAAAAAATAATTTTGGGATATTATGAATGGACAATTGAAGATTATAAAGAGAAACACTTATTGGCCTTGGATTGATAGATGCTTACTTGCATCACATTTATCTTTCAAAAAAAATAAAAAAAATGGGAAGATATTAGTATTATTATTTGGTTGTCAAGATTTTAGTTCCAAGATGTCAATTAAACATAAAATATTATGCCTAAATATGAATGATAAGGAATTTTTTTTAATACATTAGTATATTGTGATCTCTTCTAAATCAACTTGTTGGTTAAATTCTAAGATTGAAGATGATGATGTCAAATCAATATGCCTTCAAGTTTTGGTCATGTTATTTTTACATTAAAGAAAAGTAATTCCAATTTAGAAACACTTATTTATTCTTTGATTGATGAAGAAATTAGAGTTAATAAAAATAATTTGACTACTAAGGATATTTCTTTCCTTGTCAACAAGAAGTCTTACTTTTTAGTAGGGAATAATAAAGACCTCAATTACTACTATTAATATAAAAATGGATATGTTCAAATTAATTGAATTAGATGTGCCAAAGAACTCAATGATGGGAATTTGAAGAAAAATAAAGCTCGCATTGAAAATAAAAGTGAGATAGAATATTGTAGTTTTTTAATACACAAGGGACACTCTCCTCACCATAATAGTGAGGGGGAATATTTATTTTAGGAATTAGGCACTATATGTTAGAGGTTGGAGGATTTTCATCATCTTGAGATAGCTTCTTGCTTAGAGATGATATATTATATGAGAAGAATCAATATATTTTTGTTTCCCTTCATGGAGCAAGGGGGGTTTTGGAATTTCTTGGAAGTACTTGTGGATAGTGTAATATTTGAAATATGATGTGATTAGTGTATCTGTATTTTCTTATTATATTTTTTTATATTAGAGGAGTGATTTAGTTCTCATAGAATTAGAGGATGAATATTGACACTTTCAATGAAATGTGGACTCTTAGAGGAGAGTTGTTCTCTTATATGTAGGCACAAGAGGAGGGATTTTGACACACTCAATATGGAATCTTAGAGGAGAGTTATTCTATCATTGAGCATGGATGTTCAAAGAATATTCTCTCATATGGTATAGAAGATTTATGAGTATGCAAATTATGACATACAGTGATTGTTTTACTTTGGTGTATCTTGGGTGAGCTACAATATCTAGTGGAGGTGCTTCATCAAGTTTTCAAATGGGCTATTATATTTAGTTCAAGAAGTGTTCCATCATTTTTTTGGATTGATTTAATGAGGAAGGAATGCTAGAATTAGTATTGAATCTATAACACATAGGTTTAGATACAATAATATAAATAAATGTGAATTTATTAATAAATATAGAATGTTATTTTTTGAGAGTATATTCCCATAGGTTAGATTAGTTAGTTTGATAATATGGGAAAATACAGGCTTTATAAGACATTGTAATGTAAATAAAATATCAAGTGTGAATGCATTAAATCTCTATAGTGTAGGAAAAAGTATCCCTTTTTCACACTTAATTTGGGGATAATTAATAATAAAATGAGCCTAATGTTGCCTTAATTTAGTGTTGTAATATGTTTTTCATATTCACATTAAGTTTAGGGACCCTTTAAATTAAATGGACTTAATTGTTCCTTATTTAGGGTGTTGTAAGGTGTACCTTTACACTTTCACACTAATCTAGGGATTTATTAATTGATTGAGGTTGATTTTCCTTAATTGGCCCCTTTAATTCAAATCCAAGCCTAATTAAATGTAAATTCCAAGGGATAAAACTTGACATTCATAAATGCCATTTCAAAACACTTAACTTTGGAAGATGTGTGTCCTAGGTAAGTGACCTAGGACTCATTCACCATATGGCGAATGGGTCCTCGCTTAGTCCTATGACCCTGATTTTGCATAAAATTTAACATTGCCCGATGTGTGTCCTCGGTAAGTGGCCTAGGACCCATTCGCCATAGGACCCATTCACCCTATGGCGAATGGGTCCTCACTTAGACCGAGGACCCCTCTTTTGAATTTTTTTTGGTGGTATTTTAATGATTTCAAATCCATAATTCAATGTCAGCTTGTGATATTTGAATTTCGAGAGTTAATGTTTAGATATGTATAAATAAAAGGCTATTTCATTATGTTTCACTTAGAAAGTTTTCATAAGATCCTATAATTTCAAGCTACTACCCTAGAGCATTCAAGTGAGCATTATTGAGAGCATTCAAGAAGTGATTTCTAAGGCATTCAAGGGAAGATTTGAACAAGAATATTGCAGCAATCAAGATCCATTGTCATATCAAATATTTATTGCATCATGCATGTTGTTTGAGCTCATATTTTGATGTAGTATTCAAGATCCATTCAAGCATATTCAAAGGAATCATCTCTAATCAAGTTTCATGATCAAGATCTACATTCATTGAGGCCACTTAATGCTAGTTTGCAAATTTGTACTCCAAGGTTTCAGATAAGGTTTGGTGAGTTGTTACATATTATTGTTCATTATTAATTCCTTCATGCTTTTATTCATTTCAAGGTTTAATTACTAAAACAAGATTTGAGGAAGGAAAATTCCCATTCCCTAACAAAAAACATTTTTTCTCTCTTTAATGTGGTGATTGTAAGTTTTAGGTTGAAGATCATTTGGAGAGAAAAATTGAAGAATGTTGCAAAGTTGTCAAAGTTGCAAGGAAAGTTGTCAAATCATGGAAACTAAGCTATAAGATTTATTTCCAGCATTTCAACAGTGAACGACTGGAATCTGGGACTACAAATTGAGTAGAATAGAACCCATAAACTAATTTTTAGGAGCCCTAGCTAGGACCCATTCACCATAGGGTGAATGAGTCCTTAATAAGGTCTAAAAAAGAAACTTTGGTAAAAGGTACACAACATTTCACCCTTTTAAGATTTTCCTTTTGACTGTTAGTTAGGTTAGATTTGGTTATTGTTTCTCATTTGCATATTATAGTACACATTTTGAATGAAACTAGGAAGATAGGTCCATTGTTCATCACTTCATTATAAGGAACCTCTCGATTTTATATATTTCAATCTCAAAGAAATTTATACATATATATTATTAACTATAATCATGGTGTAATCTTGTGTATTTTCTCAACAAAATTCAACAAAGGGCTTTGATATCCCTCTCTCTTAATCTTGGGGATGATCCTCTCTCCTTTACTTAGAAGGATGATAATTCATTAAATTTGATACCTCCTAACAAGAACCAAACCTTGCTAAGATCCTCAAGAAGAAAAATTGAGCAATGCACCTAAAGGGTCTTTACGTTGAACATGTCTAGCAATAGGGAAGTTCTCACTATAGATCTTTGGTGACTCTCGATCAAGATTTAAATTTCCACTCTAAAAAGTGTGGTAAGGCCTAAGATGAATTCTTCCCTCATAAACAAGTTGAGGTTAGTGCATACATAACCATTTATAACACCATGCAAAGGCATACAAGGTAATATCATGAAACTACCATACAACAATAAGAACTAAATAAATCATACACTAGTGCACATAACTTAGATGAGAAAGAAAATAAATAAAAAATAATAGTGTTGGAACATAGCTCTAATATCAAGTGTAATGCTCCAAGCGTCACATCAAAGAAACTAGCCAAGAAAATAATATTTTTTGAAAGAGTGACTCCATAAGACATGATAAAGATGTTGTGGTGACATTTTAGGTCACATGTACAAGATAAGAAATTAGAACAAGTACACCAATAATGGTGGAAACAATACAAATACTTATGACTCATCTAATGCAGTTACCACAATGATCCAATGAGATTGTGGATCTTCATGATGACAATACTTTTCTCCCATCCCACAATCAATTTCTCTCATGAACATAATACATTGGTAGGATGAAGGAATCACCTACCTCAAATCCACTACTTAGATACATACCATCATATTCACAAAACCAATGGAAACCTATACAAGAGGTTAGAGAACTAGGAGATACCATACCTTAACTAGTCAAAGTGACCACTAGTTTCTTACATGAATGACACATTTACCAATGCACATGTGTGGGATTATTTACCAATCATGGACACTTATCAACCAAGTTTCAACATAGAAAGACTCAAAATACATAGGAGAATAACTTAAATATATAAAGTATCCTTGGAAAATAACTAAAAATAACTATTTTTTGAGGATACAAGGGACTACAACACATGCTAGAGGAATACAATGCCCAAGAAGCACATTAGTTCCTAGGAAGGACACTAGCACCTAAAAATTATATTAGCACCCAAGAAGGACACTAGAACATCCCTCTAAAGTCCATTTATAGTGTTAGAGTCTAATTTTAGTGCTATAGTCCCTTTCTAGTGTTGTAATTATGACTAAAGACAAAAAGGATGAATATTTCTAGGTCTCATAATCAAGAACAATGGCTCAAATAGACACAAATAGAAACAAATACAAATTATTGGAAGAACAAGGTGGGACTATTAAGATTTTACAATTGGTATTCAAACATGAGCATATGAAACATATGATTCCCTAAGTGTAGAGAAGTCCATCAAGGAATCTAAAATGAATCTACATATATGAGTGAGACAGAGATATGCTCGTGCAACATATTCCACTCAATATTCCTTCACATTGAGAAACCAAAATGACAAGATAGAACCACTCTATAATGGGTTCACATACAAAAAACAAAGGATAAGGAATTACATATAACATCCCAAAACATTTACAATGATTTACAAGTTGATATAAGTGAAGAAAATCAAGATGAAATAGTACTAATAGAAGAATTAATAAAATAAATCATATTAAACATGTGAAGGAATGCCCATAATTTTTTCATATTTCTCTACATCAAAATACATAACTCCAATATGATCTTTAGGATGCGACAAGGAAGATTATTCATTATTTGGAGAATGTTCCTTCATTAAATCTAACTAGTACAAGCAGGATAAGTTTCAATGTATCATGATTTAATCATTATAATCTTGATAATGATTCTAATGATGAATATTTTCACTTGAGTAATGATGTTATATAGATAAATAATAATAATACATTTTTTCTCGTTGAACATGAAAGTTAAGAAACCATGTAAAGTGATTATCATAGATGTATTTCTCTTCAATTTGAGGATGACAAGGCATTATTTGGTGATGTTGTTCACTCACATACTAAGGATGAATTCATAGTTTGTTTGGTTGAACCCATTGAAGTGACACATGTTGATTTTCCATATTATTTGCATGTTAACTTATGAAAAATTGAAATGTTCCATGTTTTGGAAACTAAAAGTGTTAAATATTTCATTAATATTGTTGATTCACATTTTTAATTAAGTCTTGCAATGATCCAATAATTAGTGAATCTATTTGTGGTATGTATTTGCCTAATGCATGAGAAACTATACATCATGAGTTGAGACCTCATGAAGGTGAGAAAGTATTTGATGGTGGACCAATTGTAGATTATCCTACACTTTTTGTTGACAACATTTCAAATTAACCTTTGTATTTTCTATTTTCTCATAGTCATGATCTGCTTATCAATTTTATTATGAAAATTGGAGTAAGAAAAAATTCATTTGGATTGTTCATGAATATGATGAATTACATTAATTATTAAATTTACATGATTGGTATCCTAAATATGATTTTTCATTTCCTATATCATACTTCTTAAGATACAAAGATGGTTTTGATAGAGTTAGGACCTTGATTAGTAGCTTATTACTCCTATATATATATATTGAGAAGTCATTTAAGAAAGAGTATTGATACCCTCTATCCTAAATATTGTAGATATGCATTAGTGATCTTAGTTGGTTAGGTGTTTAGTTTTCCTAGATTTCCTTTCATTTAGCTAGTTTTGTTGTTGTTTTTCTTGTTTGGTTTTCTAGCTATTGAATGTTTTTTATATCTAGTCAATTTGATTTTAGTATGTGGTTATCCTTTATTCTAATTCTACTTTCTTTTATTATAGTTGGTTTCAGGTCCTTGTGTTGCTTGTAAGACACTTTTATGTTAGCAAGTGCATTGTTCCATGTGCTAATTGTGGTTGCCTTAGGTATTAGTTTATTCCCTAATTATTTTGGTAGTTTCTTGGTTGGTAACTCTAGATTTTGGGCTCATGTTGATTGTGTTAGAGTGAATGTATGTCTATTTTTTGAGTTTTGGATATTTTTTCTATGTTGAAATTATCTAGTGACCTTATATATTTACATATATCAATGTTTTGTTATCATGGAATCTAGCAGCGCTCGATTCACGGATAACCCCCCTACGAAACTTGTCCGTTTCCTAGGATTCGTGAAGTTCAAGCATGCCTAACGAGGTGATTTTCAAGCCACCTCGAAATGCGTTCCCAAGTCTCGAATAGACAATTCAAGCATTCCCCCTTGTTTGCCTCGCGAAGACCTTCAAAACGAGCTCCTTCGCGAAGTCTCACTGTTCGTACTTAGCGAATTGTGAAAAATGCAGTGGCATTGAAAAAGTGCGCTCCTGCCCTGAAGCCAAAATTGGCTAAGTCTGGAAAATGCAAGGGCGCTAAAATTTAGCGCCCCTGCATGAAGTGACTTTTTCCAAAATGTAATAGCTCTAAATTTTAGCGCCATTACACTTTTTCCTGACACTTAAACTTTTTCTGGCCCTGACGCGTTTCTTCATCTTTTTCGCGTTTTTCGTCAATCGTGCCACTTTTCGTGCCTAAATTTATTGCTCGACTTGAGTTAGGTTTTCGATTTTCTCTTTCACTTAAAAGTGTTTTAGTTCGCCATATTCATTGTTTATGATTTTAGTTCTTCCTCTCTTCATGCTGGGCGAGTTTTCTTCAAATTGCAAATACGTTTTTTGAGTTTTTCGACATCCCTCTCGAGCATTTTTCGCGTTTCATCTTTGTAAGTTGTTACCCTTGCTTTCTCTTTATTCTCCAATTTCAATGGCAACTCCATGCAGACAAACTTTGCCAACTCAGAGCGCCATTTCCATTCATCCCTACATTTGTTTTACCAAAAAAGTGCTCAAGATGCTGAAGCGCCAAAATTTAGCGCCATGACATGTTGAAAATACCAGAATAAATTCTAACTCTGAAAAGTGCAAGGGCGCTAAAATTTAGCGCCCCTGCATCAAAGACTGAAATCTCCAAAAATGTAAGGGCGCTGAATTTTAGCGCCCTTACACTTTTCACAATCTTTTTCCAGACTTAGCTAATTTTTGACTATGGCATTATTTTTCGCACCTTTGCACTTTTCTTCCAGACTTAGTCATTTTTTGTGCAATGGTGCTGAATTTTAGCACCTTTACACTTTTGGCAGTTTTTATCTTAGTCTCTTCAAACTTGCTCTATTTCCATTCGGACCCGTTTCTTCGCTCCCATCATTTTCGTGCCTAGTTGCTCGTTTCATGCTTGCTCAACATCGTTTCGCTTCACGCTTCCCAATGCTACTTTTCACTAACGCTTGATTCACCATCCTTGCATCCAGATCACAAGTGATCCTGAAGGTGACGCCTTTGATCTTTTCTTCCAAATAAAAAGTTATAGGACCGGAAGAAGTATGAAGACTCGCCCAAGCAAAGAAAAATGAAGAAGCTTCTGTTCTCCAGTGTTGACATTTCCGCATCCCATTATGCATCTTGTAAATATTTCTCGACATTTTCGAATGTCATTTTGTAAATTGTAATTACACCAAGTCCAAAGATGTAATATTTTCAAAACAAATTACACTTTGACTTTGGTCAAAGTTAGGTGAGATCTCCTAAAATCGCTCATCTAACTTTCCTTAATTTTCTCAATCTCTTTCCTTATTTTGCTCATCCCTCTTTCTATATAATGTGAGGGATTTTCATTGTAAATTATCTTTTAGCCTTTTGCAACGAAGTGCTGCCCTTTTGTAAGCAAATTTGTGAAACTTTGCGTTGGATTCGATACTTTTGTGAGTTAATCTTATTTGGTAGTGATTAGTTCGAAGAATCTGAAAGACTCTAAGTAGTTTATGTAAACTTTGTGTTACATCTATTATTTAGATTGCATTGTTATTTCTGTTTATCATTGGTTGAATGATCTACAAGACTTTGTGCTTGAAATCATTTATGCTCTTGCATGTTCTGGTTGAGTGATCTACAAGACTTTGTGCTTGTAATTATTCATACTCTTGGATACTCTTGTCGATGGATCTACAAGACTTTGTGCTTGTAATCGTTCGTGCTATTTGACACTTTTGTTGGATGATCTACAAGACTTTGTGCTTGTAATCGTTCATGCTGTTCGAAGAATTGTTGCATCTAAGAAGACTTTGCACTTCTAACGTAGCAAACGGTACGTCTACGCAGATCCAACACTGATAAAGCTACAGAACGACTTTGTGCCTTCGTGAGCTTTCCCTTTTTAATTTATTTGTTTGTTATTAATCACTTCTGGTATCTCTACGCTTCGCTTTGACGAGATAGAGATATTGGTATTACTGCTAGTTGTTCGTTTCAAGTTATCAAGAATTCTGAACTTCCAACAAGTGAAGCATTGTAAACATCTTCTCTGAAAAAAGAGAGAAGGATGAATGTAACACACCCCCCCCACTCCGTGAATTGTGTGTACATTTTGTAATTATCTGTTTGATTTACTATCGCTTCTGTTAGCAGTAAGAAGGGCGCCTCCCCTTTTTGAGAGGAGATATTCACATCTCACATAGCTGTGGCTGAAATTCAAGTTGTGTAATCTATCGAAAGCTGATTACATAATTTTCACCCAACATGTTTCTTGGTTTATTAGGATTCATACTTGTAGCGAATTGTTGAATGAAAAATATAAAGGTTTGTCATAGAGAAGCATTGTGATTCTATACTAGTAACAAGATTCATTTGTTGAGAGTTGAGATAAGAAAAAGATAAATTCAAGGACATATAATAATAAAAGAGAAAATTGTTTTGAGTTCTCAACTTGCTAGGTGTTTTAGGTAACCTCTATCTATTTTGAGCTCTCAACTTGCTAGGTATTTTGGGTAACCTCTATGTTGAAACTATGTAGTGACTTTATATATTTACATACATTAATGTTTATTGGTTTATTAGTATTCATACATGTAGCAAGGTGTTGAATGAAAAATCTAAAGCTCTTTGTCACATAGCAACAATGTGATTCTATGCCCAATAACAAGATTCATTTCTTGTGAGTTGAGATAAGAAAAAAGATAAAGTCAAAAAGGATATATTGTAATAAAAGAGAAAAATATTTTGAGTGCTTAACTTGTTAGGTGTTTTAGGTAGCCTCTATCATCCTGGCTATGCATGTTCAACTAGTAGTAAAACTATTTCTTGAGTGGATTCATAGGAATTTAACCTCATCAAGGTTATAGACCTTTGCTAGTAGTGAGACAATGTCCATGTGGTCAATGATCAAGTGTATATGCTTATCAAATATCTTAAGTAAACTCCTAATCATTTCTGGGATGAGACAAATTCATGTAACTCAATGCCTAGCTTGTAATGAAATGTTTCAAGATAATCTAACAAAGGGAATGAATGCATTTTCCCACAATTAGTTTCTATAACATTATATGGTGTCATTATTTTATCTTTGCTTCCCAAATAGTATATAGTCCTTTATAACAAAGGTATTGAACTAGAGATTCTGGTTTATTTGACTAAGTATTTCACTTCGAATGCTCATGAGAATTTATCTTATTGAGATGCAATTTATTCTCCCTCACACAAATGATCCATTTTTCCTTACTAAATAAGGACCCCTTCCTTTATTTATCTTCTTTATTTTCTTCTATGGATTGATTCAATATCTTGTTTTTTTATGCCTAGGTTTCCTACTTAATTTTGGGTTTTTATATTTCGCATGACTATAAATTTCTCTCAAACCTTAAAATTACATATAATCAATGCATGTTTCAATGTTTCCCCAATCCCAAACTTTTGATAGTTTTTGGAATCAAATATGTAAAAATATGGTTATTTGGTTGCTCTAGTGCAAGTTACAAAGTCTTCATGAACTATAATATATATATTTTTTTATTGATAGAAACAAAAGAATTACAACAGTACATAACGCTGCTACAACAATAACACTTAAAGAAACAGTCAAGAATACATGAAAGAACAGCTGTAGACTAAGTTGGCCTTACATGAAGATCAAGAAGCAACATATTTGAATCAGATGAGGTCACTGAATAAACCAAGAACAAGCAAAAAATGTTGAATATGAATAAGAATAGAACCCCATGTCATCTGCAATGAACTATAATATTTTACATGGAATTGTTTTTTTGGGTTACTAAGTGGATTTGACGTGTCTTTGTTTTTATTCCTTTGGAGTGTGAGTTCTATAGTATCCTTGACTCTTGAATTCTAAAAATTTGAGTTTAGACATATTCTCATTTATTTACCGTGTGGTCTAAGTCACACTTCACATCTCTAATTGATAACCGTTGGTGCTTTTTACAGTCAAAGATGTGGAGATATCCTTACTCTTTCTCCTTTTAGTGCAAGTTACAACATTTATCAATTACTTTTAACACTTTTTATATTTATAAATGCAAAAATGAATGCTTAGTTAGATGATACTTTTACATTGGGCAGCTTAGGGCTTAAATTTGATGGCTGTATGGCTGTATTTAGTCATTTTAGCTGTAAAATACAATTAAAATTTTAGGAATACTGTATCACTTGAAAGGCAAAATTTTAGTTAAGCTGTCAAAATTTCTATGTAATTATTCCTATATATATTTTTCAATCTACATATATTTTTTTAAATAAATAGCCTTTAATATTTGAAAGGCAACTTCAAATAAATGACCGTCACAAAAAAATTTCTTGACAGACAGGGTCGACCGTCAAATTTAAGCCATTGGGCTTGCCAGTTCAAATATCATGCCCCTAAACCGTTGTCTCACGCGATAAACCATCTTCAACACAAATTTTAGGCGCTCAGAAAATCTGACAAACAACTGTCACGGGGTTAAAAAATCTAATCACTTCTGTTTGATCGGATTGTTATCTTTATAATAAATACAGTATCACTACATTTGATTCACTGATGGTGCCATTCATTGTCTCAGGCTCATGAATGTAGTAGCTCTGAAACCCCTACATTTGTAGATCTATGTTTGTTGTTTATTGTGAATAGATTAAAGTAGCCGTTGCAGGGAGATTGGTTTTTTCCTCTGCAGGCTTCAAGATTTGATCCTCAGACATCGAACTCCCCATTCACTCCAAACACTGCAACCTCCAATATAACAGAAAAAACGTTCACTGACCTCGTCTACACCTTTCGCTTGCTGGCCGACTCGATCGAGGAGTGGGTCGAAAAGCAGAGCATCGAAACCCCAATTAGTCGTGACTCTGCACCTCCAGGATCGGTCGGAGGTTTTATGATTCGTAGCAGATGGAATTCCATGTTGGCAAGTATCACAATGGGTGTTCGCTTTATTACGTGGCTCATGGAAGGAGATCACTTCTCCAATTCCGTGCTTGTGGTGGAGTTGCTTTAGGTTGGGATGGAGCTTTGCAAAGGGTATCAGGGATTTCCCCACAAAGATGAATTAAAGAGAATGGTGGAGTAAATAATGGGAGAAGGAGGACAGGCTGAAAGGGTTCGAGAGTTGGGAGATTTGACAAGAGAGTCTATCAAGGAAGAAAGATCTTCTATTTAGAGCGTCAAAGCGTTTGTGGATGAGATCCATTATCTTTCATCTCCTACCGAGCTCTCTGTATAACTTAAATGTATCTGCCTGCTCTAAAGATTGCCCCTGGTTTTCCACCATGTATGATGTTTTCAAGCTTTCACTCTGTAAATACAGCTGAACAAGTGGACAATTAGAAATAATTCTACACACACTAAAATGAATATGATAGATAGAAGTGTTTTGCAAGCTGTATTAGAACTTCCCTTAAATATACAACCTAAAGCACGTGTCAAGGTTTATTGATCTTTAACATCATAGGAACCTCCTTTTTGAATTTAGCAAAATCCATCTCTTGGATCTGCAATATAATTCCCCATGTATATGAGGGATAATATAACAAATAAATTTCTATCTACACAAGCCAAGGTTTCTTCATGACCAGTAAATGAATGTCATGGAGAAACACTTTCTTTGCCAGAACCATCAGGCTTATTATCCGAAGTTGTGGGGAAAAGAGAATGAGAGGAGTTATTTGTGGAAATCATGGAAGATCCTTTCTGTGCAAAATTTTGAAAATTCTGCTTCATTTTGCTCACTTCTTTACATACTTTGTCTAGAAAGGCTAAAAAGTCCCTTACAATTACAAAAAATGTGAATTGGGTGCAGTTCTTCCTTTTCACAATCCTCATGAAAGTACTCTGTGATGTCCTTTACAAAAGATAAAATTCTCTCTTCTTCTTTCTGTAGTTGACCAATCATGTCCTCTACGTTTCGAAGGAAGCATGCCTTGGACTGATGAAAGTTTCCATGTGTGATATCCTGATTTGTTTCTTTATTGATTCTCAATCCTTGCAACTCTGATTCCCGAATGTGGCCAATTTTAACGAACCCCCTAGAAAGATTTGACAGTTCCCGAATGTGGTCAATTTTAACGAACCCCTCGGAAAGATTTGACAGAGAACTTATCAAAGCTTGTGAATCAATTCCTGCAACCTTTTTTACATTGTGTAGCTCATTACTCAATCCTGAAATGAGTTGCAACCCGAGCTTTCTGTAATCTTGTTCTTTATCCTCAAGAGTCTTTGAGTCATTGCTTGTGGTACAGGCTCTACCATTTGGGCCATTTAATCTCTCTGCCGACTGCATGCCTTCTACCCTGATGATCTCCAGAACAACAAAATGAAGTAATGTTGCCTTCCCATCAATCCCTTTAATATCTACCAATTTGAGTTGAGCATCAAGCTTAAAAGCTTGAGCTTCACCACGGAAGGTACCAACATTCATGCGATTACCTGTCTTTAGAATAACTTCCAATAGAGAAACAGACGACTGCATCTTAGCTCTTTCCACGCCAAGTGTACAACAAAGAGTAACATAAAACACTATTAGCTTATTGATTTCCTTATTTACATGGTGCTACCCCCTTCTGGTACATTTGGAATGGTATGTTAACATAAATAAATTAGACAAACCTCTAATGTCTCCAGTGAATTTTGAATACACGCTACCGCCTCTTCAAAATTAGCCCTGTACAACATTGCATCAACCCTTTGTAATGCATAAGGAGTATCTAGCAATGCTTTGTTGAACCGCTCCCTAGGACCAAGTTTGGAAATATCTCCATTATACTCCTTTAGTCTTGCTTCTTCAACGAAACCTATTGATGGATTTGATATAAATGGCGGGAACATGATTTAAAGCAATGATGTAAAGGCATACAAGGTGCAGAAAAATATCATATGCCATTCCATTATATTATATTTCTAATGCATTTCTAACCAAAATAACAAATTAAGAAATGCAAATATTGCATTTGAAGAGCCCAAATAAACCAATATAACCACTTCAAGCATGCAATTGTCATTTACTTATAAATCATAAAACCAAACCAAAAACCGACTAGGCTAGGATGATTATGTTTATTTGAGCTTATGCCATTTTACAGTCAAATGGAATTTACACCAAACAATAATAAGCAAAAAATGAAGTATTGAACAAAGAAATTACAAAACTCGAAGAAAACATACTCTGTGGAGGCTATGTCTATCTTGTCGCAAGCAACAAATCTTAACCTTTGCAGTTCCAAGCTTCAAATGAATGTGAAAAAGAATGCCCAAACCTGCAAAAGAGAGATTCAAGATGCAGAAGATTCAGTGAAAAGCCAATACATTCTACCTTGCTCATCTCCTCATACATCAAGCACAACACCTTCATTTAACTTTCACCACCTCTCCCATCAGTAATCTCATTTTTTCCAAAACATTGTTTCATTTTGATAAGGATGTCTCAGATGAATTTCCCATTATTACCTTCCTGTCAGTCCCTTCCATAATAGTGTTTAAACTTTAAATGGATGAATTACAGATGTGCCCTATTAGTTTCAGGGTTTTGTTAAACTTACAACAATGACCTTCAATTAACTCAGTCTTATAGTAATGAAGGAAAGAAATAAAGACATTATAGAGGTTGATGGTAAAAACATAAGTGATTGTAAGAACAGTTAAAATGATCTATTTTGAGTAACATCAGACGAATGCTCAAAGTTTAGTGTCTTCTCTTGTCAATTGGCTATCCATTAGAGAATAAGTGTCATTGCCAAAAAAAGTATACATACAGATTAGTAGTCAAGGAGAATCAGAAAAATGTCTAGAGTTTAGCCATGTCTGGTCTAATTAATAATGCTATCTTTTAGATTTACCAAAATGCTGTTATAAAATAATAATTTTTTGCAGATCCATTTCATAGTTTTATCTGTTGCCTTTCAGCCAGGTTATATAGCCATTTGTAGTCTTCTTGTTTCAATTGTTTAATAAATTAACTCTCTTAATTTGAGATTGTTGGGCATAATACTGTTAAGCCAGAAATAAATTATTATGCATAATACAACTGATAAACATGTGATTAGTTATGCAGATGATTGGCTTTGGATGGGCTGGGATTTTCAAAAGATTCTTAGTAGAATCAGCTTACATGTGGTGGGTAGTACACCTCGTCCAAGTCTCCATTTTTAGGCATGTTACAAATATACTTTTTCTTTATTATGCAAAATATCCTTTAGAACTATGACGATTTTACGAGTGGTTACATGTAACATAATAACAGGGCACCCTAATTTGAGTATTGCGGTCGGATGCCACACCCAGTATACATATCAACTAGATTATTTACAATTATAAAAGATTTTTTTAATTAGTATTCATGAAATATAAATAAAAAATTAATATATAAAACTACAAAAAAATAAATTTTGATAATTCATTATATAATATAATTCAGTACTAGTTAGAGAAACTATCCTATAATATTATTTCTAGCTTGTGAGTTGCATATTGATTGTAATGTTTACACTCAAGACATTGCATTGAAAGAAGAGACAAAAGGGTGACTTGACAAGATTGCAATTTTTCTTGCTAGATTTAACATGCAATTTTGCATATTATACAATAAAAAATTATTTTTTTGGTACGTTGTCCACTATGTCAATTGCTTGCTTCATTTGGAAAAACTTTAAACCAAAATTTTGTTTAGTAAGTGGAGATTTTACAAAATTTGAACGATGATGAATATGATGATTTAACAAACATATTTGTTAGAAACCAAGATCAGACATGCAAACCAAAAAAACCTTCCACAGAAGAGAAAATAAAAAAAACAAAGTTATTGCAAAAAGATGTGCAAAATATTATTATTCAGGAATTCATAATTATATGAGATGATTTGCTTTATAAAAACAAGTATGCATAACCCTAATCTTATCTTGAGCAACAAGATAGCTCAACAAGATAAGGATGAGAATAATTAACCTAGGAATTAAAATATTACATAAATAAAGTTATGCAAGTGTAATAATTAATTAATTACACTAACACCTCCCCATAAGTGCAATGTAGCGTCCCTCCATCTCGGCAGTCTTTGGATCTTGAGTAAGTGTTTTATTTGTGACTTTGAGGCCCTATTGTTTTGTCGATTAATGTTATTCTTATATAACCGAGAATTGAGATTTTAATGTACATTTTCATTTAGCGATACATGCCATCTTTCTAAGTATTATTTAAATAAAGTCGTTATCCATTTGTTACATCTTTATTACAATATATTACCCTTTCGTTTTCTTTAAGAATAAAGTTACTATCTTGAAAAGAATTGTTCTATAACACCAAAATGAGATCAATTATTTGTGATTTAGGGGCATAAACATTATAAATATTAAAATAAATATCGATACCCCATCATCATTATCATATTCATTAATGATATTAATAATAATAGAACATACACTCAGGCAGTAACACCATAATAGGTGAGTAGTGATATTAGTATTATGCTAAAATTGGAGGAATTGATAGTACTATTATATAAAGATTATTAATAATTACCTTATTAAAGCTAATAAATTATTAGCAAAAAAATAAAAAATAAAAAATAAAAATAGGACAGTAAGGGGCTAACATTTATTGTTTAAATTAGTTGTAAGACGTAAATGAATCAATGATTATGATAATTGTCTTTAGATTATTAATTATATCATTAATCAATTTTAATGAATTATATTTATTTTGTTTATTATTAAGGACTCTATTACTCAATTTTGTTGAGAAACAATTAAAAATATATATATATTATTGATAGAATAGATAAAACATATAAAATTCTCTTTTAGATCTGCACCTGCCCTTTGCATGTATCCCACACCTGGCTTCAAGGCATTTCCTCTAGGTTCCTCGTGTCTTGTCTTAGCATCCTCGTTATGTCAAGCAGTTCACGTGTCTTTCGAAGTCGTTCTGATTATGCATGTTCTTCCTTGGAAGGCAGGGAGAATTTTGGGGGAAAGGGGGGGTGTTGTGAGGGGACGAGGTTCCTGGTCCGGGGGGAGGATTCTGTTCATACTCTGGCAGAGCACATTTCCTTGGGGGGGGGTAACATCGCTGAGAAGGCTCGCTACTCCAAGCTTTTCTTTTCTGGTATTGACCTTTCACTTCTCCCAAGGCGTCACTTCTCCAACTCTCCCTCGTTGTTCCCTTTCTGGCGCAGGCAGTAGACGCTGGTAAGGTTATGGAATTTGGCTTTACACCTGTAAATTGCTTTGCTTGAAAGTTTCAAAGATTTTTTTTCAATCTGTGTGGTGTATATCCTTGCAATCATGGCATCCCCAGAGACCACCTCTTTTTCTTTTTTTTTTGAGGCTTATATTCATGAGTCATGTATTCGTTTGCTTCCCTAATTCTGGATGTTCACTACATATTAGAAGGCGCAGTGTTGAATGTTCAAGGCGTCACCAAGATAGCCAGCTCGGGCACGAAGGTCAACCATGCTCGCCCTATGACTAATGTATATGTGTTTGCAATAGTGGTGACTGATGTGAGAAGCAGTGTGTAGCCCTCTTTCGCATATATGCAGGTCTAGTTGCGTCTTTTAAGGGAAATGTAGTGTGCACCCAGTATATGACCTTGCCTGCACATCGTCGTTGTTTTGGGATGTTGCCTCAGACATTCTTTAGGTAAATCATACCGCCTTCAGTACCTAAATCCCGAGTAATTAAATATATAATCATCCAAATGCATTTACCTCTACCTTCAGAAAGTACAAAATTTGGGGCAGCCTTATCATGTTAAATCAAAAGTATCTTCTATGTTTGGCCAAGCATCCGTCATTTCTTGAGTACAGTAAAAATAAAAAAATAAAACTGCCTGCAATATGCGCGGGTGTTCTGAGTTGGGTCACCACATTTAAGTTGAGAAATAATGCACATGGATGGGTGACCGTAGCCCACCTAAGAGTCTTATCAATTTGGGTCAAGTTTACGTCTTTGTCTGGTAGAGCGTAATCTTCTCACAACCTTTAATGGAAACAAGCATAAGTAATTCTTTTCACACATCTCCCTCTGCCAACTAATTACAGTTTTTGCCATAATCTTAATTGCGTGACAATATTTGTGGTAGGTGATCAATAGGTGGAAAAATGTGTGGCGTGGCATGTGCCTCTGCGATGGCATACCCATTCAGTCCATCTGTGTACTTTTGAACTAAAGAACTCGTTCACTTCATCTCCATCCGTTGATTGCTTCAATCTTAAAGAAAAATCAGAGTACCATTAATTATTTCCTCCTCATCCGTTGTGCCCCTCATAAATATTCCCATCTGTCATTTACCCTAAGAGTAATATCTTGCGATACATCATAGATCTGCCAGGGAAAATCTAAATACATGAATGCAGTAATATGTGCTGGCATCACATTGTCTGCAAACTCCTCACTCCTCCCACTAGTTTACATTGATGTTAATTATTGATAGTGTGAAGCGATAGTGCTTTTAATATTTATAATAGTTACATAAGTGTTAGTAAAAATCATCAATATCGATAACAGTAAATATTATTCTTAAAGTATAATGTTAAATAATAAGCATCAAGTCAGTAGTAATGATCATATTATCACGTATGGGTGATCTAATGTTGTCAAGTTATTTTAAGATATTCAAAATTAAATATAACCGTATGCGTGCTCTTAAAAGATAGAAAGCTTTACTGTAACTTCCGTAAAAGACAGGTATCTTATTGTTATTTTATTTTAATTCTTTAAATTTAATATGATTAGGATATTTTAGTTGTGATACTATCATGTAAGTCAGTATTGATTTGAATATTAATTGGAAGTAATAATGCTAGTTGCAGTGCAAATCCGAATAGTGAACGGTTAAGGAGAAATTGTAACAAAAATAATAATCTGCTTAGTAAATATTATAGTGTTTTACAATAAGAATGAAATCGGCTCGCTGTGTTGAAGAGTATTGTTTTAAAGAAAAACGAAAAGCAAGAAGATAACTTTCCCTATCCCTACCTTTATTCTTAGTCCCTAACCCTACGTTTTAGGAGACCCCACATACTCCTATGTTTAAGGATTCCTTAAATAAAGGAATGAAGTTTATACTTTCACTATCTTTTAAAGTAAATAAAAGAAAAGAGAATCACCGTGGAAGTTTTAAGGTTAGTAAACCCTTAAATAAAGTAAAGGGAATATATTCCCATATACTCAAGAAGGTTACTTTAAACTAGAATTATTATCACTAAGATTTCTTTACATTTATCTTTTTACTTTATTTTTATTTTATTTTTTTTACAAAGGCAAAAGTAAATAATATGAATATAAATAGGAATAGTATAATTATTTGTAAATGATTCTCTTTATTTTATAAACCTCTTAAAATTATTATTTTTAGAGTAAATTATATAAGAACAAATAAACAACTAAATAAAAAAAAAAGTTAATTATAGATGAATTGATATATATATAATAATATTTTGGTTGTAAGAGATAATAATCATCATTATAATTTTAAATTACCCTCTAAATACATTTAGAAGATATGTATTTTTCTTTATATTCGCTAGAGGATAAATAAACAAATAAATAAATAATAGAGAAGTTCAAGATATTGTGTAATGGAGAAATAAAGAATAATAAAGAGATTTTGAGGGTGTCTAGGTATTGTTAAAATAATACCAATCCCATATTTATTTGATATACCTTGAAATTCTTCAAGGAGAGAGACGATATTTGGGAAAACAAATATATGTGGAATGTGGTGTGGTTATAAATTAAGGAGCTAATAATCAGGATGTTATTAATAAGGTTTAGATGTGGAACATGTAATTGTGTTTTATACCGTTGGTTTTCTAGCGTAAAAATATGGGCATGACAGATTAGATTTTATTGAAGTAGATAGACATGTTACATGTGAATTATATTTATTATTGGTTATAATTTAAACCTTGATTAATCTAGAGTAAATAAAAGTACAGGCTAGGATTTTTTTTTTAAAATCAAAAGAAATCTGATATGTTTGCATACTATAGGTTTCATAGATCTCTTCTATTTATAAGATATTATGAAGGAAATGCATTTAATTATAGTTGAATATTTAATTATTCTTTACATTATCCTTCGTAAGAATGGATTAAGTTTACGTTCATATGACTGGACATTTATAGTTTATCTTGCACATATCTTTGGTATTTAACTATTTATTTTGAATACTCTTTGGTATTATGCATGCTACTGATTCCATGTTGATTATGTCATCCTCTTGGTTATTTTTCTATTGAGTTAATTTTGTGAATAGTCATGTTTTGGATGAGTTGGGAACCCATAAATGTTTAAGTCACTCCCCTTTTGATAAGCTATGGGAGTAGGTTATTAGGCTTTCAGAGGAAATGGGAAACCCGTTGGGTGTTGCATTTTCTCATGATTAGACCTGTGTGATCTATTAATCGTATTTTGTTTCTTGAGCTCTCGTGGGTGTACCTTATTTGATGATTTTCCTTGCCTTTGGTTATGACCATGAGCGAGATGGTTCATGCCTTGCACCTGTATTCATTTTGTGGCCTATGTTCTTGGTACACCCTTGTTGTTGTGAGTCTTGTTGCGGAACGGTTTGGAAGAGTTTTCTAAAAAAAAAAAGTGGTGTTTTACTCCTTTTATGTTGTTTTATGTCAGTGTTGAGTTAGCCTTGTCTGCTTGATCTTGTTTGGATGTGGATCCTTTCTTGTCATCTCCTAGCACGGGGGGTGGACCTTCGGGTCCACATGGTCGGGTGGAATGTGCTATGCACCCCATTGGGTCCCCAGTTTGTGTTCGTGTTGTAGAAGCGGACACACAGTTACCAGAGCTTCTCTTGGTGGAAGATTGATCTTTGTTTTGTACCATAATCTTCAATGATGTATTATTCTAGTACCTGATGTACCCTTCCCATCGATATATGGGAATCATTTGTAATTGTACTATTGTATCCATGATGTGTTGTATCTGTGGAAATATGCTCCACAATTGTACTATTGATCTATGAGTTGAATTGTAAAAGAATGATGCACAATTTTCCTCTCTATTGTTTATGGATGATTGGATGTTATCATTATGTAATATTGGTTGGTTTAATCACTTTCATTTGAAAAAAGTTTATGAATCCTAATGACCGTTTCGTGTACCCCAGAGGACATGAATGAATTTGTAAATGTATAATTTCCTTTCATGTAACAAATGTATAAGCTTATTCTACACAATGTTTTGCTTTCAAAAAAAAAAATTTAGTGCGACATTATGTTGTCCTTTGGGGTTCACACAGCGGGGCGTTACATGCAACTTAGGGAGACTAAAAAAGCATGCACCTAAAACTAAGATGAATGCAAGTAAGCATGAATGGGTCCCGACAACAAGGCCTGATTAGGTACCCATGTACAAATGCAATAATGAGGTAGAGAAGGAAAACCCAGTGGGACAAAACCCCCCTACAATGAGATGACTGCTACAAAGAAGCATTGGAAGAACATTATGGAGTAACATTGGAATCTGTGAAGCAACAGTAGATGAAATGATGACAGAATCTGGAAACCGTGTATCTTGATGCTGATGCCAAACTGAGACTAAAAATCTTCCATGGGAACATGTACCATAAAGACTCTGGAACATTAACCATAAAAACATGCCCCTCAAACTGAGAAGGATCTGAACCAATGCAGATCAATAACCATAGACTCCCAATTTGAAGTGTGAACTGATGTGAATTTGATATGTGTCAAGCTATGAGCAAAAGAGTGGCCAAAAGAAACTAAGAAACTAGATACAACCCATGCGAGTTGTCATCAAAATAAGATGAAGATCAAAGTGCATGCACACTCTAATCAAATTATTATGCAAGAAACCCCCCTGATGAAACTTTATCTCAGTTCATTTATTACAATAACCCAATGTTTGTAAAAGGAGAGAATGTAAAACATGCATAAATAGAAAATAAAAAAAGACTTCAGATTTGTGTAGAGGACTGAACCAGCTTTCCAACGTCGCAAGAATGGCGAAAAAAAGGATAAGCGAGTCAAAAGATATGTTTCTTGGAGTGAAAACAACATGTGACTTCTGAGGCTGAAAAATATATCAAAAAAGAAAAAGAAAAAATCAAACCTCCACCATTACAAAGAGCTTGAAACCAGCTTTCCGACTATATCTCATTTGCGAAAAAATGATGCCGTATACAAAGGTTATGCCCGATTCCATAAAAGTGCTTCAAATCTGCCCAATAAGGTCCTCTATAGCCCTCAGGGGCTAAAAAATAAAGCCCTTGGTCACCTGGGTGGACTAGGGGGCTGGAAGACAGGGGCTGGCAGCGAAGCCCCCAGTCATCCATATGATCGGGGTAGGTGTTTCAGACCAGTGGGCGCTGAGCATGGGGGTTTGGACTTCAATATGACTAGGGTTTAGGCTTAAAAACCCACTGGCTAGGAGCTTGGGGCTGGCGGGGCTGGAGCTCGATGACGTGCAAGAGGATTTTTGGTGGTGCTGCTGTGGCCGGTGGTTGTTGGGTGGCAGGCAGGCGGCGCAAAAAAAAATCCCAAATTTTGATTTTTAATTTTTTTTTTGAATTTTTTCGTACTATGAACCTCAGAATGCGTGCCTTGGGGCCGTATGACCTTTAGGAAATTTTTTTTGCCTCCCCAGTCGACAGTGTCCAAAATGGACAAATTTTATATGAAAATAGGGGTTTTTGGGCATTGTGGACTCAATGGCGAGGTTCGTTTGAGCCCAAAATGTTTCAAAAATTAGACGACCCCTAGATCTCTTAGAAAAATCACCAAGCTTGAAACCCTCACAAATTTCTTCAACAATGACCAAAATCAGTGAAATAAAAGTCATTTCTGACCTTTTCCAACGCTTTGAATCTAATGGAAAACCTCGATCTGATCTAAGATGCTGCATGAATATGCTCAAGGAATGAAACCCTCGAGGAACCTCAAACATGCTCTGTAATGTATTTCTCCAAAAAAACTAAGAAGGGGCTGCAAATCAAGGCTCTGATACCATGTTAGAAACCAAGATCAAACATGCAAATCAAAAACACCTTCCACAAAAGAGAAAATTATAAAAAACAAAGCTATTGCAAAAAGATGTGCAAAATATTATTATTCAGGAATTCATAATTACATGAGATGATTTGCTTTATAAAAGAAAGTATGCATAACCTTAATCTTATCTTGAGCAACAAGATAGCTCAACAAGATAAGGATGAGAATAATTAACGTAGGAATTAAAATATTAACTAAGTAAAGTTATGCAAGTGTAATAATTAATTAATTACACTAACAATATTCAATTGAGATATGTGGATTTCTTTTCTTAGAGAATTTTATGGTTTTTGACCACTGTATGCTACTTTTTACGATATGCTCATACTGCCAATTAACAAGGTTGATAGGTTGAAATGTGGTTGTTTAACACCTATTTACGTAATTCCACTAAACCTCATTTACATGTTTGAATTGTCAACTCATCATTTATTTATTAGATGGATATTAGTGGTTCATTATTTACACAATCGATCAACTCACCATTGCCCAAGCATAGAATATATGTTTCTAGATTAAACTGTGTATTTTTTTTTGAATCGATGTTTCAGATCACACTCAGTGATCCATCATCAAGAAGAAGACATTGATAAATAGGATTGCATAATTGGTCTTAAGAAAAATTGTTCCTACTATTATCCAAGCATATTAGCAAAGTTGTTTGGTAGGAGTGTTTGATAGATTAAGTAGTTGAGGAACCAAATAAGTCTGATTTGGATGTCAGTGTATACATTTATCCTACTATGGTGAAAATTTTCATTTGGACCATCTTTTAAGTAGCTTCACCTTAGTTGAGAATTAGGTGCTTTTGTAAAATAGTAATATGAAGAAAAGCCTTATACAACCACATATCTATTGTTTAGTTCTTGCCTACCTTTTTCTAATAGTGAACAATAAGCTACGGGTGAAGCCACAATAGTGGTTTACAATTTGATGGAGGAAGGAATACTAAAAAAAACAAGCCCATGGCAAAAAAATTGGTTTTAGGGGTTCGAACAAACCTACAGGTTCGAGCAAACCCATTAAAAGCTTGCCCCCCATTTCCCGCCCAAAAACCAAAGGGAAATGCAAATGGAAAGGGGGTTTGCTCAAACTAGGGTTAGAATGAACCCTTGGGGGTTCGTTCGAACCCCCATTATCCCCTATTCTCCCCCTCAGACACCCAAAAAGTCTAGATTTTTGTGCTTCAGAGCTCGGGTTGAAGACGAAAATGGCAGAGACGCACAAACCCAACTGAAATTAGGTAGTCCTCGGAATGAGCTATCCAATGAATATAATTTTAATATGTTTTGGTTTTATTATTTATTTGTTTTTAGTTTTATTAAACATAGGTTTTTCACTAAAAATCAAGCTCTTTGTTCTGCATATGTGGAAAAATAGCAGATTATCAATTTTTTTTTGAAAAATATGAGTACACCAAATATTGAAGTCCTTGATCAACAAAAAATAAATAAATTGAATTTCGATACATACAAAAAAAGTTACATGTTATACGATTGCGCTATGTCTGAATTGTAATTGGTTTGACTTTGAAGCTTGATTAAAGAAAAAATATTCAATAAAAAACTATCTAACCAAGTGGAAGCACTAGATATCAGAGTTACAAATCTAAATTTAAAATAATTAGAATTTTATCCTTCATGAAAAAAAGTTATGCATTATATAGTGAGCACGTCACTTTTTAAAAATGTTGTTTTCTAAAAAAACTAGTTTTCGAGGGAGATGGAAAAAGAAGTGCAAACTGATTCCAAAATTTTTGAAAAAAATATATTTGGAATATACAGACAAAATGTAACAAAACTCTAGTTTGCATCATCTTCAAATTCCTCATGGTTTAGCTGCTATAGGTGCCTGAAAGTGAAGGTTTAGTTAAAAAAATTATGGTTTACAATTTTTGGCCAAAATGGACATTGAAATTAGATTAACGTGTAGAATCTAAATTATTGTTTAGATTCTACAGGTTTATCAAAATTTAGTTAAACAAAATTATTTCAGTGTCCAGTTTGGCCAAAAATTGCAAACCACTATTGATTATTGTTTAGCTTTCTGAAATTTCTTCTTCACCCTTCCCTAAACCTTCATGTATATCCCTTCTTTCATCCTTCCTCTCTTTTTCCCTCTGTTGAAATTTACCTCACTATACCACAAGTCATCCTCCCATTCTATCTTAGCATCTTCATCATTTGAAAGTGAATTGACTATAACAAATTCAAAAAAACAAATAAATTGATTTTGTACATCATTCTCACCTATCTCTCCTCCCTCTTCTTCCTATAGGCCAACAAAATGAATAAGATCTTGTTGCAACTTAACTTGTAACTTATTTTTGCTGCACCTAATCAATCCTCCTTCCCCATATCCTTCTCTGATTTTTCTTAAATAGGAATTGGCTTCGACACCATCATTAATATATGTAGAAAAATTATCAATCACCTCACTAATCTCCTCTTTATCTACTACTATAACATCATTTTCAAGCTCCTCATATATTTCCACTTTAACTAAATCATTTGTATGTAAATCAACATCAACAACTTAGAATTCACAAAACTCAATTTTTACCTCTTCATTTTCTATTGTAGCTTTCATTCCACTTCTTGTCAATGCTAACCATCCCTTTTCAACTATTGTAGCTTGCATTAGTATTCCATATTCTTCATTATTCTCCGTTGCCCCTTCACCCTCTTTACTTGATACATTTTCTATGTACTCTTCTTCACATTTATATCCCAAATTCTGAATTGTCTCCACATCCTCATGAAGAACAAACTTCGTTGCAGCTTGACTATTCTCTATCTCTATAACTTCACCTTCTTCTTTAATGACAATACTATTCCTTACACTCATTTCCATATCCACAATTTCACAAATATCACATCAAACTCATTTTCACAAATATCACAAAAATAACCTTTTACTTGTGTGTTTTCTTGCCTCTCTACTGTTGTCCCAACTTTTTCTTCTCGACTGTCTACTGCAATCTTGTTATTCTCTTCTTCTACCTCCTCCATTTTACTCAAATGTGTCATTTTCTTCAACATATTTATGTCTTTCAAAGGAAAAATTGTTGCCCCAACTTCGCAATCACTTACTTCAACATATTCCTTTATCTTTTCTTCACACAAAGCATCATCAATATCTTTAAACAATACCTCCTTCTCAGCCATGAAATCATTCTTCTCTTCTTTATTATCCTCTTGCATGAGGATCCCTTCCTTTTCAGTGACATATATATGACAATCCACTCTATCCTTTTCTTCACCTACATCCAAAACAATGTTAGGACATAAAATAGGGAATTCATCTCTTCCCACCTTCATTTCCTCTATTACCGCTCCTTCAAACAAATCCTCTATTTTCTTTTTCTCCTCTTTCTTTCTCCATTCCTTCTTTATGATTATCTTCTTTTCTTTCTTTTCTTTAATTACAATCATGTGGGCTGATCCCATATGTTCTTCTTTCCATGCCACTTTCATCATAGGGCTACAACTTTTCATTTTCTCTTTCTTCTTTTCACTATCCTCTTTGTCAAATCTTTATTTTCCCTCTTCTTCTCTTCACCTACATACAAAAACTGACTTGCAAATACATATTTTTTAGAAAAATAATGGGACTCCTTCATGCCCACATATTCCTCTTCAACCTTCTTATCTGTTGCCACTTCTACTACTACAATTTCAGTCTTCTTTTCTATACTTTAGAAAAATGTATCCCTTTGCATTTTCACACTTTTTTAGGCCCTCCCTGCTAAAATTGGGCTTCTTTATGCCTTATTTGGTCCTATTTTGCATCCACAAGCCCTATTTAATGCATTTCTCTGAGGATAATATTGACACTTAACTAATGATCAATAATAATTCATGATTTTGGGTTGTGTGTGTTCCAAATTTAGTGATTTGGGACTCATACGCCACCTTGGGCATATGGGTCACACCTAAGTTTTGGGGCCTGAACTTGAATTTGGCATAGAACTTAACATTTCTTGAAATTTTTGTCCCAAGCCTAGGCTACTAGGACTCATATGCCCTAACTGGTGTATGAGTCCCGCTTTAGCTCAGACCTATTTTGATTTCAATTCTTGGCAGGATTTTATTCTCCTAGTTCTGATGTCAGCTTGTAGTGTTGTAATTTTGGGAAATTTGGCATAAACAAGTATAAATACAAGGATATTTCACATAATTTCTCCTAAGAAATCCTAACAAGATCTGAGCCTTCAAGAATTCAAGCAATATAGAAAATTTATGATCAAGAGAGTTGACAAGAGCATTCAAGAGTTGATTATCAAGCATTTTGGAACTACATTCAAGATTCAAGCATCATGTCAAAGTCATCACACATCATGTTTGTTTTTGAGCTAACATTTGTGATGTAGGGTTTTATGATTCAAGCAAGCATTTAAGTCAAGATTCATAACATTCAATCAAGAGTCAAGATATACATTCATGCTACCCATTTCATACAAGATTGTAGCCTTTGTTTCTAGGATTTGGTGAGTTGCAACATAGAATATTTGTTCATTCATCATTCCTTCATTCTATTTGATTCATGGACAAACGATCGAGGCTTGATCCACCTGTCTTTCTATTTTTATTTATTCTTTATGTCTTTGAAAATGTATGCTTGTGTCTTGTTTTTTATCCTTACATTATTTACATGTATGTTCCTTTGTGTCTATGTTGGTTTGCCATAGGATCTTGATCCTAGGGGCTTGCACAACCCTCTTGATCATTGTCATCCTATCTCGCTAGCATCGGTACACTTGGACCCCTCTTGATGCAAGTTTTTTTGCTTTAGTGTGCATTTGAAGCAAGTTCCTCCTCTCACTAAAGTGGTGTCTAAATGTAGTGTAGAAAAAATTATCCCTTTAAATAATTTTCACACTTTTTTGGTCCCTCGCTAAAATTGCGCTTCTTTATGCCTTATCTAGTCCTATTTTGCATCCACAAGCCCTATTTAATGCATTTCTCTAAGGATAATCCTGACACTTAACTAATGACCAATCATAATTAATGATTTTGGGTTGTGTTTGTTCTAGATTTAGTAATCTGGGACTCATATGCCACCTTGGGAATATGGGTCCCACCTAAGTTTTGGGGCTTGAACCTGAATTTGGCATATAACTTAACATTTCTTGAAATTTGTGTCCCAAGCCTAGGCTACTGGGACTCACACACCCAATTCGCATATGAGTCTCGCTTTAGCTCAGACCTATTTAATTCAATTCTTTAGCGGGATTTTATTCTCCTAGATCTGATGTTGGCTTGTAGTGTTGTAATGTTAGGAAATTTTTATAAACAAGTATAAATACAAGGTTATTTCACATAATTTCTCCTAAGAAATCCTAACAAGATCTGAGCTTTCAAGTATTCAAACAATATAGAAAATTTATGATCAAGAGAGAATTCAAGAGCATTCAAGAGTTGATTATCAAGCATTTTGGAACTACATTCAAGACTCAAGCATCGTGTCAAAGTCATCATGCATCATGTTTGTTTTGGAGCTAACATTTGTGATGTAGGGTTTTATGATTCAAGCAAGCATTCAAGTCAAGATTCATAACATTCAATCAAGAGTCAAGATCTACATTCATGCTAGCCATTTCATACAAGATTGAAACCTTTATTTCAAGGATTTGGTGAGTTGCAACATAGCTTATTTGTTCATTCACCATTCCTTTGGGTATGTGCAGGATCATGATGGGTCAAAAAGTGGCGATATGATGGGTATGTGTAGGGTATGTTGTTGACGATTTTTTTTTTTACTCAAAATTGATGAAACAAAAAGGGTTTTTAAAGGAGATTCTTAGCTTTCCACCAATATAAATTATGCTTTACTTTGAATTTAATAAATAATTATTATTCATTTTCTATTTGAATTATGACTAAAGTCCTGATTGATAGGCTGATTGAAAAACATCTATAGCTTTCAAATATCACATTTTTTGAATTTGAAACATGTGTCACATTCTATGCTTCACATAATATAGGATTAAAAACAAAGTGAATTTCGTGAAGTTTTGACCAAGTTAAGGTGGTTAGACATACAATTTTTTATATTTTTTAAAAGTTATAATAAAAAAATCATAATTAATTATTTACTTGGAAAAAAATTACAAAAAAATATGCATCACATCGGGACATGAGTCCTCTACTTATATCTTAAATCTTATAAAAAAATATCATCATTTTATTGTGGTTAGGGTGGTCAGATAGACACCTACTTCTTATTTTTTCCTTGAAATTTAAGTACTACTGCATTGAAATTTCAAATTTTCACCAAAAATATATATTTTTTAAATAAACCTAGTAATTTAGAAACTAAATTCAATTTTCCACAGATTCTATTCTTACATATTTTTGAAATAATATAGATAACTTATTCAATTTTTTACGTCAAGTTGCCTAACTCTGATTTTTCTAAATTTTTCGCCACTTAAGGGGCTATTTTTTCCATGATGATACTGCCCATACCCCTTCATTCTATTTGATTTCATTTCAAGGTTTGATTACCAAAATGGGGTTTGACCAAGGCAAACCCCTATCCACTAAAAAAACAACATTTTTTTCTCTCTTTGATGTGTGATTTGCAAATTTAGGTTAAAGATCCATTGAAGAGGAAGATTTGAGAAAGTTTTCAAAGTTGCAAAGTTGTCACCTTTCTTGCAAGAATACAAAAAGTCACCTACAAGTTAGAATTCAGAGTTTCAAATTTAGAGATCGGGAGAGAGAGAAGCAAGAGAAGATCACTAGAGGATATTAGAGTTTCAGATCAACTGGCATATGAGTCCCAATATACCACTTTTTAGACATTTTTTGTAGATCCTGCTTTACTAGTTGCAGATTCCAAATCCAACCCGAAACCCTAAACTAGGACTAAATCACCCCAACTAGCATATGAGTCCCAGTGTGCTTCAAAAGTCATAATTTAAGGATTGCAGACTTTGTTTCAAGCATCTTCAGTTTTCTAGGTGCACCTCTGTTCATTCTCAGTTCATTATTTAGATTACGAGTTTGATTTCCTAGGTTACATCTAGCTAGGTTTGCACATATCTTTTGTATTTCCCTCTTTCTAAGCATTTTCTTAGTAGTGAACCCCCTTTTGTATTTAATCACCTAAGGAGACCTTATAGCAACCCCATTCTCTCAATTTTGAACTATTAGATTGAGATCTATAGGGTTTCCTTGAATGAACTAGAGTGAAATAGGCTTGTCCCCCTTTGTGTGTGTCCATCTACTAAAAGATGTATAAACCCCATCCCTATTTCCTTGTGTTCATTTTCTACAATCATGAATTTATCAAGAAAGTAATATCTTTCCAAGGCTTCCACTCTAGCGTCAATCTTATTTAATTCTTCAATATCCCATTTTGTAAAAATCTTTTCTTTCCACTCTTCCATAGGTAAAATACTCACATGATTTCTCATCACCCATCTTGTCCTCTTCTTCAAAGACATCTTTAGAGACTCACAAGTCCCTCTATAGTTAAAAGTACTCCTTGCAACAATATCTCTTCTTCAGGGTATCAAGCCTCTGCAGTCATAGGTCCTCCCTGCAACAAAGTCACTCTTGCTTATCCTCTACCCAATAGATGGTTTCTAGAAGACACACCTCTCTCTCGTGCTCCTTATACCTAGCCTTAACCTCTACTGGAGGATGACATCCACAAACTTATTTCAACTCTTCCTACCAATCAACTACTGCAATACTTTCCAACCAATCAACCTGCTCTAATACCATTTGATGTAGTATGAGGATGAGGGGTTTTGTCAAACAACCCATCCAAGTAGCCATGAAACCAAATGCATCCCTATACAACAACCAACAAGGACTTGCAAATGACAACTTGAAGGAATGATTCAAATTATAATTTTTTTTTCATTATCAACTTCAATGTGCAAATCAAATCTTCATTGCAAACTTGAAAACTTCATTACAAAATATTTATTGTGCTATACAAAATTAAGACAAGCTAAAATCAAATCAATCACAACAAAAAAGAATCCTACATGCACCATCAATAAACTCTTTCTAAACTTCTGGACATGGAAATTGGGGCTCCCAAAACCATCTTCAACACTTTCTGGCTTTCTTTTTCTTGTTTCTCTGTTGTAGAGCTTTAAAAACCCATCACTTCTCCCTCATCTATACGAATATTTTAAAACCATTTTTGGGTTTTATGCCTCTCCTTCCCATCTTTTTGAGACATTTTGAATTTTTTGATTTTGTTATGATATGAGAAAGTTATGCCCCATTTAATGAGACCGGGTCTCATAATTACGACCCAAATAATCTCCCTCTCCCCAGAATTCCAGTCAAACATCATGATTGCTCATTATTCCTTCTTGGGAATGGGTAACCTCCCTCATTCAATTTTTCTTGCAAAAATGAATTCATTTTCCCTCTTTTTCTTCTCCAAAATCCCACTCCACTACCTCTTTTTTCTGGCACCTACAACTTTTATCATTATTTCAATGCATTTTTTTGAAATGTATCATGGAGTTACATCACCCAATAATAGCTCCCTCATGCCTGGGTGTGGGATTTTGTAACTACTAGGATTTCATTAATTCTCACCTCCTAGCACTTTCATTTTGAATTAGAATTAAATTCAAATCCACACAAAAGATTTTGCATTTGAGGATTTTTTAAATAATTAGATTTCTCACATGCAAGATGACACCACAAACCAAAACAAAAATCAAAATAACAAAACTTAATTTTTTTTGATGTACAGGATTGTCCATGCACCCAGATGCTCTTGCATCAAGATCATTGAGTTTTCTTATATTTCCATGAGATGGTGATATAGACCTTGGATTAGTCTAATTTCTTCCAATTTATATCAATTGCTTTTCAGGAGAGGTAGAGTGATCTTGTAACTTTATCTACCTATTGGTAAGGGTTCTCAAATCCATGGTCAACAAGATGCACCTAAATCTATAATACAAGAGTAATAAAAATTCATGTTAGCTGAAATTATGAAAAAAATACTAGCTTCTTCAGTAAAGGATTTATTAGTATAAGACACTTCAAGTTTCTTTTTTCAAGTAGTTTGGTATTCCTTTTTGAGATTTCCTTATTCTTCATTATTCAACATTTCAATCAACTCCTACCAAGTGTCTTAAGTCTACCCTTGGACTTGGATATATCCTTAGACTTATCCTTACCACATTTCCACGTGTCAAGTTTCCCTTCTCTTTAGATGTACCCCATATAAGAAATGCATCCTTAGAACCCCATCCTCTATATATTTTTCCTTATTTCCTCTACAATAAGGCTAGAATGAGAGCATCAATCCTAGGATCTATCATAGAAAAAATTTATGCAAGAATCATATCACCCCAAGAATTAGCCAATGAACATAGTAGTAAAATAAATTTATATTATTCCTTTATCTTCATATCTATCAACTATAATTGACAAGATTAGATTGAATGCATTTAGTAATTTTATAATTGATTCTCCATCTTTAATTTTTTGATTATATATATATATATATATAAAATAACTTATTAAAAAGATTATTAGTTTGTAAATTTATCATATTCTTTTCCATAAATCATATATAGTAGATTTTTTAGTGGAATATGACAAACATAATGTATAGTTCCACAATAATCTTTTTCAAGTTTTGTCCAATCTTAATAGAAAATATTTTCTAGTTTACTTTCACCTTCATAAAAATCCATTGATATCTTTCTTTCAAGATATCCTCCAACATTAGCTTCTAAAATTTAAAACCTAATCCATTTAAATTTTCAATCTCTAAAGAGGATGAGCTAGCCATGATATTTATCCTCCAAAATATGAATATGTAATAAAAGTACAAAATAATCCCATTGCAAAAAGAAACACCTCTCAAAAAATTTAAAAGAGGAATCCATCTCTCTAATCAAGTCAAATTTGACTCTTACACCAAATTTTGAAAATAAGGTGAAATAATATAGCAATAAATGTTCTTTATAGAACAAAAATTACTTAAGAGTAATCGATAATTAGAAGAATGATATTAGAAATAAAATAAAATATTAAATATAACATAATTTTTACGTGAAGAAACCCTTGTGAGAGTTATAACATAGTGATTCTTGAATGACCTATAAAATAATGTTGCAATACTAACATCTCAAGATATCACTATTTAGGAGGTATAGATACAAGATACCATAAATAGTATTCCAAAACTAGTGGTCAGTTCCATTCACCCAAATTTAGGTGTCCACCTCCATCATTAGGAATCTCACAAATCACTTCACATGGTTAAGCACTTTGAATAAAACACAACTCATCTTACACACCTTACACCCACCTTACATGTCATAAATGGTATAGATTATGTCATAACAACCAAACTTACTAAGATCCCAATCCTAGGTGCTATGTGAGGATATTATAAATCAATCATGAGAACCATTTGTAGAATATCTTCTTAAATATTCTTACCCCTCCCAATCTTCGAGTGATTTATAATATTCTTAAAATTAACTTATGACTTTAATTTCATTACAAATTTATCTGAGGATAAATAATAAATATTTTTTCCTATCAATTAAGAGGGGTGTCCAAGACTAATCTCGTAATGATCATTGGAGACAAGATTATTAATAAAAAATAATAATTAGATTTAATAAAAATATATATGGATTTTAAAGGTGAATGACACCTAATCCCAACATTTTTCACATGGAGGTTTTAAATTGATACAAGGGGATATGATGCATGCTAAGGGTGCTCATGTGAGAAAATTATTTCAACTAGATGTATGGACTATTTATTGCAATAGTTCCTTTATTCTTATAGCCAAGAGATCAATAAATCTACACTCTCACCATCTTTACTAGTAGAAGATGCATTTTATAACTACTTTTCATGGTTATATTTTAAAATTACCCAAGTGAGTGCTTTATTCAAAGAGCGAGATACCTATATAGAAGATATTTTTATAACACTAGAGAATGGGTTATTTAGGTGAGAAGGTGTTAGAAACACAAGTATTGGGAGGGATGAATTGGTATTAATACTAAGACTACCACATTCATAACACCATAAAAACATAAGCAATAGCAATGAACAATGAACACATCCACACAAGAGAACACCATATTTATGTGGAAACCAAAAAGAGAAAAGCCATGGTGAGAATAACTACTTGGAACTACTACCCAAATCTAGCCTCACAAACTAATATAGAACTTACAAAAAAATTGTAATCACCAACCCACAAGAATTACATCCCAAAAGGGAGACACCAATCCCCTTGAATTCTAATTTGCAAGTACCAACCTATAGGAGACACCAATCACCTCAGATTGAGCTTCAACACAATCATTGAGCACCAACTTGGATCAAGAGGCTTCAATGTCACATTACAGAAGGAATATAAATCTAATTTTAAACAACCTTCTTTGAATCAACGGGTGAACACATACTATATATGTGTGAACATGATATTGCAGTTTCACTCAATACACACTTAACTTTTCTTGAAATCTTTCACACCACATGCGTACACTTCATATATTATTTTCATGAATGATCAACAATATATATCCATTCAATTATGTCAGCCTAGAAACTTTTATAAATCTGCAACATGTCATGTCGGCCAAAGATAGACCCTTAATTCAAAATGATATAAAACATGTAGTCAACTCGACCGTAAATGAAATGTGTTATTATAGGAGAAAGGTGATTTATTTCACTTCCCATTAATTGGTCCCATTTTATCTCCACATGCTTCCTCCAGCTAGCACACATTTCCTTTCTATGGCACAAGCTCTCAACCATTCATAGTTATTCAGGAATTACAGTCTTCACTTCTTCATTTGTAGATGCTTTATCTGAGACTAGAATCTTATGAATATTGAAACTAATATACATTTTGAGTAGCTTTACTTATCTTCCAAACCACAAAAAATAAGTATGAACATTGGTAGAATATGGTACCAAAAATAATGAATGTTCAATATAGTGCATATACTGCTTTTGAGCAACGAACCTCAAAACTCTAGCACAAACACTTCTAGACTTATGCAAAGATAGTAGAAGTCCAAGAACTATTGATTCTTGTATATATCCAAACTTCCTATGTTGCTTTTGACAATAATGATAACATTAACATCTACAATTGACATTCTATCTTGACATTTACGACAACTCATCAATCTTTTCACCTTTGACATACCTTTGACATCAATGACAATGCTATGTCCAATTAAAGGGTCTTAGGACCATAAAAAAATTAAATCTTAGAGATTGGTTGACAAATTATTCTCTTGAGTTTAGTTTTAATAAAAATAAATTTATGGTAAATAAAACTATGTTCAATTTTACTTGAATTCTCACAAATCTTTCATGGTGTTGGATTTATTTTAAACTTATGTTTTTTCTCCTATAAATGTTATTTTAATTTCTAATTCATTGTACTAAGTATCTTTATAGATTCCTATTTAGGGAAAGGGAATTTTTTTTTATAATTAAATCTAAATTCTTTAGTCATTTTAAGGAGTTTAAAGCCCTTATAGAATACTGGACTTGTAGAAAGATTAATGTTCTAAGAATTAAAAATGGTAGTGATTTTTTATATTATATTTTATAGATTCTATATGGAGTAAAAAATTGAAACACAAAACACAACTCCATTATTGATCAATAAAATATAGTCGTAGAAATATTAAACATGAAATTATTAGAGAGGACAAGGAGTATGATAAGTGGAGCTAGATTTTAATATAACCTAGCTAATAGGTCTCATTTATTACCTCTTGTTTATAATACACCTATGGATTTTTGGATTCGAAAAATATCTCATTACAACATCTACAAAAAAAATTCAAGCATGTGGACATGTTCCTAGGGATAAGTAATCTAAATTGGAGAAAAATGAAGTAAAATCTATCTTCATTAGTTATAGTGTCAAGGTGAATGGTATAATATCTGGGATATTGTGGTCAACATAGTTTTATATATAAGAATATTTTCAAAAAAAGAAACTTTCTTCCAAGACATTGTATCTAGAAGAGGATGGAAATAAATATGTAGTTTAACTACCCTAAAATCATAAGAAGGTTGAACTAGAATCTCATGAAGGGCCTAAAGAGGATATAGAACCTCCACCTTTGTTGTTGAGGAGGTCCATTCAAAAAAGATATCAAATAGACATTTATGCTTCTCCTGATTAAGGGTGTGTGTTTACTTTGATTACTAATACCAATGAGCCTAGAATTATAAAAGAGGTTATGAATATGAGTTACTTTGAGTCTTAGAGAGTTTCCATGGATGAGGATATTTTTTGTTGAGGAAAAATAACACAAGGAACTTGGTATTATTTCTAAAAGGAAGAAATAACAATAGATGTAAATATGTATTCAAAAGAAAGATTGGTTCTAAAGATGGAATTCAAAATCAAAAGGAAAGGTTGTGTAAGAGAGGGGGACCACCGCGTGATAGACCCCAGGTCATAGAGGGTCAAGATGTGAGAGGCTGCCCTAACTTACCTCAGCTAAGCGCAATGTTTAGGATATGTAAGGCGAGGGTAGCAAGGACCGTAGGGCCTCTCAGCTACTCAATAGGCCAAAATGTAGAAAGAGGCTAGGCGAGCTGGTTTTTAGGTTTGACACTTCATCTCAGAAAGCTCTTTGTTTGAGGATAGAAGTGCAGACTTTGGATGACAACGCGACATGTTGGTGTCTCAAAAGTGCATTGTTGTCCGTACAACCAGACAATGACAAAGACATGGTCAAGCCACTAAAAACTAGCTAACGACCCAACAAGCTAACTAAAGGGCCAAAATGACAGAACTAAGTAAATTAAATAATCTCTAATATTATAAAGTAAATAAGAAAGAGTGATAAAGATGAGGAGAATCTCACCAATGAACTCATTCACCAATTGATTCTCTGAGAACTTGCACGCCTACACACAACAAGAAGGGAAAATGTTGGGGGGCTGTATAGGGGCCTACCTTAGTCAAACCCTCATTTAGGTGTTTCCACTACCATGGACAAACAAAAGAACGAGATAAAGAAGTAATACTTAAAGAAAGCAAAAGCACTACAAAACAATACTATGGTACTCAACCAAGTGATAGAGGAGAGGAGAGGGAGGCTTACCACCTCCACCAAGAGCACTCAAGGTTGCTTGGGGGAGAAATGAGAGGAAATCAAGCCTCTGTTGCAATGGTATGGTCCCAAATGTGCCCTACCGAAGTGATAGAGTGTGATGTTGCTGCAATGGAATGCTTATATGCTTTGAAGTGAGTGAAAGTGAGCTTGTGGAGTGATGTGAGAGTGTGAGTATGGAAGCTTGATGTGATGAAGAGTTGGAATGCAAAATGGAAGAGTGAATATGAAGGAATGAGGATGAAAATGGCCATATTCAGGTCGATTGGTTGGAGGAGGCGTTACAACTTCGTTGCCAATGGGAAGAGTAATGCCTTTGTTGGCTTAGTTGCAGGAATCTATTAGGGACATAAGCATGCCGCATGGACATTTGCACACCGCACAGGCATCCCCGACAGAAACGCCTCCACCGACACACAAAATAGGCTCCATGTGGATCGCCAACAACATGCTTAAGTAAATTTAAGCCTCCGACTTTGGTTTTCTAAAGTGTATAAAGGAAAATAGGGGAATTGTGCCTAGGGTGCAAATTCACTCTTATACATTTTTCCCCCACTTTAGCGAGCATGAGTAATGAAGAGTGCTTGGTAAAGTAGATCAAGAAGAGAGTAGGGTTAGAAAATTATACCTGAACTCTTGAGGAAGCAGTACTCGGTTTGGCATACCCAAAGGTGCAGGAGATGCGAAGGACTCCAAAGTTGCTCGAAACTATGAAGTTGGAACAACAAAGCGTCTTACAGGCCCGCGAACCTACAAGGAGGCAACCCCCAAGATCTCTCGCATGGAGGAAGCCCCAAGGAAGCAGACTCCGTAGAGTCAAGAAGCAGTGAGTCATCTACCCGCAGATAGAACATGTCAAAAGCAGTGGCATGTCTACTCACAAATAGAACATGTCTAAAGCGGTGACACGTCTACCTGTAGATAGAGCATGTCGAAAGCAGCGACACATCTACCCACATATAGAGCATGTCTAAAGCGACGACAAATCTACCCATAGATAGAGCATGTCTAAAGTGGTGGCACATCTATCTGCAGGTAGAGCGTGTCTAAAAGCGGTCGGTCATGCAGATCGAAAGAATTTCAAAGCGTTCCCTCGGGAACCCTTCAAAAGGAGAGGGGTCCACTCAAGGGACACGCTGTTTGAAAAGTAAGGTCTAGTCAGGCTGCCCCCAAGCTAGACACAAAGTAGTAAATGGAACGAGTCTAGTCGGGCTGCCCCTAGGCTAGAGGTGAAAAGGTCCATTCATCATAAAGGATTTTGAGGAAAGGGTCCCTAGGGAACCCGCCGTGAAGAAGAAAGGGGGTCCGCTCAAGGGACACACAATTCAAAAGAAAGTATTTTCCTTAGAGTGATTCGTCATCAAGGGATCCTTTTGCGATATGTTCACTTCATCAAGGAATTCGAAAGGAAGGTCATGCCCCCACGCAAGGGGAAGTCAAAGTTGTTCTCACTTCAGAGGAAGGTTTTCAAGTCCTTTCTTTATGAACCCGTGATGAAGGAAACACGTTCCACTAGGGTTCCAAGTTGAGGATGCAATCCTAAGGAAGAAATGTTGTAAAGACTTTCAAGAAAAGACTTGTTAGAAAAAAATTCATTTTATGAAAATCAAAGTGTTAAAGAAGAACGTTGTCACACATAGGAGGGACAACTCAAGCAAAGAAGAGAGAAAGATAAAGAGAAAAGGAAAATACAAAGGGCATAGGGGGATCTAGTTTAGCAAGGTCAGATTTGTCTGAGCTCATATGATAATAGGTAACCACAATGCAAGGTGAAAGATCATCAATCCCAACAAGATCAGGAAGAATGCATGGAATACAAAGTAAAAATAAAAAATTAGGTCAACATGGAAGGGAAGCTTGCCCCCAACACTTTGCATCATCCCCAATTTATCGAAAGTTAATCACAAACACGAAAGAATGATGGTACAAATAGAAGAAGGTTTACAACACAAAAACACGCATGTATCCAAGCACTAATAGGGGTGATGAGGGTCATCCAGGCACACACAACACGAGTATAGGGGAACACATCACAAAACACACACACACGCACATGCACATGCACATGCACACAAGATCAAGAAAAGGGGACTCCTCCTAGCATTGATCGGCCAAGAGGTCATCCACTTCCCAATCTAGATCCTCATAAGGGGAAGGAGGACATGCTTGCAAGGGTGGAATGTTAAGATGAGGGGTGTTCGGGCCTCCTGCAATAAGGGCCAAGGAAGAGGGCCCCTCGAGGTCCTCTCCATCAAGCTCCTGCAGAGTCAAGGTCAACAATTTTGTGAAGATTGTTGATAGGGCCAAGACTTCGTCCATGGAATTAAACATGCATCCCATAGGAGCATCATGGTTATTCTCAGCATATGGTGCAGGCTATGCCTGAGATTGACCACTAGCCTTGCTGAATGACTCGGGAGTAGTGCCAAACTCAGGTGAAGCTGGGACTGGTTCTATCACAAGGACATAACAAGTTATCATGGGGCCACCTTGTGAAGAAGGTGGAATCCTCTTACATCCTACTTTTCTGGATGGACCAACCTCTGCCTCTTTCTTTGTGGGAGGAGATGAACTCCCCACAGACGAAGCTAGGGGTGCAAAGGAAGAGGAGGATAGAACCACAGTGGACACGACCAAAGTGTTAACCATGTCCATAGGCTTAGGGAAGGGTTGAATATCTAGGACATACATTAGCAAAGGTGGCTCTGTCGAAGGAGCGATAAACACTTGTACCTGTTTAGGGTTAGGAATTTTTGTGCTCGCAATGGAAGCCATGAGCGAATTAGGTTGAAGAGAAACAACGGGAAGGGAGGAAGGAGACATGACAAGAGGTCCTGAAATAGGAGCGGTCGTTTCTTCCTCCTTCTGCTATGAGGCGGCTTGCTCGGCCAGGAGAGCCTTTCATCGGCGCTTGCGCTCACGTGCAAGGTAGTTTCTTTGGCTCTTGGAGTTAGAAGCTGAAGCCTATGAAGGGATGGGAGGTTCCTGCTTGACCATAGGAATGTCCACTATGGCCATTTCGGGTGGAGGAACAAGTTCCTATATAGGAGTAGGGGGAGCAGGCTGAGGAGTGATAGGAGGAGTCAATTCAAGAGTCTCAGCAGTGGGCCTCTTTCCGCTCATTGCCTTAGGAGGAGGAGTAGTAGGAGGCTGTGGCGGTTGAGACAAGGAGGAATCTCCTTGAATGATCTTCTTCCTCTCATACCAAACAAGTCTAGGCTTTATCGGCAGAACAGGAAGCCCGAACGTGGGGCACTTAGGCTTTCGCCAAGTGGGCATCAAAGGGTTCTCCTACAAACGAGGAGAAAAACTTGATGGTACCACAGTTGAGTGAGAAGAAGCGTTAGATTGGGCAGTGGAAGAAGAAGGAGGATCACAAGACCACTTCTCTTCTTTCCTCTTTTGGGCCTTGGTGGCCTCATTGTCAGCCTTCAAACAAGCCCTATGTGAAATAGAATAGGGCGGGGGAGGATACCTCACCTTCGGCCTCAAACGCCCTTTCTTATAGTTCTGATATGTCTTATGCAAAAAGTCCATCCTAGGTGGAAAGGGATCCATGGACGTAGGCCACGGGTGATCCAAGGAGTAGCTACCACGTGCAACCGACGGTCGATAAATGGTATCGTGGATCATGTGCACAAAACTTCTGTGGATAAATTTTAAAAATTTATGCACAACGAAGGGTACCACATTCATCGCTACTAGCCAAGGGATACCCAACTTTACACAAAAGAGTTCGGACCCAGGGATGATATCAAACAAGAGGTTTACGGATTTAGGCTCGACTAAAACTGATAGGACAATGCTTCCCAAGGGGGGTACGAAAATCTCATCATGCATGTGAATGAAACTCACGAGAGCATCATATCCATCTTTATGTAAAAATTTAATTAGCATAATCTCCTTTGTTATTATATTTACTTGTGAGGTCGGGTCAATGAGAACACCTGTACGATGTTCCCATTGATCCATGTAGGAATATACAGGGGAGATGGTTCGCTATTGAAGCCCATTGATAGGTCCCGTTAACTAAAGGTTATGCCAACACTGCTATCCACAAGCTGCGCAGAGGGGATGGGTTGATGCAGGAAGGAGGCCATTACACACACTAGACAATGCTTTTATAGAATCCCCAAAGGTTAATGGATAAGACGGTGAACCAATTAAAGTTTCTTCATGTAAAACCTTTGGAACCTTCCAACTACGCCACCTAGGGGTCGCAGGTTGGGTTGCAACACGATAGCCTTACAAAAATCGCACCTACAACACTCCTAGAGTACGAGGAAAGGAGCTATCACTATCACAGGAACATAACCAAAATGTTTCACGTCAAGTTCACCAAAAATGTAAGAGAGGGGGACCACCGTGTGCAAGACCCCAGGTCACAGATGGTGAAGATGCGAGAGGCTGCCTAACTCACCTTAGCTAAGTGCAATGTTTAGGATATGTAAGGCTAGGGTAGCGAGGACCGTAGGGCCTCTTAGCTACTCAATAGGCCTGAAATGTAGAAAGAGGCTAGGCGAGTTGGCTTTTAGGTTTAACACTTCATCTCAGAAAGCTCTTTGTCTGAGGACAAAAGCGCAGACTTTGGATGACAACGCGGAATGCTGGTGTCTCAATAGTGTGCTATCGTTCATATGGCCAGACAATGACAAAGACAAGGTCAAGCCACTAAAAACTAGCTAACAACCCACTAAGCTAACTAAAGGGCCAAAATGACAGAACTAAGTAAATTAAATAATCTCTTTAAATATTATAAAGTAAATAAGAAAGAGTGATAAAGATGAGGAGAATCTCACCAATGAACTTGTTCGCCAGTTGATTCTCCGAGAACTCACACGCCTACACACAACAAGAAGGGAAAATTTTGGGGGATGTATAGGGGCCAACCTTAGTCAGATCCCCATTTAGGTGTTTCCACTACCACAAACAGCCAAAAGAATGAGATAAAGAAGTAATACGTAAAGAAAGAAAAAGCACTACAAAACGGTACTATGGTACTTAACCAAGTGATAGAGGAGAGGAGAGGGAAGCTTACCACCTCCACCAAGAGAACTCAAGGCTACTTGGGGGAGAAATGAGAGGAACTCAATCCTCTACTACAATGGTGTGGTCCCCAATTTTCCCTACCAAAGTGATGGGGTGTGATGTTCCTGCAATGGAATGCTTGGATGCTTGGAAGTGAGTGAAAGTGAGCTTGTGGAGTGATGTGAGAGTGAGTATGGAAGCTTGATGTGATGAAGAGTTGGAATGCAAAATGGAAGAGTGAATATGAAGGAATGAGGATGAAAATGGCCATATTTAGGTCGGTTGGTTGGAGGAGGCATTACAACTTTGCTACCAATGGGAAGAGTAACACCTCTACTAGCTCAGCCGCATGAATCTTCTAGGGATGTATGTGTGTCACGCAAATGTTTGCGTGCCACGTGGGCATCCCAGATAGAAACACCTCCACTGACACATAAAATAGGCTCCACGTGGACCGCCAACAATGGGCTTAATTAAATTTAAGCCTCTGACTTTGGTTTTCTAAAGTGTATAAAGGCAAAAAGGGGAATTGCTCCTAGGGTGCAAATTCACTCTTATACAGGTTGGTATTGAACGGATATTCCCAAGTTGAGGGAATAGAATTTGGTGAGAATTTTTTCCTTGTTTCTAAGTTGACATCTATTTATTTATTTTAATCTATGATAAAAAAAATTAATTTAGAGAGAATAGATCAATGTGAACATCTCATTCTTGCATGGATACTTAGATGAAAAATCTACATGACATAGCCAAGGAACTAAATGAAGAAAGTTAAAGAAACTTTGGTTTGTAGACTAAAATAATCCTTGTAAAATCTCAATAAATCACTTAGAATGTGGTACCGATTTTTCTATATTTTTGTTTTCCATAAAAGGCCATAAGCTTGAACTATTTTATATTAGTATAATAATGAATTTACATACATTTAATTTATAATGTAGCTAAGAGAGGGGAATATGATCATCTCTCTATCAAAATTGGACTCAAGACTTCTTACATACAATATATGAATATCAAATTCATCTTCCACCCAATCAAAATATCATATACAAGCCACACATGTCCCAACCAAGGTATCAAAATGACCACCATATCAGAAAGCTGGCTTTGAAGGTGGTACATTCTTATTATTATTTTACTTTGGGATTAGAATTTTTGAGATTCTTGAATCATATCATTGTTTTTATTATAATATGGATGGTGATTATTTCCTTTTTATCACATTATACATATATGAAATTATTTGAAGATAAAGTCGTAGAATTGCACCTAGGGGCAATTCCACATTTTAGCACTTTTCCTAGCATTTATGATTCCTAAACGCAGTAATGAAAAATATCCCATGGGTTGGAATTTCATAATTCTATCTCAATGTGTATGAGTGGCGAAGTAACAATAGCTTAATGACATGTTTCCCTAAAATTGATGCCTTGGACCCTTGCGCGGTGCGTGGATGTCTATGTGGCACGCTAGTGTCCTATCAGGTTTTCAAGTTTGAAATAAGGAATCCCAAATCTTGACTCTTGACATGTGCCCTAACAACTATATTTTTGGGTGTAACAACTCTTTTCCACCCTTGCATGCAACAAAACCCCTCATTTTCTCTCATTTGGGGGTTCAATTCATTCGATCAAGGTCTCTCTTTAACTTCACTCTTGAATCTCTTCCATTCTTGAAAAGCAATAATTCTACAAGCGAAGCTCTACCAGACCGAGGTCCCTCCAACAACAAAATCTCTCTAGCAAGCATCCAATGGTGCATCTTTGTGCTCTGGAGGGGGCTAAAGCCTGTGGGTAATGCTCTCTCACTCTTTCCTATTTGTATCTCTTATTCATTTACTGCTTGGTGGTGCAGTTTCTACTCCTGAAGCGGGTTTTGCTTACCACCCCCTTTGTCCATTTCGGTTACACTCTCTCTCTATCTGGCTGTCCGTGGAGGTGGGAACACCAAAGCAGGGGTCTGACTGCAGCAGGCCCCTATACAACCCAAATTTTTTCCCTTCGTTCTTTTGTGTGTAGGTTGCAAAGCGGAGCTTGGAGTGAAGAGTTTAACATTTGGTTAAGGGTAAGTTTTCTCCAAGTTCTTGTACTTTTTTTCATATTTGTTGTTCTTTGCTTTATTGTTCTATTTAGTAGACCTCAGATTTGAGTTAGGAAGTGAAACCCAGTTTCTCTTGCTCGATTTCCTGAGCTCCCTGTTGCTTAGGATGCTAGTGCACCATTTGGATGAAAACACACTTCATAGGCATCTTGAATTTGCATTGTCATCCTTTAGCCAAGAGCTCCTCTGTTGGAGGTAGAAATCTGGAGGTTTCACTCTCTCGGGGTCTGAAGTAGTTTTCTCTGAAAGTTAATGTGCATGCATTTTCACTATAGTTCCTGCATCCAATTTATGTTGAGGTGGATAAGGGTAGTTTGTTCCCTAGGAATCTCTTGAGAACAAAGAGACCCATGTGCATTGAATCCCTCTTATCTCACATTGACAACAATAACTAATTTATGATTTGAATTCTCAACTTTTAGCATAATTCAACATGAAATACTTGGGAGTACCCAAATAAATTTTTGGCATGGAGATCAAAATAGATAGATTAAATATTAATCTTTGACTGGGTTGATCTTAGTGTTGGAGAGATTTCACAGGTTGAGTTACAAACCTTTGAATTTTACTATTTTTATGGGGATTAATTTATTTATAGATAAATGTTCGTATTCACTAATAAAATGGAGGAAATTTCCAAAATATCCTATGTGAATACTATTGGTATTTTTATGTATTCTATGGTTTATACAAGACTAAACATTCCCAAGAAATGGGAGTCAATCATTTCATGGCTAAACTTTGAAGAGATCATTGGGATAAAGTTAATAGGTTCTTCAAATATTTTCAAGTTACTTTTGAGTGATCTATTCAATATCATGGTAATTATACAAGGGACCAAGACTTAGTGGAGAATCATGGGTTTATGGATTCATATTGGGTAGGTGATATCAACAAGAAATATCAACCAGTGTTTATTTTTTTAATTTATTTGGTCATGCTATCAATTGTATTAGTAAGTGGCAAGCTAAAATCACTTTGTGCAATATAAATGTTGAGTACATGAAAACTACTCATGCCTTTAAAGAATCCATTTGGGTTAAGATGTTATAGATTTTGTTAATATTTTGGCTTGAGTTAGGGAGCTATCAAAGTTTTATGTGATAGTCAGAGCGTCATATGTCTGGCAAAGAACCCAACCTTTCAAAGAAACCAACCTTTAATGTAAAAATGAAGCACATATATATCCAATACAAGTTTATATATGACATAGTAAAGGATGTAAGGGTGATGTTGGGAAGGTTGATACTTTGGTAAATCTTTGTGACGCATTGATAAATCTAGTAATCATAGAGAATAGGGTAGGTGCGAGAAGTTGATTCCACCTTTAGTGGAAGTGTTGGGAATGAGTACCCATTTCATAAAAATGGGTACCCATTTAAGAATGAGATCTTGAGCCTAAAAATGCACTTAGTCAAAATGGGCACCCATTATGGTTTGAGGCCCTAGCCAAAATAGGTACCCCTTATGAACACATACCTACTTAGAAATGGGTACCAATTTTGATTTTTTTTTTTTTTAATATTTTTAATCTCATTTTACTACAACAATTATGAAAATGACCTAAAGGACACAACTTAGAATAGGTACCCACCTTAGTGACCTCCATCCAACACCATTTTCCACTTGCTCTCTCCTCCTCCTTTCAAAGTCGATTTTATTTAGGTTTAGGTAGGTTTTTAATATATTTTAGGGTTTATTGTTTTTCTTGTTTTTTTTCTAATTATAATTTATAAATATTAAATCTTAATCCATCAATTTATTTAAATCTTAGTGTTTGTTTAGTGTGTATGTATGTATTCATATCTAGATGAAGAAAACTATTGTAGAGTCGTAAATTTTCACCCTTGACAATTTCACACTAGAGTCGTAAATTTTTCTCTCTCCTATGTGCTTGGACCTAATTATGGATCTAATTTCCTGAATTATGCATTCCATGACCCATTTTATCATTTATCAGAAAATCAAATATGAAAGAACTAAGCAGACATTTAATATTTTCCCCTGACACTTTGGATCCCAAAAAAAAGTGGGATTTGGACTAAGGCACCTTGCGCCCTTGTCCTCTTAAAATGGCCCCAAATTTAAATATATTGATGTCAGTAATTTATTATTAAAATTCAAATCCTAATTGTTGGCCATCAAGATCTAATTTTCGAGAAATTAAATTAATTACATATAAATACATAGTATTTTCATAATTTTAATTAATAAGGAAAATCAAACAATATTGGAGAGAAATTATTATACTTCAAAAATTAATTCAAGAGTAGTCAAGAGAAAAAGTCAGGGTAAACTTTAGTGGTGAATCTTCGCCAATTGGTGAATAATTGAAATTGGGACCTCTAGAAATGGCGAATAGTACAAGCTAAAAAGGATGTTGAATCACCAGGTTTTTACAAAAAAATAATTTTGTCTTGATTAATTTGCCTATGCATTATTTTTTAAACAATGCGTCATTGGAACTGATTCACCAATAGTTTATACTATAATTACAAATATTAATCATATTCTCTAGTAATATTATATTACTACCATTAATTTTGGGGCAATATTGCCACAATAATAAATTATCATTTAATTTTAGGGATACTTTAGCCTTGAATAGGGCTTTTATTTATTGTCATCAAATCATCGATTATCTTTTTAATCAGATGGCTGCAGGTTGATTCAGTGACCTAATATGCATGTGCCTTTTAAAAGGCTTATTGAGGCCCAAAATTTGTTTTGGGCCACATGATTAAACCTAATTGTGTGGCCCAAAGCAAATTCTGGGCCTCAACAAGCCTTTAAAAAGGAATGTGCGTATTAGGTTGCGGAATCAACTTGCAACCATTCGATTAAAAAGCTAATCAATGGTAAAAATTTCACTTTTCATTTAGTCTTAATTTTAAAGTGATATTTAAAACAAATATTTTAATACCCAATGCGTTTTCGATAGTGAATTTATGCTTGGTGGTGAGGGGCTCTACCCCTCGACCCCACCTGTATCGCGATAGGAGCGCTTTGGGGCCACTGTCCCTAGACCCCGTGAGGGGGTGTTGCCCCCTCGACCCCCAAAAGGGAGCTCTACCCCCTTGAACCTTGCAAGGGGCATTGCCCCTTGACCCCGCTGGTGGTTGCCGCCCCCAGGCCCCTACTTTAATATTATAAAAATAAAAAAAATATGGGGGAACTGCACCGACCAACTATGCAAATTTTTAAAGGAGAGATTCACCACTGTAATTAATCTTTTTAGTGATTATTCGCTAGGATTCGCCACTATGATTATTATTTTTACCAATTATTCATTAAGATTCACCAAGATTTTACAATTTTTTTAATAATGTGCATAAATTCGCTAGAAAAATTAATATTTTTTTTCAAATAAAAGGAAAATTTTTCCAGGATTTTACACCTTCACCGAGGGGGGGGGGTTTCTTAAAGTTATCCTTGGAAAAAATTGTAGAAGTATTGAAACATTTCATCATTTAAGCATCATGCGAAGTTTTATGTGAGTTTTTTCATGTTTATGCATGCATTTTGTTTGTGATTACTAATGCTTGTAGGTCATCAAGTCAACTCAAGTAAAATTACAATCAATCCTTGAAGGTGATGAGCATGACTTCAATCCATCAAGGATATCAGATTTGAGTGGTGAGTTGTAGCAAGTTGTTAATTCATTACTCCATTGTCATTTAGCCACTATCCCTCAAAAGGATAAGCTCTCTTTGTCATCAATTTCACCATTATGGAGGTAGAAATACCAACACAGGGTTTGACTGAGGAAAACACCTATACGGAACAAACCTTTTCCTCCTTTTGAATGTGTAGGTTATAGAATTGAATAGGATTGGAAGGAGATTGAGGGTAATTTTCTCATTTATGTATTCAAGCCCTACGACTTGACAAGATATAGAAACTCCATTCTCTTTGTAATAGAAAAATATACAAAAATAAGATTTAAAAGGAAGAAGCCATAGACCAAGGACCTAAGGACTATGAAGTTAGTTTGGGTTTCAGATCCCTAGTCTAGGGTACCTTTGGTTCCCTTGTCCACCCAGATCAGGCTCAAACTTAAATCATAGGTGCATTAATATCTTCTTTGTTCATTTTTGGTCTTCAATTTTGATTATCAATTTTATTTTGTTTGTATTCATCTTAGAATGCCACATTTTCATAGTTAATAGTTGCATTATTGCATTTTCATAAAAAATCCATTTCCAACCCCCAAAGAATTAAGATCTAGGGTTGAATGACTCACTCTTTAGCTTGCAAGTTAATCTCATGTACTTTCCCAATCTAAATTGTAATGTTATGTTTAAGTGAAAGGTAGTTAACCATGGTTAAACACTAGGTTCACTTTTCCTACATACAACTATAATGTTCTTCAAACCTTAAATCAAGAAAACCCTAGACAAGATTAATGCATCACAAGATTGATATGGAATCGATTGGAGAAATTTTCTCTCACAATCATTCTTTCACTAATCTAAACATATGATAAGGTCATGCATATCTTTCTTAGATACCTATGAAAATGTGTAATCCTAAGATATTAAATATTTTAATCATTTTATTTTGGTTTTAAGGAATATGAATAAATCCTTAAATATCTTATTTTATATAACTAATATAGATTTGAAACCACTTAAAGCATATTAAACTATCCTCATTTAGTTATATTAATAAAAAAACATTAAAAATTAATAATTTATGACATGATCTTACAAATTATTATTAGTTCCTGCTGGTAGGCATGAATACTTATGCATTCACCCGGAATGCATTTAACCGGCAGCATTGACCAATCACATTTCGCCATTTAACATATTACTTATTTTTTTGCATAGTTTGAATTTGGAGAGCTATTTTATATATTGGAAAATTAGCATTTATCTATTTTTCTATTTGTCCGAGTAGCTTTATAAATCATTTTCATTTTAAAAATTCGAAAATGCGAGCGCATAAATTGATTAAATAAATTTAAGCAAAGGCATAGTTTAAAAGTTGGCGGCTAGAGGTACGTAATCCATGAATGCAGATTAAATGCATTAAAATATCAGGAAACTGCGAGTGCATAAATTGATTAATTAAAATTAAGAAGGCATAGTTTATCAAACTGGCGGGTAGACGTACGTAATGCATTAATATAAATTAAATGCATTGAATGGCATCTGGCTCGAGGTGAAGGCGCTGGAATGGCTTGGAGGCCACGCGTGGCCAAGGTACTTTGGTCATTTAATATAGAGTTAAGTTACTTGGTATGCATTTCTATTACTTTGCGTGTTGTTTTTGTCTTTTGTGAGCGCCTATTCTGAGGGAGAGTTTTAGCAACTGAGCAGGAGATGTTATAGTTGCAGAGTCCAGACCCAAAAATGAGTTATTTGAGGTGATAATTTGGTAATTTTCAGAGTTTGGTTACATTAAAGTGCATAAAGAAGCTATATTTCATAGTGGTCTATTGTGTGGCCGAGCAAGGTATTTTGTAGTTGCAGAGTTGCACGCTGGACAGTGAGAGACGAATTGCTTGAGGTCAGAAGAGGTAACTTTTCATTTTTTTTGTCTATTTGATACAAGAAATGCAAGTAGGGTTTCATAGTGCTTTAAGGCATTCGTATACTTTGATTATAAATTTGTATTTTATACTACTTTTAGTATTGTTTATTCGAATATCTTGTTGAAATGCGAAGGTTTCGTCTGCATTTGATAGGAATTATGTAGAAATCCTCTTGTCCATTTTACGTCATGCATGTGAGCCCTGTAAAGTTTGTATATTTTTGATTACTACAAAGTGGTCCCATAAAGAAGGCTTTCGAACCAAAATTATGTCAACGTGTGCGATAATGAGAGCTTTCGACCAATGAGTCGACAATGTGTTGCTTTGAGCTTTTCCGTTGTCATCAAAGCATAAAAGATAGAGGGGTTCTGTTAAAAGTCGTGGTTGTTGTCCTCGTAGGCATAAATCCGTATATTAAACTACTTTTAGTATTATCTATTCAAGTTTCTTGTTGAAATGCGAAGGTTTCATCTGCGTTTGATAGGTATTATGTAGAAATCCTCTTGTTCATTTTACTTCATGCATGTGAGCCTTGTAGAGTTTGTATTTTTTTGATTGCTGCAAAGCGGTCCCATAAAGAGGGCTTTGGAACTAAAATTATGTCAACGTGTGCGATAATGAGAGCTTTTCAACAATGAGTCGACTGTGTGTTGCTTTGAGCTTTTCGGTTGTCATGAAAGCATAAAGGATAGAGGGATTCTGTTAAAAGTCATGGTTGTTGTCCTCGTAGGCATAAATGCAAACAATGGGAGCATAAAGAATGCAGTAGAAACCTTTTTCCTGCCAGCAAGCATAAAAATTCTGTCAGATGTCGTCGTTACTATTTTTTGTATCTTAGGGTTATAAAAAACTATGTCAAAAATGTTATAGAATCCAAATTACAATGTTTCCATAGAGTAGTTAAGTAATATTGCTTGATAGAATAGTTTTAGGCTTCATGCAAAAGAGCAGTCAAATTCATTGTTAGAAGATTTGTGGTCCAAGAACCCATGGCAATTAGTTTGTGTAGTTAATCTGATCTACATTTATACTTGTGTCTCTTGAATCTAGAAAAATGCTTGCTAGTGTTTTAATGGTTTTCGCTATTAGTATCCATCGCAGTAGGAGTACTATATATTGCTATTCTTTTAGAAAAACAAACACATGGTTTTTGTTTTCTAATCAAAGCTTTTTACATGGTGCAATGCTTTTGGTTGGAAGAAAAGAGGTCGTGTAGCGGCCCAGCTGTGGAAAATTCTTCAAGCAAGCAGTACAAGGTGAGTTTCTAGAATGAACCTTCTCCTTTGTTTACAATTGCATATAGTAGACAGAGAAAAAGGTTAATTCAAGATTCTCACTGTATTGATTGTACTTGTAATCATATCGTTGCTTTTAGTTACAAGGACAATCTTTGCAAATGGGTATTGTGAGTGGCATATGCTATATGGTCCATAAAAATTAAGCAGTTGGGGTTCAAAAGTAGATCTTCGTTGCAGTGGCATGATCTCAGAAATGCAATAATTATCCAATCAATTTTTTGGGTGGCTGATTGCACTTTATAATTTAAACCTACCTTTTTTAATTTTGAGAGTTTGATTCTGAATCCATATGCATACTTTGATTAAAACTACTGGCTAAAGGTGCATAATTCGTTTATGCAAAAACAATGCATTTAATGGCATCTGACTAGAGGCGAGGCTGTTTGGATTGCTAATTAGTCTTTGAATATATAACAATTAAAAGAGATAAATAAGTATAATTATCCTTGGCCACATTTCACATTTTTACCTTTCAATCAAAGTCAATTAACTAAATAGCAGTTAGACCTACAGAAGGTTCAAGGACTATGCTGGTAGAAAAACATATTTTGGACAATGGCTAGACAATTTGTTGAAATTGCTTTACAAACTTTGAGGCAAATGCATTTTTCCTTCTGTTATGGGGGCACCAATAACTCTGGACAGGCTATGGCCACCCAGCCCTATTACAGCTAGCCGAGGAGCCCCCATAGTCTCTTTAGGCTCCACACCATAACCCATCAAATATTAGCTAGGAACCACCTACCCTTCCAACACCATATTACAGAGATAGTCAGCCAGTACACCATATTTCCTCAACCAACCCTACCATCCTTACTCCCACAGATATTCACACTTGGAAAAGAAACTCCTACTAATTAAAAAACTGTCATTATCGCACATGTTCATATAATTTTGGTTCCAAACCTCTCTCTATCAGACCACTTTGCAGTAATAAAAAATATAGAAACTTTACAAGGCTCACATGCAACCATGCATCTTGCCCGGAGATACACATATACATGTATCCATGTGTACTGCAATACATGCATCTATGTACACATGCAGCCATGGATATATGTATCTATGGAACTTCATATGCAATCCATGGATATTTCCATACATGTATATTTAAGCATTTATGTATCCAACTATGCATCTATCTATCTATCCATGCAACTATGTTTCTATGTATTCTTCTACCTATAGATGCATCCACACATATATGTATTTGTGTTTCTATGGGCAAATGTATACAGACATCTATCCATATATGTGTCAATGTATCTATGAATACATCTATTCATAGATACATGTATCTACGCATCTATGGATAGCATGATAGATGTCCACATCCATGTATCTATGGTAACAACATCTCATGTGACTACACAGATCTGTAGAATAACAAAAAATGAAACGCTCAAAGTAATCACAATGCATCTCTAGTCACTAAAATCTATATTACATGGTAAACAAGCAATAAATTTTGAGTTGATGAAGGTCATGAACATTGAACCAATAGTAGGATAGTCACCAAAACATTTAAGTAAACCTATGGTGCAGACTCTCTTTTCCATTATCAATTTTATTCCCAATTTCATCCATGAAGAACTTTCTCAACCTGTAGATCCTGTTGTTAGCCATGACTTTGATCCATGATTTCCATTTCTTTCATCAATGAATTCCATATCTTTGATCCATGAAGAACTTCTTCAACTTGTGCATCCATGAATCCTATATCTTTGAGGATATTCTTCATGGATGAAATTGGGAATACAATTGATAATGGAAAAGAGAGTGTTGAGCATAGGTTTACTTAAATGTTGTGGTGACTATTATACTATTAGTTCAATGTTCATGACCTTTATCTACTAAAAAGTTCTTGCTCATTCATCTGAGTCTTGTAGGCAATGTATAGCTGTCCTATAAAGAGAGCTTTGGAACCAATGAGCTATCATAAAGTATAGAGGAATATTGTCAAATATTGTGGTTATTGTCCTCATAGGCACATATGCAAAATATGGAAGCATATAGAAAGCAAGTTAACTCCTTAATAATCCCATGAAACATAGTATTCGAATAAACAATACTAAAAGTAGTTTAAAATACGAATTTATAATCAAAGTATACGAATGCCTTAAAGCACTATGAAACCCTACTTGCATTTCTTGTATCAAATAGACAAAAAAAATGAAAAGTTACCTCTTCTGACCTCAAGAAATTCGTCTCTCACTGTCCAGCGTGCAACTCTGCAACTACAAAATACCTTGCTTGGCCACACAATAGACCACTATGAAATATAACTTCTTTATGCACTTTATAGTCTTTGTATGCATCCATGCATACAGGTTTGCATGTATATATGTGTGCATGTAATTATGTATACATGAATGCATGTATCTATGTTGCCATGTATGTATGTGTGTATATAACAGATTACTATTGCATTTGCTTTAAATTCTTTTTTGTGGATGGTGCCAGCTAGCCATCCAGTCATATTGTGGTTGTTGTACATATTGCTTTTAGAGATATATGAACTCAATTTTGTGAGTTATATTTCATATTGGTAAATTGGCATTTATCTGTTTTTTGGAACCCATGGGAGTGGCTTTTTGAATCATGATTGTTTTAAAATGCTTGTGAAAATGCAAATGCATAGGCTCATTGATGGCTATGTCCTTTCATGCATATATGCATATTTATAGGATTCATTGCTATCATGTAAAGGCCACATAAATATTCATTCCCCAAGCCCATGTAGTCATTTCAATATGTGCATATATTAAGGGATCTATTGATACATGGATATGTGTGTCCATGGATACATGAATGCATATATAGATGTAACCGTGTGATCATGTATGTATGTGTATGTGTATATATGTGTCCATCCATGCATGTGTCTACGCATCTGTGCAGCTATGTGTCTATGAATACATTTTACCCAGTAATCAATGTTAATTAATAGACTAGCACTCGTACCTAGAGAATGTTCAAGGATTGTGCCGATAGAAAACCATATGCATATCAATATGTTAGAGAACATGTATCTATGCATGGGTGTGTATAGATGCTAATTGTTCTGAATTTTGGTTGCATGTCATTGCATTAAACAATTAAGAATAAGTACTAGATAATTGAAGCAAAATGACCCCATTCAGTTAGCAGATCAATTTTTCTCAGCCCTTTACATGTTAACTGAGAGTTTTGAAGCTTTTGCTATTCATTGGCAGTCTTTGAAGCTTAAATGTCACAGTATATGTAGCATTTTACCCAATAGCTCTATCATTCATGATGATTTAGGCAAGTTCATATTTCCTCATTCATCCTTGTATTGTCTCATATCTAAATAATTAGGCAACTGCTAGTTAGCCTTTAAGTACATAGCAATTCAAAGAAAGAAATGATTGCAATTAGTCTTCTGTACATTTGAACTATTAATCAAAGGCAATTAACAAACTAGCCCTAGAAAACCATGCCTGTGTTAATGTGTTGAATACCATGTATTTGTGCATGGGTGTATATGGATGCTATGAGTTGTGATTTCTACCATTATGTAGCGCTTACTATTACTTGTACAACCAAGCGATATGCAAGTAGAATTCATAGTTCATAGGATCCAGATACATTCAAGGACAAATACAAATCAAGGTTGTTGGCATCCTGATAAGACAGATGATGAGATACATCCAATTAATGTATGTCACACCATCTTATTGAATAAAGATGATTTGGTTAGGCAGGTTACAGATGAGAATCCTTATTGGTGTGTGGCTAATGCTTTGATTGAAGACTTGTCAAGAAAATTACATGCCAATACTATTAGAAAACAGGTAGAATTAGATTAATTGATTGACTATGATTGATTGACTATAATTTTGGTTCCAAAGCTCTCTTTATGGGACCACTTTGCAGCAATAAAAAAAATACAAACTCTACAGGTCTCACATGCATGGAGTAAAATGAACAAGAGGATTTCTACATAGTACTTATCAAACGCAGATGAAACCTTCGCATTTCAACAAGAAATTCAAATAGATAATACTAAAAGTAGTTTAAAATACAAATTTATGCCTATGAGGACAACAACCACAATTTTTAACAGAACCCCTTTATTGCACGTGTTGACATAATTTTGGTTCCAAAGCCCTCTTTATGGGACCACTTTGCAGTAGTCAATAATATACAGACTTTACAGGGATCACATGCATGAAGTAAAATGGACAAGAGGATTTCTACATAATTCCTATCAAACGCAGATGAAACCTTCGCATTTCAACAAGAAACTCGAATAAATAATACTAAAAGTAGTTTAAAATATGAATTTATAATCAAAGTATAGCAATGTCTTAAAGCACTATGAAACCCTACTTGCATTTCTGTTTGCATGTCCCTGGTGTAAACATTTAATTATTGGTTCTTGATAATGGAATGAAATGAACTTGGACAAATGGAAATAGAATGACCCCATGGAATTGGAACATCAATGTTTGCATGGCTTTAACATGATAGCAAATTTGCGTGCATGAGACTTATTTGAATCTCAAATGTCATAGTGTATGTGGCATATTAGCTAGTTGTCTTAACATGAGAGCTTTCAAACAAGTTAATTCAGCGATCAATCAAGCTAATTGGTTGATGAATTAATTGTGTTCCATGGTTAGTCATAGCTAATTATTGGTCATCTTTATCCTCCAAATCAGGTAAATCAATGTTGCTCATTCACATTCACAGATACACAATCTTTGTAAACATTTTGCATGCTTTTAATAGGAAAAGAGCTTTAGAACAGGATATGTACATTTATCTAAGCATCATAAGACGTAGATTTCTGACAGATATAATGGTTTGTAATGCTGTCATGAATATGCATACCAAATATAGAAGCACAAGCAAAAACATTTAAACTGTTTGACAGAATTCCTCGAAGAAATGTTGGCTCTTGGTGTGTAGTGATTGCAAATTATGCAAAGAATTATTTGTCAAAAAAAGCTTTTTGCAAACATTCAAGCAAATCAACTAGATAGCTGATCAAGTTAATTGTGAATCAAGTTACTTGACTAGTCAATGAAACTAGTTCATTGATAGATCAGTTTTCTTGAATAGTTAATTATAGTTAATTAAAAAACATATTTGTACACCAAATCAATTAAACCAATCATGGCCATTCATATGCAAAAAAAGGAATTTCTTGAAAAGGCTTTATAGACAAGGAAGCAAATGCAATTGCTAGGTGTAAACCGAAATTGCAAAATACTCGCCAACATCTTCCTTTTTGTTTCTTGTGCTACAAATATTCAACAGGCTATAGATGTCCATATTAATTGTATCCCTTCGTCTATGTTGAAGCCATCTGTTTATTCTATTGCTTTCGCTATTATTTCATGAAAACTGAAGTGTCATAGTAAATGTGGCGTAGCAACTAATAAGTCCATCTCACATTTTGCTCATGACAATTTAATTTGTCGCATCTATCTCTGAACCATTAATCAAAGTCAATTAACAAACAAGTCAATCTTACACTTGAATCATGCAAATTAAGTCAATTCTATCTTTTACTCATTAATGAAATTAACTAATCAGCTGAACAAGATAGCTTTGAAAAAAGTTAGGTCAGTGATCAATCAAGCTGTTTGATTGATGAGTCAATTGAGTTCAATAGTTAATCATAGTAATAGCAAACAAATGCTTGTTAGATGATGTCATTGTTGAAACCCTACTTGCATTTCTATTTGCATGTACCTGGTTTAAACATTTAATTATTGGTTCTTGATAATGGAATGAAATGAACTAGGACAAATGGAAATAGAATGGCCCCATGGAATTGGAACATCAATGTTTACATGGCTTTAACATGATAACAGATTTGCGTGCATGAGTCTTATTTGAAACTCAAATGTCATACTATATGTGGCATATTAGCTAGTTGGCTTAACATCATAGCTTTCAAACAAGTTAATTCAGCGGTCAATCAAGCTAATTGACTGATGAATTAATTGTGTTCCATGATTAGTCATAGATAATTATTAGACATCTTTATCCTCCAAATCACTTAAATCAATCTTGCTTATTCACATTCACAGATACACAATGTTTCTAAACATTTTGCGTTCTTTTAATAGAAAAAGAGCTTTACAACAGCATATGTACATTCATCTAAGCATCATAAGACATAGATTTCTGACGGATATAATGGTTTGAAATGCTGTCATGAATATGCATACCAAATATGGAAGCACAAGCAAAAAAATTTAAACTGTTTGACATAATCCCTCAAAGAAATGTTGGCTCTTGGTGTGTAGTGATTGCAAATTATGCGAAGAATTATTTGTCGAAAAGGGCTTTTTGCAAACATTCAAGCAAATCAACTAAATAGCTTATCAAGTTATCTGTGAATCAAGTTACGTGACTAGTCAATGAAACTAGTTCATTGATAGATCAGTTTTCTTGAATAGTTAATTATAGTTAATTAAAAAACATCTTTGTACATCAAATCAATTAAACCAATCATGGCCATTCATATGCAAAAAAAAGGAATTTCTTGCAAAGGCTTTATAGACAAGGAGGCAAATGCAATTGCTAGGTGTAAACCGAAATTGCAAAATCTTCGCCAACATCTTCCTTTCTGTTTCTTATGCTACAAATATTCAATAGGCTATAGCTGTCCATATTAATTGTATCCCTTCGTCTATGTTGAAGCCATCTGTTTATTCTATTTCTTTCACTATTATTTCATGAAAGCTCAAATGTCATAGTATATGTGGCGTAGCAGCTAATAAGTCTATCTTACATTTTGCTCATGACAATTTAATTTGTCTCATCTGTCTCTGAACCATTAATCAAAGTCAATTAACAAACAAGTCAATCTTACACTTAGCTCATGCAAATTAAGTCAATTCTATCTTTTATTCATTAATGAAATTAACTAATCAGCTTAACAAGATAGCTTTGAAACAAGTTAGGTCAATGATCAATCAAGCTATTTGATTGATGAGTTAATTGAGTTCAATAGTTAATCATAGTAATAGAAAACAAATCCTTGTTTGATGATGTCATTGTTGAATTTGCTTTTGTGTCCCTGTCTGCACTTTTGCTATAGCTTGAAGCAATGATGCTTCATGGTTCAAGTATTAAGTGTAATTGGAAACCTTTCTTGACTTACATTCATTGATTTAAATCTGTTTGGAAACCATATTTGCAGTGGTTCTTTAGGCACGATGCAAAACAACAATGTAGTTAAAATGCATAGCAAAAGCCTGTAGAGAACCATGCTTGCACTTGTGCATTTGGAATTCAAGAACCTATGAAAAATAGACTACTAGGTTAATCTGTTCCCAATTGATACTTGTTTCCATTGAATCTAAAAATAAACTAGCTGGTGTATTTCGGTGTTTTGACTATTAGTATCCATTACACTATCACTGTCATCCATTGCAATTATAATTTTGGGAGTTGTTTGCACAAATGTGTTTTCATGCATTGTGAAACCCAACTTGCATTTTTGGGATAAAATGAAGCAAAATAAATAAAAGTAGCAATTTGTTGCCTTGAGTAACTTGTCTCTTGGTATTCATTCAACGAGCACAGGAGCTTTTGCTTTGTCACTGTAAATGTCCCCTTTCTATTAATAAAAGCTGTCAGTTTTCTAACCTGTCTTTGCTTAAATTTATTTGTATATGTCATCTTGTTCCGGGCTCTCAATAAAAAGAGAGTCTTTATATTCTAGCACCAAAGAAAATGCATTAACGTCAAAGGAGTTTGAAATTGAAGATAACAAACCTAATAGCACTCGCTTGGATAAACTGTTTTCTATAGTGACAATTTTATTAGCTCCTAGTGTCAAGGCAAGAATACTCATGCATTCGGTTGAAATGCTTTTAACTGGCAGCATTGACCAATCACATTTCGCCATTTAACATATTACTTATTTTTTTGTATAGTTTGAATTTGGAGAGCTATTTTATATATTGGAAAATTAGCATTTATCTATTTTTCTATTTGTCCGAGTAGCTTTATAAATCATTTTCGTTTAAAAAATAAGGGAAAATGTGAATGCATAAATTGATTAAATAAATTTAAGCAAAGGCATAGTTTAAAAGTTGGCGGCTAGAGGTACATAGTCCATGAATGCAAATTAAATGCATTAAAATATCAGGAAACTGCAAGTGCATAAATTGATTAATTAAAATTAAGCAAAGGCATAGTTTATCAAACTGGCGGGTAGATGTACGTAATGCATTAATATAAATTAAATGCATTGAATGGCATATGGCTCGAGGTGAATGCACTGGAATGGCTTGGAGGCCACGCGTGGCCAGGGTACTTTGGTCATTTAATATAGAGTTAAGTTACTTGGTATGCATTTCTATTACTTTGCGTGTGTTGTTTTTTGTGTTTTGTAAGCTCTTGTTCTGAGGAAGAGTTTGTAGCCACTGAGCAGGAGATGTTACAGTTGCAGGGTCCAGACCTAGAAACGAGTTACTTGAGATGATAATTTGTTATTCTCCACAGTTCTTTTCCATTAAAGTGCATAATGAAGCTGTGTTTCATAGTGCTTTAGTTCACTATCACTATCACTTTCTACCTATTGTGTCAGTGCATGTATGTATGTATGCATGTCTCTACATGCATATGCATTTACCTATGTGCATATCTATGTAGACATTTGTAGATGCATATATGCATGTATGCATGTGACTGTAGATATATCTATGCATATATGTATTTATGCATATATGTATGTGTGTATAGATACATCTATGTGTGTATGCATGTAATCATATGGATGCATATATGTTTATGTCCATACATGCATTCATCTATCTTTACATGGATGTATCTGTACATATATATACATGTGTATACATATATGTGTGTGTCGATATGTCTTTTCTAGGAAAGAGTTTACAGTGACATGGCAAAGGTTGTCATGGTTCCAAAAAAGGACACTTGCAGACAAGCTACTCCAGGCAATAAATAGTTTCTTTCATTAGTTTTCTTTTATTTTAACATCCATAGGCACATTGGGTTTCACAGTGCTCAGCCTATGCTATTCTTCAGAGACTAGTTCCTTGGACAAGCAATTGTCTTTTGTCTAATGTACAATGTGAGAGCTTAACAATAACTTGGCGCTTATAAGTCCTCTAAAGATTACATATCTTCAATTACTGCAGAACTGTTCCATGGTGCAAGCTTTACAGCCACTGTTCTATTAGCATGTCCCATAATGGGACCTTACAAACAACATGAGGACAATGTGTTGAGAGGACTTTACAAACTGTCAGGAAAATGCAATTTACAGATATAAGCCTAAACTCCACAATTGCTTTCATCTCTCTCGTTGTCATTAAAGCATAAAGAAAAGAGGATTTTTTCGCGAATTCTAATTTTTGTACTTTTACATGATAATTCACCTTATTAATTAATGAATCAAATTATCTTAAATAATTAATGTTCTTTTTCCTTTTGTCATTTCATATCTAATTAATTAGGTAACTGTTGAATAGTATTTCTATACATAATAATTAAAACAAAGAAATAATTATAACTATCCTTGTGCACATTTGACCCATCAAACAAAGTCAATTAAAAAATCTGATTCCACTTGTTCACTGATAGTATTGGCATGCAATTTCCTTGAAAATTCTTGAAAAAGAGGATTACTCACACACCAATAAGGATTTTGATTTGTAACGTTCCTATCCAAATCATCTTCATTGAATAAGATGTTGTGGCATACATTAATTGGATGTATCTCATCATCTTTCTTATCAGGATGCCAACAACCTTGGTTTGAATTTCTCCTTGGGTGTATCTAAATGCCATGAGTTATGAATTCTACTTGCATGTGGCTTCATTGCACAAGTAATAGTAAGTGCTACATAACGGTCCAAAATAAACTTATGCATATGGAAATGAAATGACCCCAGTTAGAAAATCAATATTTACGTCGCTTTCACTATTAAGTGATAGCTGGTTTGGCATTAAACAATAGCTAGAAATTGTTTCCACCAGAACTTAACAGTGCTAGCACAAGTCTATGTTGTTTTTTGGCTTAGTATTGACAAGTTGTCGTGGCCTATTGACACTTTTTTAGGCGCTTAAGCAAATATGGGATATATTCCATTGATTGCTGTTCAAGAGCTTATGCCACCATTGCAATAACAGAATTACACTAGTGCATGCATATGCAAAAAAATGTTCTATATTATAGGGTACACAAATAGCAATAAGTATTTAAAAATTATAAAATGCAATTTTCATTTTAAGAAACAAAAGTTCTTACTTGGGTTGTTTCTCGTTCAAATGAATCTACATAAGAATTCTGTTTTGTTTTTATGAATAGCATAGTATATGTCACTCACTGTACTCATTTGTCTAAATTATCCTTGTAACAGGGATCAATGCTTTCAACTGTATTTAAACAATCACGCACAAACTGCACTAGGGAAAATTGCTTGTGCCTATCACAATTTGTACATTCCTACAATTATACTTGATTGTTCGATAGCAGATTGCAAGGTCAGTTTTCCAAATTTTCTTTTTGCTTTTCTTGAAATGCAATTGAAATTCTTCAATATAATAACTGCATAAAGTTCTTTTCCATGTATTCATTTTGTCATCTTGTATTCCTCATTTCTTTGAACATAAATCATTTAGAAGGTTGCTTCCACATATACAAACAGGAAAACACATTTTCCACAATTGCAATAGTAATTTGTCTTTGGACAATAGAACAGGTTTTGCTTATGTGTTAATAAGTTATACTTCCTCTATACAATATCCATAGAATAGAATGAACTGCTAGCATGCAATTTTTAAACCCTGTTTGCAGTTTCAAATAGCCTATAGAGTCATAAGTCTTTGTTTTATGTCAACTGGTTTTTACCTATATGCATTTAAGGCAATTTTTTTCATAGAACTGCTTATATATATGGCAAGTTGCTATGCAGTATGCAAGTTAACGTATGTTTAATCTTCCTGTATTGCAAATAAAAGCCTACAAAGTTAATTTCAAAAGCTGACATGGAACATGAGTACAATGAATGATGTACTACGTCACTCATAGACATGACGCAATATTTTCCCATGGTCTTGCTTACATGCAAAATGACATTAACCACAATTTTTTTTTGCTCACATTGCCAATTTCACTGTGTGCTTTAAACCTCTAAAGTAAGAGAAAACTGAGGAAAGAAACTATTTATTGCCTCAAGTAACTCATTTTTGGTTCTGGATACTGCAACTATAACAAAATCTACTCAATCGCTATAAACTCTCCCAGAACAAAGACTTGTAGAATAGGAAAACAATTTGCACAAAGTAATAGTCATGCTTAATAGCTGACTTAACTCTATAACAAATGAACAAAGCAGCTTGGCTATACATGTCCACCAAGCCATTCCGGCAGTTTCTCATCCACCCACATGCTATTTAATGCATTTGCTTTGGATAAATGCATTGTGCGCTTGCACCTCTGAGTTTCAATCTCTTTTTTTAATTATTTAATCAATCTATGCCTTCACTTTTGCTTAATGGACCTATTCCTTTGCATTTTCCTCAAATTTTTAAAACATAAATGATTTTAAAAGCTATTCCCACAAATAAGAAAAGCCATAGATCTTCTTTGATCAAACAATGCTTTTGCATTTCCCTGATTTTCTTTAAATAGAAATGATTTGTGAAACTATTCTCTACATGCCACTTAATTCATGTTTATTTAAATAGCTTTTAAAATCATTTGTTCTTTGAAAAAAATCAGTCGCTTAGAAGTACATAGAAACAAAGGAATCCAATTACACAAAACACTTAAATACCATAGACTGAGATTGACAATGTGAGCAAAAAAGATTCTTGTCGACCATTTGTTGCATGTAAACAAAGCTACCTGAAAATATTGTTTTGTGTTTGTGGCACTGAAAGTATACATCATGCATTGTACTCATTTATCCATTTTGTCAATGTAACAGGAATATGTACATACAATCCTGCTGGAGGACAATGGATAACAAGGTTAGGTTGAAGAATTAATACTATTTTCCCCTTGTGCTTCTATTAAATTGCTTGCTGTGTCGTATGTTACGTAGGCTTCTGCTACTACTCAAGATCCATTTTCCAACATATATAGAGATTATTAACTTCCAAGATGCTTGACAACATGATTAATACTATGGAATGCTATTGAGTAAAAGCACATAGGCGACGATGTAAACAATTATAGATTTACTAATCTAGATAATAGCGTTAGATGCTATTCATACACAACATTTTATATTCTCAAACACATTAGGATACACGAGAAACAAAGAAAATGATAGACATTGACACTTATGAATTAACAAAGCGCCCCCAAATATCAAACATTGACTATGCGCTTAAGGGCGAGGGACTTTGTAGATTGAGTACTTTTGCATACAATGTTGGTGATTGTTTGTTTGACTTATTACAACTATTGCTTAACAATCGTTACACATCAATTCAACTACGAAATGGAGCTATAGATTACTTCGTGAATTGCCTTCAAAACAAGGACAAATAAGCAATAAAATCATACAACTATGAACTAGACCCTGATACTCTATATACATTGCACAAAGTACATGCTCCGCAAACATATTTCCGTAGAATGCGATTATCTGCAAAGCCACAAGCAGATTGCACAAAAAGTGGATTGTGGGGTGACCTATTTTGCATTCACTGGATATCCAAATGGTTGAATATACAAATATCCCTTTGGTCAAGAACAACAGCAAGAAGGTACTTACAGTTCAATAGTTCTGATCACACAAAATCGGTCTCTATACTATTTCATGACATGAATTCTTTAAGTGGACACTTTGAACCATTGTTAAAATTGAAACACAAAACGTAACTTCAAAACAGCCCATAGGTTCACATGAAATAAAAAAACTGTGCACAAAGTATCCTAGAATGTCAAACATTGACAATGTCCTTAAAGCTGAAGGCCTTTGTAGATTAAGCACATTTGCATACAATGTTGGCGATTGTTTGTTTGATTCGCTTCAAGTGCTACTTAACAACCAATACACCTCAACTCAATTACGCAATGGAGCTATAGATTCTTTCCTAGCTTGCTTTCAAAATAAGGACAAAGAAGCAATTGAATCATATAACAATGAACTAAATCCTAATACTCTATATACATTGCACAAAGTACATGATCAAGAAACATACCTCCGCAAGATGCGGTTTTCTACAAGCCCATGCATAGCCCATAGCAAATTTGGATTGTGGGGTGACTTGTTTTGCATTCATTGGATATCCAAATGGTTAAAAATACAAATAAGCCTCTGGTCATTGACAACATCAATAAAGTACTTAGATTTCAATGATTTTGGATATACAAAATTAGTCTCTACACTGTTCCATGATACAAACCCTCTGGCTGGACATTTTGAGCCGCTTCTAAGAATCAAAGCCCAAAATCTAACTTGCCAATGCTCAACAAGCTTACTCCAACTAAAAAAGTTAATAAGAAATCATCCACAATACAAAAATACTTACTTGACCAAGCCACATGCTTTGCCTAAAAACAAGGAAAATTTGATACCATTTGTCATAGCAAACAATTTTAAACATAAATCAACAATAAGACTTAATCACCTGAAAAACTTGATTAGAAAAAAAAACAAAAAAGAAAGTGTACCTAGCAGTCCAAAGAAAAAAAAACATTGACACCAATAGAAATTTATAAAACAGCAATACAAGATACACCAAAATACCCATGTGCAATTTGCCAAGTGCTTTGTTTGAACAAGGACATCAGGATATTAAAAAAAAAACAAAAACAATTATACTGTAAGCTACTACAATCAGATTCCTTACCATTCACAGATTTCATATGCCATGTATGCTACTTTGCATTGAAACAGTCCACTATTCCAAAGTATGCTACGCCACAGAAAATAAGAACTAATAGACCATTGTGCTATGTGCAAAATTTAACTCATCTAGAAGAATGACTTGTCTCACTTAGAATTGCATTTGCACAGATTTGGGAACTAGGGTTCAAAAGGTCTCAAATAGGCCTAACAGGTTCTATTATAAATGTCCTTGTTGACATGAACATTGTACGAAGAGCATTACCACAATCAATTAACAACACACAAACAATTGCTGTTTCATTGAAAAGACGCTTAAAATACAAAAAATGCATTTCAAAAAGACATGGTGTGCCCAAATGTCATCATGCAAGCTTTGACTCAATTAAAAAGGACACCATTATACAAAATGCACAAAGTCCACATAAACCAAGATTGGCAAGAAGTTCTCCAATGCACTGAAGAAAACGAAGACAATAGTCCACAAAATACAAGTGAAACAGAATCAGACAGTGAAATGGAAAATGAAAACCCATCAGAAACATTGATACATGGATTCACCGAGTCTAGAAGTATCCATAACATAGAAGACAAGATTATTGAAATTGCACCTGCAGAGCACAAGTATCCAATTGGAATATTTAAGGACATCTATGCTGAAGAAATGAATTTCCCAACTTTATTCTTTGGCAAACCACGTGATAATGACATTGTAAAAAACTTTACGTATTAGAAAATAGTACGCTGGGAGCTCTTACAGTCACAAAGACAATTTGCATATCATACAACAAACATTTTTTTCAAAGCTATAAAGGTACTAATACAACAAGTACTGTCTACAATGACAATAAGAATCCGCAAGGGCCAGTTAAAAGGGCGAAAGCTATTTGCGAAAGACGTTAAACACAAACCAAACCTAGAAAAAATTAATACATGCAAATAGGAATATAAATGTATTAAAAATATATTTGCGAAAGACGTTAAACACAAACCAAACCAAAGCTATGTACATTGAACATTCGTAGCTTGAAAGCACATGCAGAAGACATTGTCAATGACTATGGCATAATGCAATCTAATATCTTCTGTCTCCAAGAAACACATATGCATCCGTTTTAGCTAAATACCTTGCTGCAGTATTTTGATAGCTTCTCTGTACATAGCATACATGGCATAGCAACTTTAACCAGGAAACATTTACTCCTGTCAAAAACAACACAACATGAAACCTCAAATATTGAAGCCATCACATCAACAGTAATGCTATCTAACAATGAACTCAATGTTTGTAATATTTATGCAAGAGCTGCAACTGCCATAGATGAAGTAATCGCAATCTTGCAAATAATTATTGGATCCACAAATTCAGAAAACATGTTGTACATTTTAGGCGATTTTAATGTCGACATGTCTTCAGAAAGCAGAAGCAAAAAAATGCTTCACAGTTATATGCAGCAGAACAAAATACAATTTATGTTGAACCAACAACACAGCATGGGCAACTCAGTCATGCATGGGCAACTCAGTCATTGATCACATTTGGTCCAACACAACTACAAATATATGCTCTATCTATATATCATAAGCATATTGGACTGATCACAATCCAATTTTCCTAAAATTGCATGTTGCCCAATAGACAAATTCAACTTTATAGAACTTATAGCCTTATATCACCTTTATGCATTGCAATGTCTTTTCCAATGCTATATCCATTATTTGTAGGATATCTATGGATGAAACTAAAAGACAGTCAAAGCAAATACAAACCACACAAGAAGAATCAACACAACGGTAAAGTGCTGATAGTATTATTCCTTCATACCCATTCACCCAAATCACAAATATTCAAATAACATTGTTCCAATTCTTTGCAGGACACCAAAAGATGTATCAAAAAGACAAGCAAAATAGGTGCAAATTGCACAGGAAGAGTCAGCACAACGGTAAAGTACTTGGTTCTTCATTGTACCGCCATTTGCCCAACTTGCTAATATTAAATTAGCATTCAATTGACATTATCCTTGTTCCTTGTAGAACAAAAGTCAAGAAACCTAAGATTGTTTCAATCGAACAACTAAATGCAAAAAGAGTTGGAGACACCTTCCAAGGTGATGTCCTTGTTGTCTACAAAGCAACATTAGATAAGGCCAACAAAACACGGGAAATGCTACGTGCTGATCTGACAGATCACAAAGCAGAAATGACAATCACGTTAAATGTTAGTGGAAACCTTGTGTATCAACATGAGCCTGAAATAGTCCCGGGGTTAGCTATTTCAATCTCAGATTTCCAAGTTGCACCTAGGACAGATTATGACAAAGGTGACTGTGATTTCATTTTGATCTTAACAGACATAAGCACCACTGAAAACATCCCCCGCCTCTGTCAAGAGTACAAATTCATTCCAAGCACAACTATCAGCCAATTGCTAACAACTGTAAATGAGTACCCAGCTGGCACAATAGCTGCGCTGGTAGTTGGTGCCAGGAAATTGGGTACCCAATTTGCAATTGACATCAAAGATGGCCACACTGACATAGACAGAGCATAGGTATTTCGGTCTACAGAACTTTTACCTCTTCTTTCAGTTTCAACCTTTTAATGTTCTACGGTAGTCTCTATAATCATTTCTGCAACAAAATCTAATTCTCTCATTGAATTGCAGCTGCTATTATGGTCAACATATGAGCAACAATACTTTGCACTCGAAGACCAGTTGCATACAAATAAAACACCTGCAATGCTTTTCAAGAATGTTGTAAGAAAAATAGATCAAAAGAACACATTTCACACATGTTGATCAACATTCATCTGCACCTTGAATGACAAAAGAAGCTTGGAAAAACTCAACAGCTACTACATTCAACTTTCAAGGTAACAACATTCTTTTTAAAAAAAACTAGTGCATCCAAACTTGTATTTTTGTCTCCTCTAACAATTTTGAACCATATTCTATAGGTTTCTGGTACTCTAAAAGTAGCAAATGCATTTTCCAATCCATTTCATGCATGCTGTCCAAAATGAAAATTCAAATTTGTTGCTTATGGCACACTCCAAGAAAAAACTGCTCACTGTAAACAGTGCAACCAACAAGTCAATTATACATTCTATTTACAACTTAAAACTACCATAACAACTTATGACAATCAAACAATTCAGTGTTCAATTGACCAGGTCACCATGCATCGTCTATTGCCCACACTGCAAAGGCTCAGCTATGAAGACTATATCAAGGACAAGTCAGCAGTGATATTCATCCTACGGGACTTCAGTGCTGAAGGACATTTTAGCCTTGACCAAAATAATGCCATTGTTGAAGCCATTTGCATTGAAAAATAGACAGGAAACATCACTAGAAGGTAATAAAGTCATTCATATGTAAACTTTTTCTCTTCTGAACCAGCACCTCAAATCACTATTCATACAAACTATGTTTCTAATACATAGCATTTTGTTGGATTTACAGGAAACTAGGAATACAGGAGCACAAATTTACATTGTTCAGACTTTTACTTTTTCGCCTTTCCATGCTCCAAGAAATTTCACTGGTTTTCACATTTTAAAGACATCTTTGGTTTTAAAATACTCTATTGCTATTATACATTTGGACACTTCTATAGGTTACTATGTTAAAGTCTTCTCGAATATGGACATCTGAAACTCTAAGTTTGTTTTTGCACCTATGAAGACAATGGTTCTCTATGTACATCTGACATATATGTTCAATAATTATTACCCCTCCATGCATAGTGCCATTCAAACTATATAGTTTAAATGTTCCCTTTTGCATTCTGTTCTTCCTAGCTTTTCCAATATTTGCTTTCTGATTCTTACATTTTCAAGAGTTTATGGTGACCAAGTGGAAGTTGTTATGGTTGCACACTCTAGACCCATTAACAAGTTACTTGAGACAATAAATGGTTATTTTCCTCTGGATTTTTTCATTTTATGCTATTAATGCAACCAAGTCTCGCCCCTGCTTTTATGCATTGTACTTTATAGTCACTTTTCCATCATGCATTCTAATGTATAGAGTACACTCCTGTATACACAAATCCATATTTTGCTTTCGCTGCATATATGCATATTTACATGTATATATGCCTCTATGTCCATATGCACATATGCACATATTCATGTATGCATGTATTCATCTAAGCTTCTACGTATCCCTGTATGCAACTGTGTATACATGCGCCCATGTATTTATGGATGTGCCACTCTAGCCTTGTACCAATTTATTATGTTATATGGATATCGCATATAGTAACACTAATTACCTCTTTCACTGTACATAACAGTTGTTTTCATAAATTCCAGATCGAGCTTATATGTATCAGGATACATATATATTCACACTAAAAACTGCTAAATTATGATCTCTATTGTCCCATTTTCGTAGACATGTTACTATTGCAATCAAATGTGTAAAGCATTCGTGTCCAAAGAAATTAGATACAGGAATGGCAATATGTTACACAACCTTGTCTTATGCCTTTATAGCAGTTTTTTCATTGCATTTCAAGAAAACCAGAAACTAGAATTTTATTCATATTATTTCATCTATGGCATTTACAGCTTTTCCAATAATTATTACAAGCATAGAGTTCAGTGTTGAATAGTTCTATTGTTCATGTCATGGCTTCAACTTTGTTCATGCCAAATTGCATTATGTGACAAAGTTAACATGCAAAAACCAAAGTGTCCATTGTGAACACTTATTGCATTCCATGGGACCACATTTCTTTGAGGAGTTTTTTTGAACAATTCGCTTCCCTTGTATATGTTTCCATATTTTGCATATGTGCCTATGAGCACATTAACTATAACAGTTCACAAAATTCCTTTATCCTGTATGCTTTCATCATAGCGAAAAAGCTCAAAGCAATTGCAGAATCTAGGTTTTGAGAACACAGGCTTACAGAACACAAAAACAACACACACAAAGTAATAAAGATGCATAGCAAGTGGCTTAACTCTATATTAAATGACCAAAGTACCCTATCCATGCATGGTCACCAAGCCACTCCAGCGCGTTCACCTCCAGCCAGATGTCATTTAATGCATTTAATTTGCATTCATGCATTGCTCTCACATTTTCCTGATATTTTAATGCATTTAATCTGTATTCATGGATTACGTACCTCTAGCCACCAACTTTCAAACTATGCCTTTGCTTAAATTTATTTAATCAATTTATGTGCTCGCATTTTCCCGAATTTTTAAAACGAAAAAGATTTATAAAGCTACTCAGATGAATAGAAAAATAGATAAATGCTAATTTTCCAATATATAAAATAGCTCTCCAAATTCAAACTATACAAAAAAATAAGTAATATGTTAAATGGCGAAATGTGATTAGTCAATGCTGCCGGTTAAAAGCATTTCAGGCAAATACATAGGAAAATTAACAATGGGTTCACAGGAAAGAGCTTTTGATTCTGAATCCATATGCATACTTTGATTCAAACTAGTGGCTGAAGGTACATAATCCACTGATGCAAACTCAATGCATTCAATGGCATCTGACTAAAGGGAACCCTGTTTGCATTGCTAGTTACTCTTTGAATATATAACAAGGTTCAAGGAAAAAACTCTCATTATCACACATGTTCACATATTTTTCGTTCCAAACCTCTCTTTATGAGACCGCTTTGCAGTAATAAAAAATATACAAACTTTACAAGCCTCACATGCAACCATGCATCTTGCCCGGAGATACACATATACATGCATCCATGTGTACTGCAATACATGCATCTATGTACACATGCAGCCATGGATATATGTATCTATGCAACTTCATATGCAATCCATGGATATTTCCATACATGTATATTGAAGCATTTATGTATCCAGCTATGCATCTATCTATCTATCCATGCAACTATGTTTCTATGTATTCTTCTACCTATAGATGCATCCACGCATATATGTATCCGTGTTTCTATGTGCAAATGTACACAGGCATCTATCCATATATGTGTCAATGTATCTATGAATACATCTATCCATAGATACATGTATCTACGCATCTATGGATACCATGATAGATTTCCACATCCATGTACCTATGGATACATGTATCAAGTAGCTCGGTTCTAGGTCTTGACTCTACAACAACAACATCTCCTGTGACTACACAGATCTGCAGAATAACAAAACATGAAACGCTCAAAGTAATCACAATGCATCTCTAGTCACTTAAATCTATATTACATGATAAATCCACATTCTGTTTAATGCATTCACTTTGAAACACAATCAAGTGAACAGCTAAATACCACTTTCCAAATTAAAAAAAAACAACTTTGGAAACATCAACTTCCAAAATTAAATACCAATATGCACAAAGTGAGCATATTACTCTAACTAGATGACTATGAACTGCATGTTACCTATGCAATCTAAAATCTAAAGATACATACCATCCTTATGCACCTATGCACAAATACATACTGTCTAACATATATACATAATTACATGTACACATATATACATGCTAACCTATATACATGGATGCATACAAAGACTATGTTTCATGGGATTATTAATGAGTTCACTTGCTTTCTATATGGTTCCATACTTTGCATGTGTACCTATGAGGACAATAATTACAGTACCCAGAACCAGAAACGAGTTACTTGAGGCAATAAATAGTTTCTTTCCTCAGTTTTCTCTTCCTTTAGAGGTTTAAAGCACACAGTGAAATTGGCAATGTCAGCAAAAAAAGTTGTGGTTCACTTGCTCATTGGTTCCAAAGCTCTTTTTATAGCACAGTTGTGCATTGCCTCCAAGACTCAGATGAATCCTTGGTATTTCAAGGAAACATTCAATTGGATAACACTAAAAATGATCTAAACTATGATTTTATAATCAAAGTATCCAAATGCATTGCAGCAATGCGAAACCCAACTTCCATTTAACATGTACAATGAAAGTAAACAGAACGAAAAATGCATTTGCTTCAAAGTTTTTAAAGCAATTTCAACAGATTGTCTAGCCATTGTCCAAAATATGGTTTTCTATCAACATAGTCCTTGAACCTTCTTTAGGTCTGACTGCTACTTTGTTAATTCATTTTGATTGAAAGGTCAAAATGTGAAATGTTCCCAGGGATAATTATACTTATCTCTTTTAATTGTTATATATTCAAAGACTAATTAGCAATCCAAAGAGCCTCCCCTTTAGTCAGATGCAATTGAATGCATTAATTTTGTATCAATGAATTATGTACTTTCAGCCACTAGTTTTAATCAAAGTATGCATATGGATTCAGAATCAAACTCTCAAAATAAATGCATATATAAACGTGTCTTTTTCTTCATTTCATAATGTATCTATGTATCCATAGATGCAATCATGCATATATCGATTTATGCATCTGTCTATATATGTATGGTTGTATCTATGGGTACATGTATACCTCGATTTATGTATATTTGCACCTATGAATTGCATACACACATCCATGTATATATGCATCTATCAATGACTTGCATGGTTACATGTATATATGCATCTATGGACTCATGCACCCATGTATATATGACAGCTCATTGGTTCCAAAGCTCTCTTTATAGGACAGCTGTGCATTGCCTCCAAGACTCACATGAATCCTTCGTATTTCAAGGAAAGATTCGAATGGATAACACTTAAAATGATCTACACTATGATTTTATAATCAAAGTATACAAATACATTGCAGCAATGCAAAACCCGACTTCCATTTAAGATGTACAATGAAAGTAAACAGAAGCAAAAATGCATTTGCTTCAAAGTTTCTAAAGCAATTTCAACAGATTGTCTAGCCATTGTCCAAAATATGGTTTTCTATTGGCATTTGTACCTATATGCAAATATGCATACATCCATGTATACATGTGTTCATATCTCCATCTCTCCATGTAGTTCTGTTTTCTGTGTATACATGTGTCTGTTGATGCATCCATGCATATATCTGTGAATAGCTCTACGTATTTCTCTCTCCATGTATTTAATGTTCTCCATTGCATCAACATTTCCATGTCCTCAGTTTTATGACCTTCCATATTTTTTTTTTCATAGTATATGCATAAGAACTTCCACTTTGTCTTCTGTTTTGACTCTTCTATCCATAAATATCATTATATTTTTATATCCACTCTTCTATTGTCGCATTTCGAGGAAGCTCAGGGATCTCAGTACCTTGTTCAGTACGAAGGAGAGTGAGAAATGCAACATGGGTCTTTTTTCTGTGTTTATTTTGACGGACTCAACCCTATGATGATTTTTAAAAGCATAACCAATACCAAACTAGACATTCTTCCACCCCTTGTTGCAAGAAATAATCACTTCATACCCTATTGATTCCATTCATTTCCATTTCCACCCTTGCACGTCCTTTCTTCTTAAATCAAATACATTTCAAAATCCATTTATTTGCTTGTGTTGCATCATACCAATGTGTTGCGTTCCTTTTTTCATTAAATCCAGCTCTCTCATTGAAATTTTCATTTCTTGCATTTAATTGTAAGCATATAACTTACAAATGATAAATTCATACCATTTACATTCCCATTCATTCTCATACCCACCATCCCATATACTTTCCTCCCATGTCAAACACTTTTCATAACTTATTCATACACCTTATTTGCATCTCACCATTCTCTCAATTCACTCTCTTTGTTCCACTCGCATAAGTCATTCTTCTTTTTAACACTAACATATCTTTATCTATCTACACCTCAAATATACCTTCATCCATCACAACAAAATTCACACCATACCAAACAAAGAAAAAGATGAAGAAAATATCAAGGTTATGCAAATAAACACTGAGGGCTTCGAAAATAACACTCATAACATAGAGTTGTATTCAAGAGTTATTTTCAAAATGTCTTTTCTAAACCTTGTTTATTACAGATCCCTAAAAGCGCGTATAACAGTTTCTTCAAGCCTATAATGTGTAATCAGATTTAACAAATATTTACATGTTTCCATGTATTCAAATGCATCATTAGGTATCCTTTATACACTTGTTCAAAAAACAATATTGTATATGTTTCAAATGCAAATTGTTCCTGACATTTCTCGCTTTATGCACACATGCATTTTAAGATTGTTCTTTGTGTACCAAATTACATGGACACATCTATACATCCATGCATGCATAGATGTTTACATGGATCCATATATTTATGCATTCCTTCGATATATGCATTGCTGATATATAGTTTGTTTTCCCTCTTTTCCTTTCACTTACTACTGCAAATGCTACTTGAGCCTCAATGTGCTTTGACATATTTGTATTTCTACTTGATTTTAGTGTTTTCCATTCAAATTTCTCGTTCACATGTCATTTATGCTTTTCACTCTTCTTTGCATTGTGTGCACATGGATACATGTATACATGCTTGCATGTATACATAGATGCCTCAAGCATTATTAGAAATGTTTAAGATTATTTGCATTCAATACTTGAAACAAAATAATAATACATTTTTGCTTCCTGGATAAGATCATAAAGGAAATTTGTTACTGCAAATGTAAACATGCACCCATGTAAAGGTACTAGTATTCATTAGTGTTTCTCTTTTGACTCTTGTATCCTTAAATATCATTGTTTTTTTATATCTATTCTTCTCTTGTCACATTTCGAGGAAGCTCAAGGATCTTGGAACTTTGTTTAGTCCGAAGGAGAGTGAGAAATGGGACATCAGTCTTTCTTTTGTATTTGTATTGAGACACTCAACCCTATGATGATTTTAAAAAGCATAACCAATAACAAAATAGACATTCTTCCACCCTTTCTTGGAACAAAAGTTCACTTCATACCCTATCGAATCCACTCATTTCCATTTCCACTCGTGCACATCGTTTCTTCTCAAATCAAATACATCTCAAAATCCATTTATATGCTTTTCTTGCATCACACCAATGTCTTGCATTTCTTTTTTCTCTCAATCCAGCTCACTCATTCAAATTTTTATATCTTGCATTTAATTTTAAGCGTTAAAATCGAAAATGATAAATTCATATCATTTACATTCCATTCATTCTCACATCCAGTTTCACATATCCTTGCTTCCCATTTCTAATACTTTCCATAAGGCATTCATATACCTTACTTGCATCTCATCATTCTCTCAATTCCTTCTCTTTGTTGCACTTACATCGCTCATTCTTCTTTACCACCCTTACATATCTTTATCTATCTATAGCTCAAATATACCTTCATCCATTAGAACAAAATTCACACCATACCAAAGGAAAAAATGAAGAAAATATCAAGGTTATGCAATTAAACACTGGGGGCTTTGAAAATAACTATCACAACATAGAGTTGTATTCAATACTTCCTTTCAAAATGTTTTTTCCTAAATCTTGTTTATTGCAGATATCTAAAAGCACATATCACAGTTTCTTGGAGGCTAAAATGTATAATCAGATTTCATAAATATATACATGTATCCATGCATTCAAATGCATCGTTGGATATCCTTAATACACTTGGTCAAAAAACAATAATGTATTATTCTTTTGTTTTGATCATAAATGTTTTTTTTATATCTTTCAAATGCAAATTGTTTCTGACATTTTCTAACTTTGTGCACATAGGCATATATAGATTCTTGTTTACTTACCAACTTACATGGACACATGTACACATAGATGGATGCATAAATGTTTGTCTTCATCCATACATTTATGCATTCCTTTGATATATGCATTGCTAATAAATAATTAATTTTCCTTGTTTTCTTTCATTTAATACTGCAAATGCAAATTGAGTTTCATTGTTAAAATACAGTTGTATTCAAGCGTTCTTTTCAAAACGTCTTTTCTAAATCCTGTTTCTTACAGATTCCTAAAAGCACATATGACAATTCCTCGAAGGCTATAATGTATATTCAGATTTCACAAATATTTACATGTGTCCATGCATCCAAATGCATTGTTAGATATACTTTATACACTTGTTCCACAAACACTAATGTATTGCTGCTTTGTTTTAGTCAGTAATGTTTTTTAAGTTCCTGTTTAAGATGCAAATTGTTTCTAACATTTCTAACTTTATGGACACAGGCATAAATAGATTCTTCTTAACATACCAAGTTACATGGACACATGTACACATCCGTGCATGCATATCTGTTTACATGGATCCATATTTTAATGCTTTCCTTTCATATATGCATTCATAATAACTAGTTTATTTCTCTTGTTTTCTTTCATTTAATACTGCAAATGCAACTTCAGTCTCATCACACTTTCAGGCTTGCTCAGGTGCCAAGGATGCTTTTCACTCTTCTATGCATTGTGTGCACGTCGATACATGTATACATGCATCCATGTATACTTAAATGCTTCAAGCATTGTTACAAATGTTTCTCTCCCAATAATTTGGATGCAAAGTGCTACAAACATGTAAATTATTTTACTGTACCTACATTTTATCTTACCTAATAAGATTCTTTATATCTTTTCAAATTATTTTTTGTTTAAAATATATACACAAAAAAAAAAAAATTCATTCATATTACATTAACAACATTCAAATCTAATTTATAATAAAATCAATACCTTTGTACTGTTTAATCTAAGAATTTATCGTAATATTTATTACACTTATTACATTTTAATAAGTTAAATTATTACATTTTATTTTATATATACACAAATTTAATCTTAGGTAGTAAGGTTCTTTATTATATTTTTGCAAATTACTTATTGTTTATTATATAAACACAAATTTTTATTCATATAACATAAAAAAGATTAAAATCTTATTTATAATAAAATCAATAGCTTTCTAGTCATTCATCTAACAACTTATTGTAATATAATTACATCGTTCTATACACGAAAATATATTATCATATTACATAGACAGGATTTAAATCTTATTTATAATAAAATCAATAGCCTTATATAATACTAACCTTCATACTACATTAAAAAAAACATTGATTAATCTTACAAAAGTTTATACTCAAATGAGCTACCCCTATCAATCTTCCACCTAACACTACTGTTTCTATTAGCACTTGCATATTGTCATATGATAAACTAAAATAACTCTATTGTATTAATTAACATAGCATGTGTTTTACAACAGTACACTAAACATAATTTTATTTACAAATAGACATACAAGCAAACAAAAGAAATATGGTAAATTTTGTTTCACCATGCATATAAATATGGGTCATGTAAACAATGCATTTTCCTTTTTTGCCCGCACACATGTTTTTCGTAGATAGTTGCAAATGATATTTGATGCTTTAAAAATATCTCTACATCAAAACTTTGTTCCATTTAAAATGACTAATGAATTTTTCGATCAAAAGGTTTTCTAAAAAATAAAAATTAAAAAACATTGCACTGGTCATAAATAGTTTATTTCTCCTGTTTTCTTTCATTTAATACTGTTAATGCGAACTGAGTCTCCTCCTGCTTTAAGACTCGTTCACATGCCGACCATGCATCTCTCTTCTATGCATTATGTGCACGTGGATCAATGTATGCATATATGTCTCAAGCATTATTACAAATGTTTCTGATTGTTTGCATTCAATAGCTAATACAAATTAATAATGCATTCTTGCTTCCTCATTAAGATCATAAAGAATCTTCCTTCTCACAGATGTATACATACACACACAAAAAAACAAGTATTCATTGGTATATCTATAAAAAAGTCCACGTATACATGGTACCCATAAATAAAATTTCCCATGCATCCATCCACACGTGTTACCTATTCACATGTCCCTATGGACCACATTGCCCATGCACCTTGAAAATTCCATGCATTAGTGCACTACTAAAAATTACTTCAAACTTTTCTAGCTATTTTTAATACATTTATATTCCTATCTGCTATCTAAAAACTTTTTCTAACTCATAGCTACATGCCTTTTACCTCTTGGTAGGAACTCGACGCTTGCGTCACTTGTTTATTTTATAAATATAGTTGTAATCTCTTTACATTTCTCATTAATATAACTTATATGGCATTGTCATCCACATAAAATGAAGAATAAACCAAAACAAAACAATAGTACATGAGTGATGTAGTCATTTTTTACATATGAGCTAGGAATTTAAACTTATATACATTTATCCCCACCTTTAGGCCATGCCTTAAAAGAAAAATCATGAAACAATCTCTATCCTTGTAAATCACAATAGACTTATTCGTGTCACTTTAATTTCCCCTACTAGGAGGACAAATAGGGATTCAACTGAAGATACAAACTAATGCAAGAATTGAAAAGTTGTGGTTAAGAGATTTTGCAAAAAAATAAATCAAATACTTATAAACAATTCCCCGCTTGACTTTTATATTACATCTTTCCTTGAAATATAAAAAATCTAGTAAAGTAGGAGATCATTATGCCAACAAGTTCCTAAAAGGTAAGTATCTCTTTTCCCTCAACCTCTATCATGTTTTTACTCATAATAAATAACATATGGCTTTCTTTACATTAGTAAATGCATTGGTCCTTCTTTCATTACCTTGAATATATTTTTGTTCAATATTTCCACCTTATTACACATTTATTACCTTCTTAGGGGTATACACTAAGAAAAGATGCCTAGATTTCTCTCTATAATGGTTGGCATTATAGATTTCATATAATAGAGCAAGGTGAAATTAAATTAAATTAAATTAGCTTTAGGGTATATGAGAAAAAAGAAAGAATATACCTTATAGTACATCAATATCAACTTGGCACTCTTCTCCAATATGAATTTGGAAAATTTGGGTTTCCTCTCCAATATCAACTTGAAGAAATAAGATCTCCTATGTAATTTTAAATTAAGTATGAGCCCCCTCTCAATTTTTTTCATCTAATCAAAGAATATAGTTTCAATGCCAATGTATGCATATGTATATATATATATATATATATATATATATATATATATAGAGAGAGAGAGAGAGAGAGAGAGAGCAATAAATCCTAATACTAATAATTAATTTAGTTAGTACAATAAATCAAGTAAACATTTTAAATCTTTCCAACCCAAGCCTTAACTCTTAAATCATTTTTCTAAAGCATATAATTTATTTAAAAAATTAAACCCTCCACCATAAATTGAGAACTATTAACTATGAACTCGAAAAGCTATCAAATATGCTAGTTGTAAACCTTAAATTGGCACATTCCCTCAATTGTATATAATATAAAATATGAAACCTAAAATATAGACTAGGTAAAAATTATATACCATATACTAAATAAACTCATACCCTAGACCAAAACCATAAACATGGGCTTCAATGATAAATCTTAAATCATAGATGCTAAGTTCTATAAACTCTACACCCCAAACCATATACCATAGAACATAAATGTTCTATTTATTATATATTATATAAACCATAGAGCATTTGAACCTTATTTCATATGTTTGATAAACCCTAAATCATAACACACATACCTTAAACCACAAACCATTGACCATAAACATTGGAAACTCTAAACCCTAAATATAAGTTGTACTCTCAATCCCAAATATTAATCTATATATCATGGGTTAAGGGGGTTAGGAATTCATTGTTACTTTAGTGAATGAGATAATGTGCAACCATATGTTTAATATCATTCTTTCTCTACAATCCAAAACCCAATCCTCAACCCTATTTTCCCTAGTGTTAACCACACCTTATCTAGCTTAAAATTTACATTCTAAAACCTAGGAAACCCAAACCCTATGTACTCCAATTTCCAAAGTTAAATGTACAATATTTGCAACTAGTATGCATACATATAGTGTGTATGTATGTATGCATATATGTGTAGAAATACATAGTATACTTATGTATGTACATGTGAATGATGCATTCATGTGTGTGTTTCTATGCATATATATATATGTAAATGTAAGTGATTTAAATTAAATTAAAGTATAACTCAAACTTATTTATTTATGATAAATATTTGTGATAGATGTATATGTTAGTTATATTAATTAATTAATTAATTAATTAATATAAATTTGTAAGTTTTCAACATGGATAAACTTAACATGTGCATATGAACATTAAAATTTTGATGTATGTACAAGTAGTTATTTATTTATTTGTCTTCTAATTATAAATTTAGGTGGTCCACATTACATTCCAATGGACCAAATACCTAAAAAGTATAAATTTCTATTAGAATTTTTTTTTTCAATGAACCAACCTCCACCTAAAAATCCCCCACTTGAAAATCCCCAACCTAAGAACCCTCCACCTCAAATCCCCCCACCTCAACACACCCCCATGAAATCCCCCCATACAACCCACAATAAAAATCCCCACCCCTTCACCTAATGAGGATTCCAAGTTGTTGGAAAATATAAATGATAACACAACTATACTTTAATAAAAAATTGATTTAATCCAAATTGTCTCTAACATGGCCCCCCCAGGAAGTATTGTTTGCATCTTCAATGCAAAAAAATGTTGATTTAGTTAGGTACATTATTTCCACCTTTAGAGGGAGGAGAGGAGACTATTCTATGCGGATGGATTGTCATATAGATAGATCCTAGATCTTCTTATTACTAAATTGTAGATACCCTAAATTGTCTTGACTAGTGAACAACACTATTTAACTAACTTTCACTCTTCTTCTCTAAATGATTAAATAATACATTATTATTTAATTATTATCAAATTGTGTATTCGTCTATTAATTAAGTGATTTAACATTATTTAATTAATTTGTCCTAAATCATCATTTTTGACTAATTAAATAAATCTCATTTATTTAATAAATACCCTAATTTAACCTTATTCTTCCTAATTAATTAAATAAAAAAATTATTTCATTATGTCACTAACATACCTTATTCATCTAAATTAATTAAATAGCTATCATTAATTATTTAACTAAGCTACTTTCCCCTCTTCAAAATTGAATAATAAAATCAATTATTTAATTTCCCCCAAAAATCACTCAACATGGTCAAATAAATAAATAAAACTTTATTTATTAAAGTCAAATGCAACTTGCACGTTCCTCTCAAACATTAATTAATTATTAAATTAATTAATACTTCCTCACATATCTTTATTGAATAAATCATGACCACTGATTTCTCAATCTATTTCCCAACCCCACTAATTTTTCTAATCCCACTAGACACTCAATCTAATTTCTTCAATCCCACTAATCATTCAATCTACTCCCACTGATTATCTAATTAAATCCCTTAATTGGATCAATCAGATGAGTTAACTAATCAATCTATTTCCTCTCAACGGTTCTCAAAAGTTGATCCTGTTCTTTCATTGTTGAATCTTGATCGTTCATCTGCAAATCATAAATCTATAAAATAACCTTCATCCTTCTCATAAAGGATTGAATAATTTGGAGAATTTGTGGAGAGGTCATGTCAAATTGACTATTGAAGCATATTGAGCAAATACTTGCATTCTAGATCACCATTACTACTATCTTTGAATCTTTTTCAACATGGAGGCTTCGTATTGATCAAGAAATCCAACATCCATTATCAATACGAATATGCTCTGACATAGGATGGTAAAATTGTAGTCCTTTATTTTTTTTTTATCATTTATGCTAACATTGCTTGTTGAATTCATTGCTTTTATAATCACATTTCATAAGTAGGTTGGGTTTTTATCTTGTTATAATTTCAATTTATTTGATTTCATTGTTGTATTCCATTGATCCATTTTCCCCTTACACATTCTAGCACACCTGGTTGAACCTTTGAGTGTTTTTTAAAATAATTTTATAGGTTACAACCAAGAATTCGATTAAAACCTGTCATATTATTTTAATCATAAAAAATGGATGCATGGAATTTTGTAAAACCATTTTTGCGTTTTGTATACATCACTCTTAGCTTTCTATAGCTTTTTACCACAAACACTTGTCTTGCTTAAGTTTCAAACTAAATGTCTATGTCAAAAACATCATTCATTCCACAAAGTCCATTTTGTGAAAAGGATGAAGTTAGGGGCATAGTTACCTAGGTTAACTTTGAGAAGTATGGATTGAGATGTAAACCAAAATATTTAGAAGTCTCTAAGAAAAAATAATTAGGAAAAGCATCAATATCAAGGTTTTGTCAAAGGGTGTCCATACTTAGACCAAAGGGTTTGAAATTTTGAAAATACTTTTTGATGTTTGTTTACAATTGTTTTGGAACCAAGCAAGTGTTTAACTGAATCTCAAGCATTTATAATCCTAGATAGAGTGGGTACGTATTTCTTGATAGGCTTACCATCATTGAAAGAGATGATTAATCCATGAAGATGAAATGGAAAAATATGCTATGTCAAGGAAATGTAATGTCTTGACATGCCAAGCAAAGGAGTCCCTTCCCTATTTTCTTTATTGCCTCAATCAAAAATCGGACATGGTAATTAGCTTCTTGGAGAGGTGCTACTCCAATGCACTACCTTCAAATACATTTTAGAATTGGACTTGGTTAGTCGCTACAACAAGGATTTTAATGACCATATCCAGGATAAACTGGTGCCATACACATAGTGATTCACTCAATTAAGAGGCCTCCCAGCCCTTAGAAATATCTAAGGGTTTTAATGCATCACAAGGATACTAAGAGAGACATTCGTCGGTATGGGACAACCACAACTAGCTGGTTAGTGACTTTCATCACTCCAAATTATTTATATAGTGAGTCGGATGAAAGCACCACTTGGGTCGTTCCCTCTCTCAAGTTGGGAGGTAGGCCCACTAAAGGTAACACATGTTTGAAGCATAAAATGCCTTTCATCACCCAAGATTGCCAAAAGGTGCAAGGGGAGAGGATAAGTGTTTCCAAGAAGAAAAGGTATACTTGTGTGTTTTTCTTCACCCAAGATCACACGAAGCGTAAGGGGATTGGATATGCACAACAAATATACTCAAGAAATTCATACATAGGTTCATTTTTTAATCCATCATAACAAAATGAGTTCGTTTTAAGCACCAATTGGAAGTGTTGGGATTGTATTATCCAATTTTAAACCAACAAGCATAATGATGTGAGGGTTCAATTTTAACCAATTTAAACATTCATTTTAAAGCCCAAAAATAAATCTAGTTTGCTCACTAAAAAGTGAAATAAAGCATCATAAATGGGTTATAATATCCCTATAAGTGTCAACACTTGTTACAATTATATTCAAATGGTAATATGCTCCTTCACTTTGAATTTTATCGTCCAAACCTGCAAAACAAATTAGCCTAAAAAACCAAAACAAGAAGTCAATGACATGTTAGCAATCAAATAAAGTAAAAAAATTAAAGCACGTGTCAAAATTCAAGTTCAGTTCTGTTTACTAGTAAATCACGACATTGAAATCAATTGTTTTGCTGAATTTCATCAATAGCATCACTGTATCGAAGTTGCCTTGTTGTATTGAAAAATTAGATGTGTCGCTTTGTAGTAAACAGTGACGTCAAATGCATTGCCATATCAAATGCGTCGCTATATTAAAATTCATGCTACATTAAAAAAATAGCTTAGAGTTGCTATTTAAATGTGCGGTGACAAAAATTTAATATGTGTCGCTAAATTAAATATGTGTTGCTAAAATAAAAAACCAAGTGTTTCATTGTATAGGGACGCGTCATCAAATGCATTAGTGAATCTTCAATAATGTCGTTGAATTTGAAAACATAAGCAAAATAGAGATTTAACAAGAAATTCGTCAGATTGGATAGTTCATGCCCTCCCTCTAGTGCTAAAATGTGACCAATGACTTAGTGTAGGCTGACTACACTTGATCCATGAGGATTCAAAGCATAATTAAGCTGCTATGTCTTAGTCCCAATAAAATCATTCAATGCAAACTAAACTAAGAATCCATTAAAACTAACATATTAAAATACGAAAGCTTCAAAAACACCTATTCTAATCCATTGAAACTTATCCTATTAGGGGAGTGGTGTTGCATTGATGTGGAATGACGACGCTTTCCCAATCCCTTGGATAATGAGCTTGTTTTGATCAATTCTATTGAAGAGAATTGACGAAACTGATGAGAGATGTGTATGAAAACATGATTTAAAAGTTAAGTTAACATGATGAGAGCTATTCTAACATGATCTATGCTAAGATTATTGATATAGGTGTATGCAAATCTATTCTAAATGAAGTTTTAGCTTGAAAGATTAAAACCCTAATTACAAAATATGCTAAATGGATGCATCTATGTTACCATGGAAGCCATTAATGGAAGCTAAGCTATATGATGCAAGAAATTAACCTAAAATTCTTTTTAAAACATGAAATATAAGTGCAAGATGATAGTGATTTTAACAACATGAGTTTACTATTAAAAGATGGATCCATATTCAATAGAGGCAAGCTCTATTTATAGAATAGGCAAAATGAAATTGATGGTCAATATTAAAAGGATCAATCAACGATCAAAATGGAAGGAAGATTGAGGCATAGATCATGGATTCCCATCAAGGGTTGAGGATGCAAGATGATATTTAATCAAGGGCTTGCATTCATCCAAACAAACACACTTTTAAAACTTGCACACGAATCTTTGTTGAAAGTTTGTTGCAAAAAAAGAATATTCCCCTTTTCAAATGAGTGAAGAAAGAGAATATTCTCAAAGAATATTCTCATGGGTGAGGGAAATTAGATAGTTAGTTAATTAAAACCAAATTAAATTGTGCAAAGGAGAAGGAATATTCCATGAGAATATTCCTTTTGGAGGAATGCGAAAAGGAGGAATATTCCCTTGCAAGTGGAAGGATTGGATTTAATTAGTAATTTGATAATTAAATAAAGTTTCAATTATGAAAATTAGGGGAATTAAATGGTATTCATCAAATAAATGGTTTAATGAAAAGGGGGATGTGATATGATATTTAATTAAATAGCTTAAGGTTATTTAATTAATAAGAGGACTTGGGGCTTTAGATTAAATAATTTGTATTATTTAACTAAATAAGATGAAATGTTAGTGTGGGAGGGGGTGAATTAACCTAATTAGGTCAATTAGATTAAGAGATGAAAATGGCATTACTAATTAAATAGCTTAGGCTAATTTAATCAATTAAGCGGAAAGAGGATGGGTTTTAGGAGGAAACGATGTTAATATATCAGATTAGAGTGCATGATATCATTTAGGACATTTTTAAGTGTCTACACTATCCACATTTGGAGTTGAATGTTATAGGTATAGAGATGAAATATGAATGGAATTAGTTTCCTTAAATCTTCTTCATACAAATTATCTACCTCCTTTTGTCACTTCTAGATATTTGGTTTATCTTTAGTTTAAGGCAAAGCTCCACAAGACAAGATAAGAATGTTGGAAAATAATGATAATAGCTAAATAATTATTGTGGTTTATAAATAGTGGCCTCAAGTTATTATTTAGTGGACTATGCTACATTTATTTTATAATGGTATGGATTCATAAAATGAAAAAGTAGGCTAATTTATATTAATTTCTCATGGTAATTGGAAATCAAAGAAATGATCAGTGGATCTAAAATTATCATGTGATTAGAAAAATAACTAAATGGAAACTCATGTTTTCAAAGTTAGTCATGCATTTAAATAAACTAGATGTGTTCATAATGTGAGTAGTGTTTGTAGACACCTAAAAAAGGTTTGGAGAATCTAATTAATTAAATACGATTTATTTGATTAATTAATCTTAATTCATCTACTTAGTAAATAAATAGAAATATTTATTTATATTAAGTTCACTATTAATTCTTCTATTTTATCCCATTATTTTCCTCTTAATTAAATAAACAAAATTAAATACTTTGTTTTGTTTAATTATTATCATTATTATTTCTTCTATACTTTATCCATCAGTTCTATCCTAAAAATTAAATACACAGCTTCAATAGTTGATATTATTTAATTATCTCATCACATTTCTTCTTAATTAAATAAAGATATCCTAAATTTTTTAATTTAATTATCATATTTCTTCTATTTAATTTAATAAACAAACTTCTATAGTTTTTGTTATTAAATTATTTATCCCTCTTTTTGCTAATTTAAATAAACTAAAAATATTTAAATTATGCATAAATCTGATCCCTCTATTCACTCACCAATAAAATTAGATTTTTTCAAATCTAATTAATTCAACTGGCATTCACGGGAAGAGCCTCAGGGACAAACCTGCAGGAAATCCTCTCAATCTTCTGCCTCAAATCTTTCCTCTCATATTGCCTGTTGTTTTCATGGGCAGGAACAATCCTCCATGATCAGCTCCAACTTCTCATCTCATACCATTCAATTCTCCATATTTAATCTCAGCCTCTGTTGTGTTACCCTTGTTCAAATGTGCTGCCAAAAATCTATATATACAACCTTCTAAAGCATCAAAATCATCCGAGAATCATCATCTTTTATGCAAACTTACTCTGCAGGAATTAGTACTCAAGCAATCATAATCATTTAGCACTAGCATTTTAGTATCATCATAGCGTCATGGCATCAGTAGATTTCATATCATAGCAGCATAGTTTCTTTTTACTGTAGCTTTCATCCATCATGCTTCATTTATAGTAGCATCATATCATCTAGAATTCATTAGAAATCATCACATCACAACATTTAGCATCTATTCCATTCTCTAGATAGACATTTTAAACAGTTACAGTGCTTACAAATCTGAGAGCTTCTGTAGCTTGATAAATCTTTGGAGATAGGAGACAATGAGACGCTTTAAGGCTTTCTCCGTTTTAAATTATTTTAATTCATGTTTAAATCTTGATAAAATGTTTCATTAAGAGGTGTATTTAATTGTATTTAGTTTACATTTTCCACATCTTACATATTGGCACCCACTGTGGGGCCGTACCCCATGTTTTTAACATTTTTTTCTAGAAAGTTTTCGTACAGGAATCTGGCGTGATCCGTTTTAGTGCATTCGGAAGATTCTATAGTGCTTCTGAGGACTGTTCTAGCGCGTCTGACGAAAAGTATAAAGCTTCTAAGTTTTGTTCTAGAGCTTCTGGGGAAAATTATAGCGCTTTGGAATACTATTTTAGCGCTTCAATTCACAATCCAACACAGGTCGACCGCAACATCAATATCTGTTTTAGCGCTTTTCTAAAATCCTATAGTGCTTATGGTTATTTCTATAGTGCTTCTAATCATTGTAATAGCGCGTCTGACACTTCTTTTAGCGCATCCGACAAAAGTTCAAAAAAAAATAAAAAATAAACAACTCTGTTTTAGCGCTTCTAATGAATTCTGTAGCACTTTTGACCTCTGTTTTAGCGCTTTGACAGTCAATCTTAAAATGACCATATCTTGGTCATACAGAGGTTTTTTTCAAAACTTTTTTTTTTGAAATGGGGTAAAATTTCATAAGCTATGAAATGGTCTAGGTATTTCTCACATTTTGTAGAGTTAAAATTTTCAATTTTAAATTTAAAGTCAAATCCCATTGTAACTTGGTCTAAGTTTTAGGGTTTTTATGCTTAATCATTCGTCTAACCTTTATATATTCTTATTTCTTGATCTCATCTAACATTTTTGAACATTTATTGTAGGTTTTAAGAAGAACATGGAGCATTGAAGTGAAAGAAAGCATTTGACATCCATTGTAATAGTGTTTTCAAACACTCATGATATGCTATTTTTCATTCATGCTTTAGGACCAACTAGCATACTTTGGGCTTAAAATTAACCATCTACACAAGATTTGTCAAATTTGGTTAAAAAGAACATTAGAAACTCACTGGTTTTTGGATTTGGACTTAAAATGAATCAATCTAGGATAAACACTTCTTCAGTTGGTTTTAAAATGAATCAATCCTAGGATAGTCACATTTTCCTTTGGATTAAAAATTTACCAATCTAGGGTAGTCACCAGATTTTTCAATTTGGGATTTAAAAATGAACACCATGTCTTTTTGTGAAGCAACATCTTCACATAGATTAGAAAATTTTTTCGTTTGGGCTCTAAAATTTGAACAAGTGGTTTCTGTGTTTGAATGGTTGATAGGAATATGCTCTCCCCTTAACTGGGTGATCCAAAAATCCAGACTCATCCTTTTTATGCATTATTCAAATTTTATTACATCCTTTAGAAGGCTTGTCATAGTGGGAAAAAATACTCACCCTACGGGAACGACCTAAGTGGGTTCAAACCAAAGCCAAGTTTTTCCACCCCACTATAAAATTTAAAGCAAATATGGGGAAACCCACTTTTTCTGGAAGTGTGCAAGATAACCATCCCCAAAACCTTTGTTCTAAAGGTTGGGAGGTCTCCTAAGAGAGTTTATCACTTGCCACTCCGAATGGAACCCTTTCTAAGGACCTAGTGTAGTATCTAGCCGAGTTAGTAACCAAACATTGTAATACTCACAATGCAAGGGGAGGGAAGAATCTACCCCCAAGACACTCACCATATAATTTCCAAGGATCGTTTGCTCAGGGGATCAAGAAATCTAACCTTGAGTATGCACCTGGAAAAGACAAAAACACGAGCACCCTCTAGGGGGTGACATGGCTAGGTGTGAGTCAACACAATTTTAAGCTGTGGGCTGTTGAGTATAACAATGATATTTTGACCTTAAGAGTGAGTCTATCTGAAGTTCATTTTTTATTAAACTAGTGAAAATAGGACCATGTGTGGTTCTTTTGAACATACACTACTTGTTTAGATTACAACTCTTAAAAACAACAGTCTTCATTTGAGTGCTGTGTATTCCAAAATCATTAACATTCAGATAAAAGATCATCCAAAAAAATAAAAAATCAAAACTGAGAATACATGATTAGAGATTGGAAATCCACAACATTTTTCAAGGATCCCCCACAACAGGAGTCAAAAATCCAAAAAAATAGGAAATTGAAACTCAAACCACCATGGCTGAAGTAGATAAGGATCAACTGAATGATTTACCTCATCAAATGGAAAAACTTCAACAAAAAAATTGGGATATGCAAAGGGAAACAACCACAGAGAGATATTTGTTGCCAAACATCTACTCATGTCCTCTTGACCAAACAATGAGCATGATACCTTCTTCACCAAAAACTACATCATCCAAGTTCAATGTTGTTGAATTTTTGCAAAAGTTCAATAAGCCCAAATCTAAATCCCCAAACACAAATGATATTGAGTAATCTTGTCATGTCATGCATTTATCTCCATCCACCATAAGCCAAAATAAACCTCAAAATTCTTTCACTCAAGTTAACAATTCCATCCAGTCATCCTCTTCTATCATATCTTCAACATCCAATGATTCATGTCAATCTCACAATCCAAAGCATGCTAGCATAGACTCCCCTACAAATCAAGATACAAATATTCTTTCCACTCCATCCAATGATATCAAAATTCCTCAAAATCTTCCAATCTTTGATCAAGATCCCATTTCTCAAGAATCTTATGACAATCCCCTCCTTTCGCTTTTCATCCAAAATAATTCCCTTCCATCTGAAGAGACAAGTATCCTTCCAAGTTCTTCTTCCACATCATCTAATCAATCCATACCATCTCATGATTCTATTGCATCACAAGAGAATGATAGTTCTTCCATCCTATCTAATGATGTGTTACCAACTGATGATCAAGATATGCTTTCTACAAACACTCATGATTCCCTTCCTCATCAAGATCAAGATATGCTTCCATTCAAGGATACCCTTTCATCCCATGAAGATGATTATCCTTCTCATGGTCAAGATATTCCTTTCATACCACTTCATAATCCTTTTCAAAGTCAAGATAAAAACACCCCATCATCCCCATGTCAAGAGCCTATCACACCTATTCAAGCTATCCATGAACCCCACACCCATAAATTGGGATCCTCCACCTTTATCCATTCGGGTTTACTTCCAACACCTATCCTCTCATCCATATCATATCCTCCTCAAAATGGACTCACATCTTGTTTCAAAAACAATACATATCCCATTGGTAAACGAATGTTTCAAAGTATGAATTACAAAGGAAAAGTATTGGGCCTTCATGAGCAAGGTATCCTAGAAACCCTTTCTATTCAAAGAAACCCATATCACCATAGCCTTGGTTATACACATAAGTGTCCTAGTCTATCAAACCTACCATCTATCTTAGGTCCTCATCCTAATCCACCAAACATTCCATCTATCCTAGGTCTTCATCCTAGTCCATCAAACCTTCCCTCTATCCTAGGTCCATATCCTATTTCTCAAGAACAACAAAGGCACACATCCTTGATGCCCTTTCAAAATTCTACCCACATTAACTCATCCATAATACCTCCATATCATTCATCTCAATCCACCCCTCCCATTGCTCTTGGAAGCAATTTGGGTGCCAAATATCAAAAGCTTCTATATCAAAATCCACATGTATCAAAGGATCAACATGTCTCCTCGAAGAGACATGCAAAAATAAAAGAAAATTTGATACAAAATCAAAAGAAAAATCTAAAAGGCCACAAAGGCCCATCAAAGAAAAAAGGAAATTTTCAAAGACCACAAAGGTCCATAAATCAAAAAGAAAAATGTCAAAGGTCACAAAGGCCCACAAAGAAAAAATCAAAGTCAAAATTCATGTGGATTCCTAAAAGTCTCATAGAAGCAATAAAATCTAAATTGGCATCCAAATTTGCTAATCCAAAAGCTTTCTCCAATTTTCCATCTAATAATCTATCACCTTCCAAATCAATTTTTCCTCCATTACTCCACCACCCTTCAAGGTGTGTGCCAATGTTGATCTTTCCATCCTTTCCATCTATCCATCAGCAAGCCTTCCAACCTCCTATCCATTATCCAACATTCATCCCCCATCATTCTCCTTTAATCCAAACCTTTGCATAAGTCCTTAGATTCTTCTATCATATCATTAATATGCCAACATTTAGGAGTCTAATTCCCATTTCCATGGTTTATTAAAGGGATATTTGGTTGTGAAACTCAATGCTTAAGTACTTCCTCCATCTCCCTATCATCCATATCCTATCTTCCATATTCCTCTTGCACTCTACACTTAGGGACAAGTTTCATCCATCTTATCATTCATGGTCATTATCCTTTCTAAGCTCATTCCTTACATTTCCACCTTTGATCTTGACACTTGGTTAAGGATCTTCTTGAACATCATATATCTTATCCTATACACTTTATCCATATATTCCATACCATAGCTTTCATCTTATCCATATTCCATCATTCTTACTAAATACATCATTTTTTCCTTTCCTCGGTCTTGATGAGGAATAGGGGAAAAATACTTGGGCCTTGTGTCTATATATTATCTAGTTGATCTTGATCATCACCATTCATTATCTTTATCCTTGATTTATTCCATTCCATATCTCCTAGCTTATCAAAATCCATGTCATCATGTCCCTTTGCAACCTTGAATCTTATCATGCACATCATATTTGAGCCTAGCTACAAAACATTATCCAATCCTCATATCTTTTGTCAATCAATCATCAACAATAATCAATATTATTGTACTTAGGGGAATCAGTGATCCTAAGTACTTATCATCATCATGCCTTATGGAATCAATCATTCCTGGAATCTTAATCAATCAACCATTATCATCTTTTAACAAGGGATATGTTGCTTGTGTGACATGTTTTGCAGCGAATCTTTCATTTTCACTTATCATTTATCCATGGTTGCATTACCTGTATTGTGGGGAATCTTGTTCCTTCAATCAGTCATATCATCTCATTTCATCTTAAATATCCTGAAAAATCCAAAAAAAAACAAACAAAACAAACAAACCAAAAAAAATCATAAAATCTGAAAAAGTGCAAGAAAACCTCATGTACATAACTTGGAAATATAGCTATGTCTCACCCTATTTTGGGGGCAACATCTCAACCTTACTGGGGGAAATAAATCTTGAGCTTAATAGAATGGACAAAAGCAACAAAAAGAGTGATCGAAACACAACCTAACATGAAACATAAATCACCATCGAAAATGCATCAAACATCCAATTTACAATAGACAATCCAAAAATAAAATAAAATAAAAAACATGAGTCTGTGTCAGTCAAACTCGTGGTCTCTGTGTGTATAACGTAGGCAAGGCTAATCTTTGATCAGCCCCCAAGGCCCCTAGGATAGTTATTTAGGTTAGTTTGATCCAAAATCTCGAAAACACAAAAACATCACAAAATCAGGATGGATGATCTAATCTAAATAAATGATTGAATACTATAAGCAAATGCAAGATATGTTGTACTTTTGATCATTGTTATCATTTCTTTGGAGCAACTCAATGATGTATTGAACTAGAGAAGCTAGGAAGAAGAAATGGTATTTTTCTTTGTTTGCTGTCTGTGAATTAATCATAATTACTGTGTGAATCGTCGTGGGAAGTGCTCTACAAAGTATCATGGATGACATTCCAATTCACATAGGAAAGTGGTTAATTCTTGTTTGTTTATGTAAGAAATGCTCAGGTCATCTCGGTTTAATTATATCTCAATGCTTGTGTTTGCTTGCAATATTAAAAATCATGGAAGTAGTACTCAGGTCATCATTGTCTAACTCATACCATCGATGCTTGTACTCACTTTCAACATTTTTAAAGCTCTATGATGATACAAAGCACAAATGTACTGTTAAAATTCCTATGCTTGCATATGTAGATTTGCATGGTTAAATTAGATTGCATTCATATTAGTTTTGAATCTGCATTATAGATTTTCCACATCGACTGATGATATCTATATTGACCTGCACCAGATGCAGAATCATGTCCCATGTCTTTGGGAAGAACTCTAAAATCCTCCTATGATCATAACATATTGTAAATCAGTAATATTATCAATCAATCAAAAATCAATCAACCTATCAATCTATTAAGCTCTAGCGATACTTTGATCAAATCTTGTGAGCGACTATCATTGAACCTCTCCTATCATGAGGTCAATCAATGATCAAACTATCATTGATCCTCACCTATCATGAGGAAAATCATCAACCTATCATTGATCTTCACCTATCATGAGGTCAATACATCAAATTGACCTCACCTATCACGAGGTCAATCATCAAGCATCATTGAACCTCGCCTATCATGAGGTCAATACATCGAATCAACCTCTTCTATCATGAGGTTCATCAATAAAACTATAATTATTCCTCACCTATCATGAGGATAATTATCATCACTCAATCATCAAACCTCGCGTATCATGAGGTCGAACATCATCTACTTGATCAGGAGCATCAATCAATATCGAATCAAAGGCTGACACGATTGAAAATCATCAAACACAAGGAGGCTTAATTCAAACCTCATTTAGAGGAACTTTCTACATCAATTATCGAGAGATAAATTATTTCATCATCAAATATTCATCAAATCTATGATAAATCATCAGAAACTCATAAAAATTTGAAAAATTCCAAAAAATCAAAAAATCATTAATTTATCTCCCGAGGGGGCATATATCCATCAATCACCTGAAAATCATGTTTGGGGCATTCTGAAATTTCTCGTCGATACTAGTAGCAACAGCACAAAATTTTCTTTGAAGCAATGCGTAAACACATCACTTCAAAGAGGGGAAAAATGTAGACACCTAAAAATGGTCTGGAGAATCTAATTAATTAAATACGATTTATTTGATTAATTAATCTTAATTCATCTACTTAGTAAATAAATAGAAATATTTATTTATATTAAGTTCACTGTTAATTCTCCTCCGCCCCTCATTTGGTCATTTTTCAAGCCATCACAGGGTGGACATGAGGTGGTGGTTGGGATGGACACGGTGTTCGCGGAGTGGCAAGGTCTTATCACTCCAAGCCTTTTCAAATTAGCCGAAGGGAGGTGAAGGGGATCAAATTAAGTTGGTTGCTCATGAAGATAGGGGAACCCTTGGCGTCTGACAGGGGGAATGAATGTCACAGGTTTCAAAGCACCGTTAGCTTGACACGTAGGGCACAACAATTATGGAAGCAAAAGCTGAAGGGCCGAGTGGCAACTCACTTCACATGAAGTGATAGCTGTATGTAGGCGGAAGGACGAAGGCCGTAGGATACTGTCATGGCAAGGAAAATATGCTCAACTTGCCATTATTCAGACTCGAGTGCAGAGGCTCGGCTTTACATCTCACGAGATTTTTAAATGTTCTGATGAAGCCATTCTTAATGTATGGTCTTCGAAATCTGGTTTTCCTTTTGTCTCTGTGCAGGGAACGACCGTTAAAAGCATTGCAAATGGCAAGGATGATGAAGTCAAAATTCATCATCTCCATTTTGGCGGTGGGGCTGGAATGTTTTGGTGTTGATACACCAGTCTCCTTTATGGCCACAGAGAGGTAGATAGCCTTTCGGGGGGTTACGGACCAGAGGTTAAAGTGAATTCTGCTCAAGGATGACTTGGTGTCATTAGTAGCTGTCAAAATGGCTCTAGGCAAAGGACATTTGGAAAGAAAGGAATTTGCCAGAGACAATGCTCAAATCTCCTCTCAGTTTCTAGCAGTGATTTTGGACTTGGACATCTCGAAGGCGGAGGCAAAGGAAATGATGGTGTGTCTCTTCCATGAGGACTTGCTTGGGGGTCTAGAGAAGACATTAAAAGTGGCTTTCAAAGGCAAAGGAATCTCGCGCCCCGCAGACCTGGACCTCCTTTGGGAGACGGATGATGCAGTTAAAGTCTTTCCCTTCATCCTAGACATCAAAGGGCCAGAACTATTAAGGCATAGAATGATAGTAGACATGGCTATGGAATTTTTGAAGAGAAAGCTGAAGCTTGTGCCGGAGGAAGGACTGGAATGGATGGAAGATTTCATAAGGTTTGCAGAATTAAATGGTTTTATGTGAGGCTCGGCCTCTGTGTTTGAAGTTTTTTAAGTTTTAAAATTTAATAGCTTGTCAAACTTTGGTTGGTCTTTTAGTAATAGTGCAGTGGCACTGTAACTTTGTTATCAGATGGATGAGGCTCGACATCCGACCTAAATTTTTTGTATTGTTGCTTATAGTAGTCCGTTTCTTGAAGCTTGCAATGGGACTATAAATGTTGAAATGGTGGAATTTTTTCCCGGATCAGAATGTTTTGTTGTTCGGCTCGGTGTCCACGAAGGACCTTTAATCCCTGCTTAGCAGATGCATGTATACTTTTATAAAATCAATATAAATCCTACCTTGCGCATAAAAAAAAAAAGGTTCACTATTAATTCTTCTATTTTATCACATTGTTTTCCTCTTAATTAAATAAACAAAATTAAATACTTTATTTTATTTAATTATTATCATTATTATTTCTTCTATACTTTATCCATCAGTTCTATCCTAAAAATTAAATACACAGCTTCAATAGTTGATATTATTTAATTATCTCATCACATTTCTTCTTAATTAAATAAAGATATCCTAAAATATTTAATTTAATTATCATATTTCTTCTATTTAATTTAATAATCAAAATTCTATAGTTTATTTTATTAAATTATTTACCCCTCTTTTTGCTAATTTAAATAAACTAAAAATATTTAAATTATGCATAAATTTGATCCCTCTATTCACTCACCAATAAAATTAGATTTTTTCAAATCTAATTAATTCAACTGGCATTCATGGGAAGAGCCTCAGGGACAAACCTACAGGAAATCCTCTCAATCTTCTGCCTCAAATCTTTCCTCTCATCTTGCCTGGTGTTTTCATGGGCAGGAACAATCCTCCATGATCAACTCCACCTTCTCATCTCATACCATTCAATTCTCCAGATTTAATCTCAACCTTTGTTGTGTTACCCCTATGCAAATGTGCTACCAGAAATCTATATATACAACCTTCTGAAGCATCAAAATCATCCAAGAATCATCATCTTTTATGCAAACTTACTCTGCAGGAATTAGTACTCAAGCAATCATAATCATTTAGCACTAGCATTTTAGTATCATCATAGCGTCATGGCATCAATAGATTTCATATCACGAAAGCATAGTTTCTTTTTATTGTAGCTTTCATCCATTAGGCTTCATTTACAGTAGCATCATATCATCTAGAATTCATTAGAAATCATCACATCACAACATTTAGCATCCATTCCATTCTCTAGATAGACATTTTAAATAGTTATGGTGCTTACAAATATGAGAGCTTCTGTAATTTGATAAATCTTTGGAGATAGGAGACAATGGGACGCTTTCAGGATTTTCTGTGTTTTAAATTAGTTTAATTCATGCTTAATTCTGATACAATGTTTCATTAAGAGGTGTATTTAATTGTATTTAGTTTACATTTTTCCACACTTACAGTGTTAAGTCATCACTAGGAATGCTAAAAAGTTCCTAGGGAGAACACATGTTCAATACCTAACTCAAGTGACATGAAATCATAAATTAGGGTAGGAAAATTATTTTTAAATCAAAATAGAAATGAAAACATTCATTAGATGGAAAATTTGGAAAATAAGGGGAGCACATGTGGGGAGTTCTAGATGGCTAATAAATAGAACCAATCCTAAGACACTTGTAACATGCCATAGTTTCACATTTTTATGCCTTGTAGGCTCATTTTTGTATCTTAATCATCATTATACTTGTCATGCCATCCCCTTCATTTTTAGATGCTTATATAGGTCATGATTGCTATGAAGGAATTCTAAATGATTTCCTCTTATCAATATAAACTCTCACTAATGCTTCTTTCACCTACTTATTTCAAACATTACAAATACTTGAGCATGTGAACTAGTTTTGTAGGCATTAGCTAGTATTTCTTACATTAGACAAAATTGTAAGAAATTGGGACAAGACCATAGCTTTTTTTATAGAGGAGTAGAAAATATAAAACTATAATCATATATTCTTTTCTCATTTATGAACACATATATAATTATAGGTTTCAAATATTAGGCATCTATCACATTGTATCAATCTTTGGTAGGCACATTGGAGAATTTAAAAACATATGTTAGTATAACTCTTTACATAATATTTAATTATATTTTATAATCTATTTAAATGCTAATTATTGCATATAGGATAATTTTTTTTATCTTCCTTAATACAACCTATTGAAAATTTTACTTTACCTACATCAAAATTTAATAGAGATTAATTTAAAACTAAGAATCTATAATTTAAAAATCTCCAAGTTCTAATATAAAAAATTACTAAAAATATATAATTTAAAAATAAGTATTCACTAATTTTACAAGAATTTTAATCTAAAAGGTTAAAACATGAATTATAATTTAAGAACTAAAAAACCCTACAAACTATAATCCAAAACTTAAATAACCATATTTTCTCTCAAAAGTGACACAAAACTATTTTTTTCACAATTTGACAAGTGTAAAGGAAACACCATCAAGGGCTTGATTTAAGCCTAGGGAGTTCTATCAAAGAGTGTTTGATCTAAGGAGATTTAATCTAAGCCTCTTTAATGAAACCACTCTAGACTTATATCATTCATTTTTTAGAAAAATATTTGGTTTTGGATGTCCCACAAGTGAAAAACACTATAATGGGATTGAACCTTGATAAATTAGAGAAAAAAATTGAAGAATTAATATTGGAGAATAATTTACCATAATTTCAAGAAATGGTAAAGATGGATTTGACCAACTTAATATTAGATGGTATTCTAGAATAAAATAATCTTGCACTTCCCCTCTTATGGTGTAGATCAACGAAATAGAGAATCAATATTTTAAATGAAGGTAAAAGGATATTCTCAAAGGTGAGAGACCTTGGTAATGGTGCACTAGTAGACCTTCAATATTTCATCAAGATAATTCATTGTTCTTTTGTTAATGATGATTAAATTATGAATCTAGTCAGCGATATAGTTAAAGAAGTATCATATTTAACCATGTAGAACATAACTGAAGAAACTATTGATCATCTTGTTAAAATGAAGAATTAATTTGACACTTTTGAAGGATACCTTCCAACACATAATAAAATCACAAAAAATATTTCAAATACTATCATGTCAAGGGATATTTATTTCTTATACTTGTATAGATCAAATTTTAATGCAGTAAAGGAAGATTGGGATAGTCTTTTGGAATATTTACAAGGTGATCTTCCTAAGGTTGAATAAGAAACGATCCAAATTCATAATGGTAGTAAAGAAAAATAAATATTAGAAAAAATGAAAATTGTTCACATGTTAAATTTAAGCTTAAATGTAATGATAGTATAAACACCTAAATGCATACTTGTATTTTAGCCATCACCATACCAAATCTATGTGGGTATGTGGCGACTGATTATGCTATACTGTACACCCCGACATGTATCCTCAGCGAAAAAGGAGAAATCACCAAAAGAGAAAAAAAAATGACTTTGTAAAACCCTAATTTTGGGAAGCTTCTAAAAGGCTTGTTAAAAGGGGTTGGGATGGGTGTTATAGTATGTAGAAAAAGGCGATTATTTGCAAGATTGTAATAGGTTTTGCACTAGATAATAAAATCATTGTATGACAATGGTTTTGTGGATGTAGCTCGGATTGGGTGAACCACGTTAAATTCTTTGTGTTGTCTTGTTTCTACTATAATTTTTTGTGTTTTATTTCTCTATTTTATTGATTAAATATGCATTTGGCTGTTAGATATCTGTTTCTAACCCTAAAAATCTACTCCACATATCTACTTCAAGCACTAATCTATAGGCGATCTCACAGTAGTATGTCCCAAAATTTGGCCAAAGTAGAACATTGAAATCAATTTCTTTCACCAAATTTTCACTTTTTGACACCTATAACAACTAAATAGTTAAAAATTTGAAAATGATATGAACTAGTGAATTTTGAGATTTTGTCTATAGATTATAAATATATATTAAAAAAAAAATTAAAAAAATTATGAGATTTTTGTGTAACTTTAAATAACTTTTTATAGTTAGTAATATTTTTAGAATGCGGTGTTTATTTGATATAACATGATTTATTTGTCTAGGAAGGATAAATTATAAATTTTTCAACATAGATTCATAACAAAGATATCTAGGGCATGGATATTTTCCATAATTTTCTACAGAATAATTTAATTTGTATAACTTTTTGAATTGATATTAGTTGTAATTCAAACATAGGTTCTTTCAATATCACATAATTTTTTTGTATTCATCCAATTTTTTTTAAATTTTTTTGTAAAAATAAGATCAATACCTAGAGGATAGTATTTTTTTTTAATTATCTATTTTACTATTTTTCCATGTGTGTGGAATAGAGACCTTCACAATTGCTAAAAAAATTGTTTTCACTAAAAAATAGAAAATAAATATAATAATAAAAAATAAATATATTCAATATTATACTCATTGGAAAGCTTACTTCAAGTGTTATGGGCTACAAATTATCTTTTCATATTCATTACATTTTTTGGTCCAAACCAAGGTTGGAAACATAAAATTTTGAGGAAAATGTGAGGCCTAAGGTGGAAATGTCACTTTTAGGGCCATCATTTGAAGGTATACCATTTCCATAATTTAAAAAAAAAAACTTCAAACAAAAGTAATTTCCATAAAATGAAAAAAGGGGATGTTCAAACGAAGGTCCCCTTTTTCATTTTTTGGAAATTAGCTTTGTTGAAAGTGTTTTTTACATTTTAAACCTTTGAATGAAGGTCCACCTTTGAAAAAAGGTACTTTTTAATGCACCTTCAAATGAAGGTGCCTTCATTTAAAAATATACCTTCAAGAAAAGGTGTTTTTAAATTTTCACCTCCATCTGAGTTTAAAAATGTGATTTCCCACACGTGGGAATCGCTATTGTTGGTTAAACCCTATTCATTCATTCTTCTAACATGTCTTGATTATTCAATTATCCAATATAATATTTCATCCTACATTGATTGAATAAATTACCTTTATTTGATTAACTAATCTTACTCATTTATCACTTTGGGCTAATATTGCAAGAATCTTTGTATCTTGCAAGTGATGGAGGAGAGTGGGTTAGTCTTGCATACTAATCCATTATTCATACACCTTGCTTAAATAAAATATACCTCACATATATTCACTTATGACAAGGAAATCCCTATAATACCTTGTACAAACCTAGCATAGTGAACCTACCAATTGTTCAAAATTTGTTAGCAATTATCCCTTAAATTTTCTCACACCATACTTCCAAAAATAGAATGTTGGGCCACAAACAACAAAAAATCAAGTTTTTGGTTAGAATATTGAGATTAATAGGCCATATATTTTCTTACTAGGTTAAAGTATTTTTGTGGTCCTACAAAATCACACACTAATACTTGATTATCTAGGATTCTCTTGTGTATATATGTTTATCTTTCTTGTGCTAAAAATGTACAATAACTTGATTCAAACCATTATAAAATATAACTCCAATAAAACTAAGAAACCATGACTCAATTTTTTAACCAATTTATGAATCCCTTCTTGATTTTGATGATAATGATAGCCTTGTTCATCAGCATGAATATCATGAAGATTGTAGTCTTGTAAATAAAGAAAATATACTAATAAACCCCTTTACAATATTATCTCATGAAATATTATCTTAGGCCCTAATTTACTAATCATAAACCATCAAGAGTCCTCAGACCAAGAACACCCTAGCACAAGCTATCCCACAAATCCAAGTTAAAAATTATTTGTCATAACCATAGCAAGAGAAACACACCATTAGATAATATATTTTAGTAAGACAAATATGTCATGGTTAGATGCCTTATAATCATGGGATCCAAGCTTCCCTTGAACTAAAACTTGAATATCTAGGTAGGGTAAACCTTCCAAATAGAAAAATACAAGGCTAATCCTCATCCAACAAGTCCTAAATTACCTCCTTTAATTCCTAGTCCAATTATCCCCCTAGATTTTAATCCATCAAATCATCCCTTATCCTCTCTTAATCATAGTCAATATATACATCCAATAATTCCTAAACCATCAAATCCTTTGTCTATCCATACCATTCCTTGTCCTTGTCCATCAAACCATCCATCTATCTATATTAATCCTAAACTATAAATTTTTCCATATAACCACAGTAATCATAATCCATATACCCATCCATCAACCCTTACTATGTATTATTCATAAATCCTAATCATAATTCATCAATCCATGTAGATCCTAGCCAATCCACTAATATAAATCATAATCAAAACACCCCATGTTTTTAACCTCATTAAGGAGAAATTATTATTGTGTAAGAGATCCCTTCATGCAAAAAAAACTAAAATTGAGATGAGATTTCTCAAATCTATAGTAAAAATGAATAATTGGAAACCCTATCTCCATACATAGGTCCTCTATCACAATTTTTTCTAAAGCTTAATCAAAACATAAATAATCCAATCAATCTAATAAACCCTATAAATATGAATGATGTGATCCAAGGGATACTAGCGAGGAATCAAAAACCATGAATTTGAGAAGTTATGTTACACCCCACACAAAGATGAGAATTTTTAGGTTATCCCAAATCCCCTTAACATTTCTACTCCCACAAATCAACCCATGCAAAAATATAAGAGAAATAAATTGAAACCTTTCAAACTATCCATGAGATTCAAAATCTATAAACCTCACAAAATGTAAAAAATCCCACTTATCAATATTTGAAGTTGACTAACTACATCCAAGAGATAATTGATAAAGGAAAAATAGATCATAAGGATAGTTCAACCATATTTCAAAAAAAAAAAAAACAAGATCCTTACCCATGCCATGATTAAAATTATATAAAAATCTCATTGACCCTCTCAAAGAACTAACATTCTATTTATTAGGCCTAATACCTTGATCCAGTTTGGTTTCCTCACAAGTGAGAAATTTGAGAATATCAATAGTGGAAACTACCTAATGATAGATTCACATCTTGTTTTAAAATTAGAAAATAACCAATCACAAGTTAAATGCATAAAATCATCAACTATTAAAGCAAAGGACTGGGCCTTCACAAATAAGGAATCAATGAACCCATCCATGTTTATGAAAACAAAAGACTCCAAGGAATCATATACAAATATCCTAATAAGTAGAGTAAGTATGTTACTCTTACTATAAAAATGGGTACCCTTGTCATCCCACTAAGGGACATGCTACCACCAATCCTTTCATTGACTAAATCACCTTGATCAAAAACCATCCACCTCTTGAATCCATCACATAGGATCAAAAAAATTACACACCATTTAAAATTTTCCATAATGATGAATCTATCACTACCATCATGGGTTTATAACATAATATCTCCCTAAGGATCATAAAATGAGATTTGAAATATAGTTATATGTAGTAGAATATCCCAAGGAACTAATTCAAACACTTAAAATTGACGCAGCTAAATGGTCTCAATCCCAAAAATTTCAATGGCCAAAAATATAGATGGATCAAAAATTCCCATATTTCTAATTCCACCATCTAATATTCAAAAAATCAAAACCCCTATATGCAAAAATCCTAAATTGTAAAAGCTCATTTGGGTTCGAAGATCTAATTTTCTAACTCCTAGTAGCTCAAAACCAAAGTCCATTAATCTAAAGCCAAAATTTAGTGGTACACGATCCCCCAAAAAAATGACAATCCACTTGGACCCCAAAATCTATTAATCCCAAATTCTTGTAAACTACATATCCAAGCAAAACCTAGTAAGCTAGAACATAAATTTTGTTTGGGTCACAAAATATAGAAATAGGGATACCCAATATAATTCCCAACATCCAATCATCCAAGAGCATAAAATATAGAATCACTTAAGCCCATGGTGTAGAGAAGAGTGGAGAACTTACAATAGACTCAAAACTGATAAGTTCTCAACAAGACATCAACCCTTGAAATCACAATCATCTAAATTGTTCATCAACTAACACCAAAAAGGTTATAGCCTCCAAAACTCAACAAATGGGCTTATCTTTTAGAGAAATCTGTACATTGGCCACCCAAACATTAGACTAGACTTGCCTCTGATCCCAAAATATTATCCTAAAATATTTCACAAAGTTTCCTTGTACCAACATAGGGAATCATCAAACTGCCCTGCAAAAAAGTTACAAGAATTAGCCCTATTTTACAAAAAAATTATCCTCCAATAACCTTATACTCATAGAAAATCCTTGGAAAGTCACTAATTACATCCCAAAACTCCCAATTTCACAAGCCATTTGTAGATTTATGGATTTTACTTCGCTGTCCCAATAAACCCTCATTTTTCACACAAAGATCTAGGGTTTTCTTAAAAATACACATACCCAAGCTTATGCAGCACAAAAAATGCATCAAAAAAGTCACAAATACCTCGCTTAAGGACAAAATACCATCACACAGGCTGTCCCATCAATACTTTGTCGAAACACTACTTTGGTTCTATATTTTCATAAGGGAAAACACATTTTTTAGTGCTAGTTATTCACCCTACATCAAATGTCTCCCCTCCATAGCCCACAAATATATTTGTACATCTTATCTACCCTCATTTATGTCATCCCACTAAAACACAGGGTCTATATAGTAGGTGGGATGACTAATGTGTCATATTGTCCACAAATAGAGCCTTTTACTGTTTCTAAATAGGCAGTTCTAGAAAAAGTAAGTTTTCTCTCACAAAACACAATATTAAAGCCTCAAATTTAATCCAATGGAAATTTATTCCATGCCCCAAAAAGATCAAACAAATTTCAAGGCCAACTACAGATGGTACGACCTATACAAAATGTTAAAAGTTTGGGAAAACAAAGAAAACACAATGAAATGCAAAAATGGATGATGCATTTCTTAATGAAAATGCATTACAATTCTTCTCCAACCTTTACTCGAGCCCTTGAAGGATTTTAAATATATTTCCCATTTGAAACTAACTTCTTCAAACGTCCATAACTATTATTTAAATTCCCAAGACTCTTAATATTCCCATAAAATAGTATTTTAACAAATTTGCCTAACATAATTTTTTTCCTTTTTATGCAACTTATTAATCCCTAAACTCAAATGACCAGACAAAACCCAAAATTACATAAAGGATGGTCTTTTAGACCTTATTTGGATTGAATAAACTCAAACCACACTAAACTACCCCTTAACTCACTTTTGACCAACATCAAATTATCAAACTTTGAAGATAAGGTGTAGGTGTTGTTGCACCATACACCCCCATTGGAAAAGACTCATGCTTCATGAGTTGCAGATTATACCAACTTTTCTAATCCTTATACATTCTCCATTGCTCTACAAAAACCTTCCACTATTCCATACATTGTACTTTATACTGCCTTGCATTCTTGGCTTTGTTTACACTTGTTTGATGCAGAGCAGAGTGGAGAACTTACAACAGATTCAAAACTGATCAATTCTCAGCAAGACATCAACTCTTGAAATCACAATCATCCAAATTGAATCAACTAACACCAACAAGGTTATAGCCTCCAAAACTCAAAAAATGGGCTTATATTTTAGAGAAAGCCATACATTGGCCACCCAAACATCAAACTAGACCTACCTCTAATCCCAAAATATTGTCCTAAAATATTTCACAAAGTTTCCTTGTACCAACATAGGGAATCATCAAACTACCTTGCAAAAAGGTGACAAGAATTAACCCTATTTTACAAACAAAGTATCCTCCAATAACCTTGTACTCATAGAAACTCCTTGTACAGTCACTAATTACATCTCAAAACTCCCAATTACACAAGCCATTTGTAGATTTATGGCTTTTACTTTGTTGTCCCAATAAACCCTCATTTTCACACAAAGATCTAGGGTTTTCTTGAAAATACACATACCTGGGCTTATGAAGCACAACCAATGCATCAAAAAAGTCACAACTACCCTGCTTAAGGAAATAATACCATCACATAGACTGTCCCATCAATACTTTGTCGAAACACTACTTTGGTTCCATATTTTCATAAGGGAAAACACATTTTTCAGTGCTAGTTCTTCACCCTACATTAAATGTCTCGCCTCCATATCCCACAAATATATTTGTACATCTTATCTACCCTTATTTATGTCATCCCACTAAAACATAGGGTCTATATAGTAGGTGGGATGACCAATGTGTCATATTGTCCACAAACAAAGCCTTTTACTATTTCTAAACAGGCAGTTCTAGAAAAGTAAGTTTTCTCTCACAAAACACAATATTAAAGCCTCAAATTTAATCCAATGGAAATCTATTCCATGCCCCATGAAGATCAAACAAATTTCAAGGCCAACCACAGACTATACGACCCATACAAAATGTTAAAAGTTTTGGAAAACAGAGAAAACAAAGTGAAATGTAAAAATAAACAATGAATGTCTTAATGAAAATGCATTACAATTCTTCTACAAGATTTTACTCGAGCCCTTGAAGGCTTTTAAATACATTTCCCATTTGAAAATAACTTCTTCAAATGTCCATAATTGTTATTTAAATTGCTACAACTCTTAATATTCCCATAAAATAGTATTTTAACAACTTTGCCTAAGATCATTTTTTTCCTTTTTATGCAACATATTAATCCCTAAATTCAAATGACCACACAAAACCCAAAATTACATAAAGGATGGTCTTTTAGACCTTATTTGGATTGAATAAAATCAAACCACACTAAACTACCCTTTGACTCACTTTTGACCAACATCAAATTATCAAACTTTGAAGATAAGGTGTAGGTGCTCCTACACCAGCCCATAATTCCCTCAATTCAAAAATCCAAAAATCACCATGTAATCAAACAAAAAATATAATCTTAAAACCTAGCATGGTGTGTAATTTTTTTTATCATCCCTCTCGGCCCCACAAGACATCTACATATACCTTCACTACCATGCCTCTTTTACCTATACCAATATATCATCCCACATACCCCCATCACATATCCCTTTCATCCAATCTTTTGAATAAGTATACCCCCATATTACCTACCTCCCACTCCATTTTCTTTGGTAATACCCTAGGAGAAACCAATCTAGCAATCTATGATATTAAAAATAACATTTATTGAGTGTAAAAATAGTAGTATTATCCACTATTGAGATATGGTTTTGTACACCATTGCATAAAGTGATCTATTATATTTTTGTAATTAAATAATTATTTAGTTGTGATACACCTTGGTGGTGTTGTTAATTAGGCTAGGTAATTATTTGGGGTCCACTTGATGTTGTATTATAACATTGTATTATTATTATTTATGTGGGAGACATGTGATAATAATTTAATATTGGGGAAATATTAAATAATGTGATGTCTTAGTACCCAATATTAAATGAGGGGTTAGTGGTTTTGTAATCACATGGTTTTTTGGTACATGGTTTCACCTTAACGCTAGTTGTATTTTGTGTGATCTTGTGTCTATAAAAGTAAACACATGTGTAGTGGTTTAGGTTGGCCGAGTGGGTTGGCTGTCATTATTGAGTCTTTTTGTGGAGTGCATTTTTGAAGCATGGCATGGGATGTGTGGATTCATGCTTGGACATATGGGAATGCATTGGAGGGCTTGATGCTTCATAGGTATTCATTGTAACTCTTGTATTACATTATTATTGATTAATATGATGGAGTATGGATGCTTTTGGAGGCTGGGTTTTTCCCTCTTGAGGGTTTTCCCAAGTTATATCTTGTGTTATCTTGTGGCTTGTCTATTTGATCTATGCATTTGGAAAACTTGTATGCATGTTAATCTCTCATGGGTTATGTAGAAAATGATTTAAGATTGTGGGTTTGAATGCAATATTTCCTAACAAGTGGTATCCGAGCTTTCATAGTTAAATTTTTGTTATAACCCTAGTTTGAGAGTTTTTTGCAAAGTTGAAGCCATAGACATGCATGTAGGGTTTGAGTCATTACAAGATATGGAACTCATGTTGTAGGTGTTTGTTTGCTAATTTGGGCTTTTGGGTTGTCAATATTTGTTGGGTTTATTGTAGATCTAAAATTTTCCAATTTTGGGTGAAAAAGGGTTTCTTGGTTTGAATTTGCATTTGAGGGTTTTGTAGGAGAAATTTCATGGATGACATCTTGAGACAAAATGAACCTCATGGTTGGATTCAAGTTGGCCGAGAAATGAATTTTGACATAAAATTCAACCAATTTTGGAAAAATTGAAAAAAAGGAAAAACAAATTTTAGTAAAAAGCCTATTTTCCTATGTGTAGGATTTTTTTGAAAAATAAAATAAAATATTTTCCATAGAAAAAAATTTTGTACCCTACAAAAATAAAAATAAAATCGTTAAAATTTGCATTGAAAAATATTTAAAATATAAATAAATAAATAAACAAAGTTTATTAGGAAAAGGCTATCTAGCCCCCAAAATGGCATGGGGCGTTGGATGCCAGATGCCCATGCCCCTACATACTCTCTGACCACTCGTGCACCAACCAGCTGTGTGCTGTAGGCAGGTCGTATTTGTCAGTTTTTTTTAATTTACAGTGCCCAATATGTATTTTGACATCATTTTTTAAATTTGTTGCATCGTTTTTTAAATTTGTCGCGCCATTTTTTAAATTTGTCATTCATCATTTTTGCTACTTTCCTGACTCCTATTGGTTTCTGCTCCTCCAAACTCTTCTTGCTAGTATAGACCTTACACTTCTCCAATTTGGCGAGCTACAACCCGAAAATTAGGTTTCAACAAAGGTCTTAGAGAATGTTTATTAAAATGAAAATTATGGCCAAGATCTTAATAATGAGCACATTTAGGTTTTAACATTACGACATCTTTTATCCTTATATATTAGCATAATTAATATATAATGTGTATTTTATATAATAAAAAATAAATTATAAATAATATAATTATACTAATTATTATTATATATTATATTTTTTAACAAAACTATTAAATTCATATATAAAATTATTATAATTAATAATTAATAATAATTATATTTTTATATAATATAAAAAATTAATATATAAATATAATATAAAATATAATTAATATATTATATATATTTAATATAATATTAATACAAATTAAATTATATATAATATAGTTATATTTATTATTATATATAATAGTGTTTATAGGTTATATTATTATTATATATTCTATAATAAAAATTATTAAATTTAAATATGAAATTATTATAATTAATGATTAATATATTCTTATATAGAACAAATTAAAGTAATATATATAAAAATTGATAGTTTAATTGATCTATGGAGAGATTAGGAAAAGAAAGAGAGATTAGAGGGGGAGATAATTCTATATAGAGAGAGGAATATATACTAACACTTGCACCTAAAGGAGGTTCAAGGATTACATCAACAGAAAACTATATGTATGTTAATATGTTATAGAGTATGTGTTTGTGCATGGATGTGCTGCAAATTCTAGTTGCATGTGGCTAGATTAAAAAAATAATAATAAGTGCTAAATAATGGAATGAAATAAATTTAGACAAATTTAGAGTTTTTCTTTAAAGTAATTAAGAACTATCTAATTATGAGATATTTGCATTCAGATTTAAAACATAAGCCAATTCAAATGAAAAAATATATTTGTCATCAAATTGACAAAAAATACTACAAATGGAAATAGAATGTTCTCATCCAATTGTAAAATCAATATTTATTTAGCTTTTATGTGATAAGAGAGAAAAGAGAAACCAACTTTTGACTGGTTGTTTCATGTCAACAATCCAAGGATGGTATGTGCCCTTGGGGAGTTATTCTCAAGGTACCATGGCATTTGATCAAGGATATGATAATTCACCTTAAAGACCTCTTCAATGTACCCATTGCACACTTAAGGAGACAAATATATAGAGAGAGAAAGAGAAACAAAGAGAAAAGGGAGAGGGAGATAGAGATAAGATATAGATAGGTGGAGAGAGAAAAATAGGAGAGCAAGAGAGAGGGAAAAAAATGAGACAAAGGAGGAGAAATAGACGAAGATAGAGATAAAGGGATAAAAAGAGGGATAGGGAGAAAAAAAGAAGAGAGAGTAAAAAAGATAGAGATAGAGATAGAGAGAAAAAGAGAGATAAATAGAAACAAAGAGATAAAGAGGGAGACAAAGAGATATAGAGAGATAGGTAGAGATATAGAGGAATAAAGAGGGACATAGAAAGAGGCTTAATAGTGAGGTAGATAGAGAAAAATAGATGAAGGAAAAGAGAAAGAGAGAAGAGGAGAGAGACATAGATAAAGATAGTCACATAAAGAGATAAGGAGATAAAGATAAAGAGGAAATATATATATATATATATATATAGATAGATAGATAGATAGATAGATAGATAGATAGATAGATAGATAGATAGATAGATAGATAGATAGAGAGAGGTAGAGATATAAAATGAATAGATATAGATATAGAGAGGGTGATTGATATATCTCTCCCTATTGCTCTCTATCTCTCTATATCTCCCATTATCTATGTCACTCCCTCTCCCCCCTCTCTCTCATTCACTCTATCTCTCCTAATCTATATCTCTATCTCTATTTCTCTCTTTATCTCCCTCTCACTCCTCTCTCTATCTCCTTCTGTCCATGGATATATTTTTCTACCTCTTTCACCATCTCTCTATCTCTTTCACTATCCCTCTCTATCTCTCTATATCACCCCCTTTCTATGTCTCTCCCTCTCCCTCTATATTTATTGAGCTATCTCTCCATCTCTATTTACCTATCTATAATTCTCTCTATTTGTCTATCTCTTTGTCTTTCTCTCCCTCTCCTCCTCTATATCTCCTTATATATCTATCTCTCTATCACTCTATCTCAACATCTATATCTCTTTATCTCTCCATCTATATCTCTTTGTCTATCTCTTTTTCTTTCTCTCCCTCTCCTCTATATCTCCTTATATACCTATCTCTCTATCACTCTATCTCACCATATATATCTTTATCTCTCCATATATATATATTTATATTTCTCTACCTTTTCCTTTATAAAGAGATATTGATGGTGAGATAAAGAGATATAGATGGTGAGATAGAGTGATAGAGAGATAGATATATAAGGAGATATAGAGGAGAGGGAGAGAAAGACAAAGAGAGAGAAAAATAGAGAGAATTATAGATAGGAAAATAGAGATGGAGAGAGGAAGAGAGAAATTTGGGGAGCTAGAGAAAGGGAGAAAGAAGTAGGAGGAGATAGAGATATATGAGAAGAGAAAGAGAGAGATAGAGAAATATGGGAAGAGAAAGATAGAGATAGAGATGTATGTGAAGAGAAAGGGAGAGAGAGGTGGAGATCGATAGATAGATAGAGGGGTAGGAAGAGAGAAAGAGAGGGAGAGATGGGGAGAGATAGAGAGAGGGAAGGAGATAAAGGGAGAGAGATAAGTAGAGGAGGAGAGATAGAGAAGAGGGGGAGAGAGGAAGAGAGAGAAGGGGAGAGATAGGTAGAAGAGGGAGAGAAAGAAGAAGGGGGATAAAGGGAGAGAGAGAAGAAGATGTGGGATAGAGGGAGAGATACCTCAATAAATATAGAGGGAGAGGGAGAGACATAGAAAGGGGGTGATATAGAGAGATAGAGGGGGATAGTGAAAGAGATAGAGAGATGGTGAAAGAGGTAGAAAAAGATATGGATAGAAAGAGATAGAGAGAGGAGTGAGAGGGAGATAAAGAGAGAAATAGAGATAGAGATATATATTAGGAGAGATAGAGTGAATGAGAGAGAGAGGGGGGAGAGGGAGAGATATCTCTATAGATAGAGAGGGGGAGAGGGATTGATATAGATAATAGGATATATAGAGAGATAGAGAGCGATAGGGAGAGATATATCAATCATCCTCCCTATATCTATATCTATTCATTTTTATCTCTCTACCTCTCTCTATCTCTTTGTCTTCCTCTCTATTTGTATGTTTCTCATTATCTCCCTCCCTCTCTCTCTCTATATATATATCTTTTCTTCCATCTACTTATCTTTATCTCCTTATCTCTTTATGTGACTATCTCTATCTATGTCTCTCTCCTCTTCTCTCTTTTTCTTTTCCTTCATCTATTTTTCTCTATCTCCCTCACTATCAAGCCTCTTTCTATGTCCCTCTATATTCCTCTATATCTCTACCTATCTCTCTATATCTCTTTGTCTCCCTCTTTATCTCTTTTTTCTATTTATCTCTCTTTTTCTCTCTATCTCTATCTCTATCTCTATCTCTATCTCTATCTCTATCTCTATCTCTATCTCTATCTCTATCTCTATCTCTATCTCTATCTCTATCTCTATCTCTATCTTTGTTTCTCTCTCTTCTCTTTTTTTCTCCCTAGCCCTCTTTTTATCCCTTTATCTCTATCTTCATCTATTTCTCCTCCTTTGTCTCATTTTGTTCCCTCTCTCTTGCTCTCCTATTTTTTCTCTCTCCACCTATCTATATCTTATCTCTATCTTCCTCTCCCTTTTCTCTTCCTTTCTCTTTCTCTATATGTTTGTCTCCTTAAGTGTGCAATGGGTACATTGAAGAGGTCTTCAAGGTGAATTATCATATCCTTGATCAAATGGCATGCTACCTTGAGAATAACTCCCCAAGGGCACATACCATCCTTGGATTGTTGACATGAAACAACTAGTCAAAAGTTGGTTTCTCTTTTCTCTCTTATTACATAAAAGCCAGATAAATATTGATTTGACAACTGAATGGGAACATTCTATTTCCATTTGCAATAATTTTTGTCAATTTGATGAAAACTTTCTTTTTTCATTTGCATTGGTTTATGTTTTAAATTTGAATGCAAATATCTCATAATTAGATAATGCTTAATTTCTTTAAAGAAAAAATCTAGATTTGTCTAAATTTATTTCATTCCATTATTTAGCACTTATTATTAATTTTTTAATCTAGCCACATGCAACTAGAATTTGCAGCACATCCATGCACAAACACATACTCTATAACATATTAACATACATATAGTTTTTTATTGATGTAATCCTTGAACCTCCTTTAGGTGCAAGTGTTAGTATATATTCCTCTCTCTATATAAAATTGTCTCCCCCTCTATCTCTCTTTCTCTTTCCTAATATCTCCATAGATCAATTAAACTATCAGATTTTTTATATATTAATTTAATTTGTTCTATATAAGAATATATTAATCATTAATTATAATAATTATATCTATATTTAATAATTTTTACTATATAATATAATACTAATATAACCTATAAACACTATTATATGTAATAGTAAACATAATTATATTATATATAATTTAATTTGTATTACTATTATATTATATATATATAATATATTAATTATATTTTATATTATATTTATATATTAATTTTTTGTATTATATAAGAATATAATTATTATTAATTATAATAATTTTATATACGTATTTAATAGTTTTGTTAAAAACTTAATATATAATAATAATTAGTATAATTATATTATTTATAATTTATTTTTTATTATATAAAATATACATTATATATTAATTATGCTAATATATACTTAATTACGAAGGATAAAGGATATCCTAATGTTAAAACCTAAATGTGCTAATTATTAAGATCTTGGCCATAATTTTCATTTTAATAAACATACTCTAAAACTTTCATTGAAACCTAATTTTTAGGCTGTAGCTTGCCAAATTAGAGAAGTGTAAGGTCCATACCAACAGGAAGAGTTTGGAGGAGCAGAAACCAATAGGGGTGGGGAAAGCAGCAAAAAACGATGAATGGAAAACTTAAAAAATGATATAAAAATACATGTTGGGCACCCTAAACAAAAAAAAAAACCTAACAAATATGACATGTTTGCAACACACAACTGGTTGGTGCACGAGTGGTCAAAGAGTTTGCAGGGGCATAGGCATCCAATATCTGATGCCCCATGCCATTTTGGGGGTTGGATAACCTTTTCCAGTTTATTGGGGGAGGGGTATGTAGACATCGCCTTGCACCCATTGTATTATGTTGATAGATGTGCCTGTGGCTGCAAGTACCCTGATAGAGGTACCTGTGGTACCCACTGTCAATGATACTCACAGTACCATAGTCAACCAGCCGATCAGCATGGCCTTTGGTCACTGGCCTGGCGGGCCCAAATTTCCACCATTTTAAATATTTTAAATAAATTTTTTATTTAACGTTTTTTAACTAAAATTAAAATGTCATTTTCAAATATAAAGGGGTCGGACTTGAAAATTTTATTATGCCATAATTTATGATATGGTTAGGTCTATACGTAGGGGGAATTTTTTATTTTTGGGAAAATTAAATTAGATTTGATAAAATTTTGAAATCCGCTATCTAGCAGCCATGAGGTCTTTTTCTAGTAGTTTTTTCAAATTTGTATAACTTTTTCCCAGTATGTCATATTTTTGACTTCTTATAGTCATTGGAAAGATGGTTCTGAGAACTACATAGTGGTATAGGTTTGGTTCCTTTATTTTTTGATTTTGACATGTTTTTGGGGCCTAGAAGTCAGATGTTCTCGTTTGCACAGTTTTGGTCATAACTTTTGCATACATAATTAGATTTTCGATTTCGAAGAGATGTTGTAGAGAATTTGTAGTGTACTACATATTGGTTCATTCATATTATCAATTTGTGGTGTAGGGAATGTTTGGTACTTTTTTGATCGCTTGTAGGTGCTTAATATTTGGGGTGTGATTATGTGAGCATCCAGACGAGTCAAGAGGTGAAACATTGAGGGAGTACATGTTTTTATATGTTATTTATGATGCTACAGTTGATTATTAGATTGGTGCTTCTAGGTACATGTTTACAAGTGTTTTTTAGAATTGGGACTTTGATGGTGATAGGTACATAGGTTGTCTTTGGCTTTGAGGACATGGTTTGACATGGTTTGATACTTGGAGTCTTGTATGGGTGATAGTTGAGTGCAGGTACAGTTATGCCTATGATTATGGTGTCATGGATATGTAGGTACATTTGATACATTGGTGCGACATGATCATGTATGTGGTGTTTGATGGTGATATGGTTTGATGTTAGGAGATTGTACTTATCTTCTTGATGATTATTTAGTTCCTTAACTATGATTACTCTTTTGTGGAAATGGTTGGAAAATTAGATCAATGGTTGATTTGGTGTTTGAGTCTTGATGTCTACATGGTTATCTTCTTTGATATCTTAGTTTGTAGTTACTAATGTGATGATGAGTTTGCATGTTTCAGTGGTTTGGATCTACGAGTTATGCATCTTGTAGGTGTGTAGAGCTTATTGAGTTGTAGTGTGATGACTCAGATGTGGACTATCTATATCCACTAGGTTTGATTCATTATTGTTGTAGATTTCATTAGTTGGAGTTGTCTGTTGTCATTTGTGCATTGGTATGTTTTTTCGGGATTGAGAGGATGGATGATTCAAGTAATTGATTAGTCAGTTCATAAGACTTGTAGCATGTGGTTTGATCATTATTTCATGATAACTTGGTACATTCATTGGTTATACACTTTCAGTGTGATCTTTTGATAGTGATGACTTGGAAATTTTGGATTGGTTTATGATGTTTTGTTGGAAGTTGTATGTATCTTCTTCGCTTGGAGATCTTGGTTTGCTCGTATGTTACTGACATTGCAATTGAGCTTGTGTAGACCTGGATGATCTTCATGGAGAGGATGGTTATCATGATTCCATGTGTAGCTCGTATCACGGTTCAGTGGGAGTTGTTGGCAATGATGTGGATGCATCATTGGGTATGGTTATATTCATGTGATTAGAGATATGTTTTCTTGGTTTAGATTATATTTGATATTATGTCATGGTTTACTCTTGATGCTAGCTTAGAGTTTTGGCATGATATGAGTTCTCTTGAGGCCAGGATGTATGTTATAGTGCATGTGATCTCCTAGGAGGAGATGGTTAGATCATGTTGTCATGATAGGTTCTTGATTTCATAGTTGGAGCTTTGACATTGATTATGTGTGATTCTATTTGTATTGAGTACATTGATCATTTGCTTGATTACTTCATGATGGTGCTATGTTGCATTTAGAGTTTGGCATGCAATGATCAGTTATAGGTGCTTGTGGATACTTAGAGATGTAGGTGATGGTTGGATTTCTTTTGTACTTAGAGACATTTGCTTGAGACGGTTACTCTTTGGAGATTTCAATAGGAAGATTTAGGAGCTTTCACCTAGTATGGAATGATAGAGGAGATTGTTCTTGGAGTGAGTCATGATGACTTGGTTATCCTAGAGGAGCATTCTCATTCCCCACTCTTGGTCTACTCGACAGTTTATTATTTGAGAGGTATTTTCCCATTATATATTTCATATGTGTTATGTTTCATGCTTTGATTCTCATGGGATTGAGTTGATTCATGGTGATTATGTATACTTGTTTGAGGATGGTTTAGCATGAGATTATATTCTTTATCTTTCATAGATATAGATCTTGAGCTATGTTAGTTAGTTCTGGAGGATTCATTTGAGGGATGTTATGGCATGGTTATCTCCTTGTGCATTTGAGTTTATGATATCATTCTTTGATGAGGATTGTTAGAAGATGGTTTATGGGATGATTTCTAGTTATGGGGATGGTTACCTATGAGTTTGATCTTCTTGATTAGAGAGGCTTACATCTATGTTGGTATTGTTACTTTGATTCATATGTTGTACTTGATCTATGAGATTGGGTGTTATGGATGTTGTTGAGGATTTTCATTTGGGGTTGTTAGGAGACCATACTTAACACAACATTACACTTTTGAGTTGTTGGTAGGAGGAAATTATTGTTCACATGTTTCTTTCTTCATGGTTCCTTTCATATGCTTTGGGAGAATGGTGGCAACATGTTGTGAGAGATTATGCAGCTATTTGGGTTGCATGTGTGGATCATTGATATTATTCTTGGTACTTCATGATTTCATTTACTTATCACACCTTGATGCATAGTGTTGATTGGTAGACTTGATATGCTTTGAAATTACCTATGCAGTGGGAGTTCCTGGATATGTATGTTCTTCATTGACAAATTTGGTATAGGGAGCTTGTGATTGCAATTTATAGGTTGCATATGTCTTGGCATGGGTTTACTAATGTATTAATACCTTGGAGGTATGGATGATTGGATGTATTAGCATGTGTTATGGATGCTATTTTTGATTGTGTGGGTTTTTTAGTTGACAATAGCTTGGTTAGAGGTTTTGTTATCACTTGGATTTGATGCTTGTGCTCATGGATTGGTGCACTTTCACCTTGGCATGTTCCTTTTCTTCCATAGGTGGCACGTTGGAGGATGAGAGTTCTTGCTTGAGATGGTGGTCACTTTTTTCTTATTGCAAGTATTTTGATGGATCGTGAGAGCATGTTATAGATTCATGTGGTTTCATGGATGGCTATGATGATGTATATCATGCATTGATCCCTTATGCAATGCATACACATGGGAGAATGTTGAGATATGGGGTTGTACACCATTTCATAAAATTATTTATTATATTTTTGTAATTAAATAATTATTTAGTTGTGATACACCTTGGTGGTATTGTTAATCACACTAGGTAATTATTTGGGGTCCACTTGATGTTGTATTGTAACATTGTATTATTATTATTTGTGTGGGAGACATGTGATAATAATTTAATATTATGGAAATATTATATAATGTGATATCTTAGTACTCAATATTAAATAAGGGGTTAGTGGTTTTGTATTCACATGGTTTTTTGGTACATGGTTTCACCTTACAACTAGTTGTATTTTGTGTGAGCTTGTGTCTATAAAAGAAAACACATGTGTATTGGTTTAGGTTGGCTAAGTGGGTTGGCTATCATTTTTGAGTCTTTTTGTGGAGTGCATTTGTGAAGCATGACATGGGATGTGTGGATTCATGCTTGGACACATGGGAATGCATTGGATAGGTTGATGCTTCAGAGGTATTCATTGTAACTCTTGTATTGTGATGGAACCCTCAAAATATTTTTCCTTGTTCCATGTTAAAACCCTTATTGCACTAGGATATAGGGTTACTATCTGCAAAAGCTTATAGTATTCTATTAGGCCATTGACTCCCTATTACCCATTGCTAGTTATTTTAATGTATCTTTAGTCATTCATTGTCACCAGTTAACCGACCCTTCTATCCTAAGTTCAAACCTTTCTATTTTATAAAATCGGGTAAGGATCTTTGAGCTCCTACGAATTTTTTACATTTTATAACTCATAAGTTTTCAAGTTAATTGTTGTCCTAGGGAAGCCCCCTTTCTTAAAAAAACTAATAAGCATGTGCTTAGAAATTTCCCACTTATGTTCTGATGGCCTTCATAGTTGTGTCGCTTATCGCTGATTTATTCATTGATTCATATTTTGAGTTAGCGATGAGTGATAGATTGATGTTTTCCCTTTGAAATCACTCATCGCTAATGGATTTTAAGTTTTCAAAATTGTAATAGTGATGAGCGATACTTGTGTCTTTATGTTTTAATCACTCATCACGGATGGCCATGAAAAGATAAATTTGGAATAGCAATGAGCGATGTGATCACTTGATCGTTGATACACTTTGAATGTAAAATATCACATCAGCGATAAGCAATGAACATTACAAAGTTGTAAATATTTTATTGCTAATTTCTGGAAAAATGTATGAGGAGAATTAGCGATGAACAAGTTCCATATGTTATAACTCCATCGCTCATCGCAGATCTGATTTAGAACTTGAGTTGTAAATTGGCGATAAGCGATGGACATTCTCTAAAGGATTTTCCTTCACTAATATGATAGGATCATATGAGCGATTTATTTTATGATGTGTGTTCTATGTAGGTTGTACGTGTCCAAAATCTGGTACTGACAAAACATCTCCCATTCTGGAACTAGCAAGGTTTGAATTAGTGACACGCGATAGAAGAATAAATGTGACCAATGGTTAGGCTATGGAACTAGGGGCTAAAGAACATCGTTGGGATATTTGCATCACTGATAGAGTAGGGTAGAAAAAAAATAAATCAATGAAAATTGATGTTCACTACATGGAATGAGCTGTGTGGCAAAATTATGAAGATTTAGCATAAAGCAAAAGAAAAGCAATGAGAGGATTGATAAATTTTTAAAGCAGGATAATCCAATGGACTGAAAATCACCACACAAATGCTTCCATCAGAGTTTAGGATCAGCGATGAAGTGATGAAGTGTATAAAGAAAGTTTCCCTCTAAGAAAAAATTGTCTTGTGTACTTCACCGATATTAATGATAGCACATATTAGGTTGGCGATACATTTTGATTGACAGATCGCAACACTTGAACTGACGTTGCTGCTTTCTGTCAAAAAGTTGCTAAGGACATCAAAAAAGCAAGGCTTGTATCACCATGGATGAATTTTTAAGTTCTTTAAAAGCAACGGCTTAGATTTAATCTTGAGTTGTAAGTTATCAACTTGCTCACATAAGGATATTTTGAGTCATTAAGCTTGCATGCTTCAAATTTCCTATTTAATGCAAATTACTTGAGTGATTTTCCATGTCATAATTCATTTTATAATGAATGAGGGTCGATGGCTGATAAGGAAGTGTGTGAGGATTGAATTTTCCTGAGAAATGTGTTGGCATTCTAAGGCAAGTAGGTCTGTCATGATGACTTGAGAGTCTGAGGGGTTAAGTTTTTTTGAGCCTAAGGGAGGTCTAGAGAATAAAAATGGAATACATGGAGCTCTTGATTCACTAAAAATAAGAGTAGGGTTCAGGAAATTCAAGGAGTATAGTTCTAGGGAAAATTACCATCCAAAGGAGCAGATAGTTTTAGAAGAACTAGTCAAACACAGAGAGAAGAGGATGGTGAAATATAAAAAGAGGGAATGGATGGAGAGTGAACATTATAAGGCGTATCCAAAGGAATGAAATTATCCATGTGAGGTTCTTAATAACCCTTCAGACAATGAGGGTGACACTGAATTAGAGGGAAATTATTAATCCCTCTCGCTGGTACTATCGAGGAATCTAGACGAAGTGGCGGTGATAGTTTCTCCGTTCCCACCACAAGCAAAACGTGGGCGAATATCCTCTAGGATTGATGACTTAGAGTGATGATTGTGCCCTTTTTTTTTTGGATAAAACCATGCCCTTTCTGTTAGGATTGTCCTATTCAACACTCATGTGATTTATTGTTTCATGTGCTAAGGTGGAATGTTTTCGGGCTAGTATATAGAAGCACCAGACTAGCAAACCTTGGTGGTGCATATATTGTATCTGGAAGATATATAATTTTGTGCTAGAGTTGCTATTGGAGAATCTTCTTTGGTCAACAAGGATGAGGATTCAACATGGTTACAACAAACTCTACCTTTTGAGGAGTTGGCGTGTCTTCATTCAAGGAATGTGGAAAGTGGTCTTTTACTCTTCCATTTTCTTAAACTGATTCCATGTAATAAACTAGGAATATCTCAAATTCTGGTTGGAATGAAATGGAATGAAATGTAAATGTAATTAAGCTTGATGCTTGTTACTCCCTTATTCTATAAAAGGGATTTTAGGGCTTATTACAGAGGTAAGATTCTAAAGTCTTAATAGAGTTCTAGGTAAGGGCTAAGTTCAGAAAGAAGTTCAGAAAGGGCACTTAGAATAGAATTCTGAAGTAGACCAGTTATTTGTCTTGGATAAGAAGTCATGTATGTAATGATCTTAAATGATTTTTATAGAAATTATTGATATCGAAACAAATATCATTCAAGGAATTTATACTCTCCTATGTATGTTCTTTATGAAGTTATGAATGAGAAATACTAATGGTATTATCATTTGTCTTCAAATATTTCATTTGAATGTACTACTCTGTTTTCAGTTTTAATTCAAGGTATTAATTAAAATGCTTGAATAGGGTTATAGACTTTGTAAGGAATGGCTTAGGATTGCTAAGAAGTGAATGTTTCTTGCACATTGAGTTTTCATAGATGCAAAGCAATATAAAAATAATTTATTTCACCCTTAAATGAGTAATTTGTATATTACTGATCCTCTTGTGTACTCGACTTCGTTGCTCCAATTGATTAGAAACTAGTCATTTTTTCAGAAATTTTTGCATAAGATGAGCCAATAGTGTTCCTGGCTCTAGACTTCTAAGAAGATAATGCTTAAATAGAAATTCTCTTCAAGGGTAGTAGAAGTGGAATTATTTTCAATTCTTGGCAGATAGCTAAATCCTTCATTTGAAAATCTGCCCAATCTTCAGTGAAAGTGATTGTATCTGCTATAAGAGGAATTAATCTATGTATAAATGCGTTCTTAATTGACTATATTTCATGAAAACTTGATTGGGATTACCCTCCTAGGTTTCACAAAGCCTGAAGTGAAGGAGTACGGACTTTAGAATCCTATGCTCGTTGTGTTGGCCACTAACCTAACAATTCTTCATCATAGGAGTTGGCTACTTCTCAGAGGATTGTTCGGTTCTGCTGGAAAAATCACCAACATATTGCTTTATTGTTGATTAATATGATGGAGTATGGATGCTTTTGGAGGATGGGTTTTTCCCTCTTGAGGGTTTTCCCAAGGTATATCTTGTGTTATCTTGTGGCTTATCTATTTGATCTATGTATTTGGAAAACTTGTATGCATGTTAATATCTCATGGGTTATGTAGGAAATGATTTAATATTGTGGGTTTGAATTCAATATATACTAATAGAAACAACTCTCCACAATATAATGTTATCATCTTACAATGGAAGTAGATGCTTGAATCCAAAAAATGCAAAAATTTAAAAACAATTAAAAATTTTAAAGAGTAACTTGAGGAAAGAGTGTTTAATGATGAAAACCATTCCCATAGTGGTTTGGTAAAGTACCATGTTAAAAAAACCCATTTTCAGATGTCATGTGTAAATTTATTACCTATGTGTACCCTAAACTTTTGGGCAAGCTTCTTCCACTCCCTCATCTCTTTCATCCTTCATAACCATAAGCGAATCATTCATTCTATGCCATCTTATCATCTCACATTCACATTTTTATCCTCATACACTCATACCTATCACCATACTTCATTTTGACCTTGATAAGGAAATGGACAATATTTTTCAACATGTTTTCAGTAATCCCTTACTATATCCACGCATAAGAATCATAAACGAGTGACATAACAAATTAAGGGAATATCAGTCATGTGAAATATATTCCTTGTAAACTATGTCATTCTTGTCCTCCCCATTTCCCTCTCATATCGTATCCCTTATCACCATCCATTATATCATCCTTGTATCCATCTAATGCCTTCACCCTTAGTGTTAAAGCATGTTTTTTCCTTAAACAATATGAATTTTAGGAAATCCTATACATACCACCCAATATATCTAAGCTTGACATAATATCAACAATCCTAAACTCTATATGCTCAAGCCTTTAATATTATGATCCCCTATCTAGTATTCACTCTATGTAACACACCCAAATCTAATGAATATGTCTAATAACATCTAAATCCATTCAATACAAGAATTCCATGAACCATAGCTCCTCATTATCGAACCAAACTCACAACACCAATTAATATTGATAAATCTCACAAAGAAACCCATAACCTATATATAAACATCTATAAATTACATCCTTGATCTTGTTGAATTTTAAACCTTTTTTTAATCAACCAGTCATAATCATTTAGATATATTAGTCTCAGTCCTTGCATTGTTCTTAGGATATGCATTATGAAATAAATAAATTAATAATCTTCATCAAATCAATTAATCATTTTCCTTTAGCTTGATTAGGGGAAAATCTTTTTTGTATTTGTATCATTTGTGCATGCTTTCTTTCCCACTTGTGTGTGTTTATTGTTTATCTTACATTTATGATTTAATATTTGGTGTACCTCATGACCAACATCACCATCATGGTCTTCCATATCATGGTATATCAAGTCATATTCCAACTTGGATAAAAATTCCTCACACATGTGACACATCATAATCTCAATCATCATAAATTGATACTTAATGTCAAGTGCTACAACAAATTTTAATTTCCCACCATATTTAATCATATACCTACATCAAATTTCCATCACATAATCTAGACCATCTTCATCTTCCTTTCTATAACTCTTATTATACTCATTTTATAATGTTCACCCATGCCTAATATTATTTATACATCTCCTCACATCCTAAACTTCATACATTTAACCATATCCCTTCCCCTTCTTTCTATCTCTTAAATACTCCTCTCATCCATGCTTCACCCCTTCAAACCTAGTTCTCCTTTTGAGAGACAACCTAGGTCTTTTTCAACCACCTTCTCTCTCAAGGGTGACTCACTAACCCTTATTCTTATAAACAATTATGGTATCTTATCACCAATGCCATCCCATTAAGTGTCTATACTTATCTTCTTTGAAATGAAATTTCTTCATTTCATCATGATTTCATCTCAAAGAGGGGAAAAATGTAAACACATAAAATTAATGTTTTCATTTTAGGTGTTATCATACCTAATCTATCCCATTTGTCCACTTCTAATACTAATATATTCAATTTTTCTTAAAATAAGTCTTAACTATGGGTAAACCCACAAAATTGGTTAACAATTCTAGTGAGGAAGGAAAATTGCAAAAAACACCCCCATGGAAAAAAAATGATTTTTGTGGGTTTGAACGAACATTTGGTTCGAGCGAACCTAAAGGGGGTTCACTAGAACCCTCCTTAGAGTGAACCCATTAAATGTTGGGTCCCACCATAGTTCTCATTTCCTGGGAAACAAAAGAAAATAATTTTTTTTGGAAAGGGGGTTCACTTGAACCTTAGTTCAAGTGAACCCAAGTTCGAGTGAACCTCCAAGGGGGGTTCGCTTGAACCCCCCTTTTCCCCCCTTCTCCCCCTCTAGCACCAAAAATCTCCAAAATTTTTCCCTTCAAAGCTCAAGTTGAGGATGAAAATGAAGGAAACTTCACAGACCCAACTGGATGATGGTAGTCCTTAGAACGAGCTATCCAATGAATATAATTTTAATATTTTTTGGTTTTATTATGTATTTCTTTTTTTAGTTTGATTAAACATAGGTTTTTCACCGAAAATAAAGCTTTTTGTTCTGCACATGGAAAAATAGCATATTATCATTTTTTTTTGAAAAATATTAGTGCACTAGATATTGATGTCCTTGATCCAACAAAAAAAATATTTTTTGTACATACAAAAAAAGTTATGATGTATACAATCCATTTATGTCTGAATTGTAATTTTTTTGACTTCGAAACTTGATTAAGGAAAGATAATTTAGTGAAATGCTATGAAACCAATTCCATGCACTAGATATCATAGTTAAAAATATAAATTAAAAAAAAAAAAGAATTTTATCCTTCATGGAAAAAAAGTTATGTTGTATACGGTGAGCATCATTCCTTAAAAATGGTGTTTATTGAAAAAACTAGTTTTCAAAGAAGATGGAAAAAGAAGTGCAATCCGATTCCCAGAATTTTGAAAATAAAATATTTAGAATCTACAAAAAAAATGTCACAAATCACTAGTTTGCATCATCTTCAAATTCCTCACGGTTTAGCCGCTATAGGTGCTCGAAAGTGAAGATTTAGTTATAAAAAATCAGTCCAGTGTCCAGCTTGGCCAAAAATTGTAAACCAATATTGTGGGATCACCCCTATTTAGTTAATCAATCTAACATTTTATCTAGAATTAATTGAATAGATTTTCTTTATTCAATTAATTAATCTAACTCATTCAACCTTTTCCTTTAATGTTCTCAACTTAATTGAATAAATCACATTAAATTCAATCATTTACCCAACATTCTCACATAAATTAAATAAATACGCTTATATTTATTTAATTCCTCTAAAATACCTCTCATCATTATTTGAGTAAGAAAATCAAGTATAGTCAACTAATTAATCATCTGTACATTCCTCCACTACATTTGATTAAAATTATAAAAGGTCAACCTTGCACAAGGTTCCAAAATCTTGCACAAGGCTCCAAAAATAACCCTTTCAATCTCTACCCTTCATTGATATTTGATGAAATTTCCACCATCCATCTCTCCTCGATTGTTTCCCTCATCATTTGCATGAATCACATGCTAGAAATTTTCATCTTCTCATCATTCTCTACATGGAAATAAACCCTAACTGTCCATCTCATAAGATCTAATCTTATCCATCCATACAACCTATCCAAATCTATAAAGTGAGCCATCCCCAATCCATTTTCAATGAAGAATATTGGATTCCACAAGGTTATGTTACATAGTTAAGAAACCACACTCTACTTCAAAAATCAACCATCCTTTGGAGCATAATACCTAGGTCATCAAAGATTTGTATGGTTAGAGATTTCATATTTTTATGATTATTTGAATTTATTTTTCTTTAATCCAAGGTGCATTCTTGATATGGGTTAGGATTCACATTTCATGTTTGGTTATTGTTATTTTACCTCATATTTTAGTGTTCATAGATACACTAGCAAATCTTCAAGATTTCACCGACACAATTCCTTGATCTTTCTTCAATGATCAATGAATTGTAAATCCAATCATCTCTATCATCAAAGAAAGAACAACTAAATGAACTATTAATGAATTTATCAAACTAAATAATTTCTTAAATATTTCTAAGGGATAGCTTCCAACAAATAATAAAATTCTTAAAAATATTTTGAATACTATCATTTTAAGGGATATTCATTCTATAATTACATGGAATTAATTCTAATGTGGTTAAGGAAGCTTTAGATAGCTTATTAGAATATTTACACGACGATCATCCCACAAAGGAAGAATATAATATCCATAGTAATAATGATAGCAAAGAAAAATAATGATAAAAAAAAATGATAGCTATTCAGATGAAAATTACACTTGAATGTAATGATTTAATAATATATGTTTATAAAGTTTAATATTTTAATTCCAAATGACACATTAAAACACAAAGAAAAAATTTGAGAACTTGGAAACTATTTATTGTAAAGTTATTTAGAATGGTTGCGGGAAGTTAATTTAAGGAGGCTATAAATTATAAATTCTTCATTAAGGAAATACTAAAATTAACCTTGGGAATTTTTACAATATTATACAAGGAAAATATTTTGGTCTTTTCAATTCTAGAATAATAAAATATAAGTGTAGATCCAAAATTTATATTTGTTTGTGCTTAGGATTTAAAACTTATTATGTTGAACACCATTACTATTTTTCCATGGTTTTATATCCAATAGTGTAGATTTAATTGACACATTGTTATGAATGTGTGCTAAATCATGTATAGTCAAAGATGCACTTCTCTCTAAATTTTAATCTCAATATTCTCTCAAATACATTGTAAGTTATTTCTATCATGAAAATATCAAATCCAAAATCACACGGTGTGTGTCTCTTATTGTTATTTTCAATTTTGTCTTTCAAAAAATTTACCCCAATAATTGTTGTTCATTTGACAAGTGAAAATATATTTACCAACACTTGTATATATCAAAAAACAACCATAAAACTACAAAAAATAACTATTGTCATTCTAGAGTACCTACTAACAACCTTTGTAGCAATTGTGAAATCTTGCCACCTCACATGGCTGGCCATGATGAGAAAATTATAAATAGATTCCAATAAAATAAAACATAACATCGCAACTAAAAATAATTGATTGAAAAAAAGGATAATATTTTACCAAATAAGGAGTTTGAACCCAAATAAAATGATTAGTCACTAGATAAAAAAGAAGGCAAATAGTCATGGCCAAGAGAATGAATATCTATCCCAAATGAAATGATTAATATCCCTAAATTTTAAGGGAATTCAAGAAAGGAATAATCATGATTCCATCTAGAATTCAATCACACTATAAGAAGTGTATAAGGAATACATGTTTGGAAAAACCATTACAATAAAAAATGAGTGAAAACTAAGGGAAAACATAAATCATAACCTACTATTTTTTTTTGCATGATTGCCCAAGGATCCAAATGCTCCTCCATCAAAATTTTCTTTAGGTTACATATCTTAGTCTAGTACTAATGTTCATACCTTTGTTAAAATTCTAGTGTAATAAGGGGAGATGTTGGAAATAATATATCATGTATATTAAGTTCATGTGTTAGTAACATAAATAAATAAGTGTTAGTGAAGAAATAATTTAAGTTAGTAAATTGATAAGCAAATTTTAGTTGTTAGGATTTTCCCATTAGTTAGCCAAGTGGTAGTTTACAAGAATTCGTTCAAAGTTTTTTTTTTACATTTTATAACTTCAATCGAAGATTCTTTTTGATTCACCTTCAAATGAAGGTATTGTTGTGCCTATAGCAAACACACTCCATTTAGAACGGGGACCCTCTCTTTTTGCCTTCGCTGGGTCACTTTTTTCCTTCACCTCGTTTTACGTGCCCCTAATTTTGAGCTTAAAGTGGTTAGGGACCCTAGAGTTATCATCCTCAGTTGACCAAATTTCACTATTCTAAAATTTTATAAGTCTTTGGATTTTGCGGGGTTTCCTTGGCGGGTTTCCCTTTGTCTTTAACTCTACCATCCTTCAACCCCTGTGGGTCCACAACTATGGACTTCCCTTTGTGTGATGTTGTTGTCTCTTTGCTTATACGAAACCGACCCAAGATGTTTGCCCATGTGGTAGGTCCCGCAATCTTCTTGTTCATTATCCCTCAGCTATTCACTAATGGCAAAGCCTCGAGGTCCTTCCGCCTTGTGGGCTCCGTTGTTCCTGCTGTTGGCCCGTCGAACTTTGTGCCCAACTACCCCATCGGCCATCGTACTCACATTTAATGTAGGTAATTAATGAACTTTTTACTATAAATAGGTCCACTTGACTTGTCATTTTCACCTATGCCAGTCAAAAATTGTTAGAGAAGTGAACGATGATCGAACCTCTTGTGCCCACATTGCAGCTGCTCGACTCATAATCCAAATTGCTATCAAACTTTCATGGGACTTCTAGGCGAGTCTATTACTAGCTTTTCAAAAATTATCTTTCATGAGTAAGGATTTTAAATTAATCAAAGAATCTTAAAAGAAAACCTCAAAACTCCTTTTGGCAACTGTTTAACCATCAAATTTTGTACAAACCCATTTTGAAGAACCTTTGAAATTCATTCAAATGCTTCCCTTTAGAGAAATACAGAACCTTTCCCCACCATCGTTGTTCTTTGTAGGGCCTTGACTCCCTTGCGACCTACAAGCTCCTCGTCTCTATCTCCCGAGCGAAAACCTAAGCCTTGAAACCCTTGTGGACCACTATGTGTGGGTGGCCCCCTTTCCCCAGCCATTCTCAAATGGTCGACCTTTACCCAAATCTCGCACCATGGGCTCTGCTTGAACCGTTTCCTTCGAATGCTAAAAAATGATTAAGTCTTCATCTGTGGGCCACCCTCCCAAGGGTTGGCGCCTGTGGACCTCCGCTTCATCAGGGCCATTCCTTTAGCATCCAAGCTAGGGATCTTCCCCGCATCGCGAATCTCGTGGCTCTCTGTGCTATCTCCAGTTTCTAAACAAAAAATGCTAAGTCTAAAGCCTTATGTGGGTAAATGTCTGCGGGGGTCCGTATGTGGACTGCCCTGCCATTGTAGCCGCTCTAAACATCTGAGAACACTGCTTGCCCACATTGCAGACTCTGCCTAGACCATTTCCTCTCAGGACTTTAGCAAAATAAACCAAGTTCATATGATTTTTGGGCCTTCCTTTGTGGACCGCCATCTACGGCATGCCATCATCCGATTTTCATTTGTGAAAGGTCGTGCCCCCTCTCTGGTTCGTAGTGCAAACCCCACATCCTCTTTTGTCATCTAAGTTCCTTTAAGAAAAATAGCCTAAGTTAAGCATTTGGCAGACTCGTCTTTGTGGGCCACTATGTGCGGATTACTGTCTCATCATTGCCATTCCCCAATGGCCTTCACACGATGGCTTTTCGCTAGTTCTTTCCTGCATACCTCCAAGTGACCAAAACCAAAGGGAGTCGATTCACACTAACCTGACTATCGGTGGGTCCTACACTATGGAATTACCCTTGTGGGTTGTCATGCCTTCTTTGTCATTTCTCAATGGCAGAGCTTTGAAATGTCTGATAGGCCTTCTACCCTCGCACTCCTCAAACTTGCATAAGCAAGATGATCAATCAATTGATTCTAAGGACTTTATAGCTAACCCCACACGTGCCCAGTGCTTCCCTGAAGACTTTGACCACTAAATACCTGATGCAGAACTTTAAGTGTAGTTGGCTATTTGCGGGCTGTCATGACCCCAATGCCATCCTACTCTCGACTGCTCCTGATGGCTCCCAGCCCAGGGAAACCCACATCCTTGGGCCCACATTTCTGTAATTGATTTGAACAAGCCTCAAATGATGAATGATGATGGATTTTATAATCTTTTGAAGATGAATTACTAGATGTAACCCTCATTTTGTAGGACTTGATCAACGATTCCCTATTTTTCTATGTGAATGCACTTATTGCATCTTTGTATGCAAGATTTATGGAATTTTTTGTGGGACCATTGGGGAAATCTGTCGAGAAGGAGAAAGGACAGAAGCCTACAAAAGCACCAAGGGGGAAAGAGGAGAAGGACCAAATGAAGTACCAATTCCATGGGGTGGAGTGCACCCCCAAAATAACTTCCACCTAGGATTTAGTGTCAGACACCAACCTTGGGCATGCAGATATATATGAGTTCCAATGAAGGGTCATGATCAACCATACAACTAAAAATTCCTGGAAGATCAGAAAGAGTGGTCTCGCCAAGGAAATTTTCTTCCCACCTGCACTCATTGCTCCGGAATTAGTGATGGTATGCAAAGAATGCTATCGTAGTTTAGGAAGATCATCGATCACGATGGTAGATTTTTGATAGATTTGTTTGCCAAATCTATAGGCTAAACATTCCATATCCCCAGATTTGATGTAGTGGAGGAAACAAAGAAGGGATATGCTGAGAATATGTGGAAGGCGAACCCTGTAGGATGCAAGAAAATGATTAACCAACATTGGTTGAAGGAAAAGAGGGGCAATGCTAGTAAGGTCCCCCAAGAGCTATTCCGGAGCAACTTCCATGAGGAGTATTATGACTTAGTTACCCTGTTGAGAAAAGTAATGGGCCTCCTTACTACTGCATTCTTTTAGGAGTGGATGTTCTACTTCATCGAGGAGATCATCCATGGTAAAACAAAGTTCCACTAGGTGAAGATGATCAGTGACAAATGCACAACCGGCTCATGGCTATGAAGAAAAAATCCTAGTTCTACATGACCTACCTAGTGTACCTCCTGGCAGAATTGTTCCCATACAAGGGCTTCTTTGTTGCTAATAATCTGAATCCAAGGAGAGGAGAAATCAAAGTATACGACTGTTACCCTCAACTTTAGTATAGAAACTTCAAGAAGGAATATCATAGGGTAAATGATGCCTTCATTGGGCATATCATCAAACTCCTTGGAGGAGACCCTGAGAGAAGAGTCTCGCAAAACACTAGAGCTTTCATCCGAAGGTTTGGGTATCTGTTTATACAGTTCCCAAAATTCACGTACATCAGAACAAAAGGTTTCTCTGAAAGACCCTACAAAATTCCATGATACCCCAATGACCGAATGATCCTATTGGAGGTCTCTAGATAATTGCAAAATTCCCATGCTCTACTGAGTGACAAACATAGAGTGGGGATCCCATATCCCCTAACCTTTGAGAAATGAATGTATGTTGGTATCGCTGCTCAGTGCACGAAGTATTCAGAGGAGATATTGGAATATAATTTGGAACATATAGTTTGAGCAAGAATGGACCCATACGAGAAATTGAAAAAATAGGCCAGGAGGAAGTATGATCATCTACATCATATCAAAGACTTTTGGGCCAACTGCCAGGATGATAAGGAAGTGCGAATGACAACCCAGTTTGTGAGGTCAATAAATCTGTTCCTGGTGCCTAATCAAATTGTAGAAGAGGATGATACTATTGTTGATGAGAGGTTTGATGTTGTGGCCAACCTGCACTGTCGTTAATAGAATGGGACGAAGAAGTTTTCAATGACCTTGATATAGTAACTCGAATAGTTGAGAACTGGACTAGACAGTGGGTAGATACCCAGATTACTTAGCTTAAAGTGTAGGGAGTAGTATTGACATATGGTGAGGTCAAAGATGAGCTTGAGAGTGAAACTGACAATGGAGCATCTACTGCCCCAGTAGAAGAGGCACCTAAATTCCCTTCGACAACAAGATCAAGGAAAATGAAGGATGTGCCCGAGTGCCATGTCAAACACAAGGTATATACACAAAAGGCTACAAAGGGAGAATCCTCAAAGAAGGAAAAAGTGAGATTTCCACAATTGAGGATGATCCCCAACATGAGGGACAAGAAGCTGGGTGGCCACAATCACCACCTACCACCTCCGTTAGCATCACTGCCACTATGATTTCCACTCCTCCACCTCTCATGTCTTAGGCATTGCATGTCTCTTCTCCACCCACCATGGATATTTCAGTCCACCTCGCTTCCATTTTTCCAATGGCCCCAATAATGGTACTAGATTTCTCTTTAGCCACAACATCCCTGTTGTAGTCTGCTTTGCTACCTCCTCCACTACCCACTCTCTCTTCTCCAATGCCTGTAACTTCCATGACTACTATGCCACCACTCACCTTGCTGAATGCTTTCAAAAAATAGATGCAGGGTATACCTACTGAAATCTTTGGGGTGATCATGAATCCTACTGTTCAGGCCTTAATTGACCAGGTTGTTGCTGGCATACTCGTTCCTCCACCACCTACAAAGCCATCGAAAATGGAGGCCAACATAGAAATATTTGAAGAACTGGAGAAATTCCAAAAGGAGGATGCTAAAGGAATATTTGAGGAGCCTGAGGACCCCTTCAGAGATGATTATTGTTAGCATCTAGAGGGAGGAGGGAACATAATCCTAGACAAAGTTACGTTAGATGAAGAAAAGCCACACTCTTCTGAAGAGGATATTGAGGCTCTGAACCAGAGATATGTAATAGAAACCTTAGATCAGGAGTTAGAAGAGGAGTTGTCTTAGTAGCTCAAAGAGATGGGTGAAAAGGCCAAATCTGATCCAGAAGGGAAGCTCCATGAGGAGAAATACGGTATTGATGACAATGTGGAGATACTCGAAGGGCCTCCACTAATTGGCCAAGACAAGGGCCTTATCCAAGAGGAGGAAGTTCCTCCTCAAAAGGAAGAATAAGAGAAAGAAGAAGATAAAGAAGAGGAAGATACATCAAAGAAAATCCTTGAGCCTGATCATCATGCAAAGCTCAAACAAGAAGAAAGAAAAGTGCCTCAGAAAGAGGATGTCACTGAAGAGAACATAGCCTCTGATCTAGACAAGGAAAGAATAGATCAAGAAGCCTCGAGTCATGAAGAGAAATAGTGTCAACATGAGCAAAGAGAGGAAGATGATCATGAATCACCCAAAGGAGAATCTTAGGTGCCCGATTGGCTAGAGAGGTAGCTACATAAGAAGGCCCCTATAGTCATTGATCCAAAGGACAGACTCGAGGAAATACTGGCTAGGGGATAGAAAAATACAAGGAAGGAAAAGAAGCCTAGAGTCCGCTCTCACATTATGATTGACGCCTTCGAATCAAGAACGATACAAATTTCTACCCCAGTGTCAGATAAAGGTGAAGGAGCCAGCAATAACATCTCCACCATCAATTTGGGCCCGACAACTAGAGAACACAAAAATGATGAGTTTTAGGGGTCAATAGCAACGATCATGAAACAAATGAACAAGGATCAAACCTCTAAAGATGAATTAAAAGTACAAGTTACTGATCTTACCACCTGTATCTAGCAATGGACATCCTTGGAGGAAGAGGCTCCAAAAACATCATCCACGTCCCCTATTCTCTCTCAGGAAGAGCTTAACAAAATGGAGAAAATTAAAAATTGGACAAAGGCCATGACGGATTGGTTCCAATGAGTGCTCAACAATGATGACATGGGCATTCACCATGCTGCTTGAATGTTCAATAAATTTTGAGATTTGTAAAAATAGCTAGAGGCCACAGGGAAGACATGTCACAGTTTCTCCGAGCTATACAGGATCATGTATCCTAAGCTCGAGGCCATTCTCAAGATGCCTGAGAAGACATGGGAAAAGGAACTGGTACTTGTCAAAGATGATCACTGATTGGTAGAGACTTGGAAAATGGGCTTAGATCACAGGAGGGAAGTCCTAGAAAGGGTATTGCATGAAGTCAAGCTTGACCTCAAATGGGTTGTGGAGTATAGAACTGACAGTGAGGACTACCTCAAGATGATGATGTATTATGACATGTGATGCAATAAGGGAAGGCCTATGGCCTCACGAAACATAATTCCAAATAATGAAAACAAATTTTAATTCACAAATTACCCAAATCTCACCATTCAACAACTTCACACTATTTGCTTATAGCACAACAAAACCACTAAATTAGGTATTACCCCACTCACACACCCTTTCAGTTCACAACACCACTCATATCAGGGACCCCTTTCAATGAAAAATAACATATCAAACAATCACCCTAGGTTGTTTTGAAGTATATTGCAAAAAAATCAAGTTTCCTATGCTTTTAAGGGCTCAAATTAGCCCAAATTTACAAAGGGACCACCCTTTAGAAATTTCCAAAATCCATAAAAATTTGGGGAAGCAAATCATATATCTCAAAACCCCAAATCCCTCAATAAGACCTCAAAGATTCAACCTCCCAATATCCAAACCATAAAACCCTCTTAAGGAGCCTAGAATCCCTAGGGTTTAATGGAACTCCCACTTCCTGAACTCTCCAAACCTTAACAACTCTACAAAAAAACTCAAAGTACCCTACTTATGCTTATTTCAACATAGAATATCATTGTCCATCAACAAAACTCAACTTGGCTCATTAAAACCTCAATTATCATAAGGAAATTCAAAGTTTCCCACTTAGGGCTTCACACCCCACACTCTCTCAGACCTTCCCCGCTCAAATTTTCCATTATCTCACCTTTATATAATGAATTAGATCCATCCCGCCAAGTAACAAATCATACAGAAAGGTGGGATGGTTTAAAACATGCTCTTTAACCCTTCAAAACAAAGAATACCCTGTTTAGGCTAGTTGGAGAGATTTGAAGATTAAATGAACAAAATTCAAGATGAAAGCATAAAATTGGATTCAAAAGAAATTGGAAACACTACACTATATATTCCAAAACAAATTTGAAGCCAAAAGGTCCTATACGAACTGGAAAATTTGTTGCTATAGCAAGAAATCTGGAAAATAGAGAAAATCAGCCTTTTATTTCAATCTTGAACTTCAAAAATGTCTTCAACAACCATGTTACGAGTTTCTCAAATATTTTTGAAGAATTTTCATGCCAACTAAAACTCCTACAATTTCCACAACTAACTTTTAAAAGGCCTTGACTGTTGGCCTTCTAATCTTGTCTTATTACAACTTTTACAACTTGTATTATTCCAAATTAACACTTAGCATTTTTTTTAGCATATTTTGAAAACCTTACCATCTAGACCCCTAAATACTATCAAGAATGACAAATTAAATCATCAAGTGGTCCTAATGACCTTATTTTAAGGCAAAAATCCTAATTATAAAGTCTATATTTCAAAATATTGAATGGACACAACTTGTTTAATGGTGCTCCTACACCATACACCCTAGCTTGAAGCTTTTCCAAGTCCCTTGGAAAGAGCAATGTAACATGTACTCTTTGATATTCTCCATGTGTATTTGTCCTCTTTGATCTTCTTTTTTAGGTTCATTTTACTCTTTACTATCCTTTACAACCTTATCTTCCCTTGTTTTAGGCTCCTACTGTGTATACTGTGTTAAGGGGAGTTTATCATCACTACCAACTTCAAACTCTGCCATACCATATTTCTTTACATTTGTATTCTTCCTTTCTACAAATTTCATCACTATACTTTGTTCCATTTTTTGTCCCTTGTTGTTTCCACTTACATCTCCACCACTATCCCCTGTACTTCTGCATTTACCAGTCCTTGTCAGGGCGGCCACTGTCCTTTCTAATGTACCATTGCATTTAAGGGTCCCTATCAGACCTGTACTTGCCTTGCTCTCTATCTTACCATTTGTTCCATCAGTCACATCATTCTTCAACTGTCCTATTTTCCTTTCATCCCTATAAACCTCTGTACCAACAACCTCTCTATCTTTTTTTACTTCACGATCATCATCTATTGTCCTTTCCTTATCACCAACCATTGTCCACTTGCTCACTTTCCAACTACTTGCATCACCTTTTGACTGATTCTTTTCTTTGTTCTGTGTTATAGGACATTCTACTGCCCAATCATGATGCTATCCTTGTATTCTTTCCTTCCCAAAGGCTCTTCACTCCCAATCTATTCTTTACTAGTCTGAGACACCACTTCATTTACCTTTCTTTGCCAACTATGAATATTCTTCTTAGGCACTGTTTTCCCATTACTTTGACTCTCCTTACTTACTACCTGCACCTTGACTTGATTTTCCTTAACTTCTAAATCCACACACTTGCCTTTACCTTCACCAATAGTAATGTACTCCTTTCTCCCAAGCACGATCATCTCACCATGTTCATTCACTCCTTCATTCAATGGAGTCAACAAAAATGTTTTCCCACTCTTCTCTATACTGTAAGTATTTTTCCTACTATGGTATATAACTGATCTGTCAAATTGCTAGGGCCTACCTAGCAACATGTGGCAAAAATTCATTGGTAGAATGTCACAAAGGACTTCATCTCTATACTAACCTATTTGAAACTCCACTTTTGCTTGTTCATTCACTACCAAAGTTTGCTTATCGCTGACCCATGACACCTTATAAGGTCTCTCCGTAGGCACTCTTTGCAAATGTAACTTTTCTACCATCTCATTTGAAACAATATTATCTATGCAACCTGAATCAACAATGCCTCTACACACCTTATCCTTGCATCTACAAGCTGTCTTGAACAAGATCCTTCTTTGAAGATACTCTCTTTCCTTTGTGGTCTTCAAGAATTGAGTCTTCATCATCAATATTTCACCCACCTCAGGAGTAGCACAAAGTGAATTAGAATTAGAACTCTCAACCTCATCTTCATGGACTAGTTGTGCTCTTCTTTCAAACTTCCTTTCTCCTCCACTTGTTGATGAACTAGCCTTCTTAGGGAACTTCCAAGTAATATTTCCAAATTCTTGGCAATGATAACATCTTCCTATAAAAGTGTTAGAGCTTCTTCCACCTCCAAATCTGCCCCTTGTGCCTCTATATCCACCTCTGGAATCAACAACTTGTTCATCTCTCTTGCTTGATTCTTCTCCTTGATTTTTAGTTGCTTGCCTTGGAGTAGAAAATTTTCCTCTTCCTCTTACTATTTTCTCTTGTCTTCTCTTTACCTTTTCTTTAGCCTTCAATGCCATTTTGTAACATTCTTCTACATTTCTAGGATTAGTCACAACCAACTCATCTTGTAGATTCATTCTTAAGCCATCCAAGTACCTAGAAAATTTCTCATTCATTTTTATTGTGATTAGACCTCATGCTCAATCTATAAAATTCTTCAGTGTAAGCATTTACAACCATTTCCTTTTGTCTCAAATTTTTCAACTTCTTAAACATTTGAGCTTGCTAATCTGAAGGGATAAACTTACCTTTTAACTTAGCCACTATCTTGTCCCAATCCACGATCTTGGAGTTGCCTTGTTTTCTTCTTTCTGACTGTAGGTAATCCCACCATACAAGTGCATGACCCTTAAGCTTTGTTTTGGAAATCTTCACTCTCTATTCTTCGGGAATCTCTTCACATTCAAAATAGTTATCCAAACAAGCTATCCAATCTAACAATTCCTCTTCATTCAAATTACCACCAAAATTTTGCACATCTATTTTTACCTTGTATTTGTCACCTTTTACAACCTTTATCAACTTGGTTATTCTTTGGTCTTCTAGATCGAGCTCTTCTTCAACATCCTCAAAATCTCCATCATCTTCTTCTTTTGACTCACTACTCTCAACTACTTCTCTTCTCTTGTTTGTTTCTAGGGCTGCCAATCTCTCTTTCAATTCTCTGATCTCCTTCATGTATGGGTTTCTCATTTCATTCATCTCATTTTCCATGTTCTTTCCTTTTGGAGGAATCTTGCAAACTTGCCTCTTCACATTCCAATCACTCTTTCACAATCTTCAATTGTCTTCTACAGGAATCCAATACCTTTGCTCTGATACCACTTTGATGCAATAGGGGAAGGCTTGCAACCTCACCAAACATAATTCCAAACAATGACAAAAAATTTCAATTCACAAATTACATAAATCTCACCATTCAACAACTTCACACTGTTTGCTTGTAGCACAACAAAACCACTAAATCGGGTATTACCTCACTCACACACCCTTTCAGTTCACAACACCACTCATATTAGGGACCCATTTTAGTGTAAAATAACATATCAAACAATCACCTTTGGTTGTTTTGAATCAGATTGCAAAAAAAATCAGGTTTCCTATGCTTTTGAAGGCTCAAATTAGTGCAAATTTACAAGGGGACCACCCTTTAGACATTGAAAAACTCCCTAAAACTTTGGGGCAGAAAATCATATATCTCAAAACCCCAAATCCCTCAATCAGACCTCAAAGATTCAACCTCCCAATAACCAAACCATAAAACATCTCAAGGAGCCTAGAAGCCCTAGGGTTTAATGGAACTCCCACTTCCCGAACTCTCCAAACCTTAAAAAATTTGAAAATAGACTCAAAGTACCCTACTTATGCTTATTTCAACATAGAATATCATTTACTATAAAAAAAACTCAACTTGGCTCATAAAAACCTCAATTTTCATAAGGAAATTCAAAGTTTCCCACTTAGGGCTTCACACCCCACACTCTCTCAGACCTTCCCCACTAAAATTTTCCATTATATTACCTTTCTCTAATGAATCAGATCCATCCCACCAAGTAACAGATCATACAGAAAGGTGGGATGGTTTAAAACATGCTCTTTAACCCTTCAAAACCAAGAATACCCTATTCAGGCTAGTTGGAGAGATATGAAGATTAAATGAACAAAATTCAAGATGAAAGCCTCAAAATAGATTGAAAAGAAATTAGAATTACTACCCTAAATATTCAAAAACAAATTTGAAGCCAAAAGGTCTTGTATGGACTGGAAAATCTGTTGCTATAACAAGAAATCTGGAAAATAGAGAAAATCGGCCTTTTATTTTAATCTTCAACTTCAAAAATGTCTTCAACAACCATGTTACGAGTTTCTCAAATATTTTTTAATAATTTTCCCTCCAACTAAAACCCCTACAACTTCCACAACTAACTTTTAAAAGGAATTGACCATTGGCCTTCTAATCTTGTATTATTACTACTTTTACAACTTGTATTATTCCAAATTAACACTTAGCACTTTTTTTAGCATATTTTGAAAAAATTACCACCTAGACCCCTAAATACTATAAAAAATGACCAATTACATCATCAAGTGGTCTTAATGACCTTATTTTAAGACAAAACTCCTTATTCTAAAGTCTAGATTTTAAAATATTGAATGGACACAACTTGTTTAATGGTGCTTCTACACCAACATGCCCGCCTTGGAACTGGATCCAGAGAAAATCAAGTCATTTTTCCATAAGAAGATGGAGCAAAGGGAAGCAGATGCACCGATCCCAGATTTCATGGACCAATCAAGGCTACGCCAAGATGCACCAAGCATTGGGAACAAATCGTGGAGAGATTCAAAAGGCCGACCTTTCAAGTCCTCCAATCAGACATAATGGAATGGAACAAGCTCCAAGTGTTAATTGGAAAATTTGTGGAGTATGCCACCCTTAAGAAGAATGAAGGAAAACCAGTAATTGATGATGAGTTTCTGAGAGTATAGCTCGAAAAATAAGGCAGTCACTAGAAGACATAACTGCTACAGTGTCAGAGACCCTAGAGGACAAAATAGGAATGAGACAAAAATGTATTTTCTAATGTTCTATTTTGGGGGTCGGTGAAACCCTAATGTAAAATGAATCTTGGCCACACAATGAAAGTAAATCCTAACCATTCATTTCACTTTTGGAAAACTATAAATAGGGGTCTCCTCTCATTTTCAAAGAGAGAGTTGAGTTGTTGTGTAAATACATACTACAAAATGAGAATTACATTGTTTTGGTGGATTCTTTTGTTTCTCACATGTTGCATCATTCATCTCCTCAAAATTAGTAGATATAGTTTGTTGTTCTAAGTATTTCAAGTTCCTTTTTAGTAGTCTAGTTCATGTTGTACATTGGCAGTGAAGAATGTTATTATGTTGATGCCTCTCATGTTCATGCTTTTTGTTGTTTGTTGATGATGAACAATAATGTAAAGCTAGTATGAAAGTTAACTTATTGCTCCACTTAAAATTCATCTGTTATTCATGCTTTATGGTGAATGGATAGCTGAAAATGTATAGACCTTAGAAGATAGCACTAGTTTCATGAGACTGTTAGCTATTTTGGTTAAGTGGAACTTAGTTTTGGGAAGGTTGTCCAGTGTAGCATCCTCTATTGTCACTGTTCATCATTAGTTGCAGGTCTAGGAACTCTTCTATCCCTTTTCCCTTTTGACTTTTCTTTGAAACTAGAGTTAAGATAAAGTTCCAACATTGTTGTAAATCCAAATCTGATGTTAAACATGGAGTTTAGACTTCTATTTTGAACTTGCAACAATTGCTCCTCATTTCCAAAATTTTACAAATTCCATTTGAAGATCCAATTCCTCCCAACTTAGCAAACTATCCATGCCCTTTGTGATTACTCGCAAATCACATCAATGAACTGAGCTATTTTTCTAAGTCATGACTTGACACTTGAGAGACCTTGGGGTAGTTATCTAGAACTTGTTTACAAATTTCTACCTTTCAAGAGAGGTAGCATACTTGTGTGTTGCTTGTGTTGAGAAGGTGCAAAAACACCCATGAACATAACTGGTGCTAGAAGGAGGGCCACCATTTTGCTAAGTTGGATCAAATTGGTTCCTTCTCCCCTGAGAGGTTCCAAAGAGTGTTAATATCTATACCAAACAAAGGGGAGTTTCAAGAGCTACCACCCCCTACCAAGGCTAAGAGAGCCAAGAGAGGGGAAGCATCCTCCTTAGCTTCATCCACTCAGCCTACTTCACCTGCATCTTTGCCTCCTCCTTTCATCCATTCACCCCTCTCCTCTCCTTCACTTCTGACAACACCTTCCTCTTCCTAGCAGCTCCAAACTTCCTTCCATCCCTTTACCTCCCATCACCAAGGTGTTGCCCCTTCGCAGCCGTAGGTAACTATAGAAAAACTGGCATAGCCCCCACCTCCCATCATGGCTTAGCTAGGTAATAATCCATCTCCGTTGTCCTTAAATGACCATCATGATATGCCAAAGAATCTGGAGGGTTTTTGCACCAAGTTCCATCATCATGATTTGTAGAGAACAACAGAAGAACATATTAAGATCTTCCAAACAACTTTGAAGGACATGTAAATAGATCTTGAACATGTGGCTTGTAGGATCTTTCCCTAATCCTTGGGGGAATAATCCTTTTAGTGGTACATCAATCTATTGATTGGATCCATGACCAGTTGGAATCTATTAAAGAACACCTTGTAGAAATTCAAGATTCTGATTAGCTCATCTGAGTTGTATCAACAGTCCATGTCCATTCGAAGGGAAGTCAACAAACCAATTAGCTCCTTCAATGATTAGTTTCATTACACCTACATGAAGTTGTAGCCACCCTATGTAGTTGATGATCCCTCTGTTCGTTTGGTCTATTATGCAACCTTGTACAACCTTACGTCTGTACAAGTGAAGAGAATGTGTCCACTGCTTGCTAGATTGGTGGATGCATATACGAAAGTAGTCATAGCAAGCACTAATCTGGGATAGAACATCACAAGTCGACTGCCATCCTTGGGACAAGCTGCCCATCCAATGTAGATCCAAGGACTCACTCATGCCTTGGTACATCAAACCACAATGATGAATCAAGTTATATAGTTGCCGATAGTGTCTCATCCGAGGCAACCACTTAACCAAGCACCCCCAATTCCTCATTACTTACAACCACATAAAAAAAAGATTACTATCAATAGACCCAAGTGCTTGCATACTTGTAGAACTCATAATTCCCATTTGCTCAGTAGAATCAACCAATAGTACAACTAGTCTTCCTCCAGAATCAAGCACTGCAACTGAACAACACATAAAAGGATCAGATCAATGAGCTGACAAAGTTGTTAAAGAAGATGTCAAATGAAATGAAACACTTAAGGAATCAAAATAACCAATTGCAAGCCTCCCAAAGGAGTATCTAGGCTAACCTCAATCGAGATAACCGTGAAAACTGAGATGCAGGTGCTTCTTCTGGACAAAATTATGAGAGAGGTCAAAGTTCTAACCAAGGCTTCGAAAGAAGACCTTCACAAAGATAGAATCAAACATGGAACACGAGGCCAAACAATAGAGGCATTCCCACACCTCTTGATCAACCTGCCAATGCTGATAAAATGACAAGTGGAGTGTACTTGAAGAGATAGCCTTGTCCAGGTGGTGTTGTATTCACAAAAAAATAAGCATTTTGAATTGGATTTCCCAGAGTTCTAAACAGTAGCAAAAAAATTCCAAGTGGAAGTTCAAAATGCAGTTGATGGTGCTGGTTGTAGAGATATAGTCCCATACAAACCATATGATTCCTCAGTACTGGTGGTTGATCAAGCTCCTTTCCTGTGAAGTGAGAGCAACATGCTCAAGGAGATAGCTGCTCCAAAGGATGAAGAATAAAACGAGGTAAGTAATGAAAATCCATTATCCCAGATTTCGATTTAGTAGATAATGGTCTAGTAGATGAAGAAGAGCCACATGAGGATGAGGTCCAAATGTTCCATCAAAGGGAAACCCCTTATAACTTGAGGAATAGATAAGCAGACAACCCTTTTACGACCTCTACCTCGCCTAATAACTTCAACAATCCGCCTGACCCAAATGCTAGTAATAACCTGGGTTACCTATATGTACCCACCCAGTATTTCAACAAGAATAGACAAAAAAATAAACCCAAAACTAGCCTACTAGCTCCTCTCAAGATAGATCTTTTGAGGAAAAAATTGAGGAAATGGGTATGTGGCTGAAGAATTTAAGAAAGTGAAACTAAGCCTGTTAGCCTTCAAATTGCTTAGGGTCCCAGTAGTTAGAAATTACCTCTGTAGGGTGCTTAATGGGACTTCCCCATCCAAATCATCCCAAAAAGTACATGCTAAAAGGGTCTCCTTTGACAACTCACAAAATGATCCTGTGATCATGGAAATTATGGTGAAGAAAACATATTAGCCTTCAAATTGCTTAGGGTCCCAGTAGTTAGAAATTCCCTCTTTAGGGTGGTTAATGGGACTTCCCCATCCAAATCAGCCCAAAAAGTACATACTAAAAGGGTCTTCTTTGACAACTCACAAAATGAGCCTGTGATTAGGGAAATTATGGGGAAGAAAACATATTAGCCTTCAAATCAACAAGCAAACAAGCAAACTACCAAGGAACAAAGCCAAACACAAACCAAAGATAAAACCAATGATAAGGATAAAGCTCAAGTAGCTCAAACTGATGCATCCATAGGGTTATTCCAAGGGAAGTTGGAGACTCCTCCCTTCTTGACCACTATTAGAATATTTGAAAAGAATTTGCATAATTTCCTACTTGATTCAAGAACCTTGGCTAATGTTATGCCTCTTATAGTATGCAAAGCTTTAGGAATACTTCTGACTACCTCCCGATGGAAGGTGACCCAGTTGGACAAGACATAGGTGCACATAGTCAAGGAAATAAACATGATACCTATGCAGATTGCTATTGATATGAGGGTGCAATAGGTAGTTGACATCCAGGTGTCCAACATTCCAGACACATATGGTATCATATTAGGAAGGGATTTCACTCGGGCACTAAACAAATATGTTGCAATAGTTTTTTCTCACTTATGGCTGCTGTGGAAAGGGTTGCGAAACCAAATCCACATTGATCAAGAGTCTTGCATGAAATTCATGATCACGAAGTAAACCAATACCAATGAGGTACTGTTTGCTGAAATAGAACTAGGTAACTACTGTTTCGTGGCATGTCAAGATGAACTAGAGTTCCAGGAAGAGGAAGTGGTCGAAGAGGTCCTTCTTGTGTTGTGTATTCCTCCTACCAAGCTAACCCACACACCTACAAGTACAGAGATACTGATTGAATCAGATCATGAATAATCCTATGAAGATGGTAACCCAAGATTGCTTGATGGATTCTGTGCATATGAAGAAATGTGTGCAAGATCAACTCAACCTAGGATCAAGAACGAATTTTTTAGGAGCTCTTATTACCTAGCTGGTGCAGGGTGCATAATGTTACCCACTTAGAATTTGAATATTTCCTTTTCTAGAAAGTAGTGGAGCACATTAAGGAGCAAGTCACCCCAAAGGGGGAGCTCCAAATAGTGTAGTTACACCACAACTATATAGAATCCACATTGTCATCCAAAGTTGCCAAACAAAATACATTGCCGAGGAAAGGAGTATGCCCCAATGGTTCCAGGATCAAAGATACCTCAATGTTTTGGACACTACGCTTTGATGGGTCCAATTCCAAGCAAGGAGTCAAAGCTGGATTCAAACTCATCATCCCCACAGGTAAGACATATTTTGATTCTCATAGACTTTAGTTTTATTGCACCAATAATGTAGCGGAGTACGAAGCATTAGTCCATGGTATTTTGATGGCCCTAAGAAAGAAGGTTAAAATGTTACAAGTCTTTAGTAATTCAGAATTGGTAGTAAAGCAAGTTAGGAAGTTATATTCTTGCCACAATAGAAGACTAGTAAACTATAGGAACATGGTATGGGATCTCATAAAAGGCTTAGATGTGTTTAACATTCAATTGATCCCTCAAAAAAAGAATCACACTGTTGATGCCTTAGCCCATGTAGCTAGTACCCTCCAACCCCTTTCCCTAGCTGGATTGAAAAGGTTCACTGTTGAGCTTACCTCCACTCCATCAGTGCTAGATAATGTTACCAACTTCCAAGTGTTTAACAATGACAAGCATATTCTGGATTTCATCACTATCTTCGATGTGTTTGCAACTCAAATCATTGATGAGGCAGAGCCTGAAGAGGCTGAATTGGACATAGAGGGAGTCATTAACCTAAAAAAAACATAATACCATGAGGTATTGTTTAGCTTGAGCAGATATTTGACTTAGATCAGATCAGAGATCAGGATCAACAAACGAAGAAGGATTCCATTGACAACCAGTGTGATGCTCACAACCTAGTGACTACTGAAGAAGTCAAGAATGTGTTCATCAGTAAAGTGTGCACACTAGAAGAAAGGAAAAGGATCATTGATGCCCCAAGGACATATCATGATGTGATCTCCTAGAGCTATGAAGACTTGAAGACATATGATACCTCAATCATCACTCACACCATCCCTCTCAAGTTGGATGTGAGACCTTTTAGGCAACGTCAACTCCCCATCAATGCATTGCTAGAGCCTTTCATTTACAAAGACGTCTAGAAGTTGCTATCCACCAAAATCATATTCCTAGTCAGACACTCCATGTGGGTGGAAAACTTGGTTCTAGTTAGGGAGAAGAATGGAGAAATCAGGTTATGCGTAGACTCCAACAACTTAAATAGAGCCTAAAAAAAATGCAACTACCAAGTACCCTCATTGGATGAAGTACTGCAAATAGTTAATGGGTATTAGATGATGTCCTTCTTAGATAGATACTCAGTGTACAATAAGGTCATGGTCTAGTATGAAGATAGGCACAAAACAACTTTTATTACAAAATGGGGAACCTTCACATATAGAAGAATGCCATTTGGACTAATCAACACTGGCACAACCTTCCAACATGCCATGAATATCACCTTCAAGGACCTAATTGGTAAATGTTGTTGCAAGTGTGAGCTAGTTTGGTGGTGTTTTCATTAATGTTGTCATTGATGCCAACACAGTTCAGTATGTTGCATATTGTACATGTATAGCTGAGATGTTGTTGAGATGTGAGCACATGGAGCTATCTTTATGTCATTGTAGATGTGCTATTTTGATGAGTTTCCAAGTTCTTTTGAGAAAATTAATAAGGAAGAGTGGTTAGAGTGATGAATGTGCTCCGGTATGTTCTCCATATTTCTCTTGTGTTGATCCTATTCTTGTACGGATGTGAAGATTTGATAATGGTGATCTCATGGTGATATATCCTAAGTTTTAGCCTCTAAAGTGATGGTATGTGAAAGTTATGCTCATTGGTATGTGAACTGTGTTGGCATAATTGGTCTTGTATGGACTAGGAGAAACAGTTTTGCTTCACAATCCTCTGTTGTTTCATTTCAGATCTTGCGGATCTGGGATATGTCTTTTGAATTTATTTTCTATGCTCTGAAAAGAGGTTTGAAGTTTGGTGATTTAGAAGTCATGTTTCAGTGTTCAGTATGAGTTTGTATAGTCCAGATTGACTGGTGAAAGGTGTTCAGTGTTTGAAGGTTATTACATTTACTGCAGATGTATTTGGGGAATTTTGAGATGTTTTGTTGTGCTTAATGAAGCATGTTGTGGCGTTTGCGTGTCATCTTTTGGTTGGGAAGCATGTACATCAATTTTAATTTGTGTTTTCATTAGGTTTGGATGACCTGGTGTTTACATTTAACTTAGAGAATAAAATTAATTTGAGTAAGTGTGTGATTGATCTGAGACATTATTTTTGGTCTTGGTTAAATGTTTTATTGGTCCACTCTTATTCCTTTCCACCATGGGAATTTTGAGTTTCCGACCTAATTTGAATTTATGAAATGAGGTATTTTTGGCTAACCTTGGAGAAAGTTTCTCAGGTTGAGGATGGTATGAAAGCAAGTTGAATTGTGAAGAGTTGTATGATAGTGTGATGCAAAGTGATGAAAGTGAGCCACAAATCATAAGAGAAGAAGTGTGCATGTGAGTGAGTTGTGACAACAGTTCTTCATTATGTTGGAAGCTATGAATGTGCATTAATTGTTGTGGTGGATATTTTTATTCTCTTTTATATCTGTAGGTAGTGAGCCTCCCTGTTGGATAGTGAGTCCTTTTTGTAGGCAGTGAGCCTTTGTACTTTGACATTGAGTCCTCTTCTGGGAAGTGAGCCTTTGTTTTATAATATTTTATATTGTGAGTTAACCCTCACCATGTTTTTTCCCTCATTGGGTTTTCCGTGTAAAAATATAGTGTTCATTGTGTTGATTTACTTTATATTATTTGAGTTTCATGCTTTTGCTTAATAGCTGACTATTTTTTTTAAGAAATTAATAAGTGTTGAAGTTTCAAGTTTGAATTCTTGTGACAATTGATTCACCCCCCCTCTTAGTTGTCCTACTTCTGTTTAACAATTGGTATAAGAGCTTTGGTTCCTTGATATAGAGCTTAACCCCTTAAGGAAGATCTGATGGCGCATAAGTTGGCGATCCCTATGTTCAATGGAACTAACTACAATGATTGGAAGGGATAGATGAAAGGATATATTATCTCTCTTGGTTTTAAGACTTGGAAGGCTATTGAGACAAAGGATACATATCCGTTTGGTGGTCTTACTATTGCAGATGAGATCTTTGCTTATGAAGAAAATGAGAAGGTGAAGTATGCTATTTGTAGTGGGTTATCTAAAAATGAGTGAGCTAAAGTTCTTTTTGTGGATGCTGCATATGAGGTCTGGAAGAAGTTGGAAGACATGTATGAAGGAAATGAAAGAGTGAAATTGACAAAGAAGCTGACAACAAAGTGTAAATTTGTGAATCTAAAGATGGAAGAAGGTGAAGAATTTACAAGTTTCTTTTAGAGAGTTGAATTGACTACAAATAAAGTTAGAAATCAAGGAGGAAAGCTATCAGATGAAGATATAATTGAGAAGATCCTGATTACCCTACTAGACTGTTAGAGTGATAAGATCTCAATGATTGAAGAAGTGTATTATCCTAAGAAGTACACATTGGAATAATTGTTCGACACCTTGCAATAATTTGAGTTGAGAAAGTTCTGGAAAGAAGACAAGATAGAAGAAAGGATAGAAACAACATTTAAGGCATTGGTTGATTGAAGAGGGACTAGATAGTGATGGTGTTGATGAGTTGGAAGCAAACTTAACTAGGAAGTTGAAGAAAGGAACTGAAAAGTATAAAGGTATGTTTCCCTTTAAATATTTTAGCTATGGTAATATTGGTCATTATGCTTCAAGATGTTTGAATAGAGTTGTGCATAAGAAGAACAAGGATTATAAGGATAAGGATAGGAAGGATAAGAAATATAAGAAATTGTACTATGTTAAAGAAGAAGCAATAATTTCTGATGATGAATCTGAGAATGAGGCTGATGATAGTGAATGATTATTCTTAGCTTTGGAAAGTAAATTTGTATCCACTAACCCTAGAAAATGTGTAAGAAAGAAGGCTCTAGATAATAAGAGGAATAGGATGGAAGGTACTTTGGTTACAACTTTTCATGCAAGACAGGATGAAGACTACTAGGTAATTGATAGTGAATGTTCTAATCACATGACCGAAGATAAAAGTAAGTTCACTAAACTTGAGAAATATGATGGTGGTTTAGTTATGTTTGGTGATGATTCAGGAGCTAAGATATGTTGGAAAGGTTCAATTAGTTTTGATGAAGTGAATAGTACTGATGATGTATATTATGTGAAGGGTTTGAGGCATAACCTTCTGAGTGTTGGTCAAATGTGTAACAATGGTTTTAAACTTGTGTTTCAGAATAATACTTGTGAAATCAAAAAATGATCCAAAAATGGAGATATGGTTTTTGTTGGAAGAATAACACATGGAAACATCTATCAGTTGAAAGGAGTTGATGGTCATTTCCTTGTATCTGAAATAAGTGAAAGTTGGTTATGGCACTAGAGAATGGGACATGTAAATTTTGATAACTTGGTCAAAATTAGTACAAAGGAGATTGTTTGAGGACTGCCCAGAATCACAAGATCTAGTAATGCTATTTGTAGAAGTTGACAATTGGGGAAATAGATAAGATACAACTTTAAGGGAAAAGAGTACTCTACTACCAGAATGTTGAAGTTGATCCATACTGATCTATGTGGTTTGACTAGGACTAGAAGCCTGAATGGTGATAGGTATTTCATGTTGCTTATTGATGATTATACTCGAATAACATGGGTTGATTTTCTTAGAGAAAATACCTAAGCTCTGGATAGGTTCAAGGTATTCAAGGAAAGAGTGGAAAATGAAGTAAGTCTAAAAATGAAATGTTTGAGATCTGATAGAGGTTGAAAATTCACTTTTGGTGAATTTAATGCATTTTGTGAACAACATGGCACAAAAAGATAGTTTTTTTGCTTCGAGAACTCCTCAGCAAAATGGAGTTGTTGAAAGGTAAAACCAGACAGTACAAGAAGTTGCTAGAGCCATGATGAAAGAATTAAGTGTACTAGATGTGTACTAGAGAGGTGATACACATTGTTGTTTATGTTCTTAATAGAGTCTAGATCAAACACAACAACACAAAGACTTCTTTTGAGTTATGGATTGGTAAGACTCCTACAGTGAAGTATTTTAAGGTATTTGGAAGTAGATGCTATATTAAAAGAGATGATGAAAATATTGGAAAGTTTGATGCTAGATGTGATGAAGGATTTTTTCTTGGATATTCTACTACTAGCAAAGCATACAAATTCTTTAATAAAAGATTGATAAAGTTTGTTGAAAGTGCTAATGTGAAATTTGATGAAGACATACACCAACCTATTGAGATACGTGAGGTTGATCTTGATGATCCCATCTATGGAAATGTACCTGAGGAAAATAAAGAGAAGGATGAAGAGGAAGAGAAAGAAGAGCAAGTGGAAGAAGAAGAAGAAGAGAATGAGATGGAATATAATGTTAAGACTCCTAAGTATGTACAGAGGAATCATCTGGAGGAACAAATAATTGGAGATAAAAGTGAAGGTGTGAAGACTAGAAGCAGAGTTGCAGCTGAGGTAAAACTATGTTTTCTTTCTAAAGTTGAACCTAAGTCTGTGAGTGAAGCATGTGAAGATGAGAGTTGGATGAAGGCTATGAAAGAAGAGTTGCAACAAATAGAAAATAATTAGACATAGAAACTAGTCCCTAGACCTATGAATAAAAATGTGATTGGCTCGAAATGGGTGTTCTAGAATAAACTAAATGAAAGTGGAGAGGTTGTAAGGAATAAGGAAAGAATTGTATGCAGGATATTCACAAGTTGAAGGTATATATTTTGAAGAGACATTTACCCCTGTGCCCCGAATGGAAGCTATTAGGATGTTTTTGGATTTTTTTGCTCACAAGGACTTCAGAGTGTATCAGATGTATGTTAAATCAGCTTTTCTAAATGGTGAATTGGAGGAAGAAGTGTATATGGAACAACCTGAAGGATTTCAGTTATCTGACAAATCAGACATGGTTTGTAAGTTGAAGAAGGTGTTGTATGGACTGAAGCAAGCTCCTAGAGCTTGGTATGCAAGATTGGACAGATACCTGACAAAGCAAGGATTCAACAAAAGTTTTGTTGACAAAATTTTTTATTTCAAAGTGCAAGGTAACAAGATGTTAATAGTAGTTGTATATGTTGATGATATCATTTTTGGTGGAAATGAAGGCATGTGTAAAAAGTGTGTTGAAGAGATGCAAAAGAATTTGAGATGTCTATGATTGGTGAATTGATTTTCTTCCTTGGTCTACAAGTGAATCAAACTGATAAAAGGGATATTCATTTCATAATATAAGTGTGTAAAAGAGCTATTGAAGAAGTTTGGGATGGATGATTCGAAACTTGTTTGTACTCTTATTGTAGCTGGATGTAAACTGAGCAAAGATGATGAATCTCCTAAGACTGATAAGAGAAAATACAGATCTATGATTGATAGAATGTTGTATCTTACTACTACTAGATTAGATATTATGCATGTAGTATGTTTAGTTGCTAGATTCCAAGCAGATCCTAAAGAGGCACAAGTTGTAGCTGTAAAGAAGATATTTAGATATCTTAAAGGTATACCAGATTATGGATTATGGTATCCTAAAAGTGATGATTTCACCCTAAGTGCTTATACAAATGTTGATTGGGCTGGATGTGCATATGAGCAAAAGATTACTAGTGGTGGTGCTTTCTTTCTCGGAAGAAGACTAGTTTCATGGTTGAGTAAAAAGAAAGAATCGACTTCTTTATCCACCGCAGAGGCAAAGTATATTGTTGTAGCATCTTGTTGCACACAAGTTTTTTGGATGAATTTTTTTTTGAAGGACATCAGAGTGATATGTGATGAGCCTATTTCTATTTTTTGTGATAACACAAATGCAATAAACATTTCAAAAAACCCAATTATGCATTTAAGAACAAAGCACATATCTATCAAATATCATTTCCTGAGAGAAAAAGTGTTGGATAATGAAGTCAAATTGGAGTATGTGACCACAAAGGAATAAATTGCATACATATTTACCAAGGATCTTTCAAAAGATACTTTTAAGTATTTTAGGGAGATGTTGGGGGTCATTGGCCCTCCGAACTAAGTGCACATGAAGGTGCACCAGTCCAGTGAATTCATAGATTCTTCATTTCTTTGGATTGATAAATGGATCTACTCTATAGGGGGAGTAGAAATGGTTTCATTGTTATAGTATGAGTGTACTCCTAAGGGGGAGTTATTAGTGTTGTTGATATTCTCCATTGATGTCAAAAGGGGAGAGAAAATTCATGTGAAAATCAATTGTAGAAGAAGAGAAGGTGTTCTCTTGGAATTGTGAAGGAATTATGAAGGATGTTGTCTTTGATTTTTTTCACATCATGTGTTTCCATCAATGACAAAGGGGGATATTGTTGCAAGTGTGAACTAGTCTGGTGGTGTTTTCATTAATGTTGTCATTGATGTCAACACAGTTCAATATGTTGAAAATTGTACATGTATAGCTGAGATGCTATTGAGATGTTGTGAGTACATGGAGCTATCTTTATGTTGTTGCAGATGTGCTGCTTTGATGAGTTTCCAAGTGATTTTGAGAAAATTAATAAAGGAGAGAGGTCAAAGTGATGAATATGTTCAGAATGTGCTCTGGTATGTGCTCCACATTTCTCCTATGTTGATCCTATGCTTGTGTGGATATGAAGATTTGATAATGGAAATATTGTGGTGATATATCCTAAGTTTTAGCCTCTGATGTGATGGTATGTGAAAGTTATGCTAACCATTATGTGAACTGTGTTGGAAGATTTGGTCTTTTGTGGACTAGGAGAAACAATTTTTCTCTGCAGTCCTTCGTTGTTTTGTTTCAGATCTTGCGGATCTGGGATATGTCTTGTGAAGGTCTTTTCTGTGCTTTGGCAATGAGGTTTGAAGTTTGGTGATTCAAAAGTCATGTTTCAGTGTTCAGTATGAGTTTGTACAGTGTGGGTCAACTAGTGAAATGTGTTCAGTGTTTGAAGGTTATTGCATTTTCTATGGATGTATCTGGAGAATTATGAGATATGTTTTTGTGCTTATTGAAGCATGTTTTGGCGTCCACCTATCATCTTCTAGTTAGGAAGCATGTACATCAATGTTCATTTGTGTTTTCATTAGGTTTGGCCAACCTAGTGTTTACAATTCATTCAGAGAATAAAATTAATTTGAGGAAGCATGTGATTGATCTGAGGAAGCATGTAATTAGTTAAATGTTTTATTGGTCCAATCTTATTCCTTTCCACCACAGGAATTTTGAGTTGCCGACCTAATTTGAATTTATGAAATGAGGTATTTGTGGCTAACCTTGGAGAAAGTTTCTAAAGTTGAGGATGGTATAAAAGCAAGTTGAATTGTGAAGAGTTGTATGACAATGTGATGCAAAGTGATGAAAGTGAGCCATAGATCATAAGAGAAGAAGTGTGTGTGTGTGAGTGAGTTGTGACAACAGTTCTTCATTGTGTTGGAAGTTGTGAATGTGCATTAATTTTTGTGGTGGATCTTTTTGTTCTCTTTTGTATTTGTAGGCAGTGAGCCTCCCTGTTGGATAGTGAATCCTTTCTATAGGTAGTGAGCCTTTGTACTTGGACAGTGAGTCCTCTTTTGGGTAGTGAGCCCTTGGTAGTGAGCCTTTGTTTTATAATATTTTATACTATGAGTTAACCCTCACCATGGTTTTTCCCTCATTGGGTTTTCCATGTAAAAATATAGTGTTCATTGTGTTGATTTACTTTTTGTTATTTGTGTTTCATGCTTCTATTAATATAAAATAGTTTGGTTGAGAAATTAATAAGTGTTGAAGTTTCAAGTTTGAATTCTTGTGACAACTGATTCACCCCTCCTCTTAGTTTTCTTGTGCCTATTTAACAAATGAATCATCTATAATGATGATCTTACTATGTTTTCAAAGAAAAGAGGGACCACGTCTCTGATTTATGTAAGGTCTTCTAGAAATGTAGAGAGTTTGGAATTTCGCTAAATCCAAAGAAGTGCATCTTTGGAGTTATGGAAGGAAAGCTACTTGGGCATGTGATTTTAGAGAAGGGAATCTCAATAGGCCCTGAATGCATCCAAGCTATTATGAATATTTAGCTTCCAGGAAGCAAGAAGAAACTAAAATCTTTCTTTGGAAAGATCAATTTCATCAGAAAATTCATCATAGGTTTTGCTGAAATCGTCAAACCATTGAATGCTATGTTGAAGTAGGATGCCAAAGTCGAATGGAAACTGAAAGCCAAGTAGGCTTTCAAAGAGATCAAGAAAGCAATTGTTGATACACTAGAGCTGGTCAGCCCAGACTAGCTGAAGCCATTTTATATCTATTCATTCCCTTCAGATCACTCTTGTGCTAGCATATTGACTTAGAAAGATGACGAAGGGAGTGAGTACCCTATTTCCTTCATGAGTGTTTCAATAAAATATGTGGAGATAAGGTATCATAATGTTGAAAATTAAGCATATTCCTTGGTCAAAGGAGGTAAGAAATTCTAACACTATATCTTGTAGAATAAGGTGTTTGTAATTATGCCTAATTCAACCGTTAAGACTTTGCTAATGCAGAATGAGTTGGGAGAAAGATAAGCCAAGTGGGTCACTTTATTGCAAGAATATGACATGGAGATTCAACCCATGAAGTTGGTCCGAGGGAAATCCATCACTTGAATAATAGTTGAAATGATAGCTAAAGCAGGACCCAAGCTCATAGTGCAACAATACTAGCTAGAAGACGTCTCTCCTGGAGAATGGTATGATGACATCATTTACTATTTGTTGAACAAAAAGTTCTTGTCTCGACTACAAGGAGTACAAAAGTTTGCTATAAGATTGAAGAGCAATAAATACATGTTACAATGGCCTATATTGTACAAGAGAAATCACGACGAGATCTACCTTAGATGCCTTGGAAAAGATGAAGCAGCCAGAGTTCTTAAAGAATTTCATGATAAGTTTGGCACTGGCCATAGATCCAGCCCTTCAAGATCCCACCAGATTCTACGGGCTAGGTACTACTAGACGATGGTGTTTAAAGATGCACATAACCATGTTAGAACTTGTCACGTTTGCCAAACTATTGCTACCAGGGAAAAAAATGTTGATGTCCCACTACAAAAAGTCTTGGAGGTAAGACTGTTCACTCAGTGGAGACTTGACTTTATTGGTCCAGTAAGCCCACCATCCTTTGCAGTCCATAGGTACATTCTAACCACTTTTGATTACTAGATGGACAGAAGCAATAGTGTGTAGCCAATGCACTGCTGAAGTGGTTACTAATTTTTTAGAAAGTTTTATCCTGAATCAATTTGGTTGCCTATTTGCCCTTGTGTTTGATAATGGCCCTACTTTCTCATCTCTTAAGTTTGCTAGTTGGGCCTTGAATTACAGGATTGCACTTAAATTTTCATCCAACTATTACCCTCAGGGAAATGGCCTAGTTGAGTCAACAAACGAAAACCTGATAACTGTGATAAAAAAACTACTTGACAGGAATCCCAAAGACTGGTATACCCAACTACGTTTTTCCCTCTGGGCAGATTGTACACGCCATAAGGTTGCTTTGGGTGATTCCCCATTCCATATCATTTATGGCTTAGAGCTCATCTTTCCTGTGCACCTCAAGATCCCCACCCTCAAGTTTCTCAACACATACCATGAGGAAGGTGACCATCAAGAATCTCTCCTAGCTGAGTTGCTACATTTAGAAGAAGCTCATGACCGAGCAATTGAATTTTTTTCCAAACACTAGGGCATAGTCAAAAGATGGTTCGATCGTCGAGCCAAAGTAAAGGCCTTTAGGATTGTAGATTTAGTCCTTTGTTGGGACAAGGCCCATGAAAAGAAAGGGGGACATAACAAATTTGACAAGCTTTGGCTTGGCCCCTTTCAGATTTCAAAAATCTTGGGAGATAATGCCTTTCGCCTCAAGACACTCACTGGAGAGGATGTCCTGTTGCTAGTCAACAGGCAACACCTAAAGCATTATTTCCTTGCCTGATCTTTTCAAGCTCATCTTTTGTATATAGTTGTATATAGGTTAGCTTAGGTTCTTTTGCTTTCCTACTGCGTTTGTGTTTCGCTTTTTTCTCGCTTTCTCGGTTGCTCTTGTTTTTGCTGAGAGTGTTCCTTTTTTCTTGATACTATGGTCGTGCTTGGCCTGTCAGACAATTTACTTTGTTGTTCACTCCTATATGTTATCTAGATAAATATTCATTCATAACCATTGATTTCTGACCACTTTCGTGAAACGAGTTTCCATATTTGAACTCTGACTTGACCTAGGACAAAACCCTTATTTGAATATTTTCAAACTTATCTTAGATCACACACAAGAATACACTTTAAAAGTTTCTAATGAGCTATGCAATAGCTGTTATGAGGTATGGGCAAGTGAAAAATCCTAGGTCTTCTCTAGTGACCATTGTGATTCCAAACCCATAGTAAGCTTTGATTTTTATGCAGTTGAGCAAAAGAAAGAGTACCAAAAGAAAATATTCAAGAAAAGAAAGCAAGTGTTAAAACAAGCAACTGTGTGGGTGTGCGAGCAACTCTATTGTGGCTATGGATGCCCGAATGGCAATAGAGTAATGTTTGTCAGGTCACAACGACAACTTTGTCAGGGCTATGGACACTTGACTAGTAGTGGGGCAATGTCCAGGTTACTTTTGGGGTTGGACATTTCACATAGCTTGCCTTGACTGATTAACGGTTGTTTTTTACGGTTTCTGAAGAAATGACATGAACTCACCATGCACACACTTATGATGTATCCTCATGAATCGATTCACCCAATGATCCTGCTCTCCTTTGAGTTTCTAGTTGACTTATGTGAACCATCTTCTAGTCTGTGAAACCACAGATTTTGGGTTTTGAATGAATATTTACCCTTAGAATGCTCAGGAGTGTTTTCCCAATAGAGTTTCCATTTGTTATGCCTATAGCCCACACACCTTGTTTTGAATGAGGACCCTCTCTTTTCGCCTTCGTCGGGTCAATTTTTTACTTCACCTCATTTTGCATGCCCCTAATTTTGAGCTTAAAGCAGTCAGGGACTCTAAACTTATCATCCTCAGTTGACCAAATTTCACCATCATAGAATTTTATAAGTCTTTGGCTTTTGCAGGGTTTCCCTTAGTCTTTAACTCTGGCGTCCTTTAGCCCCTGCGGGTCTGTAGCTGCGGACTTCCCTTTGTGCGATGTTGTTGTCTCTTTGTTGTTTATACAATGCTAATCCAGGACGTCTACCCACGTGGCAAGTCCCACAATCTTCTTGCTATTTTCCCTTAGCTGTTCACTGACGATGAAGTCTCGAGGTCCTTCTGCCTTGCGGGCTCTGCTGTTTCCACCGTCAGCCCATCAAACTTTGTGCCTAACTACCCCATCGACTATCATACTTGCATTTAATGTAGGTAATTAATAAATTTTTTACTATAAATAGCTCTGCCCAACCTATCATTTTCACCTATGCCAGTCAGAAATTGTCAGAGAAGCGAACAACAATCAGACCTCCTGCGCTTGCATTGCAGCTACTCGACCTAGAATCCAAATCGCCATCAAACTTCTATGGGACTTCCAGGTGAGTCCGCTATTGGATTTTCAAAATGCATCTTTCATGAGTAAGGATTTTAAATTAATCAAAGAATCTTAAAAGAAAACCTCAAAACTCCTTTTGGCAGTCATTTAACCATCAAATTTTGTACAAACCCATTTTGAAGAACCTTTGAAATTCATTCAAACACTGCCCTTTAGAGTAATGTGGAACCTTGCCCCATTGTCATTGTTCTTCACATGGCCTTGACTCCCCTACGACCCGCAAGCTCCTTGTCACCATCTCCTGAGCAAAAACCAAAATGATGAAACCTTAAGCACGTCACCCTCCTGCGGGTCGGTGCCTATGGATTTCCACTTCATCAGGGCCATTCCTTAAGCATCCAAGCTAGGGCTCCTCCCCGCATTGCAGATCCTATGGCTCTCTATGCCATCTCAAGTTTCTAAATGAAAAATGCTAAGTCTAAATCCTTGTGTGAGTAAATGTAGGTGGGGTCCATCTTCAAACTGCCCCACCATTTTTACCACTCTAAACATCTTAGTTCCCACATTGTAGACTCTGCCCAAACCATTTCCTCTCAAGACTTCAACAAAAGAAACCATGTTCATATGATTTGCAGGCCTTGCTTTGCAGATTTCCATCTGTGGCCCATCACCATCTGATTACCTTTTGTGAATGGTCATGCCCCCTCTCCTATCTGTGGTGGGGACCCTGTGTCCTCTTTTTCCATCTGAGTTCCTCTAAGAAAAATGGCCTAAGTTAAGTGTTTGGCGGGCTCGTCTTTGTGGGTCGTTGTGTGCAGACCGTCATCTCAACATTGACATTCCCCAACGACCTTCACATGATGGATTTCCACTTGTTCCTGCTCGCATACCTCCAAGTGACCAAAACCAAAGGGAGTCAATTCACACCAACCTAACAATTAATGGGTCCTGCACTATGAAATTCCCCTTGCAGGTTGTGGTGCCCTGTTTGTCATTTCTCAATGACAGAGCTCTAAAACATCTGAGAGGCCTTCTACCCCCGCACTCCTCAAACTTGCATAAGAAAGATGATCAATCAATTGATTATAAGGACTTTATAGCTGATCCCACACATGCCCAGTGCTTCCTTGAAGACTTTGACCACCAAATCCCTGATGCAAAACTTTGAGTGTGGGCGGCTGCCTGTGGGCCACCATGACCCCGACATCGTCATGCTCTCAACTGCTCCTGATGGCTCCCAACCCAAGGAAACCCACATCCCTAGGCCCACATTCTCTTAATTGATTTGAACAAGCCTCAAATGATGAATGATGATGGATTTTATGATCTTTTGAAGATGAATTAATGGATCTAACCCTCATTTTGGAGGACTTGACCAACGATTCCCTGATTTTCTATGCGAATGCACTAATTGTGTCTTTGTATGTAGGATTTATGGAATCTATTGTGGGACCACTGGGGAAATTTTCCAAGAAGGAGAAAGGAAAGAAGCCTGCAAAATCATTGAGTGGGAAAGAGGAGAAGGACCAAATGAAGTACCAGTTCCATGGGGTGGAGTACACCTCCAAAATCACTTCCTCCTAGGATTTAGTGTCATATGCCAACCTTGGGAATGTGGATATAGATGACTTCTGATGAAGGTTCGTGATCAACCCTACAACTAAAATGGCCCAGAAGATCAGAAAGAGTGGTATCACTAAGGCAGTTGGCTTCTCACCTACACTCATTGCTTTGAAATTAGTGATGGTATGCAGAGAATGCTATCATAGTAGTAGGAAGATCATCGATCATGATGGAAAAGGGTTTGCATATTTTTCTACCAGATCTATAGTCCAAACATTCCATATCCCCACATTTGATGTGATGGAGGAAATAGAGAATGGATATGCTGGGAATATGTGGAAGGCAGACCCTCTAGGATGCATGAAACTAATTAACCAACATTGGTTGAAGGAAAAGAGGGGTAGTGCTACTAAGGTCCCCAAAGAGCTATTCAGGAACGACTTCGACAAGGAGTATCATGACTTGGTAACCCTGTTGAGCAGAGTAATGGGCCTCCCTACTACTGCCTTCTTTCAGGAGTGGATTTTCTACTTCATCGAGGAGATCATTTGTGGTAAAAAAAAGTTCCATTGGGTGAATCTAATCATTGAAAAAATCCACAACCAGTTCATGGCTGTGAAGACAATGTCCCAATTTTACATGACCTATTACCTAGTGTACCTCCTAGTAGAACCGTTCCCATGCAAGGGCCTCTTTGATGCTAATAATATGAATCCAGGGAGAGGAGAACTCAAAGTATATGACCATTACCCTTAGCTTCAGTACAAAAACTTCAAGAAGGAATATCAGAGGGTAGATGATGCCTACATTGGGCATATCATCAGACTCCTTGGAGGAGACCCTGAGAGAAGAGTCTCGTACAACGCAAGAGCTTTCATCCAGAGGTTTGGGTATCTATTTATATAGTTCCCAAAATTCACATACATTAGAACATAAGGGTTCTCTGAGAGACCCTACAAGATTCCATGATACCCCAATGACTAAATGATCCTAGTGGAGGTCTCCAGAAAATTGCAGAATTCCCATGCACTACTAAGTGAAAAACATAGAGTGGGGATCCCATATCCCCTAACCTTCGGGCAAGGAATGTATGTCATTCCCGTTTCCTAGTGTGTAGAGTATTCAGAGAAGGAGATAATGGAATATAATTTAGATCTCCACATAACCCAAGTAAGAATGGACCCATACGAGAAATTGAAGAAATAGGTTGGGAGGAAGTATGCTCATCTACCTCATATCAAAGACTTCTGGGCCAACTGCCAAGATGATAAGGAAGTGCGAATGAGGCACTATATGCAAATGGTGACCCAGTTTGTGAGGTCAACAAATCTGTTCTCGGTGCTTGATCAAATTATAGAAGAGGATGATATTATTGTTGATGAGAGGTTCAATGTTGTGGCTAACTTGCCACTACCATTAATAGAATTGGATGAAGAAGAGGTCAATGAGCTCGATATAGTAGCCTGACTAGTTGAGAACTGGGTAGACAATGGGTAGATGCCCAAATTGCTTAGCTTAAAGTGTAGGGCGTAGTATTAACATATGGTGAGCTTGAAGATGAGCTCGAGAGTGAAACCAATAGTGGAACAGTTGTTGCCTTAGCAGAAGAGCCACTTAAATCACCTCCGGCAACAAGATCAAGGAAAAGGAAGGATGTGCTTGAGTGCCATCCCAAACATAAGGTATATACATGAAAGGCCATGAAGGGAGACACCTCAAAGAAGGTAAAGAAATCAAGAGGATTCATCAGTGAGATGCCCACAATTGAAGAGGATCCCCAACATGAGGGAGAAGAAGAATTTGGGCAGCCACAATCACCACCTACCACCTCTGTTCCTACCGCTGCCGCTACCGTTGCCTCTCCTCCACCTCATGTGTCTCAGGAAATTCCTATCTCGTCTCCCCCTGCCATGGATATTTTAGTCCACCTCTCTTCCACTTTGCCAATGACCCCAACAATCGTACTAGATTCCTCTTCAACCACAACATCCCCGTTGTCGTCTGCTTTGTTGCCTCCTCCACTACCCACTCTCTGTACTCCAATGCCTGTAACTGCCACTACTACTATGCCACCACTCACCTTGTCTGATGGTTTCACAAAAATAAATGCAGGGAATACCTACTGAAATCTCTGGGGTGATCATGAATCCTACTGTTTAGGCCTTAATGGACTAGATTTCTATTGGCCTACCTATTCCTCTGCCACTTATAGGGCCATTGAAAATGGAGGACACCATGCAAATATCTGAAGAAATGGAGAAACGCCAAAGGGAGGCTACTAAAGGAATAGTTGAGAAGCCCGGGGACCCATTCAAAGATGGTTATTTTGAGCATCTAGTTGGTGGAGTGAACATAATCCTAGACAAAGTGTGTTAGATGAAGAAAATTCACACTCTTCTAAAGAGGATACTAAGGCTTTGAACTGAAGATATGTAATAGAAACCTCAAATCAGGAGTTAGAAGAGGATTTGTCCCAACAACTCAAAGAGATAGGTGAAAAGGCCAAATCTAATTCGGAAGGGAAGCTCCATGAAGAGAGAGACAATACTGATGACAATGTGGAGATACTCAAAGGGCCTTCGCTAATTGGCCAAGACAAGGGCCTTATCTCAGAGGAGGAAGAGCCTCCTGAAAAGGAAGAACAAGAGAAAGAAGAAAATAAAAAAAGATACATCAAGGAAAATCCTCGAGCCTGAGCATCATGCAAAGCTCAAACAAGAAGAAAGGGAAGTGCCTCAGAAAGAGGATGTCATTGAAGAGAATATAACCTCTGAGCTGGACAAGGAAAAGGCTATATACATTGAAGACTTAGATGAAGAAGAAAGAATAGATAGAGAAGCCTTGAGCTATGAAGGGAAATAATGTCAGCATGAGCAAAGAGAGGAAGGTGATCATGAATCACCCAAAGGAGAATCCCAGGTGCCCGATTGGATAGAGAGGTAGCTACATAAGAAGGCTCCTGCAGTCGTTGATCCAAAAGCCAGGCTCGAGGCAATACTGGCCAGAGCGCAGACAAAGACAAGGAAGGAAAATTAGCCTAGAGTGCACTCTCACATTATGATTGATGCCTCTGGATCAAGAAAGATACAAATTGCTACCCTAGTGCTAGACAAAGGTGAAGGAGCCAGCTATAACATCTCCACCATCAATTTGGGCTTGGTAACTAGAGAATAAAAAATTGATGAGTTTTAGGGGTCAGTAGCAACGATCATGCAACAAATGAACAAGGATCAATCCTCGAAAGAGGAATTAAAAGCATAGGTGGCTAATCTTATAGCCTATATCCAACAATGGACATCCTTGGAGGAAAAGGCTCCAACAACATCATTCGCCCCCCCTATTCTTTCTTAAGAAGAGCTTAATAGAATGGATAAAATGAAGAATTGGACCAAGGCCATGGCGAATTGGTTCCAATGAGTGCTCAAGAATGGTGACATGGGCATTTGCCCCATTGCTCAAATGTTAAATAAATTTTAAATTTTCAAAAATAACTAGAGGCCATGAAGAACACATGTCACATGTTCATCGAGCTATACAGTATCACGTACCCTAAGCTCAAGGCCATTATCAAGATTCCAGAAGACATGGGAAAAGGAACTAGCGCTCATCAAAGATGATCACTAGTTGGTAGAGACCTAGAAAATGGACTTAGATCATAGGAGGGAAGTCCTAGAAAGGGTATTGCATGAAGTTGAGCTTGACCTCAAATGGGTTGTGGAGCATAGAATGGAAAGTGAGGACTACCTCAAGATGATGATGAAATATGACATGCTTGCCTTGGAATTAGATCCAGAGAAAATCAAGCCATTTTTATGTAAGAAGATGGATCAAGGGGCAGCAATGCATTGACGCTAGATTTCATAGAATTCATTGCAAGAGAATTCACTCAGTCTGAGTAAGTAATCAAGGCCACGCCAAGATGCACCAAGCATTGAAAATAGATCACAAAGAGATTCAAAAGGATGACCTTTCAAGTCCTCCAATCAAACATCATGGAATGGAACAAGCTCCAACTGTTAATTGGAAAATTTGTGGAGTATGCCACCCTTCAGAAGAATGAAGGAGATCCAGTAATTGATGATGATTTTCTGACATTATAGCTGGAAAAAGAAGGTAGTCACTAGAAGACAAAAGTACTACAGTGTTAGAACCACTAGAGGAAAAAATAGGAATGAGACAAAAAAGTATTTTATAATGTTATATTTTGGGGGTAGGTGAAACCCTAATGCAAAATGAATCTTCGCCACACAATGAAAGTAAATCCTGGACATTCATTTTACTTTTGGAAAACTATAAATAGGGGTCTCCTCTCATTTTCAAAGAGAGATTTGAGTTGTTGTGTAAAGACATGCTGTAGAAATTTTAATGAAAATTACATTGTTTTGGTGGATTCTTGTGTTTCTCACATGTTGCACGATTCATCTTCTCAAAATTAGTAGATTTAGTTTGTTATTCTAAGTATTTCAAGTTGCTTTGTAGTAGTCTAGTTCATGTTGTACATTGGTAGTGATGAATGTTATTGTGTTGATGCCTCTCATGTTCATGTTTTTTGTTGTTTTTTGATGATGAACAACATTGTAAAGCTAGTCTAAACATTAACTTATTGTTGCACTTAAAATTCATCTATTATTCATGCTTTAGGGTGAATGGATAGCTAAAAATTTGTAGGCCTTAGAAGATAACACTAGTTTCATGAGATTGATAACTTTTTTGGTTAAGTGGAACTTAGTTTTGGGAAGGTTGTCCACTGCAGCATCCTCCATTGTCACTTTTCATCATTAGTTGCAGGTCTTAGAACTCTTCTATCCCTTTTTCCTTTTGACTTTTCTTTGAAACTAGAGTTAAGATAAAGTTCTAGCATCATTGTAAAGCCAAATATGATGTTAAACATGGAGTTTAGACTATTGTTTTGAACTTCTAGCACAACAATTGCACCTCATTTCCATAATTTTACAAACTCCATTTGAAGATCCAATTCCTCCCAACTTAGCAAATTGTCCATGCCCTTTTTGATTACTAGCAAATCACATCAATCAACTGAGTTGTTTTTGCAAGTCATGACCTAACACCTGAGAGACCTTGGGGTAGTTATCTAGAATTTGTTTGTAGATTTCCACCTTTCAAGAGAGGTAGCATACTTGTTTGAGCTGCTTGTATTGAGAAGGTGCAAAAACACCCATCAACAGGTATATCCTACATTTCACCTCCATCTAACTTGAAAAGTCTCATATTCCAAGTTTGGGACTCACTATTGTGGGTTTATCCTTTTACAACCAATTCAAGAAAATGTAAATAAATATTTTGTAACCTTGTATTATATGAAATATATTTTTAAGTAAATTATATTGTGCTGTAATTTATAACTCTATGGTCTCTCACCATTTTAATAGAGTGGGAGATTTATCTTGATCCATTTCAACATTCCTTCTCCTTTCCCTCATTGTTAAGTATTGAGGTTCACCATGATACCTAGAAGCTAACATGTAGACATCTCCCATTATTTGTAATTCTTAATTTTTATTTTTATTCTGATGGAGAAATTAGAGTAAAGTTAGAAAAATAAAAAGATGAAAATCTATGATGTACATACTAATATGAAACTCTTCTAGTTTCCTTGAACTTTGGTTGTGAATCATAGCATCTTTTTTTGTGTAGGGTCAAGTAAGGAAGCACATAGTTCCCTTTGTCACATAATCATATCATTTGATGGGGAGTTCTTGCATCTTCTTAGTTTTATGGGGCTAATTTTAGGGGGTGACAAAAAGAAAAAGAGGAAACAAAAAGAGGAAATAAAAATTTAAAATCAATTATGAAATATATCAAACCCTAGATTATTCATGAAGTTTATTTTGGTTGTAATATTCCCTTTTCCCTCATCTAACATGTTGGCCATCTACCTTCTAAGTCTAGATTAATATTTCTAAATCCTAGAATATCTAGTCAACCTTTGTTTGATTGTAATAAGTTTTGACTAGTAATATTCTCTTACTCATTGGAGGTTTTAGTCTATAACTTCTCCCCCCATTTTTCATTTTTGTATTGTCTCTTTTATAATCCACATTTTAAACTTCTAGAACCATAAGTTATTAATGTAGTCAAATAAATATTATTCTCTTGTATAGAATTAAGAAAATAGCATGGCAATAAAAAGGTGCAAATATGAAGTCTTGTATTCATGTAAATAATAATAATCCCATTAATACTTTATATGCATCCATATATATTTATATAATCCCATCCAAACTAGATATATTAGAATCTATCTTCTAATGTTCCCTTTGATCTCATCTAATGTGTTGGTTGAATCTATCTTCTAAGTCTATTAGAATCTATAATTCCAAAAAATATCTTATTAATCTTTGTTTGATTGTAATTGGAGACACTTAAAGTTCACCAGTTTAATAATCTTAGTCTCATGTGTCGACTAGATTCATCATCCAACCAATCAATTCTATCACCATTTTTCAATCAAGTATTTTTTTTATCAACTCATAATGCCACCAATTTATCAACTTCATCATGCTAATCTACCTTGTAAATTTACTGATTACATTATTATTAATTAATCAATTGTATTCCTCTACCCCATGTCTAATTGATTAATCAATTATTCTAAATCAATTCATTCTAGATCCTAATTAATACATGCACATATATCTAATTTTAATAAACAAATATTTCTAATTATCCTCACCCACATTTCACTCATTAATCAAAGTTAGTTAACTAATGAGGCAATCCCACATTTCACTCATGTCAATTTAGTTAGCTCTACATTTCACTTATTAATCAAATTAGTTAGTTAATTAGTTGATCAATTTAACTCCCAATCAAATTAGTTGAGTGATCAATCAATCTTGCTAACTGGTTAGTCAAGTTAGTTGACTAATAAATCAATTGAATTAACTAATTAGTCAACCTAGTTAACAAAAGATAATCACATCTCTAGTCTTGCAAATTGATTAAATCAATTTTGGTTGTTCATATTTCACCTAAAAATTTATCAATCCACCATACTTCTCAGAATTAGAATCTCTAATCTATTTCCAAATATTTAAATTAGATCATCACCATGCATAATAGTTGAGCATCTGCAAATTCTTCAAGGAGTGTGATCAAATACAAATTAGGCTTCATATTAGGTTTATATATATTTAGAATAACAATTTAAATATATTTTTAGAATTTAATTAAATTATTTTATATTCATGCATTTAGTAATAAGTTAGACTAAGATTAATCTATTGTTTGTTGTAAGTTTTAATCTAGACTCTTCATCCCATATTTCCCATTCATGTATCTTCCATTTTATAATCCACATCTTAGAATTCTAGTATCATAAGCTTGTGGCATAGTCAACTATGCTATTCTCTTATAATAGAAATAAGAAAATAACATATCTAACATAAATGTGTGAATAGGAATTCATGCATCCATGCAAAGGAATATGAGCTCATCCATACTCTAATAGAGGAGAGCAATAGAAAAACCAACTATAGAGCCCAAAAGACCTATATCAGACTAAACACAAAATTGAAGGATAACACCTTATACACAACAAACCTAACTACATAGAAGACAATTTGTACATTTAAAGACAATTACTAGTAAAGAAAGCTCAAAGACAACTAGTAATAAAATAATTGCAAGGAGAATTAACTTTTGAGTCACTAATCTACTAAAAGGCTATGAGTGTTAGTTGTACATGAATGGGGGTGAAATTGGTTGGCCAATCATTGGTGTTGGAAGAGTCATTACTCAAAGTTCTTAACTCATGGAATGCCCTTGGATCTTTAAACAGTCATCATGTGTGCTTGTATCATCAAGTTTACCATCAACAACGATAGACAAATCAAACCGCTCTAGGTGTCTTACGTTGATTTTGTTTTCTTTGACCGAAGATATATGGGTAAGATCATTTGTGATAGGACTGAGCCACCTATCACTAGCAAAAGTAGTATTCTCCTCATCAAGTGGATCCCAAGAGTGCCCACTTGTAGCACGTCAAGTTTGCACTCAAAAGACACTCCAAAATAATAAATGAACAAAATTGCATATTAGATTCAAACTTTAAGTGAGTAAATTTAAATCAAAATAAATTTATTTAAAGAAAAATACTCCTAAAAATAGAAAAAATATAGTGTATTATATAATAATCCATTCCCTATATTTAAAATAAAAAATTAAAAAAATCATAAATTACTATTCCTTTGATTGAATATTTAGTTGGAAGAATGACTTAGATTCGTGTTTAAGGTGGGAACCCAAATGGGTGCCTAAATGGTTAGCCTAGAATGTTGAAGAAGTCTTTAAGATATATTTATTTAATTTATTCACTAAAAGCCATGTCTTGATCAAAGCCTTTTATTTTATGCCATTTATATCCTCCAAGTAAACCTAATCCCAATATTTTAAAAACAAATAATGTATCGATTATAAAATAAGCCTACAAATGATGTTCCTAATAATGTGTGCATTCAACACTACCAACGCTCTAGAGTCCATGCAAGGCCGTCGTGGGCCCTATCATGGCTAAAGTCAAATGACACATGCACCGACTTTACTAGATGTGCCTTTGAATCCTAAAATGGGCCACAAATCTGACGTATTATTTATTGCATTGATGTATAACGTTTACTGTAAAGACCAATTCTTGACGTGAACATTACACCTAATTCGGGCGCTCAATTCCTGTTGCGGTTTCCAATACCAAGCTTATATTGGAAAACAATTATTAATCTATGAATCATTAGTCATATACATATATATAAATATATATAAGTGATATGATATTGTAGGTTTATTTTAATAGAATATTTAATATAATTATATATTAATAAATGATATGTTTTTTTTTGGTTAATTTTGATTTTTTTAAATATATTTAGTACTATTTGTCTTTATTTTCATTCACATTCAATCTTATCATAGTTTTATCTATATTATTTTCACACATATTCTATTATCACCTCATACTTTCAATATTTTTAATTCTATTATATCAGTATCTTATGCATTCATCATCATTTATCATTATTGTATCTATCATTGCACCCATCTACACAATTCCATTTCTCACCTTGAGGTCAATGCTTTCATATACCAAGTCAATCCCACAACACATGAGGTCAACTACAACCCACTCAAATCTAAACTGATTTTTTTAAACTTTTATTTTTTAAAAAATTTCACCAACTCCTAGATTTTTACTAGTTGTTATGAGTAGACTTGGTACACATTCATACGATTTACTTTTGTCTTGATATTTAAAGGCATTAAATGTATCATTAATAGACACAATTAAATATCTAAAAAGAAGTAACTATAGTGTCAAATCATTTTGGAAACATTTTAATTTGTTGTATTAAAGAAGTTAATCAATGCGCTAAAACATGACTTCAATACACAAAACTATCATATGCGCCAAACAATTTCATGGATGTGCCAGAATAAAGTCCCTATACGTCGAATTAACGTATGTGCTACATCATCTCATCAATGCACTAATTTAGGCAATCAATGCGCTATATCATTCTATGCGCTACATCACCCCATCAATGCACTAAATGCATCTATGCACTAATCTATTAATCCAATGCACTGAAACCCTAACCCTATGCACTAAAAGTTTGAAAGCGCTAAAACCCTAACCCTATGTGCTAAAAGTCTGAATGCGCAAAAATAGTCTACCGGTGCGCTACATTGGCAACTGAATGCGTTAAAACATACAAAATCAAATTTAAACATGACAAATGGCACGAAAAATGAATTGCACAATTTACGAGGGAGGTTTTTGGGATACATACCGGAGGTCCATACACTGTCGGGCAGTTGTGTCGTCGCATGTGCTCGAATCAGTGTGTGTGGTAGGGGATCACCATCTCGCCAAATTTGCACAAATTGCTCAATCACCAAAGTTTTCAAAATGCAAATGCTCAAATGAACTTTAAATCACTCTTTTTAACCTTTTAAAGGCTAATTAAGTGGGATTTTTATGGGGAGGATTTTTTTTTAAGGGGTTTAATTAATCATTTCATCACCCAGTGGCTTAAACATCATTTTTCAAGAGATAAATCGACTCTAGATCATAAAATTTGAAAATCATCATCAAATCATCAAAAATTTAAAAAAATCACAAAAATTCAAAAATTCATCGATTTATCTTCTGAGGGGGCATATATCCATCATCACTTGAAAATCAACGTCTGGGGCATCGAATTTTTTGTGTCAACATCAACAACAATTTTTTATTTGAAGCAACGTGTAAACACATTACTATAAAGAGGGGAAAAATGTATACACATAAATTTGGTCAAGACAATTAATTAATTAAATACAACTTATTTAATTAATGAACCCCTTTAATTCATCTACTTATAAATAAATTCCAAATATATTTAAATAGTTCACACTCTTCTAATTCTTCAATATAAAATCACATTCTTCTATTTTAATTAAATAAACAAATTCACATAGTTTGCTTTATTTAATTAATAATCTTTTCACTAAATTTAAATCCCAAATTTGAATTTAAGCACGTCTCCAACTTTTCCTCTTGCCACCTCATCAAATGTCACATGTATTTAAATATGTCAAATATTTAAATGGCATTATTCTCAACCAATTCCAAAACAAACTTTGGACACTTGGCCTTTTCACACATTTTATTCTCCCACGCACTTGGCATGTTGTCTTTGGTCAAGGGAACATCCTCCATGATTCCTTCTAACCTCTTTCATTTCCACCATTCATCTCTCATGTTGAAATCATGATCATTGATTGTTTCCACATCACAAAATGCTTTGGAATTCTTATAAATACAACCTCTTGCTACAACATTTTACATCCCATCTTTGAGTAAACTTACTATGTAGAAATCACATTGGAGCTTTTAAGCATTTTGAACATTTAGAGTTTTGAGAATAGAACATTTATGCATTTAGCATTTAGAATTGTTTTATCATTCTAGTTTAGAATCATGGCTTAGTTTCATAGTAGCATTGTATTTATCATCTTAGTTTTTATACAACATTTGCATCATAGTCTACAACATCATATCCATTGTCAATATCGCCATTATCATTCGTAGCATTCAATATCATGTAGGAACTTAGATTCTTGCATCTTACAACATCTCATTTCTTAGGTTGTCATCTAAACCAGTCATAGTGCAATATACAAATATGAGAGCACTAATGATTTAAAGGATCCTTGAGAATATATAACAATGGAATGATTTTAGAGATTTTTTTTTTTTTTTTAATTTAGTTAATTCTCTTATTCAAATCTTTAATGTAATACATCTCATTGAGTTTGTGTGTTTGATTATTATCTACTAACTTCCACAATTCACACTTACATAAACTAGCGCCCACGGTGGGGCCCGACCCCATTTTTAACGTTTTCTGGAAAAGTTATTTCACATATTCTAGACGTAAACTTCTTTTAGCATGATCGTGAGTACTTTCGACGCATACAAAAATTCTTTTAGCACATCGGATTCCTATTACAATGCATACGAAAAGTCTTTTAGTGGATTGGATGACTATTAAGGTGCATCCGAAAAATATTTTGGAGCATCTGATGACTATTACGACGCATCCATAACATATTTTAGTGCATCTATCCCACACTTTGGCACATTCAAGGAGTCTCTTAGCACATCTGACTATTATTTTAGCACATACATTGGTTTTTCTAGTGCATAGTATAGTTCTTTTAGCACATAGGAGTGATCTTTTAGTGCATCTGATGATTGTTTTAGCATATCTGGTTGATTTTGCAAAATTTTAAAATTCTAAGAAATAATTGAGGTTTTTTGTTTTGTGGGTGCATAATACACTGGTCAAAGAAAATCTTATGCAACTATTGATGATGTATGTAGGGGCTAGAGTTGTTTTATTGTCTTCTTTTGATTAAATTAGGGACCTAGTTTAACTTAAAGGTTAAAGAACCCCTTGTATTTTGTGCTTGAAGTGATAGGCCTATGTTCTTCCCTTAACTGGGTGACCAGAATGCCAGAATCACTATTTTATGCTTTATTAACACCTTTAGAAGGCCCGCCGTAGTGGGAAAAAGTACTCACCCTACAGGAATGACCTAAGTGGGAACAACTAAAGCCAAGTTTTCCAACCCACTATAATAAAAAGTGATTTTAGGGAAAGTCAACAATTTGATGGTAGTGTGCAAGATAACCATCTCCAAATCCTTTGTTCTAAAGGTTGGGAGGTCTCCTGAGGGAGTTTATCATTTGTTGCACTAAACAAAAACCCTTATTACGAACCATAGTGTAGAAGCCAACCGAGTCATTCTTTGAACACTTTCCATATCACAGTGCACGGGGAGGGAAGAATCTACCCCCAAGATACTCACCATATAACCATCAGGGATTATTGGCCAAAAGTGGAGGATTCAACTTTGGTTAAGACCCAAGAAAGGCAAAAATATGGGTGCCCTCTAGGGGTTGACAGGGTTGTGTGAACTGACATGGTTCTAAGATGTAGGTTGTGGTATTTTAAGTGACCCTTGAGAATATAAAAGTGCTTGTATTGTCTTCTCTTGTGTTATACCTATGGAAATCAAAAGAATCAGACCAGATTCTTGAATACACACTCAATGTTTAGTTCCTATGTGGAAACAATTGTTTGACAACTTGCTATTGTGTTTGAAGTCATAATTCAAGAAAATCATCCATTTAAACACTTAATTATCGTAATTTACAAACTAGAAACCAAGAAAAATCCATTATTCATTAGATTACACCTTGGAAACACTCAGATTCAAAGCAAAACAACCAGATAGACTACCAAAAACACTAAAAACTTTTAGTTTAGCACATTCAGCCATTGTTCTAGTGCATTCATTACTTTTTCTACTGCATCACTATCTTTTTCCAGTGCATACATCCTCTTTTTTAGCACATACCTAACTTTTTCTAATGCATCTGTTCCATCCTCCAGCACATTCAGACCTTATTTTAGTGCATTCATTTCCAGAATACCTAATCAAATCACATATTTAGGGGAAGTCTAGTGCATCCTTGGTGTTTTCTGGCGCATTTAGTCTATTTTCTAGTGCATCTGAGTCATCTTTCAACACATAGAGTCTAGCTATTAGTGCATACACCATCTATTCCAATGCATCACAACATCTTTTAGCGCATTGGGTCTGATTTCTGGTGCATCCACAACATATCTTGGTGCATTTGTGTAGTCTTGTAGTGCATGCATTCTCCGTTTTAGCGCATCTATGCAGTATTTTAGTGCATTCATTCTCTATTTTAGCACATTTGTGCAGTCTTTTAGTGCATCCAGGATTTTTTTTAGTGCATCCATTAAATCAAAAACCAGAGAGCTATTTCCATCCCTTGTTTGTCAGTTTGAACCAGAATTAAGGATCTTTCCAACACAGAATCATTCCTCAAGTATACCAAAGTCTAAAACTTGTTGAAATTGGCATTTACAAGTGAAATTATTCAAACTAAACCAAGATCTAAACACCTCAAAGTGCCTAAATCATCAAACTTATCATATCCCTAATTGTTAAGCCAAGTTTCATAATCATGATTTGTCATCCTTTCATCATGAAACAAAGTTGTATAATTAGATTAAACTTACTCTCATCAATAGAATTTGTCATTCTATTTGACTTAGTTTTTATCCTTGGCACTCTTCCAAACAAAGATCAAAAGTTTAGTTAAATTATAACACTTGTATGTTGAATAAGATCCAACAACATTGAATGTGAGGAAATAATTGAGGAAAACATCCAACATGCTAAACAAGATCCAAATTTCCATAAGTTCCTAAAAAATATTTTTGAAAGGGATGGGGAAAAATACTTCCTAATGCTTGCTAAATAAGGTGTCAAATTGCCTAATGAATTTGATGCTAATCAATTAAAAGTACCTCCTAAAAATCCTAAAAATGATTCACAAAATAAAAAACAAGTGGTTGCATTAACTCATCAAATGAAAAAACTCCAACAACATATTCAAGACATGCAAAGGGGAACCCCAAAATGATGCTTGCTCCAAGAAATTTGTCCATATCCTTTTGATCAAAATATCAACATGATTCCTTTTCCCAAACATTGTGAATTCCCAAAGTATGATAAATATAATGGTAAAATAGATCCAATAGATCATGTGAGGGAATTTAGAACCATGAGTCTTGAATTTGCACATGAAGAAACTTACTTGATGAGATTGTTTCCACACAACTTAGGTGGACAATGCCTTGAATGGTTCTCCAAACATACACCACCAATTAGAACATTTGAAGAATTGGTTAACAAATTCATCACCCAATACTCCTATAACATCCAACATGAGATAACAATGAAAGACCTTTGCAATGAAAAAAAGAAGAAGGGTGAATCATTCCTCACATTTTTGCAAAGATGGAGAAGGTTTTTTGCAAGATATTTTCGTCTCATACCAGAAAAAGAAAAGATAGAAATCTTTATTGAAAACCTAAGTGATGAGATGAGTTATAGACTGGAATTACAATGTCCACCTACTTTTGGGAAAACGATTGAGAATGGGATCAAAATTGAAGAAGCCTTAGTCAAGAGAGGAGTCATAAAAATTTACAATGAAAACAACTCATCAAGCTCCTCCAACAATTGCAACAATAGTGATAAGCCAAAGTTTTGGCAATGAAACAAGAATGTTGGTAACAATCATAGTTTAGTAGAAACAAAAAATGCCAAACCCATATTTAACTTGGTAGCAGTTGCCACCAAGACAAATCAAAACAACAATCCAACCAATAATCAAAACAACAACCAAAATGTCAACCATAACAACAATCAAGGTAATGTTGAATCTAAGCCAACACCATATCAAACATCCTCAAATCGAAGAAGGTTCACACCTTTAGGACAATCATTGGAATTAGCATTAAAGGAGTTTCTTATAGTCAAGGTTATAACATTACCAAAGGCAAGAAATTGGGAACCACAAGTTAAACCCTCTTGGTGGAATGATGCACACTTTTGTGACTTTCATCCTAACAAGGGACATAAAACAAATGATTGCATGCAATTGAAACATTTGATACAAGAATTGATTGATAACAAGATGATATTTGTAGAAGGACCCCAAATAAACAATGATCATGGAGCCTTCAAGAATCCTTTACCAAACTGCAAAAAGGGGGAGTCCTCTTCATCCAACACCAAAGGCAAAAATGTAAACTATGTCTATAATTCCATAGTTTTTCATATCGAGGTAGTTGATGATCAAACACATGACAAAAAAGACTTTATTGCAGTTGATAATCCAATAAATGACAACACCATTGAGCACAAACAAAGCATCGTTACAACTGAAACTCATCTCCATGACATCAACACTGAATCACATTGAATTAATGACATTGTACCAATAAATTTGGTCACGAATACTACTGCAAGTGACAATCAAATTAATGTCATTAAAATCAGAGAGAAACAAGACTCCCAACCAGCCAACGTAAACACAAGAGGGAAATCTAAGGTAACAATGAAAGGGGCTACGTCTTCTGCATCCAAAACAATTGTTTTCCCTACAACTCAATACAACATAGTGGACCAATTACAGAAAATACCAGCTCAAATATCCATATTAGAACTCCTTAAGATTTCACTAGCATATAAGGAGATCCTAGAACAAGCTCTAGTAGCCACCATAGTACTAAATGATCTAGAAGTTTTCCAATTCCAAGCTATGGTGAGGCACTTGACCACAGCTCACTGCTTATCATTTTTTGAACATGATGATGTATCCATCAACCATCCACACAATGTTTCCCTTCACATTGAGTTTTTAATTCACAAACATCAGATCAAATGTGTTCTCATAGATGGCGGAGCTGGCCTAAATATTTGTACTTTAAAACTTATTTGTGCATTTGGATATTCAGAAAATGCTATTGATTCTAGAAGGAACATCACTATAAAAGCCTATGATGATGAAGAGAGGCCCTCCCAAGGTTTGAATGTCTTACCGATTCAAGTGGGACTGGTTGTCAAAGATATAATTTTCCAAGTATTGGATAAGGAGTTGACATACAACATACTTTTGGGACGTCCTTGGATTCACGAGATGCAGGTAGTGTCATGAACATATCACCAGTGTTTGAAGTCCCCTTTCCATGGGTAGGAGATCACTACCTCAGCTAATTCCAACAACTCCCAATATTGCAACACACTCAAAATAACCCAAGATACTTTTGTGCCACATAATAGTGAAGCTTCAACTCCTAGTTCATCAAACAATGAAAGACAACTAAATTCCTTGTCAAAGTGGGTTGAGAAAAAGGACCAGTCAAAAGAAAAAGGTATCAGTGATTCTACTCCATCAAATCATGAAATTCAACTCAACACCTTATCAAAACAAGTTGAAAAGATATAGTTGAAAGACAAAGGCCTAGAGGAATATTCATTTGAGTAATCATTATTCCTTTCATAGTTGTTTTCTTCTCCTAAGACATATGGACAACCATCCACATCAAAACAACAATCTTCACAGCCAACTACACTTTTTGAGGGTAAATTCGTCAAAGCAGGAAATTTAATGGATGAATAAGAAGACAAAGACATTCTAAATTGGTTATACAAAGACAAAGAGACATCACAAGCATCAACATCCAGGGTACAAACAAAACAAGATGGTAAAGGGAAGACAATCCTAGAAAAGATGGGATATGAAGGAAACAGTCTTGTTGGTAAAAGAAAAGAAGGCATCATAGAACCAATTTAGCCTACCATAACCAATCCAAAATACCAAACAGGGATAGGATACAGAGAAGAATCAAAATAAGAAATTAGGCAGCAGGTTGTTGAGAGAATCCTTCAATTGAGAGATAGCTCTGAAATGGATTCCAATGAGTATGAATGGGATTCCCTCTCTAAAGAATCTTGTCATGATAAAGAAATTGATGTGATACAAAAGTATGCACCAACATGTATGGAGGGACAAAGGTTGAATTCTAGACGACTTGACTTTGGATCGCAACATATCGATGACTCAAGTGAAGATGATTAGACTTCAAGCGAGATAGATACTTCCGAAAAGGAGTAACATCATAGACCTCCATATTTCCATTGGACACTTTGATGATGTTGCCATCATGACACTTATCTCTTTTGACCTTAGCCAATCTGACAATTTCTTGCCATTGGTACACCTTGAACTGATTGACTAGGACCAAACTAGGCTGCTTGACATACCTCTCTTCCTAAGTGATGACATCATTGTGAATTTCCTTTGCTTTGACAATCCCGAAACATGTTCCACCAGTGAATCTCATAACGAAGCTTCAGACAAGGGGAGTGCCAAATCTTCTAGCTGCAAAATGAATATCAAAAATAGATCTAATGGTGAAAACCATTTAATGGTAGTATTAGATCAAGAAAAAGTAAAAATAAAGAGTGCATCTCAAAGTGAAAACCTCCCTGAGGTACTGAGAGATGGAAGATTTGGCACTCTTCCTGAGCACTATCATGAGAGATCTTCAGTGTTGATTGAACCTACATAATCCATCAACATTGGTATAGTGGAAACAGTGAAGACCCTACATTTAGTAGCATCCATGACAGAGGAAGAAAAACCAAGCTTCACTAAATTCTTTGAAGAGAGACAAGTCAACTTTGCTTGGTCATATGCTGACATGTCGGGGATAGATCCAGATCTTATCATTACCACCTGGAGTAAAGCTAGTGAAGCAAACGTTGAGAAAAATGCATCCCCATATCACCCTCTTGGTCAAAGCTACATTGAAGAAACTACTAGATGCATGATTTATCCATCCAATTGACTATGTTGAGTGGATATCAAACATTGTACCAGTTTTAAAACTAGGCAAAAACATTAAGATATGTACGAATTTTAGAGATCTTTTGATGCAGGAGCATCCAGTGGTGTGAGGGCAATCTTGCATCACCCAAAAAGATGTTTTCCGTTTATGTTCCTTTTGTTTGCTTTTTGTAGATTTTTTTGCATTTCTGGATACCCTTTTCGTCGATTAAGAGTTTCCAACTTTTAGAACTATTTTTCTGCTTTTTTTGCTCAATTGCTATTTTTAGCAGGTGGGAATTTTAAGGCGTGGGAAGACAAAAATTTATGGGAAGGTTTATGATGGAAAAATAAGCACTTTGGCGAAAGAATCAGATCAAGATCATTCACAGTTTGAAAGTTATTCAAGTTCCAGTTTCTGCTTTTTGCACTGAAAAACCTTCCGAGTCCAGTTTGAGGCACTAAACGGTCCTGTACGGGCCCAAAAATCATCAAAAACAGCAAAGTTGGTTCTTAGTGCGTTCTTCACTCCGAGACCTTTTCGACGGTGCAAACGGTTCGAAAAACAGAGTCCCAGATCAAAAGTTATGGCTTCTGGAAGTTGGCCGATTTTTGGAAAATTGCCAATTTTTGAATTAGGACTTAGTTTTTGAATTTCAAATTATACTTTTTGGTGCCAAATTGCCAAAATCTTATCTCAAATGTTATTTTTGGCTCCAAATTGAAAAGGGGCTATTTAGGGGCTAATTTCTGATTTTTGGGTAACTTTTGGGAAAGAAGTTCGCATGCTGTGAAAGGGGAATCTGGGAAATTTTCTGTAAGTCTGTAATTTGCATGTATCACAGAGCTCGAGGATTTGTGATCCTCTGCATGTAAGAGCTCCATATTTTAATAGAAAATATTATTCTCTATTTTGTGAGCGTATTTCTTTGTCTCGGGTTTGCTTCCTCGTCATCTTTACAGGGCCTATCCAAAAGATGATTTTCCACTGCCTAACATTCACATCATTGTGGATCTGACAGCCAGTCATGAAATGTTATCACTTATGGATGGATTTTTAGGTTACAACCAGATCAAAATAGCACCAGAAGACCAAGAGAAAACTGCTTTCACATGCATACATAATCAATAGTTGCATAATATTGTCTTTGACTAGTGTATTATGCACTTGCAAAATATAAAACCTCAATTAGTTCTCAAAATTTAAAATTTTGAAAAATCAACTAGATGCGATAAAACAGTCATTAGATGCGCTAAAAGATCACTCCTATGCACTAAAAGAACTATCCTATGTTAGAAAAACCAATGTATGTGCTAAGATAACATTCAGATGCACTAAGAGACTCCCTGAATGCTCCAAAGTATGAGACGGATGTGCCGAAAGATGTTATGGATGAACCGTAACAATCATCAAATGCGCTAAAATATTTTTCAGATGCACCATAATAGTCATCCAATGCGCTAAAAGACTTTTCATATGTGTTGTAATAGGAATCTAATGCGCTAAAAGACTTTTGTATGCCCCGAAACAACTCACGGTCGCGCTAAAAGAAGTTCACGTCTAGAATCTGCGAAATAAATTTTCCAGAAAATGTTAAAAATGGGGTTGGTCCCCATGGTGGGTGCCAATTTATGTAAGTGTGAATTATGGAAGTTAGTAAATAATAATAAAATACAAAAAACCAATGAGAAGTATTACATTAAATATTTGAATAAGAGAACTAACCAAATTAAAACAAAACAAATCTCTAAAATCGTTCCATTGTTCTCTATTCTCAAGGATCCCTTAAATCATTAGTGCTCTCAGATTTTTATATTGCACTATGACTAGTTTGGATGACAACCTAAGAAATGAGATGTTGTAAGATGCAAGAATCTAAGTTCCTACATGATATTGAATGCTACGAATGATAATGGTGATATTGATAATGGATATGATGTTGAAGACTATGATGCAAATGTTGTATAAAAACTAAGATGATAAATACAGCGTTGCTATGAAACTAAGCCATGATTCTAAACTAGAATGATAAACCAATTTTCTAAATTTGCTAAATGCCTAAATGTTCTATTCTCAAAACTCTAAATGCTCTAAATGCTTAAATGCTCCAGTGTGATTTCTACATAGTAAGTTAACTCAAAGATGGGATGTAAAATGTCATACCAAGAGGTTGTATTTATAAGAATTCCAAAGCATTTTGTGATGTGGCAACAATCAATGGTCAAGATTTCAACATGAGAGATGAACGGTGGAGATGAAAGAGGTTAGAAGGAATCATGGAGGATCTTCCCTTGACCAAAGACAACATGCCAAGTGTGTGGAAGAATAAAATGTGTGAAAAGGCCAAGTGTCCAAAGTTTGTTTTGGAATTGGTTGAGAATAATGCCATTTAAATATTGGAAATATTTAAATACATGTGACATTTGATGAGGCAGCAAGAGGAAAAGTTGGAGACATGTGCTTAAATTCAAATTTGGGATTTAAATTTAGTGAAAAGATTATTAATTAAATAAAACAAACTATGTGATTTTTTTTATTTAATTAAAATAGAAGAATTTGCGATTTTAGATTGAAGAATTAGAAGAGTGTGAACTATATAAATAAATTTGGAATTTATTTATAAGTAGACAAATTAAAGGGGTTCATTAATTAAATAACTTGTATTTAATTAATTAATTGTCTTGACCAATTTTATGTGTATACATCACCAATTGAAGGAAAACCCTTATTACTCTACATAGCAACAACAAAGGTATCTTTGGGCACTCTATTGGCATAAGAATATTTTGCAGGAAAAGAAGGCTATTTATTATATTAGCAGAACCTTGAATGGATATGAGATCAATTACACATTCATTGAAAAAGCATGTGTGGTGGTAGTATTTTCCACTCAACAACTAAGACACTACATGTTAACTCACACCATAAAACTCATAGAAAAAATTTATCCATTGAAATATTTACTCAGTAAGGTTGCCTTGACAGGAAGATTTGCCAAATGGGTAATGATATTGAGCGAGTTTGAGATCTAGTATGTAGATAGGAAAATAATCAAGGGACAAGCGATAGTCAATCAGCTAGCTGAAGCACCATTACAAGATGATCATCCCATGAGCATTGAGTTTCTAGACATAGATGTCCTAACAGTGTCAGCACAACAATGAATGTTATACTTTGATGGATCTTACACATAACATGGATCAGGAGCAGGAATCCTATTTGTCATGCCTCAAGGACATACCATTCCAAATTCCTATAGGTTAATGTTTCCTTGTACTAACAACACAACTGAGTATGAAGCATTGATCATTGGTATCAAGATAGTCGTAGAGTGGAAAACCATAGAGTTGCAAGTCTATGGTGATTCCCAATTAGTCATAAATCAGGTGAACGGTGACTACTAGAAAAAAGATGACAAATTGATGCCATATAAAAGAATGGTTGATGACTTTAAAAAGTACTTTGTGGAGATCAAATTTGAGTAGATCCCTAGAGGAGACAACAAAGTTGCTAATGCTATGGCAACCAAAGCTTCTCTCCTATATATACCTGAAAAATGAGCCCGTTATGAGTTCATGGTGGAACAAGTGTTTAATCCTTCCTATGATAACCCTGAATCCCAAGTCATATGCCATCTAGTCGACACTAAATCCTCAACCTATGGGAAGATCTATACTTACCTAAAAGACAACACCCTACCACTAGATCTATCTCGAAACCAAAAATGTAACTTTATTCAACAAGTAGCTTGACATACCTTGATAGCTGATGTACTTTACCGATGAGGTCTTAATGGTACTCTCCTTCAGTGTTTGGAACGTAACGAAGCTAAAACCTCTTTACGCAAGGTTCATGAAGGTATTTGTGCCACACATTCAAGTGGACTAACTCTCTCTAAGAAACTCCTATGTTTGGGGTATTACTGGTCGAATATGGAGGAGTCTTTTCAATTTGTCAAGAAGTGTCAAAAATGTCAAATCCATGGAAACTTGATACACGCACCAGCACAAGAATTGTAACCGTTTGCATCAACGTGGCCTTTCTGTCAGTGGGGACTGAATCTTGTAGGTAAAATTCATCCGTCATCATCTAATGGACATAAATTCATCATCACAACCACATAGTACTTTACAAAGTGGATTGAATTTTTTCCCCTAACCACAGTCATAGGAAAACAAATTGCATCCTTTATCCTAAATTATATCATCTGTTGGTACAAATTCCTCAGTCCATTGTCACTGATAATGGTAGACCTTTCAAGAATCAGGATGTCCAAGAACTTTGTGAAAGGTTTCATATCCAACATCAATTTTCAATAACATACTACCCTCAAGGAAATGGCTAGGTAGAGGCCTCAAACAAAACCATCTTGAAGATCCTAAAGAAAATTGTCAGTGATGCTGGACGAGACTGACACATTCAACTGAATCCTAATTTGTGGCTTACAAAACTAGTATTCGTACCCCAAAAAGAGCCACACCATACACTCTTATATATGTATCAGATGCCATTCTACCTATTGAGATTGAGCTACCATCACTCTATGTGTCACTGAAGGGGATCATTTTAAATGAAGATTATTGGGTGTCTAGGCTATAGGAGTTAGAACTGTTCAATGAATGTCATCAGAAAGCTATGGATCACTTGAAATCATATCAGTAGAGGATGTCATGAAGTTACAATCGCCGATTAAAACCAAGAACATTCTAGGTTGGTGACTTCGTTCTGAAAGAAAATCCTCATAATCAATAGGATCGAGAAAAAGAAGGGGAAATTTGAACCAAACTGGCTAGGTCCTTTTGTAATCATATCAGTCTTCGGATCTAGAGAATATAAGTTTTCTACACCTGAAGGTGATCTGTTCAATGAGCCTATCAATAGCTTGCATCTCAATAAGTTCTACACCTAGTTCATCTACTACATTGTTAAAAGTCCTAAAAAAAATACAAAAAAATCAGAAAATGTCCCAAAAAAATTGTTACCTTGATGAAAACCTGGTAAATAGGCATCTTGGTGACAACAAAAAAAAACAAAAAAGAGAAAAATACAAAAAAAAAAGCAAAAAAGAGGAAAATACAAAAAAAAGTGAAAAATCTAAAAAAAAATAAAAAATCACAAAATCTGAAAAAGTGCAACAAAAACAAGTAGTGAAAACCTGGCAACAGGTGCTAGTTGTGATAGATTAGCTTTTCAATCTATTTGAGCATGCCAGCCATTTTCTTTCACCATCATTTTGCTTGTCATCGAAAAACCTCATGTACATATCATGGCATCCGATCATGTCTCACCTTAGATCAATTGGGGGAAAAATCCTGAACTCACTGGGAGAAAATAAACTTTGAGCTTAAAAAAATAGAAAAACAATAGTTATACAATGTAGCAAACACAATGATCACAATGCAACTTAACATTCGAACATCAATCACCAAACTTTACACATCAACCATCCAAAATCAAACAGCTAAAATCAATCAATCAAAAGAAATCTAAATGGATGATGTTCTTTCGAAACATGGATTTATCATGTTAGCATGAATGTTCAACTATTGTACTTTGATTTTTGTTATCATTTCTCTAGAGCACCTTGATGATGTCTTGGACTAGAGGAGCTAGGAAGGAGAATGATATTTTCTTTGTCTGTTGTTTGTGAATTGATCATTACTACTATGCAAATTGTCACGGGACGTGCTCTACAAAGTATCCTTGATGACATTCTGAATTTGCATAGGAAAATGATTAACTCTTGTCTGTTTATGCATGTAATGCTTAGGTCATCTTGATTTAATTATACCTAGATTCTTGTGCTAACTTGCATTATCAAAAATCATGGAAGTATTACTTAGGTCATCATGTTCTAAATATACCATCAATGTTTGTTCTCACTTTCAACATTTTAAAGGCTCAATGATGATAAAAGCATGACAAATTGGCTGTTACGATGACAAACTTTGCATACTAGATTTGCATGGTTAAGTTAGATTGCATCCATGTTAGTTTTGCATCTGTATTTATGGGTTTTCCAAGGCTAGAACAATTTCACAATGATGTTATCTCTCTCATTAATGGATTGAGTACATGTTTGACATTAACAAAAACATATCATTCTCAAATAGTTGCATAATTATTTGCATACATTAGAAAGAATTCTCATATCATATATACATTATCACATCATTCATCCATCCATGCATTACCATCATAATATCCACATTAGAAAACACATAAAGAAGTGCATTGCATCTCACTTGCATAATCAAAATCATTTCATATAGTTGCATTAAGAACATGGTTCACTAAGAAGATTGAAAGACATATCTAGTAGAGTAAGATTTCCAAGAAGAAAAAGTTGCTAAGGAACATGACATGGTATAAAAGCATCATGCATAGGAGCATATACAATCATCATCCATATATCATCATATCATCATTGCATCCATACATAATCATTACACGAGCATACATAAACATCACATATCATATCATCATTGCATCCATACATAATCATTACATGAAGCATACATAAACATCACATGTCATTTGCATACACACATAATTACCATCTAAGCATCACATAAGCATATTAACACATCATATAAGCATCATAAGCACATAGAAATAAAATGCATCCATCATACATCACATAAACACATATATGTTGCTAATCATCGCCACATATCATATAAATCTCAAAAATCAAAATTTCAAGTATATAATGATATCCAAATGGGTCAAAGAGGTACATCATCAAAATGACAGTGACTAATCAATGTCTTAACTAAACTAGTATATAGATCATCAAAAATTAGTACATCACATCTCATTAGAAGTGATCATAAAAGGAACTAGGTGATGCTACCCCTAGACAGTGTTGGCCCTATACCTCCTGTTGCACCTGATGCCCCTGCACCTGCATCCCTGCATGGCAGCCCTGTCACACCTCTATTGGTAGTCCTGGTATGAGTACAAACACTAATGGACTGCACATAGCTGACCCAATGCTCTGCAAGAACTACCTCATGATAACTCACCTTGTAGTACTTGACATTCCATAGTGGAGTGTCGTACCTCCCTCAGATAATCAGTTGTGGATGTGCCCACGAAAACTTCTTGCAGCCTCTCTGCTACACCCTCTGCTTGCTCAACCCGCTATCTCAAGGTGTCTCTCTCTACTATTAGGGTGTCAATTTGTGCCTATTCTTGTGTCTACGTGTGTGCAGGTGTACCTGAAGCAAACCTTGAATCTATGCTAGTTGCCCATGTAATGTCTACACCTATACCTGTAGGGAATATATCTGTGTTTGTTGCTACTGTGAGGGTAGCCTAATATGCACATGTTGTGTTTCCACCACTAGTGATTGCCTCTTCCAAGGAACTCTAAAGTCTTGAACATCTAGCACTGGCCCTGCACCACCCTCATCTCCTCCACCACCATCACCTCCATCTCCATCACTCCCATCACCTCCATCTCCATCACCCCCATCACCATCTCTGCCTCCTCTATTTCCCCCATCATCTCCATTGTCACTGCTCTCTCCCTCCTCCTCCTCATCTCCTCCATCTCTCCTCCGCCTATGTCCATGTGGTGTTGGCTCATTATCTAACAGTGGTACCAACTCATCTGGGCTAGAGATTTGTGGGAAGGGATGTGTGAAGAAGTATTGCGCATACTCCTTAGATATTAGAGCCTCAATCATCTCTAGATGAATATCCCAAATAATGGCCTGTAAACTCCGATACTCCTCAATTGTTGCCTCAGAAGATAACATAGGCCCCCACTCTAGTACATCAATCCATCATTGTGCATAATGAGCCACTCCCTGAGGCATGCCTTGTACCCTGTCATACTGTCGCAACACTCTCCTTAGCAAAAATCTCTCAGTAATAAATTGTGTCCTCCCAATCAGGTACAAAGACGAGCATAAATATGACATCTCAATATCATCCTCTAGCCACTACTTGTAGTCTAAGTAAGGCCACCATACAATTGTCTCCAGGTCATCCAAAACTCTCCTCCAGTACTCCAGTTTACCCAAATTAGGTTAGAAAACTGGGGCTATGTATATGTGAACATATGGTCTCATAGCTAGTCACTGTCTAGATCTGCTACTAAACAAGTGACAACTATATTCTCCCATGCCCATATCTGAAGCAATATAACCCCAGTTGACAAACTGGCCCCTCTAAGATAGACAACCTAGTGAAAATCATGGTATAAATGGGAAAGCATGCAACATCCCCAAGCATATATGGTACCTTGTGTAATCATCAAGTATCTGACCTCATCCAATTGAAAGTCCCTTCAACCTATGGTCGAGACATAGAAATCCTACAATAAATCTAACAAGAACACATGGTAATGTCACGTAGGCATCAACCATGACTCTCCAGGGAATCTCATAACCACAAATATGCTCATCCTCGAACACTCTCCTAAGTGCATCAGTCCCACCCTGCTTAGTCAAATCATAAACAACCAACTCCTCAATGATTGGAATCCTTAAAATGCAATACACATCCTCAGGGGTCACTGTCATCTCATCAGTGGGTAAATGGAAGGTGTTGTGGTCATTGTGCCACCTCTCTGTTAAAGCGCTTAGAATCCCCCTCTTAATCCTATGTTGGGGCATGTCTAGCAACAAAGTCAATCTACATCGGCCAATCACATTCAGATCAACTTGATCCAAATGTGGAATCAAGTCCCAAGTCCTTAGGAAGCACTCCTGAATATGTAGGACTATTGCAGGCTCCTATCATCATAACACATTGCAAATTAGCAAATCAATCAATCAAACATCAATCAACCTATCAATCTAATAAGCTCTAATGAGATTTTGATTGCATCTCATGGGCATCTTTCATCGATCCTCACCTATCATGAGGTCAATTATCAATCTATCATCAATCCTCACCTATCATGAGGTCAATCATCAACCTATCATTGATCCTTTCCTATCATGAGGTCAATTATCATCATCCTATCATTGAATCTCACCTATCATGAGATCAATCATCATCTAAGCAATCAACATCATCAAATTAACCACTGACATGATAAAAAATCATCGAAAACAAGGAGTCTCATAAAAAAATCATCATTCTGGCCTAGATGTGCTAAAATAGTCTTTCTAGTGCTAAAATCATGGATGCACCAGAATAGGGTCTCTATGCACGAATCACCATATATGCTATCAAATTTATCATATGCACTAAATCCCTCTATCAATGTGCCAAATGACTGTATGTTCCAAAATTTTGATTGAATGAGCTAAATCATGCCCTAAATGCGCTATATTACTCTATGCACTACACCATCCCATTAATGTGCTACTTCAGACAATCTATGCGCAAAATACACCTGTTCGCTAATCTATTAATCCTATGCGCTAAAAATCTAGCCCTATGTGCTAGACTACCAAATTCCCTAGAACAATTTACCGATGTGCTACATCGGCGACCAAATGCGCTAAAACGTAAAAAGCAGAATTTAAATGTGGAAAAAGGTGTGAAAAGTGAGATTGAAAAATCACGAGGGAGTTTTTTGGGGTATGTACTGGAGGTGCATACACTGTAGGGCGGTTGCAATGTTGCACACACTTGAATTGTTGTGTGTGGTACAAAATCACCATCTTGCTCAAATTTCTCAATTGCTCAATCACTCTCAATTTTCAAATTCCAAATGCACAAATGAGATCTTTTTCACCTCTTTTTACCTTTTAAGGGGTAATTAAGTGGGCTTTTAATGGGGTTGATTTATTTTATTTTTCAAAGGGCCTTAATTAATCATTCCATCATCTAGCAGGTTCATCATCATTTTTGGGAGATAAATCATTGAAGCATGTTATTAAAATTTGAAATCATCATCAAATCATCAAAATTTCAAAAAAATCAAAAAAATCCTAAAAATTCAAAAAATCATCGATTTATCTCCTAAGGGGGCATATATCCATCATCACTTGAAAATCAACGTCTGGGAGATGAAACAAACTTTGGAAACTTGGCTTTCTCCATCATTATATTCTCCCTCACACTTGGCATGGTGTTCATAGTCAAGGGAACATCCTCCATGATTCTCTCCAACTTCTTCCATCTCCACTATTCATCTCTCTAGCTAAAATCTTGACCATTAGTTGCTGCCACATCACAAGATGCCTTGGAATTCCTATAAATACAACCTCTTGCTAGAAAATTTGGCAATCCATCTTTGAGTAAATTTACTATGCAAAAATTATGTGAGAGCATTTAGAGCATTAGAGCATTTCAACATTTAGCAATTTGCATCTAGTAGAATCATTTAGTTTATAATCATGGCTTAGTCTTATAACTGCATTTTAGTTTTTATACAACATTTCCACCATAACATTTAGTATCATTATCATAGTATAATCTTCATTTGTATCAAACAACATCCTTATCATTATCATAGCATTATCATAAAACTTATCAATCATGTAGTAATTAGATTCTTGCATTCTACAACATCTCATTCTTAGATTGTCATCCAAACAGTCATAGTGCAATATACAAATCTGAGAGCACTAATGTTTTAGAGGATCCTTGAGAATAGAGAACAATGGAATGATTTTAGGAATTTTTTCTTGTTTCAATTTGATTCAGTATTATGGTTAAATTCTCTAATGTAATATGTTTGATTGGTTTTGTGTGTTTATATTACTCTTTTATTCATATTACACAATTCACACAATACAGTTATATTTTGGGGGTAGGTGAAACCCTAATGTATTTAATGAATCTTGGCCACACAATGGAAGTAAATCCTGGCCATTCATTTCAGTTTTGGAAAACTATAAATAGGGGTCTCCTCTCATTTTCAAAGAGAGAGTTGAGTTGTTGTGTAAAGACATGCTGCAGAAATTTAAATGAGAAATACATTGTTTTGGTGGATTCTTGTGTTTCTCACATGTTGCATGATTCATCTTCTCAAAATTAGTATATTTAGTTTGTTGTTCTAAGTATTTCAAGTTGCTTTTTAGTAGTCTAGTTCATGTTGTACATTGGTACTGGAGAATGTTATTGTGTTGATGCCTCTCATGTTCATACTTTTTGTTGTTTGTTGATGATGAACAATAGTGTAAAGCTAGTTTGAACATTAACTTATTGTTGCACTTAAAATTCATCTGTTATTCATTCTTTATGGTGAATGGATAGCTGAAAATCTGTAGAACTTAGAAGATAGCACTAGTTTCATGAGTTTGATAGCTATTTTGGTTAAGTGGAACTTAGTTTTGGGAAGGTTGTCCATTATAGCATCCTCCATTGTCATTGTTCATCATTAGTTGTAGGTCTAGGAACTCTTCTATCCCTTTTCCCTTTTGACTTTTCTTTGAAACTAGAGTTAAGAAAAAGTTCTAGTATAATTGTAAAGCCAAATCTGATGTTAAACATGGACTTTAGACAGTTGTTTCAAACTTGTAGCAATTGCACCTCATTTCTATAATTTTACAAACTCCATTTGAATATCCAATTCCTCCCAACTTAGCAAACTGTCCATTCCCTTTGTGATTACCAACAAATCACATCAATCAACTGAGTTTTTTTTGCAAGTCATGACCTGGTACTTGAGAGACCTTAGGGTAGTTATCTAGAACTTGTTTACATATTTCTACCTTTCAAGAGAGGTAGCATACTTGTGTGAGCTTCCTATGTTGAGAAGGTGCAAAAACACCCATCAATAGGTATTTCTTACATTTCACCTCCATCTAACTTGAAAAGTCTCATGTTCCAAGTTTGAGACTCATTATTGTGGGTTCATCCTTTTACAACCAATTCAAGAAAATGTAAATAAATATTTTGTAACCTTGTATTATATGAAATATATTTTTAAGTAAATTCTATTGTGTTGTAATTTATAACTCTATGGTCTCTCACCATTTTTATAGAGTGGGTGATTTATCTTGATCCATTTCAACATTCTTTCTCCTTTCCCTCTTTGTTAGGTATTGAGGTCCACCATGATACCTAGAAGCTAACATGTAGACATCTCCTATTATTTTTAATTCTTGATTTTTATTTTTATTTTGATGGAGAAATTATAGTAAAGTTAGAAAAATAAAAAGATGAAAATCTATGATGTACATACTAATATGAAACTCTTCTAGTTTCCATGAACTTTGGTTGTGAATCATAACATCTTTTTGGTTGTGTAGGGTCAATTAAGGAAGCACATAGTTCCCTTTCTCACATAATCATATCATTTGATGGTGAGCTCTTGCATCTTCTTAGTTTTATGGGGCTAATTTTAGGGGGTGACAAAAAGAAAGAGGAAATAAAAAATTTAAAATTAATTATGAAATATCACACCCTATATTATAAGAAGTTTATTTTGGTGGTAATATTCCTTTTTCCCTCATCTAACATGTTGGCCATCTACCTTCTAAGTCTAGATTAATATTTCTAAATCCTAGAATATCTAGTCAACCTTTGTTTGATTGTAATAAGTTTTGACTAGGATTATTCTCTCACTCATTGGAGGTTTTAGTCTATAACTCCTCCCATTTCTCATTTTTGTATTGTCTCTTTTATAATCCACATTTTAAAATTCTAGAATGATAAGTTATTAATGTAGTCAAATATATATTATTCTCTTGTATAGAATTAATAAAATAGCATAGCAATTAAAAGGTGCAAATAGGAAGTCATGTATTCATGTAAATAACAATAAGCCCATCAATACTTTAAATTCATCCATATATATATTTATATAATCCCATCCAAACTAGATATATTAGAATCTATCTTCTAATGTTCCCATTGACCTCATCTAATGTGTTGGTTGAATCTATCTTCTAAGTCTATTAGAATCTATAATTCCAAAAATATCTTATTAATATTTTTTTGATTGTAATTGTAGACACTTAAAGTTCACCACCTTAATCACCTTAGTCTCATGTGTCAACTAGATCCATCATCCAACCAATCAATTCTATCACCAATTTTCAATCAAGTATTTTTTTTATCAACTCATAATGCCACCAATTTATCAACTTCATCATGCTAATCTACCTTGTCGATTTACTGATTACATTATTATTATATTAATTAATCAATCATATTCCTCCACCCCATGTCGAATTGATTAATTAATTATTCTAAATCAACTCATTAGATCCTAATTAATACATGCACACATATAGATAATTTTAATAAATAAATATTTATAATTATCCTCACCCACATTTCACTCATCAATCAAAGTTAGTTAACTAATGAGGCAATCCCACATTTCACTCATGTCAATTTAGTTAGCTCTACATTTCACTTATTAATCAAATTAGTTAGTCAATTAGTTGATCAAGTTAACTCCCAATCAAATTAGTTGAGTGATCAATCAATCTTGCTAACTGGTTAGTCAAGTTAGTTGACTAATAAATTAATTGAATTAACTAATCAATCAGCCTAGTTAACTAAAGATAATCACATCTTTAGTCCTGCAAATCGATTAAATCAATTTTGGTTGTTCATATTTCACCTAAAAAATTATCAATGCACCATACTTCTTAGAATTAGAATCTCTAATCTCTTTCTAAATATTTAAATTAAATCATGAATCACCATGCATAATAGTTGAGCATCCACAAATTCTTCAAAGAGTCTGATCAAATACAAATTAGGCTTCATATTAGATTTATATATATTTAGAATAAAAATTTTAAATATAATTTTAAAATTTAATTAAAATATTTTATATTCATGCATTTAGTAATAAGTGTAGACTAAGATTAATCTATTGTTTGTTGTAGGTTTTACTCTAGACTCTTTACCCCATATTTCCCATTCATGTATATTCCCTTTTATAATCCACATCTTAGAATTCTAGTATCATAAACTCATGGCATAGTCAACTATGTTATTCTCTTATAATAGAAATAAGAAAATAGCATATCAACATAAATGTGTGAATAGGAATTCATGGATCCATGCAAAGGAATATGAACTCATCCATATATATATAAGCATAAATATATCACTAATTCTAATTTTTTTGAAAGGTACATAATGTTTGCACCAAAAATAGACTATTGGAATATACTCATCTACCATTATTCTTTACAATTATAATTAATATATATCATCAAATCATATGCTCAATATATTTAAAGCATTATATTGATCTATGTTTAAGGTTGTACATGTGTATAGTTTTTTCTTATACATGAAGAAATACTCATAAAGATAATCATATCCTACATTGTATTATGAAATGTATCTAGTTGTCTCATAATTTTAAATATGTGGCTACCTAAGGTGTCTCTAGACCTACAATGAAAAATTAACATTATTGATCAAAACCTTTTGGAGTTTGATATGTTGAGATATTTTTGTCAGTCAAGCCCTTGGATTCAATTAAATGGTTTTATAATTTTGAAGACATGCCAAGTAGTCATGCAATTTTCCTACATGATGCAAGTGTTAATGTTAGGTTGAAATAATGTGTAGATATGTTTATGATCATGTGTTTGATAAGAGGTGAGACATGATTGATAGACAAGTCTAGATGATCTCAATAAATTAGGATGTATTGTCTTACACAACATTGTATCATACAATTTGAATATTTTTACATTTCATTCAACAAATAATGAGTAATGGAAAATGGATTGGTTTGGACTCAATTTTAAAACTAATTTTTTTTATTGGAAGAAGAATAATTTACATGAATAGATCAAAAGACTACAAAGCTTAGTAACAGAGGAGAGCAATAGCAAAACCAACTATAGAGCCCAAAAGACCTATATTAGACTAAACACAAAATTGAAGGATAACACCTTATACATAACAAACCTAACTACATAGAAGACAATTTGTACATTTAAAGAAAATTACTAGTAAAGAAAGCTCAAAGACATGCTAGTAATAAAATAATTGCAAGTAGAATTAACTTTTGAGTCACTAATCTACTAAAAGGCTATGAGTGTTAGCTATACAGGAATGGGGATGAAATTGGTTGGCCAATCATTGATGTTGGAAGAGTCATTAGTCGAAGTTCTTAACTCATGGAATGCCCTTGGATCTTTAAAAAATCATCATGTGTGCTTGTATCATCAAGTTTACCATCAACAACGATAGACAAATCAAACCGCTCTAGGTGTCTTACGTTGATTTTGTTTTCTTTGACCGAAGAGATATGGGTAAGATCATTTGTGCTAGAAATGAACCACCTATCACTAGCAAAAGTAGTATTCTCCTCATCAAGTGGACCCCAAGTAAGTTTGCACTCAAAAGACACTCTAATATAATAAATGAACAAAATTGCATATTAGATTCAAACTTTAAGTGAAAGTAAATTTAAATCAAATAAATCAAAATAAATTTATTTAAAGAAAAATACTCCTTTTAAAAATAGAAAAAATATAGTGTATTATATAATAACCCATTCCCTATATTTAAAATAAAAAAATAGAAAAACCATAAATTACTATTCTTTTGATTGAATATTTAATTAGAAGAATGACTTGGATTCATGCTTAAGGTGGGAACCCAAATGGGTGCCTAAATGGATGTTCAATAAGTCTTTAAGATATATTTATTTAGTTTATTCACTAAAAGCCATATGTCTTGATCAAAAGGCTTTTATTTTATGCCATTTATATCCTCCAAGAAAACCAAATCCTAATATTTTAAAAACAAATAATATATCGATTATAAAATAAGCCTACAAATGATGTTCTAATTTAATGTGTGCATTCAACACTACCAATGTTCTAGAGTCCATGCAAGGCCGTCGTGGGCCCTACCATGGCTAAAGTCAAATGACACATGCACCGACTTTGTTAGATGTGCCTTTGAATCCTAAAATGGGTCATCAAATCTGACGTATTATTTATTGCATTGATGTATAACGTTTACCGTAAAGACCAATTCTTGACGTGAACATTACACCTAATTCGGGCGCTCAATTCCTGTTGCGGTTTCCAATACCAAGTTTATATTGGAAAACAATTATTAATCTATGAATCATTAGTCATATACATATATATAAATATATATAAGTGATATGATATTGTAGGTCTATTTTAATAGAATATTTAATATAATTATATATTAATAAATGATATGTTTTTTTTGTTAATTTTGATTTTTTTATTTATATTTAGTTCTATTTGTCTTTATTTTCATTCACATTCAATCTTATCACAGTTTTATCTATATTATTTTCACACATTCTATGATATCAGTATCTTATGCATTCATCATCATTTATCATTATTGTATCTATCATTTCATCCATCTACACAATTCCATTTCTCACCTTGAGGTCTATGCTTTCATATACCAAGTCAATTCCACAACACATGAGGTCAACTACAACCCACTCAAATCTAAACCAATTTTTTTAAACTTTTATTTTAAATTTTTTTTCACTAACTCCTAGATTTTTACTAATTGTTATGAGTAGACTTGGTACACATTCACACGATTTACTTTTGTCTTGATATTTAAAGGCATTAAATGTATCATTAATAAACACAATTAAATATCTAAAAAATAAGTAACTATAGTGTCAAATCATTTTGGAAACATTTTAATTTGGAGTATTAAAGAAATTAGACTTTTGCATCAAAATCATCTAGGACAATTGCATATTTTTTAGAATGTTATTTTTTATATTCATCAAAGGTCATCATACAAACTAGTCTAACAAGGAGGTTGATTGAGAAGAACTAGACCCTCATAATCTAGTAGCTTAACAAAGGTATTCTTGATTGACATTAGTTAGTATGCTTTAGTAGACAATAAATATTATGTCAAAATTGGTTATATAAGTCTACAAACTATCATATCTAAATAGCACCTCAAAGTCTACTTTCACATTATGTAGGATTGGCCCTTCATATTAGAGTTTTTGTTCATATTTATTGCCACTTCAATACTATATATTTTCTTTAAGGTTTTGAGTGTCATGCTGGGACATTCCTTTTACCCATCCTACCCATACTTACATTCATCTTTAAAGTTTTATTTTTAGGTTTGATATATCACTTATTTTTCTAATTTTTAAATCTAAGAGTGATTTGTATTGCCACATATTTCCATCTCACATCTATATTCTTTTGTTTATGCAATAAGCTACCTAGGATCCCAATCTTCCTTTCAAAAGAAGCACTCTTCTAGTCCTCTCAATGTTTTTTATCCTTATTATTTTCATAATTCATAATCAATCTAAGAAACCCTTAATTGGTCCCCTCTTGGTCTAAATTGTCTATGTACTGTTCCTTTTCATTTCCTACACATATTTTGTATCATGTATGCTAGACATTACAAAAACTCAAGAGAGCTCTAATTTTGTGAGTGTTTTAGTCATTTTATAATTTTTATGTAAAGCCTTAGTGAGCTACTTGACATCTCCTACTTGTCCATGCCTATCCTAATTTTTGGTCTTGTATAAAATCTCTGCAATGTCTCTCGAGTTCCTCTTTCCTTAAGTTTTTTTGTACTTCTCCCTTTTTATAGGTTTTTAAGAGATATCTAAACTTATTTCTCACCTCCAAACTCATGTTTGCTCCTGCATTGTATCCCTACATTGTTCCCAATTCTCCTACTTTAGTTATCATTTCCTTGCTTTGTAGGCTTATAATGTTTTGATGGTTTTCTAGATTTCCCTTCCCCATCCCTATGTACCGACCCCCCTTCCTTTCCCACATCCTCACAATATGGAATTTTAATTTTGTCTAGACTCCTCCCATTCCCCTCTAAATACTAACCTTTGATCTGTACCTACTTCCATTTCTTGTATTTTCTTCCACTCCACGTTTGCTAAATTCCTTTACACCTTTGGACCTCCAAACTTCCTCCAATCTTACCTCCACTTCTCTTCAATGGTTTTTCTTTTTTCCCTACATCATTTTCACCCTTTTGCATAGTGTTGACATTTCATGCCCCCTTCATTACCCATTGATTATAACCAATCTAAGAGATCCTAAATCGGCTATGTTGCTTAAATTTGGTGTCTTTGGATATTATTTCCCCTTCATGTCTTAGTCAAATGCCTAATATGAAAAATGAAATTTTAGCTAAGTATTGAGTTTTTTAGGATGTCAAAGTTTTGGTGTCACTCATATAGGCATACCTTACTTATCACTCCCAAATCCCTACTCTAATCCTTTCAAATCAACTAAGTGGCTTTTTTTTTACCTTTTTGGAGTTTTGAGTATGTCCATGCTAAGACACCTTCCCTATTGCTCCCAAAACCTCACTCAAAAGCCTCATAAATTTTGTGTATGTTAATTTTTTTAGTATTTCATGGTTTTGACTGTTCCTTTACACTCATGCCTCCTTGAAGCATCCTTGATCCATGAACTCCAAAGTGTATTCTTGGTCAAGTATTATTTTATTGGAATTTTGTGCTTTTATGGTTTCCCTTGCACGTGTACTCTTCTTTTGACACCCTTGATATCCAAATATTTAAATCTAAATTTTTTCCTAAGTGTTGAGATTTTTTTTTTAATGGCCATGGATTCTCTTCCCTTCCCACCTTTCGTTAATCTCTCCAACTCCTTGATTCCCTAAAATTTGTTCTTTTTTATTTTGTGCTATTAAAATTATCCATGCATCCATCTCCCCCATCAAAATTTTCATCTTGATCATGCTTCCCCTAATGGTCTAAGAATCCATCGAAGTCCTTAAAAGTTTCTTGTATTTTGGGATTTTAAAATTTCAGGCTTTCCCTTTCCTTCCTACCTCTCTTCCTTCCCAGATCTCCCAAAAGTCCTCATCTTTCAAACTTTTGAGTTTCTTCGTTCCTTCATCCCTTTCAAACATCCCATCTTGGTCATGCCTTCCCAAAAGTTTGATTCTTTAAATTTCCCCCTTGTATGTTCTTCTAAGTATTTCAAACTTTCATTCATTCCCTATTTCATCATCTCTTCCCATCCATACTTGATACCTCAAAACTTTGTTGATTCCTTTGTAATGTTTCTCATAGTTGGATTTTTATCATGTATCTTTCATCTTCATGGTAGGTATTTTGATGTAGGTCTGAGGTTCGAATGCTTGATAGATAAATTTTTTTAAGATATCAAAGGTAGACATCAAAGGATTGGTATGCATATCAATAATATCTCAATTCCCAATGACCCAACAAAGGTAATAATTAAGTTCTTTGTTGGGGAATCAGAGGATTTAATATTCTTTTCCCATGTTTGATGAGCATGAAGGTAAGTAGTGGCTTGATGATTTTTTGGTAGTGTAGGGTAGTGCTTATAGATATGTTTTCTTCTGTCTACCACTCTGCAACACCATTGATGCATGCTAATTCTTGTAAATACTAATTTTTTTATCTAAAGGACCTTAAGAAAGGTTTTAAATACATTTTGGCATGGATCTAAAAAGAAAAAAATGACACCCATACCTTATTTAATGCTCACAAGCCTCTTTTCATTAGAATGCCATCTCTAGATTACATTTTGCAATGAAATTTTTTGTGGGAATTTTATCTTTAATTATTGTGCTCAAAACCATGAATCATTAATTATTCAATATGTTATGAGTCGAGGGGATGTTATTTCACATCTCCTATTCAATGAAATTATATTTACATAATACACTTGTTGATAGTGCATGGGTAGAGTTTGCAGCTATAGAACTTCCTCTACAATAGGATTTCTAGTACCTCTTCCAAAATAAGAGTCCTACAACACTAATTTTCAAGGATTTCCTTTAATTTCTCTACAAAATACTTGTATTCTCTATATTTCTCCTATACTATAAATAGGCTCAATGCCTTATAATTAATGGAAAAAATGTTTCACCTCTTTTCAATCTTTGTATGTTGTGTAAAGATTATTTACATCCATACATGAGTGTTTTTCTAACTTGAAGTGATTTATGTTGTGTACTATTATTTACAATAAATATCTACGGATTCTCCTTCCCTCTTATTTATTGATAAACCTTGGCCTTTGTGCACACTTTTAAGAGTTGCAAAATTGAAACCTATGTGAGTTTGATGTAACCAAAGAGAACACTTGATAGAATTGAACTATTATTGATTAAAGAGATCCACAAAATTGAAAGTTTTTGTCAAATTAAACTCTTCTATTATTCATCTCTACTTCTACAATGAAAGAGAACCAATTTACAAGTAAAAAAAACTGAAAAAAAGAAAAAATCCCAAATTACCATTTTTTGGCAATTTTTGACAATTGTCATATTTTACCATTTTTGTTAATTTTGCATACATATCCCTTTGAGCTCAAATTTACCTAAAAGATTCCTAACAATATGGTGACACAAATTACAAACTAACAATTCAAATTGGAAACATGATTTCCAAGTTATTATAAAAAACATCTTTCTAAAAACTTAAAAATAAATAAAAGAAACTGATTTTAAGGGCCTAGACGAAATATTTTGGTCGTAAAAAAGTGTTGGAATGGCCACCAGCTAAGATATTCTCTATTATAAGTCCAAAAAACTCATAATGCATTTCCCTGTAAAATATTAGGCCAAACAAACCACTGAGTCAAAATTTATGACCCCCAGAAGTCCCTGCATTAGAGTTTTGGTAGTTTTATTTATTCTACATGATTTGAGAATGGAGGAAACTTATTAAATACTTATGTATAACTACCATATTTTCCTTTTTTTCATTGTACTTATACCCCTTTTCCTTGGAAAATTAGTAGAATAGGATTAATTTGTAGGTTTAATATGTGTTGGGTTGGGCCAACACTTCACATCTAGGTTTAGAAAGGAACCAACCTTTGAGCTAGAGGTTTGATCTCATTTACAAGGGTTCCAAACCTTGATATCATTCCCATGCTACACAAGAATGTTGAACTATGTTCAATGAGGGTGCAAATTTTAGCATCAACACATACTTTCAATGCTCGCTTTTGAAAGTTTTCATCAACATGTCCATTTTTACCTCCAATCCTTCCATGAATTTTTAAAAATATTTTCCTTTTATCTATTCCCACATTCCCTCTAATGTTTTTATGAAAACTTTTAATGGACATCCAAACTTCATTTGAATGTTCCATTGTAACTTTCTCTTACAGATTAAATTCCTACAAATAGATCTTGATTATTTTGTCATTGAAGTTTCTCCTTATGCAAACTTCAAGCTAAATTTCAAAAATCTAATTTTTCACTCGCACACATTGTCCTGATGTCTAGAATGTTGCATTTATTTCTTTCAGTTATCTATTTTTTTTCATTTGCTCACTTTTCGCTTCTTGGGAGTTTCGATGGACTTACTAACTTTGAGTTTATGGCATGCCATGATCTCTAGTCCTAATGTGAAACCCTACATTTCCTGACATTATCACCTCATGATTTGAATTTAATCCCCATATCTCTTCTTATTCACCTCAACCACTCCATAGATCTTTTTAAAACACCATTAATGATTATACTTAACCCATGTATCTAGCTCAAATATTTTTCCACCTAAAACATTATTATCCATACCAAGGGCGTATATTTTCTATTAACATCACCATATCATTGAAACCCTATATATTTTTTAAAATTGTGGACCTTCCATTAGATTCTGTGGGAGGAACACTATACTTTAAAAAAAACAAACCTTGAAGATGAACTATTTGAACATAGACCCAAAAAAGAGACTTAATTGAAACACAGTTATCCATCGTAAATAGTAAAAACAATGAAAGCTAAAATATCTCTTTGAGTCTACATTAAATGAAATCTTCCTATTCTTTGTGTAAGTTTTGAGAAGCATATAGAGAGATATCAATCATCGTATACAATTAAATTTTTTCCCTTTTAGTATTGGGAATAATTTCTAATATTTTTAAATATAATACCATTTTGAGTCTTGTTGTTCCTTTCATTTCCATTAGAATATTAGAAATACCATTTAAGATGAGAGTTGCATAGTAATTTAATTGTAATGATGAACACATCATCTAGGGATGAGCACTATAGTTAGATGACATGCATTAAAAGATATCATCTCCATTACTTATTGCTTCATCTAGATCTAGTGTTGCTTTATCCATGACTTCAAGTGGTTTAATGCAACCTAATCATATCTATCATCTTTAATGACATCTAGTTGGTATGAGTACCTAATAAACATTTCTTGGTTTTTTTGTGAGTCCCATCTTGTAGAATTGAAGGACACCATTAAGGACTTATATCTCTTCTTTATTCATAACTCATATAGAGTTACATCACTTTCTTCAGCTTTCATGAGCACACATTGAAACCATCGTTCTCTTTCTCCACCTATATTTTCTTCTATAGTGATATATTCTATAGTTATCCATGAGTCTACGTTTGTCATTCATGTTAACACCTTTTGTATAAGTACTAGATTCTCATCAGTCTAGTTGTATTGCTTATGGTGAGAACTGTAAATCCATGGTTGTTGTACCTACATATTTTATGGTACCTAATTCCTCTTATCAAAATTGAAAGGAAGAAAATAGTTACTCTATGGTTTAGGACATAGAACAACTATTTTTCTTCTCTCTCATTCAAGGAAACCTTAGAGATCTCAATCCAAGGATGAAATGAGGGGGAGAGATCTATCTATAATAGGGTGTCCTAGGGTTTGATTAGAGACTAAAGAGGGATTCACCACCAAGCTAGGGCCTAGAAAGAAAAGTAACATGTAAAACCTAATGAATGCAAAGCTTCACTAAATGTTCTAAAAATGAATGCAAAACATAATAGAAAACTGGAAAAGTATAGAGGAGCACTTGTAAACCTGTAGCAACTTGATTGGAGACTTGAAATGTTGAAAATGTTGAATTTAATGTCTATTGGGACTCATATGCCATTCTAGGAAATTTAGTCCTAGATTAGGGTTTCTTGGAGGAACAAAAATTTGGCAAAGACAAGTCTGAAACACCTAAAAATATGGAAATTTGACTATACTGCCCAGGAATCATACACTAGAAGTGGTGTATCGATCCTACTTGGATTTTTTGAAGGATCGAGATTTGAATTTTCTCTTCAACCTCTACTCTGTCTTCTCAACCTAATTTCCAGATCTCAATTGTTGAATTTTTCTCTATAGGTGTCCTTTAGGGATCTTCTAAACAAGGTAACAACTTGGATGACTTTGCACACTAGACAACTTCTTTCCAATCTTGCTCCTTAGCGGGTTTTCAACCTAGATCTACAAATCACACACAAACACTAGAAATAAACGCTACAAACATGTATGAAATGGCCCCAATGGATGTAGATCTTGACTTGAATGCTTGCTTGAATCATGAAACCCTACATCACAGTTGTTAGCTCAAACACAAACATGATGCTTGATACTTGAATAATGCTCCAAACACTTAATAACCAACTCTTGAAGACTCTTGAATACTCTCGTGATCTCCAATTTGGCTATAAGGATGCTTATTCAATTTTCTAGGAGAAAAATGAATGAAATAACCTTGTATTTATACTTATTTATGCCAAATTTCTCAAAATTACAACACTACAAGCTGACATCAGATCTAGGAGAATAAAATCCCACCAAGAATTTGAATTTAATTTAATTTTAATCCATGCGAGATTCATACGCCAGAAGTGGCGTATGAGTCCCATTAGGCTATGCTATGAGACACATTTTTAAAAAAATGCTTAGATTTATGTGAAATCAAGATCGGGGCCCTCAAACCTAGGTGGGACCCATATGCCCAAGTTGGCGTATAAGTCCCAGATCACCAAATCTAGGCCACACAATCTAAAAAAATTAATTTATGATTGGTCATTATATATGTGTTGGGATTATCCTAAAAATTATACATTAAATAAGGCTTGTGGATGCAAAATAAGGCCAAATAAGGCATAAAGAAGCCCAATTAATAATGAAAACCCTAGATTAGTGTAAAAGCGTGGTACAACACTTTACAACACCTTAAATAAGGCACAATTAGGTTCATTTAGTTCACAAGGGCCTAAAAAAGTGTGAAAATGTAATGGATGACGTTTTTCGACACTACAAAACAAATATATTAGTTTATAGGCTTTAAGAACCACTATAAACTAACTCTATGATCTTTAAATATATCATTAATTAATGATTGTTTTAGGAATTAATAAAATTCAATGGATCTAATTATTTATTAGGAGGTAATTTGTCACATGCCTCAAACACAACATAATATTCAAACTTAGACACAACTTTAAAACTAAATCATTCATATTTTTTATTATTTATAAAATTAATCCATTCAATTAATCTACTAAGTTCATGTTATTCTTCACACTATATTTTATGTTTCTTTTCTCAAAAAAATCTAAATATCTTTGCATTAATAATAATTTTCTAATGGTAACCATTAAATCTATCATTCATATTATTTTTGAGGGTTATGATTCATTGCTAATAAAGTATACAATTGCAAAATCTTTGTGGAATATAAATTCTAGATTTCTAATTATTTAACTACATAGTGAACCCTGTGTCATTTCTTTTCTAGTTTATCTTTTTACTATTTATTAACTATTATAATTTCATAATTCAATTTTTTTTATCATTTAAGTTAAAAAAATCCATTTGACTCCTAGTCATCACTGCTGCTTAGAGATTTTAGTAAGCCCCGCTCCATGGAGCCATAACCTAATAAGTGCTTATATTTCCCACTTCAATTTCCTTTGCAACATATTGATCTTAAATACACAACTCTAATAACAATTCCCTTTGCATTGCAATTTTCATACTTTTATATTATCTATCTCGTCAATTTAGTGTTTAGAGATTTTTTGCAATTTATCCTAGAAATTGTTAGTAGTTGGTTATATTGCACATCTCATTGAAAGAGATGAACCCTTCTTATAAGGAACCCACTCAATTGATAGGTGAGCAATACTTAAAAATAGGTTGGAAAATGAAAAACATGTTTATTTTACAACAAGATTGTGATGGAAATGAAATGACATTAAAACATAAAGTACACATAATATAACAAAATACGTATAAATTCTGAAAATATTTAAAAAATGAATAACCTAAACACCTTGTTCGAAAAAACACGATTGATCAAAATTTTACTTTTTAATTCATTATAAAAAATCTAACATCATACAAAATTATTTTATACCTGTACATTTTGAAACTACTTTATTACTACTCTTACTTCGATAAACCACTTTAATTTGCTAGCACTAGCAATATGTAAATCTTTCCTAGAACTAGCAATATTTAAATCTTTCATATAAACCACTTTAATCTCCTATCAATATTTAAATCTTTCATGTATTCATTCAATTGTTATAGTGTGAAAGGAAAACTATGCATATTTTGTCCTTTCCTTGACATGATCGAGGGAATAGACATTTTTGTGATGGTGTGGAGCCTGATCAGTCTCCAAGTGGGAGATTGTTGGTATGTGGCGACTGATCATGCTATACTATATAGCCCATGGTATACTGTACACCCTGGCCCCCCGTCCTCGCCGGGGTCCGGGGTCGGGCCGGGCCTCGGGCGAGGGTTCGGGGGCGGCAGCTCCCGAGAAGCGGGGGTTCGGGGGCGTAGCCCCCGAGAAATTTTTTTTTGCCATTTTTTTCGCGTCGTCAGCGAAAAAGGAAAAATCTCCGAAAAAGAAAGAAAACCGACTTTGTAAAACCCTAATTCTGGAAGCTTCTAAAAAGCTTGTTAAAAGGGGTTGGGATGGGGGTTACAACATGAGGAAAAATGCGATTATTCGCAAGATTGTAATAGGTTTTGCACTAGATAATAAAAGTATTGGATGGCTGCGGTTTGGTGGATGTAGCCCAGATTGGGTGAACCACATTAAATTCTCTGTGTTATGATTTATTCTGTATATGTTTTAGTTTCTCTGTTTATTATTTAAATCTGCATTTAATTGTTAGATATCTGCCATCTCTAACCCTAACAATTTTTGCACGACGTAGTTATCCTCCAAAAATAAATAATAAAAAATCTAAAATACTTATTTCTACGAAGATGACTGGTTCAAATTCTTGAAAGAACATTCCGTTCCACGTTATTTGCCAGACTTTTCGTTGTATTCTTATTTTTAATTAATTAAAAATTAAGTCAACGTTTCCTAAATATGTAACTTCAAAAAGCTTTTAAATTTAGGTAAACCTAAGAAGCGCTTTCGTTTCCCACTTGCATTTTCTATGCAGAAAATCGGCCTTAAATACACACCTCTAATAACAACAATTCATCTTGCATTGCAGTTATCTCTCTCCTCCATTAAGTGTTTACAGATTTGTTTGCAATTTTCCCCAAAAAATGGTGAACTGTTGGCCCTGTTGCATTTCTCGGCCCAAGGTGAGCAGCCCTTCTCATGAGGAACCCGCTCAATCCTCTCCGCCTCCTGCAACACCCACAACATCTCAGCCCAAGGTGAACTGTTGGCCCTGTTGCACTTCTCAGCCCAAGGCGAGGAGCCCTTCGCCTCGTTTCATCAAATCCATGAAGGTAATCATACAACAATTTGAGGTAGTTCATCCAACTGATCAAATCGATCCGCTTATCGACTTCATTGATTATCTGCTACCCAGGATCAAGGTAAGGGCAACACCCTATCACTCTCTGCTCTTCATTTATTAGTCAATGCTTAATTGGTAAGGTGTGTGCTGATTATTGTAGGCGTCGCCAGAAGAAGCGTCCGCCTCCTCATTTCCGTTGGATTCCGTAGCCTCCAATACAAGACTGGCTGCTAACATGATAGATAAAATTTCAACAGAAGCGGAGAAATTCAAGGTACTTAACGCTTAAAACGTTTTCTTCGAAAATATCAAATAATTATATGAATTGAATGTTATAACTGAAAATAACTTTGCCTTGTCAGGATCTGTTTAAGGAAATGGGAAATGTAGCTTTGAGTGGGCTGAAGATGGTTGGAGAAGCCCACTTGCTTTTCTTGGGATTGTCTGTGGCCGCATGTGCACTGGAGAGGTGTGTGACTGTGAGATCTACTGTCTCCGATTGTATCGAGCTGTTACAAACAATTGCTTCCCTGGCAAAATACTTGAAGGAGTTTAGGGAACTGGTGCCTGGAAAGAGCGATAAACTATGCGAAGCGGTTCAGATAATAGTGGAGGGGGCAGTGATGTGTTGTGATTACATGAGCAAGCGAACAGCATCCAAGTTAGTTACACTCAACCCATTTATTGATATCGAGTTAAAAAGTTTTGTATGTTTGAAGAAATTTTCCCAATCGAGTCGTTACTCTTAAATAGCTTTTATTTGACGTAGATGGGTATGTTTTAAGAGATCTCTTTTATGTTTGCGTGGATCGTCTTAAATCACACTTAAGACTGTTCATCGTTTATGCTAATGTTTGCGCGCACGCCTACACTATTCCTTTTTATGCGCTAATATTACTATAATAATCTCTATTAAGAACATTGGAAAAATAAGATACAGATGTCCTTATTTCAAAGAAAAAGATTATTTAATTTTGATATATATGTTGAAAGAAATGTCTTATGGAAAAATATAGGTCTAATTATTTTGTTAGAATCAATTCAAAAATTAATAATAAATAAAATATTAAAAAATTATAAAAAAAATGTATGTGCCATAGATATTAAGAGTTGATGATCTAAATTTAAGAAATAATTGATTTTTTTAGTGAATGTTATGCAATGTGCTAAAATTCCACTCAACAAAATTGCTCAAAAAATTTTAAAAATGATTTCAAAAATTTAAAATAGAAATATTTATTTAAAATTAAAAAATATATAATAAACATCTATATATGAAACACCACAACTCATTAGATTACATCATCTTTCAGTTCTTGACTATTTTTGATAGTTAGTATAAGTTTTCCATAGTTTATGAAGTTAATTAGAATGCAAGATTTTGGATTAAACCATGTATGTTTTTCATCTGTTTCAAATCACACTCATGTGATCTAAAAAATCAAATGAAAAATATACATGGTTTAATCCAAGCGTTTACATTCTAATTGACTTGTTTAGATATAATTTATTTAAATTATAATTCCTAAAAAATGTTGATTTAAGTGTTCTATTTAGGACAAAAGGTAGGACACACTATTGTGATTTAAATGATGAAAACACAAATAAATAAATAAATAACATAATATTGAGATATTCATTTTGTTCAGTCACATGGTTGATTGATCATGAAGCCTATTCTAAATTGATGGGTTTTGATAATACACTAGGGGATCAAAATATATCATGGTGGACGGTCCACCTACTAACTTTAGATATTGACAAAACAATTATGGAATGTCATGTAGTTTGACCACAAAGTCACCTTTTCAATTATCAACTATTAAGAAATATTTAATTTAACGCTATTAGTTTCAACTAAAAGTTAGTCTAGGACCCAAAATCTATTGTAGAATATCTAGACATTATAATTAACTAACTATCTTGATTTTGATTGTTGCATATAATAGGGAGGACTTGAAAAATTAAATTTAAATCTATATTTATACATTACAATAAACATATTTTACATCAAGGTATTTGCATCTACTAAAATAATTCCAGTTAAAACTAGTTTTAGTACACCAAGACATAAATTTTATGGTATTTTGACACAACTAAGGAATGAGATAGGGTAAACCATAAAAATAGGAAACTAAGGAATGAGATAGGGCAAATCACAAAAATAGAAAACTAGGGACAAGCTAAGTGAGAAAATATTATTTTAAAAAATTAGGAATAATGATAATCATGAAATTAGGATGATTATTTATTTTTTAGGTTTTGTCACATTTCTTATAAGATATGGAAAATTTACAAGCCATGGGAGTTGAGAACCCAAGACTGAAAGGACAAAATAACCTTCCATTAATGAAACAAAGTAAGCACAATAGGATGTCTATCATATACAAATAAGAGTGTGTGAATTGTAATGAGATCCTTGCATACATAGGTAAGGTAGAGGTGGTAGGAAGGTAGGACTGAGTAATTGACTATCCCTCTAAAATTATAACAAATGTGAGCTCAAATTAAAAAAAAAATTGAGTGTGTGCCAAATGTGCATGAACTAGGTGTCTCAAAAGGTGGGAACATGTGTGTCAACCACATAAAGTGAGACATGAAAATAAAAAATTCCCTAAGTGAAGACTTAACTATTTGGATAGGACTCTCCTAGGTAAGTTGAAAGCTAGGTAGATATATAATGTATTTATTTACCCTAACATTAGATACAAAAGGAGTGATTCCCACCCAAATTTGAAATTGGATTCAAGACCTAGTAATACATCCACTAGGGTATTTTTTTGATCTATCAATTTAATTGAAATAAAAGGAGATAAAAGTTCCAAAGTATCCCAAATTATGTTTTTATGTACTACTTTGACCTTTTACCAAGGATTTGGTGCATACACATTATTTACATGGGAAGAAATACCTTGTAGTTAGTGAATATTAAATAATTTGATTCCATTCCTTTGAGTGACATGCAAGTAAAGAAGTTAATTCACACCCTTAACTACATTATTTGTGCATTCGAAAGTACATTTGAATGAGAATCTATACACCTTTCCATTAGGGTATTTGAGAATAAATCATGTTGTTAACCGATCTATTGAGCATGCACCATCAAAATACAATGTCCATAGATCACTAACATCAAAATCATAGGTTCATGATACTCAAATTGGTAAATAAATCTACTAAGATAATCTCTAGAACTCATGAAATTATTATGATCATCACTTAAGTACAATAATTTATATTATAAATCCCTTTAATGATCTTCTTCCATATGTAACTATGGATAGCTCTAGATTATTTTACAAGTGTCCATTCCTTATAGAGAATCAACATGGAACATCTAAAAGGTGTGGGCGCCTATAATTTTAATATAATCATACCCATAACTATAAGATAATCATTCCTATAAAGGTAATCTACAAGATTGAAAGGCTATCTCATTTTCTACTCTATATATGAATTTTTTTGAAAGAAAAGGAGAAGAAAGTTCCATAAGGAAATATCTACAAGAAAAATATAGTGAGTTAGTTTTTTAGAACAATTATCCTCTACCTACTACTAAAATGGGTAGAGAAACTTGAATTGATTATCTACATGTGACTAGTTCAACACAATACTAAGAAAAAAAAGGTGTACATTCATTTATACAACATAGAAATATGACCAAATGAAATAGTAACCACTTCTTGTTTTAGTATTCAAGAAATATATGCATCTTAATACATGTAAAGGTTTGAAGCCTTAGGAAAAAATAATGCCCAAGTTCTAGGCTTAACAAATAAATAAAATTAGAAAAATACAAGAAAGACTTGCTATCGAGCACAAGCCTACAAAAATGTATATAAACAATGAGAAAGAAACTCTTATTTATACACAAAGAGGTAGGAAAGAAAAAATGTGGCATTAATTCCCTATAGCTACACCAAACTACTTCCTTCCAAATGATAGGACATTGCAGATTTGACTTAGTGAAATCCTTTTATAAATTGAACAAAATAATCTAACTATTGACTAGGGAAGTGGTTGGGGTTCAAAAATTATAGAGAGGTAGGTGGTTTTTGAATCCATCGATAGTTAATTGATTTCTATACCTAATCGTAGTGCCAAAATCATATTCCATTATTCTCAATTTGTAATCCTTGAAATTCACAAGCCTTTGAGGAGTACATATTTTAATACATTCATTCCTAATTTTCTACAATTAGATGAAGATTTTGATGATTTTGGACCATTGATTGAAATCATAGAAAAACTTGTATCATTCTCAGCTAGAACATATAGATCTAATGGGTTACGTGCCAATTAGGTAATTCTTGATCCATTAGTGCATTTGAGTAAAACCTATGGGGCACCCTTATCCATTTTAACTAATCCAAAATTTTCTCATTAATGAATCCTTTTCATGCTCATAGAATGAGATCCATTAGGTCAAGTAGGAATAACAAAGATCAAAATTTGTTAGAACTTTTAACTTCCTTCAAGATATTATAGAATGTTGATTATCAAAATCAAATGGGCTTATAAGGTTTGGAATAATATAACACATCATGAAGTCCCAATGATCATTCAATAAATGATCATTCAATAAAAGAATGATCTATATTGGACCCCTTAATTATTATCAAAATTAGTTTTCTACCCTTTTTCTTTTCAAAATCAAACTCCCCCTTCACCTACAAAGAAAAAGTTAGACATGTAGTATATAAAATACTATAATTATGGTGGATTTTGAGGGCTTTTCAAGTCATGAGGAAGTGAGGAACCCACCAAAATAATTCATTGGGATATAAAATCCTCATGCCAAAATTTGAAAATTTTGGGGATGAAAAGGGGAGTAGTGAGAAAGAAGATCTATGTATTCTAAGGACTTCTTGGAGGTTCTTCAATTCGTTATCACTATATAATTGAAACATCATGTACCCTTGAAATTCTTGGTCCAAATCGATAATGTTCTTGTATGATATGTGTTTGAGTTAATGGTTTTTACCATTTACCTGCTTAAGTTTATTTAGGCAGAATACTTCATTAGTTTTGCATTTATTTACCACAGGTGGTTTCTTTCCCGTGAGAAGTTTTATACCCACCATGTATTTCATGTCATTATAAGGCACTATGTACACTATGCAAATTATCTCAATATTATTCAGTCTTGTTTTGGTGAAATGGCCTTTTGTTGCCTCTCTCGCTTTCTATGAAGGTTAGTTTTGCAGATGATCTTCCTCAATTATTTGCTTTAACATGATATCGGAGCCATCCAATCTGCATCTCCTTCCTTAAGAGTTTTCCCTGGAGAGTTTTTAAGATCATTTGTTTCAGCATTTGAAATTTCTCAAATTTCAAAATTGCCTCATTCTTCTTTTCTTGTCGATTATTTCAATTTCCATTCTCTGGAGGCTGGCGAATCATTGAGGCTACTGCTGCCATTCTCTTTGAGGGCGTTTTCTTCCATTTTGGGCTGTGATTGCACCCCTCAGGCCCTGGTTTGAGTTGTTGTGGAATGGACGTTTTCTTTGGCCTGGCTGTGAGACGTTGGATGTGTTGAAATCCTCGCACTACTTCGTTTGAAATCGTTGTTGCTGAGAGGGCCTGATTTCTGGCATTGGAGGAACGGTAGTTTGTGTGCACAGAGATTCTCAAAGTACGATTTCTGAAGAGGGATGTGAATTTGATCTGCAAGGCGGACCTGGGTACTTACCTTTCAAATCGTTTGAAGTTGAAGGAGGCCGCGTTTTTCTTCACCTGAAGCATTTTTCACCATAAGCACATTTTTTTGCAAATTATAGTGGCGTAAATTTCTTGTTGCTGATGTTTATTGGTGCAAGAAGCTGCGTTTGATTTTTGGAGGCCCGTGACTGCTCTCCTATTGCAGTCGTACGATTCTTCCTTTAGAGGCGGCAGGGATCTTGTGAGCTGATTTGTTGCGGGAAAATGTGCTTGTGGCTACGATTTTCTCATTTGAAAGCGTCAAGGTTTGGTGACGTCTTTTTGCTGAGGCCACAAATTTGTTTTTCGCAAGCCACGAGTTTGCTATAGGGAGAAATTTCCTGGTTGGAAGCCTGATTTCATGCTTGTGAGGCCCCTTTTCTTTGCAGAAGCGAGCATTTTTGGTGGCTCAAGTTGCTCATTGCTAGGGCTATGCAGATTAGAGGCAGGCAGATTGGAGGACCTTGATTGGCCGATTTTGCATCAGACTTTATCTATTTTCTTAAGTTTTCCATCAAATATTTGCTAGGGTTCGTTGGCAGTGGGCCCGTTCGTGCTTGTTGGGGTTTTTCTTTGGGATATTTAGTCCCACTTTCGGAATGCAGTTAGGTTTACCAGTCCGCATATACCTCGGTGCAAAGAGATATTGTGTTAACCAAGGCTTGCGTGACTAGCCTAAGGTACTTACCGACGTTGATGCCTTGTGGAGGCTTAGTTCGACCTATTAGTAGTGGTCTGTTGTCTCAGCCTATGGTGACCTGTGAACTGTCTTGATTGACTTTAGTTAGATTGCTTGGTGTTTGGCGAGGTTTGCCCAATTTTTTTCGCCCCCATGCTCGCGGTGGTCACATGGAGTAACCAAGGGCTCCAAAGTGTCTCTATAGGCATTTTTTTATTTGTGCATCTACCTTCAAAGTGCTTTTATAGGATTTTTTTTTATTTGTGCATATCTTTTGCAAATGGAGGCTGCTTTTTACAAACCACATATCAACGGAAAGGTATTTTCATCACTTTTACAGTGGTTGAGGAATTTCTTTCATATTTTGCTATTTGGTGGTACTTTTAATTCATTGAAGTTCAATATTAGTGTTGTTGTGCTCTTTGAAGTTGCTTGATTCTCAACCCTTTTTTGCATCTTGAAGTATTTTGGGAAAGCTTCATTTACTGTATTTGAGAGTTTCTAATTGTTGTTGAAGGTTAATGTCTTTGTATTTTTGGAGTATTTTCATAGTTGACTATGGGGTTTTCATTTCATCTTGCTATGATTATGTTGAAAATGAGAAACTATAAACAATGGAGAGATGGTATCATAAAACATCTCAAATAGCTTCATTTGTTGCCACATTTATATAATCTTGTTCTCCTTCCGGTACTAATAGTAAGAAATTTTCATGGAATTGCAAAAGGGATCATGTCCTAGGAGTTAATGCAATGCATATTGATGATGCCACTTTGAATGCTATTAATCATTTTGAGTGTCCTCATATTCTTTGGACTAAAATTTGGGAAATACATGGAGATCCTGATACTCGGTATTCCTAAATGACCATTTTTCAGATTGTCTTGTGCCTCTTCATCTTTCAAACATGATACCCTATGATCATGATATTATGTAGGAGTTTGAAGTTTTGGAATACTTTGAGTCTTCAGATGAGGATGATGAGTTCTTTAGATGCTCCTTCTTCTCCACTAGGGACAATTGATGTACCTTCACCTTTAGTGACTCATTGTGTAGAGTCACTGATTGAGGCTCCTATCAATCTTGTTCAATATGACCATTCATCTTGTGTTGATGATTCATTAAGCATGTCAAGTGATTCATCACAACCAGTATTTCATTGTCTTCTTGATTGGGATTCTTATTTGTTAGCTATTGGTTCATTGTTTGTAGAATCTCACATTTTAGATTTAAAGGACACATTTGAGGGGTTATCTCTCCTCTTTGATGATAGTTATTGCACTACTGTTGTCAAACCATCTTAGTATTTGGAGAACGTTCAAAATTAGTTTCTAGTTGTATCTTGTTTGTCACCTCCTATTGTGATTGGGCATGTTCTTGATTGGTTTGTGGCATCGTCTTCTAAGGTCTTGGCAATACATGAGTAGATTCTAAAGACATCATCATACATCTTCATGCTGTGACTATGGGGTTTTTATTTCATCTTGTTGTGATTATGTTGAAAATGAGAAAGTATAAACAATGGAGAGATGGTATCATAAAGCATCTCAAATGACTTCATTTGTTGCCACATTTATATAATCTTGTTCTCCTTCCTGGTACTAATAGTAAGAAATTTTCATGGAATTGCAAAAGGGATCATGTCCTAGGAGTTAATGCAATGCATATTGATGATGCCACTTTGAATGCTATTGATCATTTTGAGTGTCCTCATATTCTTTGGACTAAATTTGGAAAATACATGGAGATCCTGATACTCGGTATTCCTAAATGACCATTTTTCAGATTGTCTTGTGCCTATTCATCTTTCAAACATGATACCCTATTATCATGATATTATGTAGGAGTTTGAAGTTTTGGAATACTTTGAGTCTTCAGATGAGGATGACGAGAGTTCTTTAGATGCTCCTTCTTCTCCACTAGGGACAATTGATGTACCTTCACCTTTAGTGACTCATTGTGCAGAGTCACTGATTGAGGCTCCTATTAGTCCTATTCAATAGGACCATTCACCTTGTGTTGATGATTCATTGAGCATGTTCAGTGATTCATCACAACCAGTATTTCATTATTTTCCTTATTAGGATTCCTATTTGTCAGACATTGATTCATTATTTGTAGAATCTCACATTTTAGATTTAGAGGACACATTTGAGGGGTTATCTCTCCTCTTTGATTATAGTTATTGCACTACTGTTGTCAAACCATCTTAGTACTTGGAGAACGTTCAGAATCAGTTTCTAGTTGTATCTTGTTTGTCAACTCCTATTGTGATTGGTCATGTTCTTGATTGGTTCATGGCATCATCTTCTAAGGTCTTCGCAATACATAAGTAGATTCTAAAAACATCATCATACATCTTCATGCTTCCTTCTTTCAATTCATATCTAGAATGGGAATCATTCCTGCATTTTTATTTGGTTTCATTTCTTCCAAAAAGGAGACAAGTTGTTTGTCGACATTAGATCATGTTTTGTCTTCAGACACTTACCATTTTTGTAGGTGATTACACATTGTGGAGGGGCTACATAGTCTCTCTGTTTACCTCTTGTGGGGGGGGGCATTGACTGTGTATATATGATGTATGTAGTCCTTGGGGGCTATGATTGAGTCATCCATCCATGTATCATTTTTGTTTTCTTTTCTCTCTGTTGGAGAGGGGTTTTTTTCGCACAGGGTTTTTCTCCCTTTCTCTAGTTGTGAGAGATTTCCTTTTGCATTGTAAATGGGTACCTAACATGGTTGTAGTTGGGACCCATATTGCATCTTCCTTTTTGCATAATAGTTCTCCCTAAGTTGCACTTAAGGGGGGATGTTAGAGTAAATGGTTTTTACCATTTACTTTCTTAAGTTTACTTAGGCAGAAAAGTTTATTTATTTTTCATTTATTTACCATAGGCGGTTTCTTTCTCATATTGAGAAGTTTTATACCTACCATGTATTTCATGCCATTATAAGGAACTTTATACAATATGTAAATTATCTCAATATTATTCACTCTTGTTTTGGTGAAATGGCCTTGTGTTGCCTCTCTCACTTTTTGTGAAGGTTATTTTTGCAGATGATCTTGGGTTATTCACTTTAACAATATATATTATATGTTATCCATTGTTTCCTTCACATGTACCTCCAATCATGCCAAGGGTTAGAGAATTTCCTTTACTTCTTCAATGTTGGGTGTTTGAGACTAGAGACATAGAAGATTGATTGATTTACTCTTTCATCCTTTGGAAATTGTATTAAGTTATCATTTGGAGAAATTTGTCATTATGATTTAGATGATACTAGAGCCTTTTATATACAAGTGTTTGAATTGAAGTGTCCAATTGTGAGTATCCCTTTGCTTATCTAAAATGCATTGATATTTCTAGTTGCATCCTTGTCAGTGACCACACTTATTATGCTACACTTCGGGCCATTTAAAAGTTTTAATTTATAGATTCCAAATTAATCTCTTGGAACTTATCATCCTTGGAGATAAGGTCTCTAGGACCTTAGGAATATTGGATTCACCTCTTTTCATAGTGATTGAGTTGATTCCCTGAATTTTAGGGTATAATACATACATTTGATTCCTCTAAAATGGTTGAATAGTATGAGGTGTTTAAATAATTCATCAAATTCAAGCATACAAATGGGATTCTAAGTTATTTTACCTAAAGTTACAAGTTTCATATTTTAGCTTAGAACCTCTTGAGAATGCCCTTGGTTGCTTCTGGCTTGCTTTCCCCTTTCTCTAGCCTCTTGTTCATGGAAATATAATGAGTTTTTACTTTTCTTTAAGCTCCCTCCATAAAATTTACTTTATCCTCAATCATAGCCCATAAAGCTCAATCTTATTTCATGTATTTAGAAATCCTCAAGCCTCATTGAAATTTGTAGTTTCTTCATTATTGAGTCAATTTAAGACATGAATAGCCCACCTAATGGGTTTGATTATAGTATTCTATTAACCTGTTATGGATTTGGAAGCATTTTATTTTCTCTTTCTTTGATCATTCTTCCTAGTTATCTATCTCTAAGAAACTTACATTTTATTCAAAAAATAATCAATAGAATTGATCATGATCTTTAAAAATAGGGAATACGGTGATACCAAATAGGGTTACGAGGCTATTTATTGTGAATTAATCTAGTTGGAGCCTTCCTTAGTAAGCGTGGCTTGACTTTTAATGGTTGGGTCTAGAATGGAAGTACACCCAAGGAATGGGAATTGATAGACGAGGAAGGTTCAACTAGGGAATAACATGTTAGAGTGGGAAGGAAGGTGGGTGGGGTACATATAGTGCCCTTAAAAGATGTGGTTATGGTAGTTTGCACTGCCTATATTTTTTTTATGTCCACTACTATGAGGGTGGTTTTTTGGGTTGGATTGGATATTTATTATGATGTTTGATTATCTATTACTTCTAATGAGTTGAGGATCTAGAAATACTTCTCAATAAATCTTATCATAGTTCTCAAAGGGTTGGCATCATTTATAGGGGCCTTGGAGGTGATTATTCTGAGCTTTGGAAAACTTGATCCTTTTGAGTAGATTGATGATGTAGATATGCTATCTTACAATATTTCATAAGGATTGATGGATCCATCTCAAATACATTGTCAAAGTTCTCATCCTTTGATTCTTTGATTCTAGTTCTTCACTATGAGATTCTTCCTAGTAGAGAGAGGCTTGGTAGGAAACTCACATATTTTAACATAATCATTTGGCTTATCTATATTGGGATACTTTATACATTTAACATTAGGTTTTTACTGATGGAAATATATAGATCTTAAGGACTAGAGTAGTTATCCAATGAACATTTTATCCTGCTAGGTCATATACCTAATGGTATTTTGTTAGCTCAAGGATAATCTCTATTGGATTTTTCTTTATTAGTTTATTAGTATTCCTATTGTATGTTGTTACCCCTCATGCATGAAGGGGATACTAGTTATTGACCAAATTCATCTTCTTTCCAATAGTATACTTGGAATCTATGGTGTCTAACTACTTGACTAACTCAAGGGTTAATATCTTCTCTAAGAAACACTTTGGTAGCTTTAATACTTCTTCACTAAAACTATGCAACTTGAACATAGTTTAATCCTCATCATAGAAATAATACCCTTAAGTGTAAGTTACCAAACTATATAGTCCTTGTATATGCAAGTTGCCAACCTATATAGATAAGAATCAAGTATATTAACAAACTCTTTATTTTTTAAGGCATGTATTGTTGGTGCTATCTACAAAATACCTTCTTACTAATTGACTCTTCTTTCCAAAACCATAATTAGAATATATGTTTCTATCTACCTGATTAATTCAATAGTGAATACCTCATTTGAGAATTACTTTGGTAGCTCAAAGAACTCTTCACTAAAACCACACAACCTAAACATAGTGTAGTCCTCACCATAGAACTAGTGCCCTCTGGTGCAATTTGTCAACCTCTATATATAAGTTTCAAGTATCATGAAAAGATGTTCATTTTTCAAGGCGTGTTATTAGTACTAGAAAAAACTCAACAAAATTGTTATAGTAAGAATGTGGGTCCATGAAAGATGGGAGTAGGCCTTGAAGGTTAACAAATTTTATGAAACAAATAGTCCTCAATAGTTGAAGAGATCAACACCTTGGTACAAAATGAAGTGGGCCAAATAAGATGGATATCTAATTACTTATGGATACTACTAGATATATCTTGAATGAAATTAAATGTAACTTCTAGTTTTCAAATAAGTAATTTATTTTAATACTAGATGATAAAAATTATGTTTTAATACCTGCACATGTATAAAACCCACTTTTTAAAAGTCACTTTTTAGGACCATACCATGAATGTGCACAAACACAATAATTTGACCTAAATAAAAGTTTTTTTCTAATTTATTTCGGGGAAAGATGCACGTAATAAATTGATTGATGAGGATATTTTTTATAATTTTTTAAACATACTATTTTTTAATTAATTTTTATTGGCCCTAATTGCTATTTTTGAAAACCCTTATGTATGGACACCATAATTTGAACTAAACTAATCATTTTTTGATTTTTTTTCATTGTGTAAAGATTTTTTTGTAGATTGATGTCATATAATTTTTTTAACAAGAAAACTAACAAATTAAAAATTATTAAATAATATGAAAATTGGAATTTCAAGTTTATGGACCATTTTCATTAGAAATTAATTAATAAATAGAAAAAATAATCCAGTTATTAAAAAAATCACACGTTTGAAAATTAGACATTGTGTAATTTTGAAAAAAAGCTTGTCAACCATATTGCCACAATTAGTTATTTCTCTTGACATAGGGCCATGACCTTGTACTTGCAGTTCCAACTTGAGTTACCATGCCTTTATTGAGCCTAAAAGAAAATAAAAAGGTGGGTTAAGATTTAAATTTTTTTAGAATGGGTAGTCGCTTTAAAATGGGTAGATCCTTTTTAAAATGGTACCCATTCTATTTTTAGAACAAGTACTCGCTTTAAATGGGTATCTGTTCTATTTTTTGAATAGGTACTTATTTAGGAGCATGATTTCAATTTGAGGCTCGGGTCCCTATTCCTAAATAGACACTTGTTCCTTTTGATATTTTTTCTTTGAAGGAAACTTCCCCTCTTTATGGACTCATCTTCTTGCACTTACCCTAGTCCAAGTCTCACACTTCAATGATTGCCCTTATGAAATCTTGTATGGCACAATCATAGCTCAACTTTAGTATCACTTAGTATCAAGAATGATGAGCAATTCCTCTATCTATATATATTGATTCCTTTCTACATTCTACTCGAGTTGGAATTTAGTAGTATGATAGCTCAAGGTTTCTATATTCCAAAAGGAAAGAACATCATCTTTACAAAGGAACTGACCATAGTGCATTCATTATACAACATTTTGTACATTATCTTGCAAGTATTTAAGAACAATCACTTGTGGGGAATATTTTGTTCTCTTTTACATACCTAAGTTGGGACATAGTTTTTTTCTATTTTTTTCTCCAATAATACTTTCTAGTGGTATAGTTTCTTTGTAATTTGAGGTTATTTTAGATTTTACATGTGTACCTAATATAGCTTGTCTTGTTGGGATCCATTTCATTATTACCTCCATTTCACTCAATAGGGTGTTAGTGTGAGATTATATTAACATTATATGCATGTTTCATCCTAATTATGATATTGTACTAGTTTATTAATTTTACTTAGGTAATTTATTCCTACAAGTCATATAGATTATTAAATATAAATGGTTGATGAAATCAAAATAGCACAAAACAATTAGTTTCTTGAGAGAGAAGTGTAAAACCTCACAATAGATTTATTCAATATCTTATTAAGTAAAGAGTTAATATATATAGCCTCCAATATTCCAAATCCATGAGGATGAGGAAGAGGAAAAGTAAGAAAAAATAAGGATTTTTTTAATGAAAATTTCTTAATCTATGAGCTTAAGGATAAATTAAATCCCATGAAAGAAGGAGAATGTGAAACTCATTACCCTATCCCTACCCAATTAAAAATAAAATACCCAAAGAAACTTAATAAACTAGTTTAATATCATAATTAGGATGAAACATATGCAAACTAGTTGAAATATTACACTAACACCCCCTTTAACTATGACTAAGGTAAAAGAAGTGGGTTCCAACATCAAGGCCATATTTGGTACCCATCTACAATTTGAAATAATCCCAGTGTATAAATAGAGTATATCCCACAAAAGTAAAATAATAAAAAACATCCTAGGATAAAACTCTATAGATAGACTAGCAATAGTATGTCCCACTTGTGGGACATCAAAAGATTTCATTGATAGAGAAAAAACTATCAAACACCTTCATTCAATGGTGATTGCATAATCACCTTTGAACAAAGTCCCTAAGATTTTTAATATTTTAATAGGTTTTTAGGTCATGGAAGGTCATTTGAAGGTAACTTGAATGAAGACCCTTGGATGGCCTTTCTTCTCTAATACTTATATTTTCCTTAAAAAACTTAAACCTTAGGTTGGACTAGAAAAGGGAATAAACATGATTTTATAGGATTGTAGCCCTTAGAGTAAGCATTCCCAAAAATATATTTTTGAATATATATGATTTGATCATTATATTTATTTTTGTTTCTAGTGAACATATATTTTTCAAAGAATAGATTGATCAAGGTCACTCTTTCATATATGTGAAAAAAATAGAATAGATTTTTTCTAAAGCATATCCATGCATTACGTGTTTATGCCATCATTTCAAAAAAATAAGAAGCTAATTTGGATATAGATAAGAAAATATATGTGGTATGGAATTAACGCATGTCTACATTACAAATAATCTCACTTCAAAAATCATAACAAAATATCTACACATTAAATGTTGGTTTTACCAATCTATGTTTAAAAAATTATAATTTTATCGTTTCATAAAAAGAGTTTATGTGATATGAAAATAATATTAGTTTTTAAAAATATTGTTAACTATAAAAATAATGTATTAGAACTTACATAAAATAAAGATACAAATAATTTTTTTAAATTAAAAAATGTATAGAATCTACAAATAAAATCTCAAAAAAAATTTGTCCACATCATTTTCCAATATTTATGGTTTACTTGTTATGGGTGACAAAAGATGAAAATTTGGTTTATAATGTTGATTTCAATGTCCCACTTTGATCAAAAAGTGGAATACACAATTGTGGGATCCCCTCCATCCCAACTAAGGTATGCGAAGGAGGATAAGGTAGCCCCTTCAAAAGTGAATGTTTAAATTCCCTATAAGATAAGATAAGTATATACTTTCACAAAGAAAGAAAAGTAATAGATAATGTCACATGACAAATGGTGTAGTAGGTTACTTTGCAATGAATGATGCAAATTCCTTTTGGAGAATATATATATTAAGCCATCCAATTTTTGATCCCACTAAGTGGAATATAGAAAGGAATTAAGATGTATAGATTTGGAATCTACTCAAGCTTATTGATTTTGATGTTGAAATATGACTATTCAATACAAGATTTAAGAATAGTGACCACTAAAATGTGAGACCTAAATCAATGTGAATTAGGATTTTCCAAGTAAGTAATATGATATGGTAGAGATACAATAAATGAATCCAAAATGGGAAATGATGAAACTTGATGTAAGACACCATCAAATATAAGATAAATATTCTTAATAATATTATCAAGATTTTAAATTTGAGATTTCATACAATAATATGATTTTTTTGGTAAGTAGACCTCCTATTGAGGTGGACACTATAGACAAGAATCTACCACTACTTCAAAGAATAATTGAAAGACCTCAAAAAAGTGATTCTAGAACTTAATGAAGTAAAAGATAGTAGAGAAATGTCCTATAAAATAAAAGCTAAGTGGACTTAATATTACATCTAAATATAAAATGTGGACCCTACTAACAAGGAAAAGATGTCTAACCTAAGAATGTGTTTCAATAAGGTGAATCTAAAATACATGTATATAATCTTCTTGTAAAAAATCATTAGGACCTCTCAAAGAAGTGAGTCTAAACTTTGATGTAACAAAAAAATATGAGAAATTTCCTCAATTATGATGGGGAATTGAGAGAAAGATTATTTGTAATAGTATATTGTCTATATATGAAATTTTTTATAAGGAATAATCAATATAAAATGGAGAATCATAGTCTCCATAAAACTATTAGATGAAGATCAAAGTAGTGAAAGGACACTTAGTGTACTCAATTTTATGTTGAATATCCTTATAAATATATTAAGAAATATTAGTTTGTATATCACGTCATCATTGTTAACCATGTAAAATTTTGTTCATAGACCCTTGGCTATGATTGAGTCTATGAAGATAGGGAAATAAATAATATATAGTAATAATGTATTCCTTTTTTTGAGAAAACTAGTTCTCTAAATATAGCTTGACAATAGAAAGATGGAATTTCATACCAAATTCCATGATTAAAATATCCACAAAATAGAATTTTATCTTAGTTCATGAATCCAAAATTCTTATATATAAACCCTTAAAGACTAGTACATCAAATCACACACTAAACCTCTATAATTTTTTTAATTCTAAAGCTTTTAGCTACTGAAATGACCCTTTCACCAAATATAATGTTTTCCATTTTATGTTTAGTGTGATTACAATATAAGATTCCAAATTTAATCAAGTTTAATAGGGCCCAACAATAGCCAAATATTGAAATTAATGTATGTACAAGCTAGGAACTCAAATGAGACACCACCATGTAGAGCTCAAAAAATACCAACTTAAAAAATACCTAAGAAGGAGCCCTTTTTTGAATGTTATAACCATTTAATTTTCTAAAAACTAGAATTGAGCAACAAAATATTTAAGAAAATTAAAATTATTTTTAAGAAAACTAAACTTTTGGGAAATATGAGAAGCAATTAAGAAAGCCACTTTTATTACTATGAAGAGCTTAAAAATTCTATCCCAAATAAAAAATTGCTTCAAAAAAAGATTCTATATGGTTGAAATTAGGTATATGATATTTTTTCTCTAACTAAAAGGATCAATAGGGAGGGGGTTAGATTAATGGTGAAATGTTGAATGTCATATTCAATGATCTGCATAAACATTTAACAAGGAGGAAATAGTTTGACACTTCTATAACTAAATAATAGAATCGTGTAAAACTAACTTGCAATGTCAACATCCCACCCTTATTACATTGCTCTCACAAATGTACCATCAAAACCTCAAACTTCACCTTGCTAAGGGATCCCCCGATAAGGCTTACACAACAAAAATTATTGACTAAAAAATATATATACATGTCTTTGTGAAGATATTTCATTGAAGAAACAAATATTGAATCAAGTGGAATTCCACGAAGTTGCATCATAACCCTTGTAAAGGTGTAGCTCCAAGCTAAATTCTTGAGCTCTCCTTTCCTTGAATTCCTGAATCATAAATATAACTATTGGACAACCGTCCACCAAGTTCTCTCATCGACCCTTGTAAAGGTATAATTCTTGATCATAGTTTCGTGAACTCTTTGGGAAACCATCCATATTGAGCTCTTCACCAAACGCCTTACCTGTCTCCAAAAATTAAACTTTATAATATGTGTATTCTTCAAATTTGTTAGCAACAATGTAAGAAAACAAATTAAAGCCAAAAATTCATCTCATGTAAAGCATAATCTCAAAGTGAGAAGCTAACCTGAGATGATGGAGACTCATCCATCCTCTAGTGCCACCAAACTCCAGAAAGTGAAGACTTATAGTACTAATGCATAATTAGAACCACCAAAAGAACTTCATTCATAAAAGCTTCATCATTTGATGAATCCTCATCCTCAAAGCACACAAAGTTTACTATATTTGATTCATCTTTGAGATTCCCTTTAGGAAGATTACCAACTCAAATTCTACAAAAAAATACTATGTGACCCTTTTTCTTACAGTAAAAACATACATTTTCTCTTTTATTTGTACCTAACCTTTTATTTTTGCTTTGTGAATATAGTGCTTTCTCCTATTGAAAATATTTTTTTATATCTTCTTTTGTCCTCTTTTCCTTTGCTAGAAGGGCTGAAATCATTCTTCTAAAGTTTCAGAAGTTTTTTGACTGAGTGTAAAAATAACATTACTATATTTGAAGGAAAACTATTTAACAATATATCTCTAGCATCATCATCATCTACCCGAGCCTTGACTTCTACTAGTTGCCTAAGGAGAGACCTCAAATTACTTATGTGATTTGACATTGTAATTCCATCTTCCATTTTGAACTTGAATAATTGAATTTTTAAAGAAAACTTTGCATTCAGTCCTTTTCCTCCAAAAAAATTATTTAGATCATCTCAAATTTCCCTGGATAATTTTTCCAAATCTCCGTGATGCAATTTAGAATGAGAAAGAGAAAGACCAATAATAGTCTTGATTTTATCATCTCTACTATTCCAATCTAATAACTTATTTGTATCTATAGATGGGCTTTCTTTTCCACATACTATTCCCCATAAATTTTTATTCATTAGTTAAATTTGAATTTTCATTTTCTATGAATGAAAATTAAAACCAAAATACTTATCTAGTACAATCTCCATAATACTATATCCCTTTATAGCTACATTTTCATCATCTCAAACTTAAAGTATACTAACGTTTTAATTTCTATTAATATGCCCTTCCATATGTTTAATCAAATTTGTAATACAAACAAAGCTATGAAGACTCTGGTTTTTAATAATGACTTCAAAAACTCCAAATATGAGGAAAAATCTACTGGTTCCCAAATCAAAATCTACTGAGAACTCATCTTTCCAATACTTGATGAGCATGTAAAGGTAAAAATTATTTACCAAGATTGACAATACTATTTCTTTCATTGTCATGCCTTTGATCTGCACTAGGTATAATGCTTTCAATCTATAACCTGTTCCTTATTTAGACATCTCCAACAATGAAATATGAAACTCCTCTTTTAATTTTCACACTCCTTTGGATTTTAAAGAGTGGATGCAACCAATACAAACAAATCATATATATTAACATTTCCCAGGCACTCCTACTCAAGCTTTCAGGAATGAACTGCAAATGTACTTGCAATACATGATATCTTTTCTTGACATCTTATCGCTCACATTAAACCTTCCTTCATTGCGTTCCACATAGGCATCCACACCATGCCTTCAAAAGTCCTTTTGTCCTCCTTCCCTCTCACGTAAAACTAACATTTGATGGTGAAATGCTTGACGTTGTATTCAATGACCTACATAAACCTTTATACAAGGAGGAAATAGTTTGACACTAGTTCTATAACTAAATAATAGAATAATGTAAAACTAACTTGCTATGCCAACATAAACTCCCTAGTGTTAGCTTGGTGATAAAAAAGTGGAATAATAGTGGTGCCACAAGATGAGGCATCACGCAAGTGGAAAAAGAACAGCCAATGGTAAAGGTTGGGTTGCTTGAGTGGTAATATGGAGGAGCAACAATGACAGGTAAGAGGAATTGTTGTCTAGCTCCTAGTGGTGAACTATGATGACCACTAAGTAGTTTGTTGGTTAGTCTTTAACAAGTAGTAGTTGGAAAATTGTGTTGATTTAATCTTTTAAAAAAATAATAGATTTTTATGATACAGTCATACTATCAATACTATTTTGATCTCCAAATTCGGTCAGCACCAAAACTAGGAAAAATGTATATGGAAATGATGGTTTTTGGGACTCTTGGATGTAATGATAGGGTTTTCTTAGTTTGAAAGTGTCTTAAAAATCATTCAACCACTTTAAGTCATGAATAACTCATATTTACAAACATGATTCTTAATCTATGATTTTGATTAAAAAAATAGTTAGTATTGAAATACTCAAGCCTTTTACATGTTATGGAATAGTTCACAATACTACTAAGATTACCAAAATGCTATAATCACCCCTATAATTTTAGGAAAAATAAGTGTAAACCTCAAAGGTTGGATTTTTCCTATTGAACCATTCTCATTTTCTAAATCATCCATGTATTCAAGAGAAGAGCATGCTAAGTACGAGGAAAATTTATATGTAAGATAAAAATAATCCCTAAATATCTCTAAATTAGAAACTAGAGAACATATCCTAGCACACCATATTAAAATCTATAAAGCATATTAACCCAAAAATTATTGTAAGCAATGGAGATTATTAAAATATTAAATACAAATAACTATTTGAATTCAAATTAGCACAACATAACTAGTTTCTTGAGAGAGAAGTGAAAAATCTCACAATATATTCTACAATATATTATTAAGAATGGAAAGAGCTAAGATATATAGCCTTCAAGATTTCAAATCCATGAGGATGAGGTAGAGGTAAAAAACCAAAAAATAAGGGTTAGGTTTAACTAAGTTTCTAAATATGTGAGGATAAGGAAAATAATATAATCGTAGATGAAAGAAGAATGTGGGCAACTCGATATTCTATTTGACCTAAGTAAAATAGATTACCTAAGTAAATTTAATAAACTTAGAGCTCAATATCACACTTAGGATAAAACATATCCAAGGTGAATAAAATATTACACTAATATTAACCTTCTATCATGAGCGTTCCTAGTAGTTTTTAGAGATATATAAGTGAAAAGAAGAAAAAAGGAAGATTCATCAAAATTAAAAAAAAAATGATGAACCCTATTTCTCCTAATTTCATTCAATATGTGTGCTATGATGTGTAAATGAGTTACAAAAATCAAACCTGACCCAAATACCAATAAAAAGGAAAGTTTTAAGAAGGTCAAATGCTATGTATCTATTGTAAGAAGTATTTTTTTGGGCCTCACTAAGGACTAATTTTCCCTTTGGTGAATTGGTCCTAGCTAGGGCTTTGGAAAATCAATTTCTGGGTTATGTTCCTCTCATTCCGCATTCCCAGATTCTAGTCAGACACTGTTGGAAAGCCAAAAATAAATCCTGTAGCTCAATTTTTGTGATTTTGCAACTTTCTTAGCAACTTTGACAACTTCTAAAATTTTGTTCTCCAAATGATCTTCAACCTAAGACCTACAATCACACATCAAAGAGGAGAAAAAATTTATTTTGTTAAGGGATGGGGTTTTCCTTGGTCAAACCTCATATTGGTAATTAAACCTTGAAATGAAACAATGCATAAAGGAATGATGAATGAACAAAAAATGCAATGTCACAACTCACAAATCCTTAATTGAAACCTTGGATAAATATGCAGTCTAGCATGAAGTGGCCTTAATGAATATAGATCTTGATCATGAACCTTGATTAGAAACAATGCTTGAATAAGATCTTCAATGCTACATCAACACATTAGCTCAACAACAAGCATGATGCACTATGCCTTTGACATGATGAAATGGATCTTGATTGCTGCAATAATCTTCAATAATCTGCCCTTGAATGATCTTGATCTCATGAAATTTCTATTGGGGTGCTTACATAAAAATTCTAGGTGAAACTAAGTGAAATAGCCTTGTATTTATACATATCATATCATTAATTCTCAAAATTCAAATATCACAAGATGACATCAAATCATGGATTTGAAATCATTAAAATGCTGCCAAAAACATATTTCAAGGAGAGGTCTCAGGTCTGAGTGAGGACCCATTCGCCATGTGGAAAATGGTGAGGGAATATAGGCTTTAATTGCAAAAATAATATTTAATTATTTTAGCCACATGTGTGAGGTGGATAATAGGTGGAAAGGATATTTATTTACTGTGAGGATATGGAAAATGGTGGTTAATTCAATAATGTGATTATTTAGTTAAGTGATGGACTTTAGGTGAAGGGGATTGGATTAGGTGATGGTATTGGTGAAATAGAACTAGGTGATGGGGATTCAATTAGGTGATGGAGAGTAGGCCTAGGGAGTATTTTAGTTGTCTAAATTTTCTCCCTCTTTGATACAAAATCGTGATAGTGGAATTATGTCAATGAAGAATAAAAAAGAGGATACAATGGAGTGAAGTGTTGGTGGAAAGTTTCCCTAGTCTCTTAGGGATGGATGATGATAGAGATGATGAGAAGATTACCTCAAAATTTGAAAGTATACAAAACACATGAAGACTTACAAATTCGCCAGTTTCAAGAAGGGAAGATCACATATATGAATTTACCATCCTTTTCTTATTCAAATACATCCATCCTTCAATCCATTCCCATTAAAATCCACCAATTTTCCCAACAATTCACCCAACAATTCAATTTTCCAAGATGAGGGCTTTTTAGCCATTTTTCTTCACAAAAAGAATAATAAGATAAAAAGACTTCTCTTTCCTTTTTGAACCTTTTTTTCCATTTTCTCCTTTCTAATTCTTTACTTTCTTTATTTATAACTTTTAAATATTTTTATTTAATAAAAAATCATTTAACATTCATTCATGTCAATCATTTAATCAAGATAATTAAATTGAATATATACACATTCCCAACTCAAGGAAATTTTGAACTAATTAAATAACTTAAATTATTTTCATTTTTCCTTTTTTGCAAAACACATAAAAACACAGTTTATTTTTCTAGTGATAAAATAAATCATTTCATTCCTAAATTTTCAATTAAAACAAATGAGAAATTAAACCATTAAATTAAATTAGACATTTACTAGTAACTCACAACATAGATGAATTCCAAAATTCCCTTTGATTTAGATAAATGGGTTAACATAAGGTCAAACATTACACATACCATACTCGATCAAGGTAGGATCAAGAAATATTATAAAGGGAGGCACAATGGGACATCTTTGAAATAACCACCATTGGCGATAATTCAGACTTGTGTATCTAGGTGGAAAAATAACCCTGTACCTATAACCAATCAATGCACATGTCAAGAATACCTACTCAATGCATACATAGTCCAAACATATCACAATCACCCAATGCGGTACAATATTATAACCATCATATAAGTATGGAAATGTGATCATCCAAAATCTCATAAAAAATAAAATATAATGCTAAATATAAAACTATCAGCGTAAGTAATAGGTGCGGCATTACATAATGAAATAAATGTCACTTTCTTAAGAATATTGTTAAATATAAAATAATCTATTAAAACATGTAAGAAATTTATAAATTATTTTAAAACATTTTTAAAAAATATGGTTTTAGAATTTACATGAAATCTCAAAAATCAGTAGTTTGGATCATCTTCCAAGTCTTAATAGTTTTTTTTCTATAGGTAAAAATTTGGTTTAAAATGTTGATTTTAATGTCCTACTTTGGCTAAAAAGTGGGATGTACACTAGTATGGGATTACCCACACACACATGCACACACACATACATACATACATACATGCATACATACATACCTACCTACCTACCTACCTACATGTACATACATACATACATACATACATACATACATACATACATACATACATACTTTAGACATAGTTTATGCATAAAATAAATAATAATTAGGTTTCAAAAGATGTAATGAAGAATAAATTATTATATTTTTAGAGTCTTGATAGTTTCTCCTTAAACACCTTTTATTTTATTAAAAAAAAATCATCATTTTCAAGGGTGGTGTTTATATTTTTTCTAAAATAACACTTGGGACTCCCACTTACCTAAATCAAAGGTAATCTCAAGGAGTATTTAGAAGAAATCAAAATTTTAGTTACCAAGGTTAACACTTTTCTATCCAAATCCAACCAAATCTAGATGATAACACTTTTCCATCTAGTTGATTATGTTAGATCACTACCACTATTTGGTCCATTGTGATTTTACCCTAACCCATGCATTTTTTTATTAATGTCTTCCTTATAAAATTATAAGCATTTTTTCTTAAGAAAAAAGTGAGGTCTTCTTAAAGTTCAAATATTTCAAGGCTCTTATTAAGAATAGATAGAGAAAAAGATCAAGGTGTTGAGAATATAAAATGGTAGAGAATTATGTTTATCAAAGTGATAATTTTTTATTGAGAACATGATATTATGAGGCACAAGAATACTCCTTACACCCATAAATAAAATGGAGTTGTAGAAATATTCAACAAGGTAGTGATGGAAAAAACTAGAAACATGCTTCTTGGAGCTATTTTAGATCAAAAAATGGGTGAAAACTATGAAAAATAAACTATTACATAAGTAAAAGGTTTCCTAGTTCATCTCTAGTAGAAAAATTACTAAGGAGGCTTGGTTGATAAATAAGGGTTGATTTCATCATGTATCATGATTTTAGTTGTGAGACATATATACATGTGCCTAAGAAAAATAGATCCAAGTTAAATTTTAAATAAGATAAGTGTATCTTAATCAATTGGAGTTATGATTCAAAAGGGTAAAAGCTTTAGATTTAATTCAAAACTTATAAGACAACATTTAGTTAAATTTTTATCTTTTGGGAGATTAGATATTATCTTATGTCTATGCTTGGAAAGAAAGAAGATAATAAGTTGGTGTAGTTAAAACTAAAGTATAGGGATGTTGCATCTAACATTGAGCTAGAGGATTATAATAGACCTAAGGAAGAGATTGATTTGGAAATTTTAGAGGAAGAAGACTATTTACTCAAGCCCTATTATTGAGGAGGGACATTCAACACATAATATGACCTTATAGGCATTGATGCATTTGATTTCAGATTTATTTTTCCTTTTCTATTAATGAGGACAATCCTAGAATAGTGAATGAGGTAATGTTCTCTACAAATAATAAGTCCTTAAAAGTGGCCATGGATGAGGAGATGATGAAACATGAGAAAAATAAAACACAGGACTCAATAAAGCTTCCTAATAGTATGAATTAGGAAGGTTGTTGGATATAATTGGGCTTTCAAGAAAAGTATAGATTAGAGATCAATATTGAGAAATATAAGGAAAAGTGGCTAAGGGCTATTCTTGGTCTTAGGGAAATAGTTTTCATAAGATATTCTCTCTTGGTGTGAAGTAGAAATCCAACAATTTTTTGTTATTTGTTACTATTATATATGACCTTGAAGTAGAATAGATGAATGTGAAGCTGGGATTTTTGCATGAGGATTTTGAGGAAGAGATACATATGATAAAGCCAAATAACTTTATGATAAATGGTAAGAAAAAAACTATAGATTAAAGAAGTCTCTTAATGTTCTCAAATAATCTCCAATAATGTGTTATCAAAAGTTTGAAATTAATGTGAAGTTGATGTATGCACAAGAAAAATATTAATGTGTTTACTACAAACATGATGGTGATCATAACAGTATTATTTATTTATATGTTAATGAAATGTTGTTCAATACTATTCAGATGGATTAGGCTTTGAAATCTCAACTTTTAGGATAATGTGATTATCAAAGGATTTGAAAGAAGCTAGTTTTTCATAAAGAAGAATCTCAAGAGAGTATAAGGTAACAAAAAAATCCATGTATTTCTTGGAGGTAATATGTGAGATTTATGGTGAAGTTTAGGAAGTAGGATTGTATTGAGTGTTCTCATTCCTTTGGGTATGTGCAGGATCATCATGGAAAAAATAGCCCCTTAAGTGGCAATGAAAATTCAGAAAAATCAGAGTTAGGCAACTTGACATAAAAAATTGAATAAGTTATCTATATTATTTCAAAAATATGTAAGAATAGAATCTGTGACAAATTGAATGTAGTTTCTAAACTAAAAGGTTTTTTTTTTTTTTAAAAGTCTATTTGGTGAAAATTTGATATTTCAATGCAATAGTACTTAAATTTCAGGGAAAAAAAGTAGGTGCCTGTTTGACCACCCTAACCAAAATAGAATGATAATATTTTTTTATAAGATTTTAGATATAAGTAGAGGACTCATGTTCAGATGTGACACATTTTTTTGTAATTTTTTTCCAAGTAAATAATTAATTATGAATTTTTATTACAAATTTTAAAAAAAAATATAAAATCTCGTGATGTCCTACCAACTTAACTTGGTCAAAACTTCATGAAATTCATTTTTTTAATCCTATAGTATGCAAAGCATAGAATGTGATGCATGTTTTGGATTCAAAAATATGATATCGTTTGAAAGTTATAGATGTTTTTCAATCAACCTATCAATCAGGACTTTAGTCGTAATTGTAATAAAAAATGAATAATAATTATTTATTAAATTTAAAGTAAAGCATAATTTATATTGGTGGAAAGTTGAGAGTCTCCTCTACAAACCCTTTTTGTTTCATCAATTTTGGCTAGAAAAAAAGGCATCAACCACATGGGCAAAGTCTAGAAAAACAAGGTAAGTTGTTAAACACATTTTTTGTGTTGACTTCTTAGGATTGACATGTCCTAGCCAAGTTCCAAAGAAAGCCCGAGGCTAATCCCTAGGCAATAATTTTTTTGTCAGAAATATTGGATATCTGTTTCAAATCGGATATCCATTTCAAATTGGATATCCGTTTTGAATTGGATATCCGATTTGGTTTATATATGATTTTAAAAAATGTTATACACTTTATAATAGATGATTTAGAGAATGCAATAAATATTTTATAGTTTATTTTAATATACCTAGTTTAGAATATACAATATAGTTTATAATTTAATATATAATATACAATTTGTGATAGTCTCTTACAAAATTATATAATATATAATATATAATATTATTATATATAATATTTAAATATTATTTCTATATTTTAGTTAATGTATATATATATATCAATAATATAAAAAATATTATATAACTAATTAATATTACTAACATATAAAATATTTAAATATTATCTTTTCCCCTCTTCCCCTCTCCCT